>OY294071.1:3947010-4628576 GCA_958510875.1 Endomychus coccineus | reverse complement strand
GTACTTTGGCGCATTGGTACCCTTCAAACGACCGTTAATATTTTTATGTGCATTTGTTAACCTTAAAATTTCTTTGTATGCTGCTCGATCTTTATTCGTGAATTTTCTGGGTGTTTTGTAGAATATGAGCTCGTACAATCCAGGTGTTCCCTGTGCGCTATATCCTACGGTTTCGATATTCTCACCGAATATTATCTTTTTAAAACCGAGAATACACCCGGTAGAGCTCGCATCATAAACAGGTCCATATACTTTATCGATTTTCTTGTTGTTTTCCCAATGTTCTTGAACGTATTTACGCACTTGTGGCGGATAATTTGTAAGTGAAGGTTCAATCTCAGTCATAGCATCATCGAACGCGTCGTCATCCTCCTCCCCCTCCTCTTCCTCATCATCATCGACATCATCTTTAGGTTCTAATTTTATTTCTTTTTTCATCGACTGCGCAGCAGGATGTTTAATTTTTTTAACGATCGCTTTCAATGGTGTGGCGATAGGTTTGAACAGTTGTTCTATTGATTCGTCTTCTTCAGATTTACCTAGTTTCAAGGCTAGATATTTCTTTCTTATAGACTTACTCAATTCGAAGATTTTTCGCTTACGTGCTAACTGTTCGGCATCCATCTTGTATTTGAACTAAAATTAACAATTCACGTTTTTATATATACATCGAAACCTTTGCGGTATCTGCCGTCGTTCAAGTCGAAATCCTTAGCAATGACCAAAGTTCCAAAATTATCCGTCCAACACATGGCGCACATCTTCTTGAACTGATTGAAATCGACGTCTGGTGATACGTGCTCATCAAATACATGCTTCAAATTGATCTCGTCCTGCTTAAAAAGAACGATCAAATTACAATTGTCACGGATCAATTGTTTCGGTATTTTCGAGTACGTTTGGCACAGATATGCCGCATCGATATTCTTATGTCTACACATGGAATAGTATTCCCGAATTTTTTGCTGACCCTCGCACGCGATGTCATCAAAAAGAAATATGGAATTAGCTCTAGCCTCGTTCGGACTTATTATTTCCTCGTTGTCTTTATAGGGAAAATAGCCAACACCTTTAACACGATCTAAAACTTCCTGCAACAGTTGATACTTGGGCTGATACAACGACTTTGAGTATACGTAGACGTTTTTGAACTTTGCTCCATTCGGATTGAATAATAGCGATAACATCACGTTCGTTTTACCACACCCACTAGGTCCACAAATTATCGCACGAAAAGAGTCTGGTAACAATTTACCATGTTTACCTACGCGATTAGTATTCGTCTGCCCTATGTCTAAATTCCCGATGGGCAGTGTCTGCTCTTGTTGAACGGTCTTCATATTGTGAGGTAGTTCAAATCTGATGTTTGTATATATAAATAGAAACGTTCGAAGATCGAGAGCTCAGTATCAATGTTGATCTATCAGGGTGAAGGTTTGTTGAATTCACTCATTAACAGTCTCCCGTTCGAAGTACATATTCCATCGTATCAATTCTGCGGACCTGGTACTAAGCTACAGAAGCGACTTGCGCGTGGCGATAAAGGTGTTAATCAGTTGGATTCGGCCTGTCGCGAGCACGACATAGCTTATTCCCAACACAAATCTCTAGAAGACCGTCATAAGACCGATAAAATATTAGAGGACGCAGCTTGGCAACGTGTTAAATCCAAGGACGCTAAGGCTGGCGAAAGACTAGCTAGTCTATTGGTTACCGGAGGAATGAAAGTTAAACGTAAACTAGGAATGGGTCTTAGGAAACGTGCTGGTGGTCGTCGTGGAGGATGTTGCTTTCGGAAAGATATAGTGGGACATATTTCCAAGTCTATGGAACCGTCTGCGTCGTTGCGAAAGTCCGCTATGAATGCATTGAAAGCTGCACGCATAGCTATTAAGCGAGTTGGAGGTAAGAAGCGTGTTAAAGTACCACGCATAATACCGCTGCCGAAATCTGGAGGATTCCTTCCGTTATTACTACCTATTTTGGGGGCGCTGGGGGCCTTAGGGTCTGTGGCGGGTGGTGCAAGTGCCATAGCCAATACAGTAGTTAATGCTAAAAACGCTAAAAAGAAACTTGAAGAGGATCAGCGTCATCATGCAGCTATGGAGTCATTAGGTAAAGGATTATACTTGCGGAAGAATGCGAAAGGAGGATTTGGACTGTTTTTGAAGAAACAACAAAAAAACTTTCAATAGAGCTACCCAATAGGCCGTTGTACGACGTGGATTTGGTGCGTTTCGCAAAGAAAATGAAAATACCACATTTTCGAGGTGTCTTTATGCGAGACAATTTACCTAAGAGACGCCCCTGGAGACAAGAATGCGCCATTATGAATTTGGATTCGGTCAAAAACAACGGTACTCATTGGGTGGCCTTTAGAAAAATGAATAATCAAGTGGAATACTTTGACTCTTTTGGAAATTTAAAACCCCCAAAGGAACTTGTTCGATATCTGGGTGGTGGTGGTGGTGGTGGGGTTAGAATTTTCTATAATAACGACACCTATCAAAAGTATGATCAGGTGATTTGTGGACATTTATGTTTGAAATTTCTCAGTTCTACGTAAACATCTGACGTGTGCAGTCATGTCGGAGCCCTACGATAAATTTATCGCAAAGATTATGCAACAACTTTCTGTTGATGTTCCGAGAGCTGGAATGTCATCAATCATCCGATACGTATATGATAATCTAATAATGGCAATGGAAAAACCTTCAAGCGAGCTGACCAAAAGAGACTTGTTATTTCTGCCGATGGAATACATTCTAAAACATTTGGATTTGGTGTCTCTCAATCAAAATGAGGTTCCGAAATATATGTTCAAATCCCTTTACCGTCATATGCGGTGTACGGAACATATCGATGAAGATTGTGATTGTCTACCACCTCCACGCAAACTATGTTCTCAATGTTTATCTCAACAGATTTCCAAGGTCATGGAGACCGAGGGAATAACGCAGCATGAGAAGCAGGTGTTGATTGATGAAGTGTGCCGAGACGATCCATACTTTATAAAATCATACTTATTCCATCTATTAATGTTAAAATATAAATAGAAATGTCGCAATAAATTCTTATCAGTATCATGTCGCAGTTATTCACGCTAACAAGCACCAACCATATATTCTCGTTCACAACGCAGAATTCGATAGAGTTGAAGCCTGATAAGCGATACTATTTGGCTTTGTTGGGATTTACTTCTTATAACTCTATACCGAATATCGAGAACGAAAAATTTTACTATTTGGGGGGCGATGGAAAGACTTTGAAAACAATCGAAATACCTTCGGGCAACTACGAAATATCCGACATTGAAGAATTGATTCGGAAAAGATTGAACATAAAAGAAGATGTCTTCTCGCTGAAGCCCAATAACAATACATTAAAGTGTGAGATATTTCATCAGAACCATGACATTTCGTTTGTTGAGGAAGATAGCTTGGGTAAAATATTGGGGTTTTCGCGTAAAGTCTTGGAAAAGGGTGTGGTGCACATGTCCGATTTGCCTGTCAACATTATAAAAGTAAGCAACATCCGGTTCGAATCAAACATTACCGTAGGAGCCTTCTACCGAGATAGACCTGCGCATACGATCTACGACTTTCCCATCACCGACGATCCAGGCTATAGAATTGTGGAACGTCCGAGGAATCCTCTATATTTACCAGTGTCAGATATCGCTGAAATTACCAACATCACCGTACTCGCTCTAGATCAGCATTCGAATCCGATAAATTTCCGTGGTGAAGAAAGTGTTCTACATCTACATTTACAAGAAGTCTGAGAACGGAATATGGGCCTAGTTGTTGCTGCTGCTGGCAATAAAAGAACATCGCACGCTTCATATTCATCAGTCTTCAACAAAACGTTCAAGGTGCGAGAGCTACTACCACTCACCAAAGCCAACCGATTAGTTCTACAATCTTTAGGGTTTCGCCTTAAATAAAAATGTCTAATAAGCGAAAGTTCGGTGGTGTAGATGATAATGGAGATAACAATGTTATCTCTTCAATTTTCGATTTATACCAGCAACCGAAATTCGACGAGTCGATTCGGAAAGCCGAGTATAGATCGATTACACCGTTCGTTAAAGCCTTCAATAACAGCGACATCGTGGAGTTTGGAATAAATCAAGTGGACGCGTTTTTTTCCATGAAGGATACTCTATTGGCGATCAAGGGGAAAATCGAAGTGAAGGGTGGAGGTAATGTTATATTGTTGCCGAATTATGGAGCCTTCCTTTTCGACTCTTGCTCGTACATTGAGAGTGGTAGGGACATCGAAACAGTTCGAGATCCTGGTATAGTCAGCGCTGTTCGAGCATTTACCTGCTATGCTCCTACAGCTTCTACGCATATGGCTACCGCTAGTTGGTTGTATCCCCTTGAGAGCGTAGTTCTGCACGAAACTAAATCATTCAGTCTATTGATTCCGCTGAAGCATATATTCAACATTTTCAACGATTACCCGATGATTACATTTGGTAGGCAGACTATTCGACTGGTACGTGCTCGAAACGATAACGATTGCGTTAACATTGAAACCGCCACGACCAGCGTTAAATTCCTGATTGATAGCATGGAATTGAAAGTGAAGTATATCTATCCCAACGATATAATTAGAGAAAAGCTATTGCGAGCAATCAAGAGTGATTCACCCATCCTAATTCCATTCCGGAAGTGGGAATGCCATGAGCTTCCTGCCATAACAAGCGAGGCCCGACGAGAAATTTGGGCGGTCAAGACTAGTGCAGCAGTTGAAAAACCTCGCTATGTCATAGTATTCTTTCAAACGGACAAAAGGAACAATGTGAAGGCTAACCCCACAATATTTGACCATCTGGATATAACAAGTATTCGCTTATCTCTAAACGGCGAATATTACCCCAACGAGCGAATGAACTTGGACTTTGCCAAGGATGATTTCACGCTCGCCCACCATAACTATACAGAGTTCTACTCTAGCTATACAAATTCCTCGTTGGCTGTGAAACAACCAATGTTAGATTACACCAGTTTCAAAAAACGCGCCCTCTACATAATCGATTGTTCGAAACAGGAGGAAGCAGTGAAATCTGCAACTGTTGATGTGCGATTGGAAATCGAGGCAGATAAGGGATTTCCAGCCAATACGAAAGCATATTGCATCATCATTCACGATTGTTTGATGGAGTACTACCCCCTCTCAGAAATAGTGAAGAGTCTAATCTAAAACATACGGCCTAACGACTACGTCGCCCGATCAGTTTAGTACGAGTCATCATGAGAATAGCATTGGTTGATATTCAGGGGTTCATCATCGATGATGTCTTTCATCCCAAAGAAATGTCTATACAAATTGGGTTCAAACGACATTATTCGTTGTTTAAGCCAGCCGTACCGCTTACGATGTTAAGTGAGAAGGATCGAAAATCTGTTTGGTATTTGGAACATTTTTGTCATGGTTTGGAATATACATCGGGCGATGTGGAATATGAAGAAATTGATAATATTCTAAGATTGACTCTACTGTGTGCAGCCGACATTATATATGTTCGAGGACATCAAAAAGCCGAATATCTCTCGAAAAAGTGTGTGGAGCTAGATATCTTTCCACGAATCGTAGATGTGTGCAGTTTCGACAACACCCCATGTCAAACGGGGAAATTCGACCCGACAAACAGACTGAGCTGTCTAAATCATCGCAATGATGGCGGGAAATATATGTGTACAGTCCACCATGTCGATAATCTACAACATTGGTTCCTCACCATCATACTTCCAAAATAAGAATGTACTTTCTCCAAAATAAAAAATATTATTAATATTTGATATTTCATTTCTCATACACCTCTTCCCACACACACACACACACACACACACACACACACACACACACACACACACACACACACACACACACACACACACACACACACACACACACACACACACACACACACACACACACACACACACACACACACACACACACACACACACACACACACACACACACACACACACACACACACACACACACACACACACACACACACACACACACACACACACACACACACACACACACACACACACACACACACACACACACACACACACACACACACACACACACACACACACACACACACACACACACACACACACACACACACACACACACACACACACACACACACACACACACACACACACACACACACACACACACACACACACACACACACACACACACACACACACACACACACACACACACACACACACACACACACACACACACACACACACACACACACACACACACACACACACACACACACACACACACACACACACACACACACACACACACACACACACACACACACACACACACACACACACACACACACACACACACACACACACACACACACACACACACACACACACACACACACACACACACACACACACACACACACACACACACACACACACACACACACACACACACACACACACACACACACACACACACACACACACACACACACACACACACACACACACACACACACACACACACACACACACACACACACACACACACACACACACACACACACACACACACACACACACACACACACACACACACACACACACACACACACACACACACACACACACACACACACACACACACACACACACACACACACACACACACACACACACACACACACACACACACACACACACACACACACACACACACACACACACACACACACACACACACACACACACACACACACACACACACACACACACACACACACACACACACACACACACACACACACACACACACACACACACACACACACACACACACACACACACACACACACACACACACACACACACACACACACACACACACACACACACACACACACACACACACACACACACACACACACACACACACACACACACACACACACACACACACACACACACACACACACACACACACACACACACACACACACACACACACACACACACACACACACACACACACACACACACACACACACACACACACACACACACACACACACACACACACACACACACACACACACACACACACACACACACACACACACACACACACACACACACACACACACACACACACACACACACACACACACACACACACACACACACACACACACACACACACACACACACACACACACACACACACACACACACCTACACACACACACACACACACACACACACACACACACACACACACACACACACACACACACACACACACACACACACATCATAAACGACCCCAAGTCGTTTGAGTCGCTTGCGAGTCGCTTTCGAGTCGCTTCCGAGTCGCTTTCGAGTCACTTTCGAGTCGCTTTCGAGTCGCTTTCGAGTCGCATGAGTCGAACTGGTGACAGTCTGTACCTGGGACCCACCATGACAGCTGTCACGTGGTGGTGACACCTCCACGGAGCAGTCTGTACCTTTGGTCTGCCATGAGACTGCTGTCATATGGTGGCGACACCTCTACAAAACAATCTGTACCATAGATCCACCATGACAGCTGTCATGTGGTGGCGACACCTCTACGAAGCAATCTGTACCATAGGTCCACCATGACAGCTGTCATGTGGTGGCGACACCTCTACAACGCAATCTGTACCATAGGTCCGTCATGACAGCTGTCATGTGGGGGCGACACCTCTACAACGCAATCTGTACTTAGGGGTCCACCATGACAGCTGTACCTTATGGTCGCCATGACAGTTGGATCTTATGGTCGCCATGACAGCTGGATCTTATGGTCGCCATGACAGTTGGATCTTATGGTCGCCATGACAGCTGTACCTTATGGTCGCCATGACAGCTGTACCTTAGGGCCGCCATGCTGTCATGTGTTAGTCACGTGACCCTGTGACACACTTTTTGCACAAACCCTGTATACTCTTTCATGTGACACACTTTTTGCACGCACCCTGTATACTCTTTACAAACAACCGATCCTTATCACCGGACCGACACCCCTATGGCCGCCATCTTGGTTTTTGTCGTAGAACTAGCCCAGTATATCTACTTCAGTTCTAGATGTTCATTTTCTGATGGTACCTGATTTACCTCTGCCAGTGTGATAATACCTACCTTCAGAGTGAAGTACAGCATATCTATCATTTCAAAGAAAGTTTTATGCCTGAATCTGATTAAAGCAAGCAACATATTAGAGAAGTTCAACTGCTATTTAGTTGAGGGTGTTAGCTACAAAATTCTTTCTTAGTCACCCTGATGGTTCGTAGAAACTAGAGGAAGAAGTGAAATGTAAGATTTACTCCAAGCATTTTCAAACTTTGATGTAATGATATTCTGAATTATTTCATAAGGATATTGAAATCATACTTCACACCCTGTCCTTCTTGAAGAGTATTATGACTACCAATCACGGGATATATCCTTAAATATCATAGCACTGAATTGGCAACAAACAAGTTGAACACTGTTAGTTGTTATAATAATATACACTTATATTATTATTATCGTTTATGCACAACAGAAATATTCAGATTGATTGGATGAATAAATAGTTCGTCCACTTGCATTTAAATAAAACTTGATTGAATAAAAAGGAAAATCAGTAATCACAGGTATAATTACCAATAGCAGCTAAATAATTTAAATGGCAACCTACAAAAATTTGTCAATCTCAACGTGATTAAGAAAGTCAATAGACTTTATATATATTTTGACATTACTTTGAACATAACCATGCAAAGGGAAACCACAGAAGCAGAACAATAATAAACTACTTAAAATCTGTAGTTCATGAACTACATCTATTTGAAAATGTATACTACCATAGACCCTTAAAATATTTGCATAAAATAGAAATCTGTTCAATAAGTGAAAGGCAGCCTTTCACCGCTAGATGGCAATATAGTTCAACATATAGATAGAACTCTGCTGATATATTAGTGGTAGGCAATTGATAAAACCTACCACCATTAGATGACACTCTAACCTGAGTTTAAAGCGCACATCAATTACTTAAATATCAAAATCCCCAAAATAAATAAGCCCCTCACCCAAAAGATTTATTAATTTTATTGTACATACACATTGAAAATACATACACTTTGAATATCATAAAATAAAGCTTGGTTCTTATGATAGGCAACACAACATACACCATGGGCTAGCACGCGTTGCATTTAACCCGTCAAGGAAGTGGAAAAATAATATTGATTTCAAATATAAAATTAGTACAATACGAACCAAAACTAACTATTATGATTATATAAAAATAATAATTTCTCATGAAATATTTCGTAACTCATTGATTAGTAGATTGAATAATTTAAAACATTGGATATAATGAATTGTGTTGAAACAGAAGAAAAACAAGTTAAGTAAGTATCAAGGGAATATTGCTAGCTCTGGAGAATGGAATCAAAAACCAAATCGCATAAGATGGATGATATTCGACTTATTCATCATGCTGACCGATGTTCTAATAATTATAATTGACTCCAATATCTGAAGAACTTTCCAAACATAAGAATTACCTAAAGTACTAATGAAACTCCTATTATTAATAAACAGTTTGTACATTGAAATCTAACAGACACACAGAGGAAAAACAAGTTGAGAAAGTGAATTGAATAGCCAACATTGCTGACAATTAAACTGTCTGTGTATGAACACGGAATTGTTGAAGAAGCAAAATATGGTTTCACAAAAGTGAACACCATGCTATTAAAAGTCGAATATTTCGCATTCTTCGGAGTGACAACATGGATATAATTCATTAAATTTCACTTGGTCATTAACGTGATCTATGGAAAAACTGATTCTGAAATACGAAAACCATGTCTTATATGAGCAACACAAGCGTTAAATTATATAGAAATGATTGAAATTATTGAATAATTCTGATTCTATACGGGAATTGAATGTTTATAGCTTTGAACTTAAACAATATGTTTTAGGATGATCTAATATGAATTTGTAGGCAACACATATTACAATGCGCTGTAGCAAGTGTTGTCTATATTTATGAAAGTTAAAATTTGAAACAATATAATTTGGGATTGTTAGATAACTTTTGTACAGGCAACATATCTCACAATACGAAGTAGCAAGTGTAGCCTACGTAACAAATGTCTATGCCATTGAATAGATTTTACAGGACGTTGTCTATTAAAATTGAAATAATATTGAGTATGGAATCAGCGTCACTTGTTATAAAGAAAAATGAGCCATATCAAAACAAGTCTAGTGTAAGCGTTTCAATGTTAGATGGCATTGACATGTGATTGAATTCACAAAACATTTTAGTTTACCTTGGTCATCTTTTCAGAATCAATTCTGGTATGAACCCCAAAATAAATAAGCCCCTCACCCAAAAGATTTATTAATTTTATTGTACATACACATTGAAAATACATACACTTTGAATATCATGAAATAAAGCATGGTTCTTATGGTAGGCAATACAACATACACCATGTGCCAGCACGAGTTGCATATAACCCGTCAAGGAAGTGGAAAAATGATTTTGATTTCAAATATAAAATTAGTACAATACGAACCAAAACTAACTCAATTGGATGATTATATACAAAATAAATTAATTTCTCTTGAAATATTTGAATCTTATTGAATATACTTATTATGTAATTCATTGGACAACTGATTTCGTTTGTGTATATTGCAGTTTAGTATTTACAATTTGCCTCGTGTTTCAAAAGCTTTGATTATTTGCTGCTATTAATAACTATACCTGTGGCGATTGATTTTCCCTACAAGTGAAAGCTTCTGTGGAAATTATATGACATATTGAGACATCAGAATGTCTCAAGATAATTGAAATTTGTTTGCTACTTTTTAATTCGCGTCGTACTTGCAATACTCCATTACTGTTTTTATATTTTCATGGAGATAATATTTTAAATGCAGGGTGTGCTGAAAGAATATTCACAGGACATGAATCTAATAATATATAGGTAATTGTTTGAAAGTTTATATGCGATCCACAATACTTACTTCCTCATCAAAATGAGCAAAAAAGCTACTCCTGGTTTATGATATAGATAAAAGGATAGGTCCAATAGAATTGAACTGCTCTCCAAATACTAACCTCCACTTTCAGTTCTAGATGTTCATTTTCTGATGGTACCTGATTTACCTCTGCCAGCGTGATAATACCTACCTTTAGTGTGAAGTACAACATAACTATCATTTCAAAGAAAGTTTTATGCCTGAATCTGATTAAAGCAAGCAACATATTAGAAAAGTTCAACTGCTATTTAGTTGAGGGTGTTAGCTACAAAATTATTTCTTAGTCACCCTGATCGTTCTTAGAAACTAGAGGAGGAAGTGAAATGTAAGATTCACTCCAAGCTTTTTCAATCTTTGATGTAATGATATTCTGAATTACTTCATAAGGATATTGAAATCATACTTCACACCCTGTCGTTCTTGGAGTATTATGACTACCAATCACGGGATATATCCTTAGATATCATAGCAGTGAATTGGCAACAAACAAGTTGAACACAGTTAGTTGTTATAATAATATACACATATTATTATTATCGTTTATGCACAACAGAAATATTAATATTGATTGGGTTAATGGATAGTTCGTCCACTTGAATTTAAATGAAACTTGATTGAATAAAAAGGAAAATCAGTAGTCACAGGTATAATTAACAATAGCAGCTAAATAATTAAAACGGCAACCTCCAAAAATTTGTCAATCTCAACCTGATTAAGAAAGTCAATAAACTTTAAAACTTTATGAATATTTTGACATATAAAACATAACCTCGCAAATGGAAACTACAGAAGCAAAATAATAACACACTACTTAAAATCTGTAGTTCATGAACTCAAAGTATACTACCATAGACCTTTAAAATAAATGAATAAAATAGAAATCTGTTCTATAAAAGCAAGGTAGCCTTTCACCGCTAGATGGCAACAGCTCATTATACAGATAGAAATCTGCTGATTTATTAGTGGGAGGCAATTGATGGAACCTACCACCAGCAGATGGCACTCTAACCTGAGTTCAAAGCACACATCAATTACTCAATATCAAAATCCCCAAAATAAATAAGCCCCTCGCCCAAAAGATTTATCAATTTTACTGTACATACACATTGGAAATACATACACTTAGAATATCATGAAATAAAACGTGGTTATGGTAAGCTACAAATATTCGTCAATCAACCTGATTAAGAAAGTCAATAATCTTTATGAATATTTTGACATTACTCATAGATATTATATATTGTATGTAAATATAATATCTATGACATTACTTAAAACATAACCTCGCAAATGGAAACTACAGAAGTAGAACAATAACACCCTACTTAAAATCTGTAGTTCATGAACTCTAAGTATATTACCATAGACCTTTAAAATAGAAATCTGTTCAATAAAAGAAAGGCAGCCTTTCACCGCTAGATGGTAATAAAGCTCAACATACAAATAGAAATCTGCTGATTTATTAGTGGGAGGCAATTGAGGGAACCTACCACCAGTAGATGGCACTCTAACCTGAGTTCAAAGCGCACATCAATTACTTTAATATCAAAATCCTCAAAATAAGCCCCTCGCCCAAAAGATTTATTGATTTTATTGTACATACACATTGAAAATACATACACTTTGAATATCATGAATAGGGATTGCAATCCGGAAAACCGGATCCGGTAATCCGGCGGATCCGACATCATTATACACTTACCGGATCCGGTACCAATATTCTAGATCCGGTATCGGATCCGGGGATTGCATAATTTGGCAAAATAACCGCGCCTTTGAATGTGTGAGGTACCTTTAAAGGCGTTGTAGGTACTTCTACGTGCAAGTCGTTTGATGCTGAGTTGCCCCGCTCCACCTATAGCCCGTTCCGCGCGCGACATGTCGCTCAGGGTGACAGTGACCTTCTCCAAAAAGTGCGAAAAGTGGCGAAACTGTTCAAAATATCGCCCGCTAAATACGATATCTTTCTGCAAAAGTACGTAATAGAAGATACGAGTACAGAACTAAGCCTTATTTTGCATTGCCGCACGCGTTGGAATAGTCTTCTGGCTAGAAAGATTTTATAAACTAAAATTTGTATCGATAAAGCTTTAATAGACATAGGATCCGACATAAAATTTTGTGATCTTGAATGGTCGAAACTAAAAGAATTAATCGACAGTTTGCAGCCGTTTAAAATAGCTGTAGAGGCGTTACGCAGAAGGGATTCGACACTTTTAGCTGCTGGAACAACCCTCAAATTTGTTTTACAGAAATTGCTCACTTACGACACGGTGCTAATTACTGATTTATCCGAAGCACTACGTGCCAGAATTAAAGAACGTCGCCCTGTAGTAACAGGAATCTTGATATACTTACAGAATCCAAAGAAATATCAAGAATATTCAAACCTAGCTGATAACACATTTACTATGCCAAAGAAAAAGGACATGAGACTGGAAATGACAAAAATCTTGGAAAGATTAAATAAACATAATAACTCTAACGATAGCGTGGAACTCGTGGAAGACATAGTAGATAAGAACTCTGATTCACAATCACCGAAAAAAGATTAGTCGTTACAGGAAGAATTACAATTACAGATTCAGAAAGAAGTGGCGTCTTATACCACAAAAACAAAAAAATAAGGATTTTGATAAGATACTAAAAAAGGAAATGACTGCGTTTGAAAGTGAAGAAGTTCGAGGAGAATACTTGTCTGCTATTCATAATTACTTGCTGAAAATTATAGATTATTAATGTTGATCTCTATCTTCAAAATATAAGTTTTCTCTTTATAATTTGTCGTAATGAAGTTGATTGTGTATATGTATTGTTTTAATTTACTCTTTATTAACGGAAAATTAAGTTATCCTGGTTATCCAACCTCGTCGACTCAATCCGGCCGGATCCGGTCGGACCCGGTCGGATTCATGAAAATCTGGTCGTTGCAATCCCTAATCATGAAATGAAGCGTGTTTCTTATGGTAGGCAACACAACATACACCATGTGCTAGCATGAGTTGCATATAACCCGTCAAGTGAAAAAATAATTTTAATTTCAAATATAAAATCAGTACAATACGAACCAATACTAACCCAATTGGGTGATTATATACAAAACAAATTAATTTCTCATGAAATATTTGAATGTTATTGAATATACCTATTTCGTAATTCATTGATTAGTATACTGATCAATGCGTAATTGAATGCCAATTGATTTCGTTTGTGTATGTTGCAGTTTGGTATTTGCCTCATGTTTTTTAAAAGCTGTTGAGATTTATGACCTTCGATTATTTGCTGAAACTCTAACTTACTTTATTGCTGCTATTAATAATTATACCTGTGACGATTGATTTTCCCTGCAAGTGAAAGCTTCTGTGGATATTATATGACATATTGAGACATCAGAATGTCTCAAGATAATTGAAATTTGTTTGCTACTTTCCAATTCGGGTCGTACTTGCAATGCTTCATTACTGTTCTTATAGCTTCATTGAGATAATATTTGCATCAAGATTGATATACTTGGGAAAGAATATTCACAGGACTCAAATCTCATCAAATATTGGTAATTGTTTGAAAGTTCATATGCGATCCACAATATTTACTTCCTCTTCAGAATGAACAAAAAAGCTACTCCTGGTTTATCGAATAGATAAAAGGATAGCAAACTGGTCTCCAAATACAAACCTCCACTTTCAGTTCTAGATGTTCACTTTCTGATGGTACCTGATTTACCTCTGTCAGTGTGAAGTACAGCATATGTATCATGTCAAGGAAAGTTTTATGCCTGAATCTAATTAAAGCAAGCAACACATTAAAGAAGTTCAACTGCTATTCGGTGGAGGGTGTTAGCTAGAAACTTCTTTCTCAGTCACCCTGATCGGAAGTGAGAAGCAGTTTCTTCCGCCCCTCTGTATTTCCTACATTTTGGGTCATCTGTGCTGCCTATAGTGTGGAGATGTTTGCTAAGACGACAGTGACCGGTTAGGATTCCAGTCATCTCTCTGATGTCCCTTCTGATAAAGAGCTTGGCCCTAGGCGACCCTCGCCTGGCCAGAGTCGGCCATTTCGTTTCCTACAACTCCGCTGTGCCCAGGAACCCAGATGAGTTGAACTTTATTTCTCCTATCTAGTTCAGGCATTGTATCCCCGCATTCTTTGATAAGCCATGATGTGACTCTGGGTGATTTGAGAGCTCCCAGAGCCGACCGGCTGCCTGGGCAAATATATATGCGCCTATTTACATTAGTTTCTTCGCAGGTTTTCCATGGCAGAAGTCAGTATTGCGTAGACCTCCGCCTGAAAAACCGTTCGGTAAGCGCCTAGAGTCACTGAGATAGTGATCTCTGACCATCACACTACCGCCGCGTATGTAACCATAGGCCAAATCACAGCAGTATAGATCCAATAAAGATTCTTCGGCTGTAATCCCCATGTGTTGCTGAAAGCTCTTCTGCACGCCCAAAATGACGCAGAGACCTTCCTCACTCGATATTCGAGGTGTTCGCGCCAGGTCAATTTAGTGTCTAGGATTACTCCCAGAAACTTCACCGACCCTTTGAAATGCAGGACTTTGCCAGACAAACTAATCTTTGGTAGTGTGCTCAGCTTGCGTTTCCTTGTAAACAGAACAACTTCCGTTCTGTCAGGATTTACCCTCAGCAGACAGATACGAGACAATATTTCAATTTGTGCAATAAATTGTACTCCAAATGCAGATCAGTATCGTTTGATATTATTTCACCTAGAAATATTTTAGATATATTTATAGCCTGCATTTTCTTGTATCATGTTCTCTAGTTTTCCGAGAACTCTACTTCGCGTTTTCACATTTCTCTGAAAAGTCTTTTATAATTTCGACAAGTGATCTAGAGCTTTTTTCTAGGGCTAGTATTGAGTTTGAAATAAAACTATAATTAGATCTTATAAAAACTAATTGTTGAGCAGCTGCATTAAGTATAAATAATTCCTGAGCTCTTAAAACACATTGGGAACCATCAACAGTGTCTAAAATAATACCTTTTAAATTGTCACAATATTCCGCATAAAAAATAGCAGCATTCAACCAAGTTAATTGGTTGTGGTGGTAAAAGAATTCCTGGTAACTTATTTTTAAAAAGTTGCACCTTCAAAGGTGCATTGATGACTACTTTTTTAACATTTGAAATTAATTAACTAAAGGAAATTTATTTCTTTTAGTTTCCGCTACTCTGTTACCATGTTCCAAACACGTTACATGTATTAAACTTTGATAAAAAATTGATTCAACTGCACTTTTCCTGATTGGGTATATTAAAATCGCAATAGTTTTGCAAAAATGATTTAAACTGTACGTTATTTAATTTTTTAGTGTTATATTAGCAGAAACTAAAGCTTGACATAAGTGTTCATTAAACAGATTCCGACCTCTCTTTTCAGTGCCCTTTCCAATAGACTCCCTTAGTGACATCTCAACAGGAACTGATTTCATGTTCCGCATTTTGGCGACGTGCGAAGGAGTTCTGACATGTTGATCGACTTGAAATTTCTTTTCGCTTCTGATCTGCAATTTAAATATAGTGCTCATATTAAGGTCAGACTGAAATGAGTACCGATGTATCGGATTAGGATTTTTTCGTTATGTATCATTTTAACAAAAAAAAATAGTTTGCCCATATTTCATAAATTTAAAAAATTTTATTAATAAATAAATAAAAGTACTTACAATTTTGGAACAGGCCTAGCAGAATATACGATCGCCATCCATGATGCTTTTTAAAAGTCACTCAAACTGTACACAAAACAACAATTCTAGAATACCCAACTACAGTACACTCTTTATAGTATCAAACAAAAATATGTAGGTACTGATATAAAGTTGTCAACACGATTGTAACCTATCCTGGGATTTTCTCAATCTTCCCTTCCAAGAATATGCTAGTCGTAAATCGGTACTTGCCCGACCCATTCTGAGACCTTTCTAAAAATTTGTGAATGGTTTAATCGAAAATGCTCGGTCAGGTTTGTAAATAAAGTAACAAGTATATCATATACAGGTTGGTCCAGTTTATATCATCAGGATTTCACCAGCCAATAGTTTGTCGAAAAATAAAGGTATTTTGTATAGTAAAATATGGTCGGATTTTGTTTCCTTTTTGATGTACAGGGTGTTAAAGAAAATAAATTATTATAAATTGATAATAAAAAAAGGTAGCCTCCTGAATTTTGCATAGATCTTTTTCTTTGTATTCCTCATTAAAAAGTGGTTGTAATTATTTTATTTACAACACAGAGGCGTGCGAACGGGTTTCCTCAAAAATACATTATTTAATAAAACGTAGCTCACGTTTTTTTTGTAGAACACCAGCTGCAGAGAGGATTTTCCATTCAATTTAGAACCTTTTTCGTATCTCACAGTTTTTTGATAACTCCATTCAGAACAAAAAAAAATTAACAAGCTTTATCACGCCTGTGAGAATCACCATTCCATACTCACTAAAAACTTCACCCCCTTTGTAGGCATGTCTGGCTATTGCCTCCGGTGACACTTAGGCCTACTGGCCCATTGTATCTCACCTATGTTTTGTTTCTTTACGGTATTCACTCGAGTATTTTTATACCTTGTACGAGTTTGTACCTGTACTGGGTGGGAATTATATAATTCTGGTTCGCCGTTAGGCTTTCCAAAAATTGAATGCCTTTTGCGACCCAGTGCCTCCCATTTAAACAGTATGTGTGTCACTATTTCTGTATCGTTTCCGCAAAGTCTGCATGTCAGGTCGCCATTGTACAGTCTCATTTTGTTTAGGAGCCCTGTTATGACTTATATTTTTTCTCTATTTAGTGCTAATAGGTATGACGTTCTTTTGTCACACGGGGCCTAGATGTATTTCTCCCCATGTTCGTTTCCTGGGATTTTCTCCCAGTACTCTTTGTGGTTTTCCATGATTCAGTCTTTTACAGACCTTCATGTTGTACGTTTTGGTACCCCCTTGGTCTGTTCGGGATTTGGAGCGTTCTTCAACCATCTTCTTGCAAGTTCGTCGGCTTTTTCATTGCCTGGCGTTCCCCGATGTACCGGCATCCAGATCAGCTTAACGCGGTTTCGATCTGCCAGTATTTCAAGTTCTTCTTTGCATGTCCACACCAGACGGGATGTGACTTCCTGACTTCTCATTGCCTTAAGTGCAGCCTGAATGTCTGTCAATATCTGCTCATCCTCGATGACTCTCCGATTGTTTTCCCCCAATGAATAGCTCAAGCCAGTCTTTGAGTTTCTTGAGTATACTCCTGCACTTACACCTTTTTCAGTCTTAGACCCGTCTGTATACCACATCTTGTCCCTGTAGAACCCTGTAGAATGTCGCCCAGGTTTGTATGCTCCCATTCAGTCCTCTCTGATATTGATACCCTGAATGTGTTATTAAAAGAGTATCGCTTTGGGATGTGATCTGTTATCATGCCTGACAAGTCCCTGGTCACGATTTCTGTTGGTGGTAGAATGTTACTAGGAGATGGGCAGTCGAAGTGTAGTTGAAGGATTGGAGCTTATAGGCATAAGGAAAGACCTCAGTAGGCAAAAAGTTCCACAACTTCACCGTTCGAAAGAAAAATGAAGTCTGGTAGGAAGAAGTTCGACAGGTCTCGAGCTTGACAATGATTGGGTTATTAGCTTGAGCTCGTGCAGTAATGTTTGCATTACTAAATCCAAATAGCATTAAAACAGGCACATTTTGACTCCATATACTCTGATGACTGGTACTTGGTAGCCGAAAGGTCCTCAGTACTGCAACAGTATTCTTGGTGGATAAGGGTGAACGTTTCTTATAGTGCTATATCAATTCTTTTTATAACAGTGATTTTACCAAAATATTGTAATGTGATGTGTTAGAGTTTTGAAAGAAACACTTATCAAATAAAAGTTAATTATATTCTAAAAGAATGACAGTCTTGAGGATAAATATTACATCAATAATACGTCCGATAGATTTTCTATTTAATAATGAGTCTTATTTTAGTTTATTTGTTACTTGAGAATTTGTTATTAATTCGTTTTACTAAAAATATCACTCGATACAATTTACTTTTTATTTATGTTCGATATCGATATTACGTATAGGTGATGTAATAGGTTATCAAACTTGCTCCCTTTATTCCTGTCTGTTAATACAGGTGTCTGTAAAAATGTTCAATAATAAAACAGTTTTCTGTACTTTTTATTTATCTTTATAGGATATATAATTCTACTGTACGTGTGTATGTAATTGAACTCCTCCTAAACGGCTGGACCGATTTGAATGAATTTTTTTGTATTCGTTTGGGTGGCGCTCTGGATGGTTTAGATTCACAAATCAGCCCGACAGATGGCGCTGCAGTCGGTATCTAGGTTATTTATCTATATAGCTGAACCGATTTGAATTAATTTTTTTGTATGAGTTTGGGTGGCATGGCGCCCTGTATGGTTTAGATTCACAAATCAGCCCGACAGATGGCGCTGCAGTCGGTATCTAGGTTATTTATCTATATAGCTGGACCGATTTGAATGAATTTTTTTGTATGCGTTTGGGTGGCGCTCTGGATGGTTTAGATTCACAAATCAGCCCGACAGATGGCGCTGCAGTCGGTATCTAGGTTATTTATCTATATAGCTGGACCGATTTGAATGAATTTTTTTGTATGAGTTTGGGTGGCATGGCGCCCTGGATGGTTTAGATTCACAAATCAGTCTGGCAGATGGCGCTACAGTCGGTATCTAGGCTATTTATCTATATAGCTGAACCGATTTGAATTAATTTTTTTGTATGCGTTTGGGTGGCATGGCACCCTGTATGGTTTAGATTCACAAATCAGCCCGACAGATGGCGCTGCAGTCGGTATCTAAGTTATTTATCTATATAGCTGGACCGATTTGAATGAATTTTTTTGTATGCGTTTGGGTGGCATGGCGCCCTGGATGGTTTAGATTCACAAATCAGTCCGGCAGATGGCGCTGCAGTTGGTACCTAGGCTATTTATCTATATAGCTGGACCGATTTGAATGAATTTTTTTGTACGCGTTTGGGTGGCATGGCACCCTGGATGGTTTAGATTCACAAATCAGTCCGGCAGATGGCGCTGCAGTTGGTATCTAGGCTATTTATCTATATAGCTGGACCGATTTGGATGAATTTTTTTTATGCGTTTGGGTGGCATGGCGCCCTGGATGGGTTAGATTCACAAATCAGTCCGGCAGATGGCGCTGCACCGACTGCGTTTTGATATTATATGTATCGCATTTACGTAAATATTGAGCGTATTATATTCAGATATAAGTTACGTGCATAGGATTTCGTTTATTTTTCGACATTTTAGTTTGAGTGTATTAAGTGTGTTTCGTTATTTTGACATTTTAATTTTTTTGTACGGCGTCTTTTGACATTTCAGGTGTCGCATTTCAGTGAATATTAAGTGTATTATATCCACATATAACTTACGTACATAAAACAATGCCACGTCTTCGTGGACGAGGAGGAAATATTGGTCGACAGACTCGGAATTCACAATTAGTCCAGAACCGTCGTGCAGGACAACGTCTGTCGGGTCCGCTAGTAATTTATAAATTTTTATAATAATGATTTATGATTAGATAGTCGTTGTAATTTTGGTTTAGATTTGTAGTTAGGCAGTTGTCTGCAATTTTTATTCAGTCATAGATTTCTATAAGAATGATTCATGATAAGACAGTTCTCTGTAATGTTTATTTGGGATTACAGATATTTATAAAATGTTCCACAATGAGAATAATTTACGATTAGGAGTGTCTGTATTTTCGGTTAGGATTTATAGATTTCCATAAAATAATTCATGTATCTTTTACCTATTCTCTTTTAATGGTTTGTAGGCTCTATTTCGTTTTTCCTTCTTTGATTATTCTGACGGATTAAGCTGTATTTTGTTGAATCAGTAGTTAAGGCATACTATTTGGTTATTAGAGCATTCATTTATTTTGATATGTATAACTATTAGTTGAAGCAGGAATGGTAATCCTCCCTTGATTTATTTCTAACTCCTTGTTCTTGGGTAGATATTATAGAATTCACAAGGACTTCCGTTGATTTCATAACTTGTTATAATATAAATACAGTTTAGTAGGAAGTAGGTATTGTCCATCGAATTTATAAATGCACATATCAAGAATTTAAAAACAAAATAAAAATTGTTAGTACTATCTCTATTTATATAGAAGTGAACACACATTCTAAAAAGACGTGATTGGAATTCTCTGGGAGTCTTCTAGTTATAATTGGATTGTGGGTTCTGAATCTTTGAATGATTTTATCCCACAAATATATGGAAGAACCATATCTGTTGACAATATTTTCTCATGAGTTAGAAACCGTTCTTGGAATGATGATCTGATATATATGTTTTTGAAGTATCTATTTACTTACTAATCCTCATTAATTTATCATTATAATATACTCATGTTGTAAATATTTTGCTTGAGCTATTATATTTTTAACCGATTAATTTATCATGTGAAGAAAATGTATTTTTTCGTATTTCAATGAAAAAGGTAACGTTCTGACTGTGCGAATCTAAAATTATAGGACAAAAATATACGTGAGTGACGTAGGGATGTTCTAGATAAATAACACTCAAGACAACTTAAGAAACATTTTATTTAAGAAAACCTATTACAAAATACAAATTTCGCCACACAAATGATATAAACTAAATTCTAAGTGTTATAAACTAAATTCTAAGTGCGATAAACTAAATTTTAAGTGCGATAAACTAAATTCTAAGTGCGATAAACTAAATTTTAAGTGCGATAAACTAAACTTTAAGTGTTATAAACTAAATTCTAAGTGCTATAAACTAAATTGTAAGTGATATAAACCAAATCTAAAAGCTTAAAGATTGAAATTGAATTCACTACAAAATATCATGAAGAAAATATTAAAAAAATTTAACAACAACTACAAACATGAGATGGAACATTTGCGCCCATCCTTGATATAATAATGTGATAACATTTTCGTCAAAATACTGGAATCAATATAATTATACTATGCATAACATTAAATTTTTATTTCGCTGAAAATTCACTTCATAAGAAGAACGCCATAAAACTTTGTAGGGCTGGGGTGTTATAGATGCGATCATTTTTCTCAGAATAATATTTGATACTAAATCAAGCTTTAGAAGGTATTCTCCCTAGCAATTTTAATATTTTTAGCAATGAACTCTGTAAAAATTTACATTATATTAGCTCTATATCATTAATTCATATCTTGACTAAGTTGGTTGACCTTCAGATCATATGAGGATAACACATTCAAGTTTACTAAAAAGTATAGCAAACTAGTAATGATATACCAAAACTAGAAACAAGACGTATACATTATGATACTATTTTAAATTATAAAATATTGAATAACTAATTTGGAATATAGATCGTCCAGAGGATCTAATTGTGTCGTTAGTTGTTCGTGTAATTCACAAAGCCACACATTGATAATACAGTTCTCGCGATTCAGAGAATCGACGGGGAAACTGATGGAAATACTACCGTCGGGTGCGGCCCCGAAACAATGTGTAGTGAATCACTAACACGTCTAGTGTTAGAAGTAAATAGACGAAGTTTTGGTTCCCCTCGTTCCACTGAAGAGATCATGAGAAGAGCGAAGTCTTTCCAACTGCTTTCCCGTAGATTCTTTGAATCGCGAGAACTGTATTGTTAATGCTTGGCATTGTGAATTACATTCTTAGTGGAACATCTGCTTTCCGGCAGATGGTGTTGGAACATCCAGGTTCGCCAAACATTTCCGAAGGTGGTAGTTATATCACTGCCGGAGATCAGGGACTTCACGTCATCCTCATTCCACTGATGAGCTCACGAGGAAAGCGAAATGGCTGTCTGGGGCTAATAGACGTGTTGTCACTGTTCAACCCGGAGAACAAAAATTTTGTCTATTGACTTCTAATACGAGATGTGTTTGTAATTCACATGCATCGTTTCGGAGCCGTCACCTGGTGGTAGTATTTTCAACTGTTTTCCCGTCGATTCTTTGAATAGCAAGTTCTCTGTGGAACATGTGCTTCCCGGCAGATGATGCTGCAACATCTAGATTTGCCAAACCTTTTCGAAGGTGGTAGTTATAGTTATGTTACTGCCGGAGATGGTTGATCAGTGATGTCAAGTCTGCCTCGTTCCACTGATGAGGTGACGAGAAGAACGAAACAGCTGTCTGAGGCTAATAGACGTGTTGTCAGTGATCAACCTGGCATTGTGAATTACATTTTCAGTGGGACATCTGCCTCCCGGCAGATGGTATTGCAACATCTAGATTCGCCAAACCTTTTCGAAGGTGGTAGATTACTGCCGGAGATGGTTCATCAGGGATTTCACGTCCGCCTCGTTCCACTGATGAGCTGATGAGAAGAGCGAAACAGCTGTCTGGGACTAAAAGATGTGTTGTCACTGTTCAACCTGGAGAACCAAAACTTCGTCTATTAAACTAAATGACAGTAAGGCTTGAACTCGATTCTACTTCGGATTTGAAATACTTCCAACGAAACTTAAAAATGGTTAACCTGAACCGTGGCTAGTAGACCATGTGGCTAATATTGGCTCGTGCATACCGCGCTTCAAAGCTTAAAATTTTTATGTCCGCAAACTTCCTGTATATTTTGAGTAATTTTGAAAATGTTTCGTTTCATAATGACGTTTAATGCTATATTCTTTCAGAACGGCATTTCATTGCAAATCAAACATAGTGCCTTCTTACTGGACTCAATTACGAAATATTGAAAGTTCCATTGATCTTTGAATGTTCTGCATTCACTGTCTACTTTTCGCTTCTTTTCGATATTAGTAAATCACACACAAAAACAACAAGTCAAATCACAATACTGTTACGAAGATGTCTTTTGAGCACGCACAAATACGTTTTAAGAAGTTACGCACTATTTTATTCCACAACAGACACTTTCGCTTCCTACGCCTTCCCTAGGCGGATGGACTCTCGGTCGCGCCGCTAGTCTTTTTATACTCCAGTTACTGCCATCTAGAAGTGAGTGGAATACACCAGAACCTTCTCGAAACAACGAGATTATCGCGAATGTTTAATTGTTACGGCGCTTTTGAAATAATTACTACTAGCGCTATCTGTTAGCGATAAAGAGTACTACCACTACCTATTTCTGCGTATGACCACCAGGTGTCGTCAAGCGTCGCGGTCGTAGCAATAAAGTACAGTTAGTACACAATAGTAATTGAACTAGCGAATTTAGCAAGAGTATGCTCGCTCAGGGCGCGTACTCGGCGACTAGTCTAGAAGTTATAGATAATGGTAGGAAAATTGAAACGGTTTTGGCCCTTGGAACTTACTGGAGCAAATAGTATGGCCCTGAGCCCGGAAAGCTTGGAGACTCCTGACCTAAATGATCCAAACTAGATTATACCTACAGAAAGCATTCACATGTTCCTGATCCCGATAACCTCTGGTACATTCTCTATGGCAAAATTGGTGAACCTTATAAAACCATGACTGGTTAAATAATTCGAAAAGTTTGCAAAATACGATAACAATTAGGTTTGGAGAATCTTAGATACTTTTCTTAATCTATTATTAGCGAAATAATATCAGACTCCAATAAATGGAGCATCGTCAGGGTATTCGTTTTCTTGACATCTCTACTCGAAAATTCAATAGCAACCGGTCAATCTAATTAGAACTGAGAAGTGCGTAAACTGTTGTCAATCTCTGTTTCCTAGTATCTTTCATATTATTGGAGGAGTGGGAGTGTTCGAACCCTTCTAAACAAATTAAATCCCTTGCAAAGTCCAACATCCTAGAGGATTAGGGTAAACATGAGATTAATATCGAAGTATTGATACTTGCTAACAAGCTTGAGACATACACGGGTACCAACTAACGCACGCTTATAGGAGTTTATAAGCTACTTAGCTTCTGTCATTTACCACACTGGGCACTGCTTATGTCCATTACTGCAGATTACCTACCTGCCAAACTCTTGCTTTCAAAATAATCTTCTATTGAATGTTTTCGCTATTCTAATGAAATATATGATAATGAGATTTGGATTAACTTTTCACTACCTAGGGTTGAACAATCAAGTGAAGCATATGACTTTGTACAAAATCTACATCGTTCTGTGATAAATTGAACCCGACTGCTTACTCTCAAATAATAACAATAGCAATTTGGGGTGATGAAAGAGTTACGATCAGCTAATAATTACAGCGACAATAATACAAGTAAACGCGGTCAGTATTGATTTGTCTAGATATTTGAAATTGCACCTTAATATTTAAATTAATTGGAATGTGATTCAGCAAACGTTTCATCTACAATTCTCTCAGACTTCATCAGGCTTCAACAAGTAAGGTGTTGAGAACATTATTAACAAAATGAGTTTATTTGTCGATACAAATATCTCCCCGAACGTAGAAATTAACATTATGTTTCAAATTTGGAATAAGACAAGATACGTTCCTCCCTCTATCTTTGAAGGAAATGTTGATTTTAGGTTTATCTAATTTGGTGTAGATGAAAATGAAATGAGATCCTCATGAAATCAGAGTCGAAGCAGTTGTTTTGAAAGTTATTAATGTACAATGGGTTTGAGATTGTTGGTTTTTGCTCCGGTCTAAACACACTGATGGGTAACAATGAAACAAAGGGAGGATTTGTTTTCTTATAGAATCTGAATGATGGTTGTCTTTTTTGTTCTTTTTATTGTTTGCAGGTATTCTCGATGGAAAAATATTGATTTTATATTGATGAAATCATCTAGATAAGTGATTATATGCTTTTGGATGAGAAAATGTACCAGCTTATATACTAGGGCAAGGTGATTTATTTCGCCAAAACCTATTCTATTTCTCAACATAATCTGCTTCTAGCTCGATACACTTCGTCAAATGTTTTTCAAATTATTCGGTCCCTTCCAAATAATACGATTCCGGCATTCTTTCAAAATAGGCGTTTATTTCAGTGATGACCTCATTGTTGGAGCCGAATATCTCTCCGCCGAGCCATTTCTTCATGTTTGTAAATAGATAAAAATTGCAGGGGAGCGAATCTGGAGAATATAGTGGATGACGAACCAATTCGTAGCGCAATTCATGCAATTTTGCCATTGCGACTACGGACCTGTGCGCCGGTGCGTTGTCCTGGTGGAAGAGTACTATTTTCTTAGCCAAATGCGGCCGCTTCCGCTCCAAATCGGTGTGGAATCGATCCAACAGCTCTGCATAATATACGCGGTGATCGTTTTGCCTTTTTCAAGGTAATTAAAATGGACGATACCGTGTGCATCCCAAAACACTGTCAAGTCTACTGTTTAGACTGTTCTTTTGAAGCAGCATCGTATTCAGCGCATCAAAATACATATAAATCGAGTAAAAAAAGGAATTGTGGAAAAAAAATCCTTGAACTACTGGATTCTGAGGATGCAGTGCGTCGGTGAAACAAATTTGTGTAGACTGCACATTTTGCTATTTGTATTTTGATGAATTTATACGTAGTAAACTTTGAAAATATAGAAATAAGTTACTGGCATTTTATACATATGATAAATAAATATAACAATGAAAGGGGTTTTCTAAGCTTACCACTCAGGAATTATCATCACATTTTAATCTGGATCTTTATTGAATAATGACCAAAGTAATTGCTATCTTATTATGCCCCTATGCCTTGTTAAATAGAGCTCATTGATAGTTATAACTGCAATGAAAAATGAAAACATAATCTAATCGAATTGCTTTAATCATTCTGAACGTGCGAAATTCATAAGTAAATCATGTAATCTTCCTTTCAGTGAAATATTGAAATTGAGAATGGAATGGTTTTATAATTTGTCCTGGCCAGGATTCGTTAAGACTGTATAATTCTAAAGCTGGCAGGAAGTGTTCTCCTTTATAAGGTTATAAATGAGGTAATATCCTTTGCATTTTGGCTGCATGTTTTAATCTCCCGGCAATAATTAAAAACAACGCTCATTTTGTCTTCGCCGAGCTTTCCCCGTTTTACCGTCACCTTAAACAGATGGGCAAACCAGTTTACGTTAAATATACCTTCATCAATCTCATTTTCTTAGACAGTTTTTTCATCTGTTGCCAACTTTTTAGTAATTAATGAATTTAAAGTATTAACATTTCAATGTCGTAGGAAACATTGACATTTTGCCCACCTATAACCTATATCCTTCTCGGGGATACTTATTACTGGATAATCTTATCAAGAATTTGGTATGATACAAATATCATCCAGCCTTATACGTGATTTTGAACTGAAATAATTATGTGATTGGTATGAAACACATTAGTCGTTACTGACTAGTTAAAGTAGTTAAGGTTACTATTGGGGAAAGCAGCAACGTCATTAAGAAAATAGGTTAGTCTAAGCTTTCGGAAAATTTTATTTCTATCATCAGGGAGAGCCTTAGATCAGAATGCTTGACTGAAAAGTTGTTACAATTAAAATTCATTATCACAGTGATAGGTCATCATTAAAGAAATTTGTTTTAAGGTGGAGTGGTTAACACACTATCAAGTCCAAAACTTAAAATTATTAAAATTTACATTAAAATGAAGTTAAAAATACTAGTAATTAATTACATTATGTCAACCATGCTATTGTACAGCGGCTCTTGTTAGTTGCAGTAAAAAATTACTAGTATTGATTTTAACTTCATTTTAATGAAAAAAAAGTTTGAATAATTCTAAATTATATTATTTAATTTAATAAATAATGATAATAAACAATTTAATATTAATTATATTAGTTTGTTTATTGAGGAGTACAATGTCAGGCCTATTTGCTTGTATGGACCTGACGGTCGGAAACGGGTAATTCCAGTAGATGTCATTTTTCGTTTCGGACAACGGACTCAATATCTCCTGTCATGTAAGGTAGCACCGGCTCTTGGTCTATTCCGTACGAGTGCCTTAGATGTTAATAGGGCACCCGTAGGGTGGACTTTGACGGACATGCCGACAGCCCTGCAGCTGACATCAGGAACCTGCACACCCATCACGTTGCGGCAATAGACCAAGGTGTTGATTACGCCATCTTGGCAAGCTTCGGTACATCCCTCCATCTCGAATGTAAGCCCGGCTGACCTTAGGTAGACGAAGGTCTGCCTTGTTGACAACCTGAGCGTTTCGATGTTTCTATAGAAAACACAGTGTATCGGCTTTTCTACATGCCGCCTGAGCATAAGATCTTGCTCCGCGGCATTTATCTGGGCTTTCAGGTGAGAAGGATGCAACTCGAGGTCGGCCTCTAGTTAGTCTTCTCGACTGATGGGAAATTGGAGACCAAGTTTTTGCGCAGCTTTTTGTGATGCCTTAACGGTGAATACCCCACTTCAGTCAAATCGTG
Organism: Endomychus coccineus; assembly: GCA_958510875.1. Lineage (NCBI taxonomy): Eukaryota > Metazoa > Arthropoda > Insecta > Coleoptera > Endomychidae > Endomychus > Endomychus coccineus. The sequence goes on along the minus strand of OY294071.1, from coordinate 4,600,096 downwards.
ACTTTTGACTAGATCAAGGAGAGCTTCGAACTCCTAAGAACTCTACACACTATACTCAGAGCCACACTTAAATGCAGACCCTCCAGACTAAGGAGTCCACTACCTCCCCGGTGATGTGGCAGATAAATTCGGGAAACGGACGACCTAGGATGCAAACTGTGATGAATACGCATCATTTTATAGGTGTCTTTATCGAGTGTGAGCAGCTCATCGACTGTCCATTTCACCACTCCAAAAAAGTAGAGCAGGACTGGAACGTCAAGCATATTTGTTGCAGTCACCTTGTTCTCACTCGAAAGTTTGGACGATCAAATCTTACGAACAAGGTTTCTGTACTTGCCGCGGAGATACATCTTTATCTGGGAAGCTCTATAATTAGGACGCTGTTCAATACCCAGGTTTCGATAGGTCTCTACAGCATCAAGATGCTTAAAGATGCTTCCGTCGGCATGCTGCATATTCTCCTGGACTTCCGGAAATCGTCATCTCCTCAAATGAAACACTGGGCACTTGTCCAATCCCAACTCAATGCCAACGTCTCGTGTATATTCTTGAACCACGTTGAGATTCTAATGGAGGTTTTTCTCCTCAGAGGCATACAGTTTCGGGTCCTCCATGTAAAATAAATGAGTCTGATGCCTCCGATCGTTCGGTGGTCCAGAGTAATATCCAAGAGTTTGTCTTAAAGGAATGGAGGGCAGCAGCAGGGAGATATTGAACAAGTCTTCCAGAGTTGCACAGATTTTCTATGCAAGGCATAGAGCAAGTATAATAATAGTTCATGTGGTGTTGAATCAAATGCCTTGTGGTAGTCAATCCTATGGGAAGGTTTCGCTTGTAGAGTATGGAGTTCGAGTGATAGATCTATCTATTAGGTCTCGAGGTTGACAACGAAAGGATGATCAGCTCGAGTTCGTCTAGTTTACCTGGAATTTCTGATGAACACCGACCACGAAAATATTCATAGAAAAAGAAGAGATCGCTTTCCTTTCTAGGCTGTTCTAGAGAGGTCAATGAATTCGTAAGTGGACGAATAACTCTTTTCTGAATAGAATCTAAGAGCTACAGCGTATATTTTGGAGCTGGACCTCAAACATATGAACAGTACTCCAAGGTAGGTCGAATCCCTGCTTTGTAGATTATGGGGTGCTGCTGGGAGGTAAAGTAGCTCTTGGCCCGGAATAGAAAACCGAGTTTTTGTGAAGTGGTTTTGACAATTGACTTCACATGATCAGCTCTTGAGAGGGTGCTGTTGGTGGTGATATCGAGCATGGATATTAGATATGGAGGACTTCATAGGAATAGTTGTACCTGACGTCATCATATTTGGGATTGTGGGATCTGCCTCCCTGAAGAAAATACTAGTTTTGGTTGCATTAAACTCTACTAGATTATCAGATACCCATTTCAAATTGACAGATCTTCATTAATTGCTTCCACCTGTCTCTGTCTCGCTACTCTGGCTTTATAAGATGATATAGGGGCTCTAGATGAGAAAGCGGTATGTAGTGTACCATCATCTGGAAAGTTGTGGACGGGACAGGTCACTTCCAACAAATTTCTGTGCAACACCAGCGTTAATAGCTATTATATCGGAGGAGTCTCCATGTGGTGGAATGATCTATCTGAGAGAAAACACGATAGTAAACGACAAAGTTGAGGCGGCAAACCATATGACGGAAGTTTCCCAAGGAAGCCAGTACCAGACCAAGGTTCTTTCTTGGAACATTTTGCAATTTCAATATAAATGCAATTCTTCAGAAATAGTTTAAGAGATGAACTGTTTTCTTAATTAAAATATCTCTGATTTTACACACCTAAAAGTCTGTACACACTTCGTATTTGGTATAAGGAGAAGCCTATTAATTTTGAATGATTTTAATATATTCATATTAAAAAATTGGAAGATTAATATCATTCAAGAGTATCGGGTATATGAGTCTGATTATATAAAATAGCTACAATTATATTGAGGAGTTTTCCTGCATGTCGGATTCAGAATCTTCAATGAATCTATTAATACAGATTGGAGAATACCACGCAAACCTCCCAAAGAGAGCCAGCCCATCGAAGTAAAAACTTCTTCAGACTTAATTCTTATAGAAAACTTGATACTCCATATTCCTAACTGAATATTATGATTCAACTAAGCCAATAAACTACATTATACTTATATTTGATCAAATTCATCACAAAAACTTTATGTTGAATGTGATTATGTTTGTTGAATGAGTTACGTGAAATGTGTTGAAATTACTCACGCATCAGTATGTACGAGCGAACAAAAATAGTATGAATAATAATAATAAGGGGTTAGACGAATTGAAAAAACTTCAAACGAGTGCCCGGCTATACTTCTTTCGAATAATATGTAAATTAGGTCTGCATCTAAAGGGGTGGTAGCTTAAAGCATGTACGAATCCAGTTAAACGTTCGCAAGTGGATAAGTGGTTTTGGTTGTAGGTTCACGTTCTGGATTGACCGGTAGTGAAGCCCCGGATGCAGACGCAATGGTCCATGAAGAGCTTGGACCGTTCCTTCAAACACCATATCTACTGTAGTCGTGGTTCAATAGTTTTCCGCCAGTAGCGGGTAGCAATAAATTATTAATGATCTAATATTTTCTCAACTTCCTGGTGTTGTTTCTTCTCTCATGAAGATATCAAATGCGCTTGGGGTGTTTTGGGAGATTGACATTACGTTTAATATCAGACATAACGAGCTTCTGGAATTTCTATTACATTCGTTATCTAGGAACTAGTTGTTCAGAATCTAACAAAACAGGAGGCATCACTAACTCCGTGCCTGTTAAATACAACAAAAATAAAATAATGTACAGTTATTAGTAAAAGACAACTACAGTCTTCAGTGGATCTGAAACAAACAACAAATATTATTAAACTTTAATTGTAAGATTCAGCTTATAACTCATTCTGAGAAAGCCACAGTTACGATGAAATGATAATCTATGAAGGGTGGCGGACCCTTACTTAGGACTGTCGACACAGATATGATGATTTAAAAATAAATCAACTTTCCCTTTTTTTTAATAACCGCATTTTTTTAAATAAATTAAATTTTCATAATTAATAATTTTTACGTATTAATATTTAAATTACATTTTTTATTATATTAATTAAAATATATAGATATGTAATATATAAATGAATAATATTAAACTAAAGCCTTAATATATTTAATTTTAATTATAAAAAAATTTCAATAAATCTTATAAAATTATAAATAAAATAAAAATTTTTTCTTAAAAACTAGATATATTTAAAAACGAGTAACATTTCATCAATAATTTCATATTTCAAATAATTACTTAACACTAAGCTTATATAAAATTAGCTCTTTTATACTCGAGTATAAATAAATTACAACAACAAACTTTCAAATAACTTGCTAAACAAGATTTCCAAAAACATATGAAAACCTAACAATCCTACCTGCGAAAAATCTAACAAACTAACCTGCGATAACATTGCCCCTTGGAGTTTCCAACCTACGGTAAAAAATAGCCTAGGGTCTTACCTGTTGGGCTACCATCGCCGAAGCTTCAACATTGACTTTAACTGTTAATTTGCTCGCGTTGTGATGACGTTCGCACATGCGCTCTCGATGGAATACATCATACATCTTGGAATTTAACGTGTCATAAAACCTGACTGCTACGGCCGGTGATTGTGGTGAATTTCCTAACTAAAATTCAACAAGCAGATATTCCATCAATAGGGATAGGGCGTAGGGCTGCAGCTGTGTCACTTGAATTTTATCATTATTCGAAAAATTAAGGTGGGACCGCAAATGTATCGGGTTTGCAAATGTACGGGGCCGCATCTGTCCCGACACGAGTTTTAAATAAGACATGAGAGAGGTAATATTCAATTAATTCCAGTACCGAGCGATGCATTCAACATTTCTTGTTTTAGTTCCCTAATAGTGTTCTTAGTTGATGATAATGATATTTATATGAATATTATGTAGCAAGACTTACGCCATGTCAAAGTAAAGAATAAAGCATAATGTTCCTGCTGAATTAACCCGTAGGCGTAGCATATACCATCTCACAAGATAAATGAAGTGTCTTAGTTCATCCATAATATGAAAATTGTTCAATTAGGTTTCCAAATTCAATCGAATCGACAGTGGTTTTAGTAGATCGACGCATATAGTAGATGTTGGCATAATGTCGGGTGGATTTCTAGTGGAAGGCTGAAAAACAAGCCCTCAACGTGTTTATACCGTTATCAGCCTTCTAGAGGATGAAGCACCTGGATTATTCAATGGTTTATCAAGATTGATAGTCGGAACTCCTTATAAATATAGTATTTTATTCCGGAGATCAGTATCGTATTCCTCGAGTAAGAAAGGGCATATCTATCCTCTTAACGCGCAGTTCTCAACACGAGTACATAAGATTAATTGTAGGCCTTGTTTATCCTATGTAAATGCTATTAGCGCATTTACTCGGATCTACGAAGACTGTGCTTGAGCATTTATTTGTTACGACACAGGAATAATACTCTTGTCTGTTTGTTCCTTTTCTGTTAGCAAATAAATTATTAATGAATCTACTTACGGAGTATTTTTCATATTTACAAAAGTACCCTGTATTAAGTATAAAACTGAACGGATTTATTATAATTTGTTTTGTCTTTGAGAGATCAACTCATCGCTTATGTTATTCTTTTCTAATTCATGAATAATTATTACGTACACATACTGGTGATTCTAAATTTTGATGCCATAAAATAGTATGAATATTGAATTTCGCTAATTAAATGAAGATTCATGCAGATTTCGAGATTTTATTTTTGCACCCATAGAATCTCTTGAATTCAATTCAATTTTGATAGTGGACAAAATATATTGAATCTATAGTTTCGGCGTTTACTGTGTGTATAATCATTATGCACAGAAAAGGTTACCTTTTTGCTGTTCCACCTGTTTCATGAGATTTTCGGGTATTGTTTGAGCTGTGTACAATCACTCAAAGAAAATAACGGTTTTTGTTTCCTAACCTAACCCAACCCTGTTTTGTTTGGTATACCTACCTACCTGTATATTTATTTTTTTGCACTTACATAGAAACTTTACTAGATTTTGTTTGTTGAAATTAAAATTCAGATACAGAAAAGAATTATTCATTATTATCATATTAACATAATGTTTATCTAGAATAATCTTTTTTATGATTGCAGAAACTGGGATTGCTTTACAAAAAAGAATTATATAAACTCAAAAATAACAATCAAACAAAACTCAACATACATAAACTGGTTTTACCTTTCCTAACTGATAGAAGAATTCGTGGAGATCTCATACAAACTTATCGCATTCTACAGGTTTCATTTTCGGTTGACTCAAAACATGTATTCACTTCGAATTTTGATATCCGACTTCGTGGTCACAGGAAAACTTCAAATCCACATCCCGCCAAAACTTTCAATCTAACAGGGTATTCCTCGCCTAGAATGGTCTACCGGATAATGTAGTGTCGGCCACGGTCGTACATACAGGTCTGGGAACTCGAGGCTGTTTCCTATGTGAGAAGTGACTCCGCTAAGCGTCTACTGTCGCGTAGTACCGAAAAGGGTGGCGCAGTAGTCGAAAAGTGTTCTCTGACAACTGTCATTCTTGACTTATAAACACAAGGAATACCAGCGTTTTTAGAAACAAATTACGAAACCGTGCATTGTGCCGAAATGCAAAACGGGGTACAAAAGTGTATAGCAAGAAACTTTTGTTTTTAAAGTGCCGAAAGATGCGGAAATGCGAAAAAAGTGGATGCTTGCGATTCCGGAAAGAAATCGTTTTAACGAGGTCTTTTATGTGTGCGAAAAAGGGGAAGTTATTTTTAAGGTGAGTAATACATTTTGACAAGAGTAACAGTTCTATTCCTCTCTCAAATCAGAATACTTAGTAACACTGCTTGGGATTCCGGAAAGAAATCGTTTCACCACTTCGATCCAAGCGCTAGCTAGTGGTTGAGCGAGGGACTACGAGTTTGGCGACGCGTAAGAGACCCATGTCAAACATACGAGTTCCCAGACCTGTATGTACGACCGTGGTGTCGGCTACATCTGTCAACTATGATTCTTAATTATTAATGACGTAATACCCCGTTGTTTGTGTGATACCTGTGTTTCTTTCGGTGGTGCGCGTTTCTATTGTTCGACATACTTGAGTGACCTCATTACTAATTATTACATTTTATCTGCACTAAATCATTCTTTTTATCATTTACTTCACATTCTTTAGTTATAATTATGATAATTTTGCTATTGTTCAATTTCTCCCATTTCTAAATTTATTGTAAATTATTAGGTACTGTTCACACTTTGTATTTTGGGCATAATAGGTTCTAGAACTTCTGTCTTTTTCAAACATAATAATAATAATAATATTATAATAATTATTGTATTCACGGTTTGTATTTCAAGATCGATAATACGTATTTGCAAGATAATTAAGGTAAGCTCTACCACAACACTTTCATATGTACGAAGAAACTATTTCCGTATAACTTAAACATTAATGGTTGGTAACACTTGCAGTTACAGAAGGGATCCAAGATCCAATGTTTTCTTAACGTATAACCGTGTAATGTCACATTGAGTTGATGCTATTAGCAAAGGCAAATCTAGAACGGTAATGACAGATATCTAAGCAAACGATTATACTAACTGTAGTTTTGTACGCGCCATCAACAACTTGTAACAGGTGCACTCGATCTGCTTGTTTAATATTTCGGATAATGAAAAGTAACTTTTAATAATGCTGTTAATAAAAATTAATACCTTATCTAGTAGTCCTTCCTTGATATTGTATTATTTTACGTCATAATCTCTTTAATGGCATCAAATGAACGAAAAATACTTATTTTCTTAAGAATCCATCACAATTCAGTTATTATGTATTTGGTGCTTCCTATGAATTACATAGTCACGTTTCCTAGATATAATTTATTTATATCTTCATTATCTTCAAGTGGTACTCAATCATTCATCGTGTTTGAAAGTTGAATTTTTGAAATAAATGCTATCGCGTATTTTCTAAAATATTTTTTCTGGAAACACTACATTTAATGAAAAATATCGATATCAATTTTTCAAGTCTTCCATCGTGAGCACCGTGCCTACTGGGGAGAACTGCCCCGCATGTCGCACTCCAAGCGACTGATGGGAGATCTCCAGCAGCAACGAGCAAAAAATCTGCTGACGTTCAGCAGACAAGAAATACGGAATCTTGTTGCATTCCTGACCGGACACGCCCCATGCAACAAACACCTCTACACGATGGGACTGGTAGATCAGCCCACTTGTAGGGGTTGCGGCGTGGAAGATGAGACACCTATGCATGTGCTGTGTCAGTGCACGGCATACACGGTAGGTCGTCGGACATACCTCGGAGACGATAAGACTACACCCGAGGAAATCAGAAGTATCCCCTAAATTCATAGAATACACCGGACTGATGAGGGGGTAGAAACAAGTGAGGGCACAATAGGACTATAATGACCGTAGTGCTGTGGGGCTCCCCCTTGGACGGAGAACCAACCTCACGGAGGAGGGGTTTTAGTCGGTAGGAATCCGACACAACCTCGGGGGTGCGGCCACCCGAGGAGTCTATGCAAAAAAAAAGTCTTCCATAACGTCTTCGAACTTTATTTGTGGAGCAGAATTGAAAAATTAAACTTAAAATCTCTTGTTCGAGCTCCGCAAGCTATACCCAGGCCACAGACAGAGGTTCTGATGTATCGGTGTTTTGGGCGGAATTTGGTCTTCGCTGCGTTCCAACTTGAACATCATTCCGGCCTGCACAGATTTTGACATACCGGATGCAGAAGGCAATTCTGAATTCAATGAAGCTACTTAGGGCACACGATTTGGGAACCTGAAGCCACTTACCGACCGCTCCCCGCCGGCCAGTTAACAGATTAGAATTTCTGGCGCTATTGCTGCGATGTCGTCGGAGCGCGCAGCAGCCCCGTCCAGGTTTTTATGTGAAAAAAATAGCTACATATACTTTTATATTTTTCACGTTTATGTCTGGTCGGAGCTACAGGGCACTCCAACGACATCGCAGAAATCGCCAGAAAAACCATATCATTTAACCGAAGTTACTTCTCCCCACCGGTCGGTGAGTAGCTCCAGATTTCCGAATGTCGTGCCCTAAGTAGTCTTATTGGACCCAGAATTACTGCTTTCTGCATTCTATCTGTCAAGATCTGCCCCGAGTTCTTACAGGCCGGAATGATCTAAGTTCGAACCCAGCGAAGACCAAATTCCGCCCAAAACACCGATGATCATAATCACTGACTTGACCTTGTGGTCTGGGTATACCGTGTGGAGCTCGAACAGGAGATCTTGATACTTTGTCCATTTTTCTCCTCTTCCAAGAAGAGAATTCATGATATACATATTCTTGGTTTGTATATCGGGGAGGACAATGCCAGGCCTATTTGCTTACATGGATCTGACGATCAGAAACGGGTAATTCCAGTAGATCTGGCATTTTTCATTTCCGACAACAAACTCAATGTCCTCCTGGCATGTCTTAGTTTATTCCGTGCGAAAGCGTTAGATGGTAGTACAGCACATTATGGCGATGGGTGTATGCTGCGGCCGCTATTGACGAACATGCTGACTGACATCAGGTAGAAAAGCGTTTCAGGCGTCTTTCGACAGGCCCTGCAGCTGACATCAGAAACCTGCACATCCATTACGTTGCGGCCATAGACCAAGGTGTTGCTTACGCCATTTTAGCAAGCTGCGGTAAATCCCTCGGTCTCAGATGTAAGCCCGGCTGACCTTAGCTAGCCGAAGCTCAGCTGGTTGACAAGCGCTGCGTTCGATCTTTCTGTAGAAAACACCGTGTATCGGCTTGTCAACATGCCGCCTGAGCATAAGATCTTGCTCCGCGGCATTTATCTGGGCTTTCAGGCGAGAAGGTTGAAACTTGGCCTCTAGTTGGCCTTCTCGACTGATGTGAAATTCCGCAGCTTTTTGTGCTGCCTTAACGATAAATGCCCCACTCCGGCCAATTCGTGACTTTTGCGAGGCACAGAAGGTAGTCCAAACTCCTAAGAACTCCACAAGCTATACTCAGAGACACACTTCGATGCAGACCCTCCAGACCAAAGAGTCTCCTACCTCCCCGGTGACGTGGGAGATGAATGCGGCAAACGGAAGACCTAGGATGCAAACTGTGATGGATATGCATCATTTTCCGGGTGTTTTTGTCGAGTCTATGCAGCTCATCGATCGTCCATTTCACTACTCCAAAAGAGTGAAGCAGGACTGGAACCGCAAGCATATTTCCTGCAGACGCTTTGTTCCCATTCGAAAGTTTGGAAGACAAACTCTTTCAAACCAAGTTTGTACTTGCCGTTGAGAGCTACCTTTGCCTGGGAAGCGTCATAATCCAATTCCCAGCATCAGCATGTTTAAAGATTCTTTCCGCGGCAAGCTGCATATTTTCGTACACTTCCTGAAGCTAGAACATCATTAGAACTAAGTTGAATAAATCAACTTTCGTTATATACCTTAATATATGGTTATGAATTATACCTAATAAAATGTAACGTAATGATATGTAAAATCAATTTACATTGAACTTTAGACTGGTTTTCTTACCCTTCGAAAAAGATGAATCTATCGGAATACATGATAGGTAATTGGAGTAATTGACTAGAATTCAACCAAGTATTATAATTTTTATTAACATCGCATGGGTATTATAGAAGCTTGTACATCTCGCTTGTTACGTATGGATAATTTTAATACTCAATCTCGTTTCATTGAATCCAATGGCTTATCCACACCTACAGTGTGTATTTTCAATTTCGTTTTCATCTATATTTAGTTCTTTTTTACATATCGTATCAGTTGGATAGTAGTTGGATCGTGACATCCTATTAGAAATTGTAGAAAACCTATAAATTCAGAACGATGTAGTGTATTGGAAATATTTTTGTAATACTCATATTTGCCAAGTAAAAGAATAATCGCTGTTTTAATTCAAGTAATAATTACAATAGACGTATTGTTTAATTCATATTTTATCATTCTCTTAAATTATGACAAATGTTAGAATATTTCACCTGACTATCTTCTTTTGTTAACAAAGTTACGCCTGGAACTGAAAATTTAAGTCGTCTCATTATTAAGTGAACACAGAAATATCCAAAAACCGAAAGGACAAATCTTACTCTGAATCGGATACCTACTATATTGTACAATTAGTACAATAAAAATCGAAATCATATAATTGAAGATTAACTGTATAATGAATAATTTTTTTGATTTTTCAAGTTTTGGGAATAATGAATTAGGGATACAGTTCAGTTATAAACAATACAAAATCAGAACTCCTCTTTTACCGTTAAGTACCAGTTGTGGTTGACTTACTTCTTCAACATGAACATCTTTTGTAAATATTAATGTGACAGTTTAATATGCTCATATATTTGTTCTGCAGTCACTAGTTTTTAGGATAGTTTTTCATGACTTATAATAATAATAATTATTATTTCTTACAAAACTTATTATAAATTTACAATTGTTCTATTGATACAAGACTTCAGATTGATTTTGCAAGATACTGATATCTAAGTCTTGAGGCACTTGTTTTATATCAGTTATATAATATTAGTAGTTTTTAGGTGTAGTGTGTTATTGTTTGTTTGTAATGTTCATGAATGAATTTCGATATCATACAACAACATAAGCATTAATGAATATATTAAGTATTGTATGTTATTATTTACCAACTAAACAAAGTATCCATATTTCCAAAAATAAATTGTTCTAATTGCTTGATAAAAAATTTTACTATTAATATTTTTTATTTTGTTTGGAATTAAATTAAGGAATTTGGGTTCATACTATCTTAACTGTCTTTGTCTTAAGCTTTTGGAGTATTTAGATAAAAGAAGTTGTATGTTAGAATTGTTCCTTCTTTCATAGTTATGTATAATTTTATTTTGGTATTTCAATGTTTTTTGAGTATATATTTATAAATAGTTTGTAAACTATGTAGATCAGTACAACCCTAACTAGTTACTCCATATCTAATACTTGATTCTACTAGTGCATAAACTGTTAGTATTAAACTTTCATTCCCTAAGTAAGTAAAATCTATATATCAGTCTTCTGAGTTTAGTTGTTAAATAATTTAATGTCTTTATCCCACCTGATACGTTGATCTACAATAACTCCCAAATATTTTATCTATTTTAGCTATATAATGTGTAGTGTTTTTAATATTCATTTGTGTTTTGTTATCTTGTTCCCAGAGTTGAAAAAATTAAAAATATGTTTTATCTGTATTTAGAGAAATTAACTGTTTGTCGAGCCACAATTTTGTTTTATTTAAACATTCTGAAGTTTTATATACACATTCGATCCAGTTTGTTTCTCTACATATTATCACTGTATCATCTACATATGATATTATTTCATCAGCATAATTTAATTTGTAGAATTAGTTCATATGTATTAAAAATAGAATGTGACCAATTACTGTTCTTTGAGGTATGCCCATTTTTATAGTTAGAGGTGCACTATACTTGTTGAGTTTTACTCTTTGACACCTATTTAACAAATAATTCTCAAATATTTCTTGTGACATTCCTCTAATACCTATATCAATTGTGTGGTACAGTATTAAATGCCTTTGAAAGGTCTAGAAATACAGCCGTTATCTTGTCATCTTTATTAATACCGTCTGAAACGGTATTATTAAGTGCATTTATGGTATTTTCACTAGAAGAACATTCTAAGTAATCGTATTGACAACCTAACAGCGCTCAAACTTACACAGAATATTATTGTAATAATATTATTCCATTTAAAGAATAAAGCATTTATATTTAGCCGTTTTTTTTAATTTGAACCACGTCCCCATAAACTATCATGTTAAAATGTTTTTTTTTGACTGGATATATTTAAAAAACGGTGTGGTGATACCCTCCAAAAAATTAGACATATTCTCATATTGTTATTCTCAACGGACTGTAAAAATTTCAAAAAATTTTATCATAAAAACTATCTCTACCGCACCTCCTTAATACTTATCTCGCAAAGATCTTCTATATTTGAATCGTTTGAATAACAATACTTTAGTACTTATTTTTCTATTCCTGGATCTGATTTATATCGCGAGGCACTGCCTCTCCAATTCAATACAATTAAGCATTTCCGATTGTTTTTCCGCTTTTGTAAGATTTGCAATAATCTTACTTTTGACTAATGTTTCTTGGGTAATAATATTTTTAATAGGGACAAATACCTATAAATAAGTCTTGGCGTTCTTGAAAAGAGACGATTCATTCTATTTTAAAGAATTCGATATTTAAGATTAAGATATTAGTACGTACATTTTTGGTCTGACTGTAGTCAATTGTAAGGGTACGATCCTGCAAGAATACAACCTCTGCCGGTCATTTATGTGCAATTCGAATGGAAATTTCTGACTGTCCCCTTCGATTGAGAACATGACTCGGATCCTGCTTAGTTTAGGTAAATGAAGATTAGATTAAAGAAATTCGTGGCCGCCTTTAACTTGTAGACGTCCATTTGTTCGGTTATAAATGGACCTATATCCACCCCAGTTTCTAACATGTCATTCAAGAAATATGGACCAGTTTGAATTAAATTGTCATACGTTCTGTAAATTGAGTTCTCATAACTGAATTCAACACCATCCCTCGTTGAATCTTAATGCCATAAAATACGTTTGGTATAATACGTGTCTCGTCTTTAACAAACTAATTTTCATAGTTATCAAACATTGTCACGTTGAAATGCTTATTCTGTTCATTTCCAAACTTAATTTTGTATACAAAAACAAAGTCATTTGTCTCCTTAGAATCTAAGCATTTTCTCTTCAACACAGCAGCAATGTTCTTTGCACTTCTTGCATTTCGAAGTCTTATTAGTGTCACATCCAAATTCTTTTCAAATTTTTTAACGAATACCAAGCAAGGAAGGGCGATTATGTGGACCATAGTTTTCCCAAAGTGCACGTTTACAAAACACGCTTATTTCCATGACATTTTTGAACGATAACCAAAAGTTCTTGAAGCTACCTATTGATAGTTTTAATGACAGATTCCAACCGAGTGTCCTATACGAGGACAAGGTGAAAAGTCCCTGAAAAATAAAACAGATGGCACCACAATCAAAATCCCATGTGACATTTGTGATATACCATCTTTAACTAGAACGAATTAAAATTTTCAGGTTGATATGTCATTCAGTTCTGTTTTGACACCCATCGAAAGCAAGCAATCATGAAGATTTCTGTAAACATGGAAAAAAGTGAATTTGATTGAACATTATTTCTTGCGTGGAAAAAACATTACGCAAGCCGCATCGCTTGCTTAACATTAACATCAACCATTGATTGAAACGATTTACAAGTGATTTACTGATTTTCGTTGTGGTAGTATGAGCACAAAAGATGCCAAACGTTTTGGTGGTTCAATTGATGTTACAACGCCAAAAATCGTCTATAAAATCCATGGTATGATGTTGGACGATCAGCGAGATAAAGTGCACAAGATTGTTGAGGCTATGGGCAACTCAACCGAACGGGTAGGCAACATTTTGCATGAATTTTTGAATATGAGAAAGTATTTGCTTTCTGTTGACAACAAGCGCGACCGTGTGACAACTTCAAAGGAGTCTCTGACGATGTTCAAGCGCGATAAAAAGGACTTTTGGCACCGTTTCGTAACCGTGGACGAAACATGGATCCACACAAGACACCAGAGACCAAAGAACAGTCGAAGCAGTCGCAATGGCAAAATTCCCTGATTTTCCGTACGAATTGGTTCGTCATCCACCATGTTCTCCAGTTTTGCCCCCCTGCGATTTTATCAATTTCCAGAGTTGAAGAAATGGCTCGGCGGAAAGAGATTTGGCTACAACGATGAGGTCATCGCTGAAACAAACGACTATTTTGAAGGATTGCCGAAATCGTATTATTTGGAAGAGATTGAAAAATTAGAAAAACGTTGGACGAAGTGTATCGGGCTACAAGGAGATTATGTTGAGGAATGAAATAAATTTTGACCAAATAAATCATTTTTTGTTTCATTTTTCAGGTACTTTTTACCTTGCCCTCGTAATATAGTGATTTTCATAAAAATTCAAACACCTAGGAGGAATTATCCATGTATTTAATATAAGTAAAATGATTAAAATTTCACTTTATGTTAATAGTAAATAAAAAAGTTATTTAATAATGAGTGGCCCTACCACGATTTAGTATTCAATATCGTGTTGAATAATGTTATTCCCGGCTTCTTGAATGCGAAGTCTTAGTTATTCGAGGGATGAGGTAAGTTACCGAGCCGAGAGCCAATCATGTTTCACACATGTTCGATATGCGATAAATCTGGCTACGGAGTCAATGGAAGTATTTTCTTCTAGAGAATCTGTTATACCTCTTGCTTTGAGAGAACGCGCATTATCTTGTCAAAATATCAGTACCTACGTTGTATTTAGGAAAAACTTTGGAATTCCGTTCTGTGGCTCGATAGTGCTTAGCGGTTTTCTGCATTCTCGTGAGAAAGGTACCTATTTGGCAACCTTGTTATATGCGTTTCATTCCCGCTGTTGATGCACAAATTTCTTAAATGCATTTTAACGCTTTTTTCAATGCGCTCTCTGAATATTGACTGCAATAGCTTGGAAACTTGTAGTTGGGGGTTTTCAAGGATCTTGATTGTGAATCTGATATGGAAATTAATAAAAAATGTCCAGATTGCAATTAGAAATGCATTTTATTATACACTTTTTCATGAATTTCTTCAATATTTACTGAAATCACCAATCGCGTTCAAGTGCCGGGAATAAAAACTAGTGGTGACCTGTAATCATGATTTATTGCACCCCAAATAACTAACTCTCCTGTAAAGGATGTTTGGCGTTCCACATAGGGTTACCTGATGCAAAAATGAAAAAGGAGGATAAGTTGGCTCGAAATCGGCTTGAATGGAGAACATTTTTTGAAGTGGAGCAACATTTAAGAAATGAAGCTTTATTATCGGTATACTACAATAAAGGTACAAAATTCAATGACATCATTATAATTTAATGTAATATCTAATAAAATAATAATATGTAACCAACTATATACATAGTGCTAATATAATAATATTTAGGCATATATTTTAAGCTACCTGTTTTTGAACATCATTTTTTAACAAATAGTTTAAATTATATTAGGTGAGCATTAAAACGTTCAACGACTCAATGTTGAGTTGCTACGTCCACTGAGCGCTAGGACCAGGAAAAAAACCTCTCAATGCTGGCACTATAAGCCGAAATAAGAAAATAGAACTAAAATATTAAGCAATTCGGAAAAACAGTCCATATTGGGACATCACTTGAAAAAGATCCTCCCCTGTTCATGCAATAAATCATTATCTGCGGACGTAGTATCGGATTTTGAAAACCAAAAAAGGTTGCAATATTGATCATAAAGTTTTACATCATCAATATTGACACCTCTTTTTTTCAAGAACTTAATGCACGGAAAAATTGAAATAATAAAAGTAATATCTTGAGGATGGTTCCAACAATTGTCTCTAAATGAAGCCTCCACCCAAAACCTTCTTCTGATCAATTCGTAACAGAAATTCTAATGAATACTGTGGATTTTCAATGTTGAATTATTCATTTCAAAATACGTTTCACTATTGATCATGAGAGCTTCTGCAGTAAAACTTCGAAAATATATCATATCTGATATACTATTTAGTCTGAGTCTCATTCAATACAATTGCTTCGAGGATTCTAATGGAAGAACAGTTAATTAATGTTTCGTATCAAAGTAATTTTCGGTGAAAATCTCTACAATTTGATGTTTTGGGCATTTAGTGAGTTAAATGTCTGTGCGTTCAGAAATTACTGTGTAGGGTTATATCCAATTGCTTCCAAACAGCTACCCTAATTAACACAATGTAATTAAATCAATTAAAGCCACAGCGTCCGCGCCACTGCAGGGATTTATTTCAAATTCTCTGCAAGATGTTAACCCTTCCTTGAGCTATATTGCTTACTGCATAAGATTATGCAGGAACATCAACTATTAAAATGTATTTTAAATACATTACAAATCAATTATGGGTGAAGAGGCAAGCTTATTCTGACACAGTCCGACCATCCAGAAAACTGCAACAATACAATGAAAAGAAAACGCTTCTTCTCTATTCCCTTATCGAGAAAATAGCAAACCAAATTATGAAGTTTGGATTATTATAGTTCGTCACTCAATTAATGCCATCATATGCCACGATAATAGTATTTATTACAAGCTGAAAAGAACAGATTAATGACGAAAATTTTAAGAAACTGAATGAAATAGGGGAGGCAAAGTTTACTATCTGTTCTTTAGTTGAAGAAACAATATTAACATAACATACATTCCATAAGACTTGTGATTGAATTGATGATAGATGAAAGAATAAACAATAACTTAAAATATAAGTTTTAGACTCTGAGGAGAAAACGTTTGCCATCGAAAACAGTGAATTCTATTTTCTGGAAATTGGTTTTCTTCAGTTTCTAGAAGAAGAAAAACTAATATCGGTATAAGTTAGCAAGTCTCACCAACACTTTACCAATTTGATTGCAATTATAAAGAACATTTTCCCTACGAAGAAACATAACGGTGTAAAATCAGCGTTAGCCGAATATATTTTAAATGCAGGTTACACCATTTCTCAAGACACAGTAATGACAAATATCTAGGTAGTAATGTAGAAAGGATGGAAATGTATGAGCAGAAATGCAATTTAATGACTTCAGATTTATCTCCAGCTGAGGGTAATCCCTTATATACCTTATTAATTCAAAATAGTATTTAAGCAGACACATTTTGATTTCTAATTTTGTTTACTCTGATGATAGCTATTTGGTAGCTGAGAGGCCCTCAGTACTTTAACAGTATTTTTACTGGATGAAGGTGATTCTTATTCATACTACCATTTACAACTGGTTTGTAATGATTTCCTACTATTCAGTTCAGTGCCATCAATCTAAAAAATTTGTTAGGGCGACTTAGTACATTTTTCAAAATCATTGTAATTGCACTATTTACTTAGTTCGTTTTCCTATGGAGAATAAAAAACAGATGAAGGCGATGAACTAACGCACCTTCAAGTGAACCAACTAGAGCGGAAAACGCCTCTCTTCCGTTGAAAGTGATACTAAATTAATCGCGAGTCGCATGTTTCCCGGTTCTGTTTATCATGTGTTTATTTTTCCCCACGCACCAATCGATATTGGACGTTAGAGAGGTATGAGCAGATTCGGAGTGTAATAATTATTTCCAAATCTTTCCGGCCGTCTTTCTGGCGTGAAATAGAACTTTCAAATGGTTTTGATGTATTTGAAAGCTTATTGTTATCCCCATCATTTGCATTTTGTCATTCTTCCATATTTGCGGACCTGATTTATTGTTTTATCGTAATTTCTTTCTTTCCGAATATTGAAGGGGAATTCGAAGGAAATAATATGGACATGAGTATATGGAACTTTTGATATTTATATTGATTCTGAGACAGATTGAGTAGTCAGTACCAACGTTCACTATAAATAATATTATCTATAATATATGTTATCCAGGTTGAGAAACTATGTGGATCTACATTGTTCATAAATCTTGATACTACTTGGAAACTAGAAATGTAAGAAAAAAAAATTATTATTAAAGTGCAAATTATTCAATTTTTAAGTTCCGCATTTCGCTGCAAGGGACACAATTAAAAATTAAATATCAAAATTCTAAGTTTCTCAGGAATATTAATGTACATTTTTGGTAAAGTTACACAATTCTGCATCATTTTGTCAAAAAATAATTCTTAACAACAATTGAAGTTCCGTGGTCATGTATTCCATGAAAAAAAATATTTTTAAACTTTATGGTTGCGTAGGATTGTCATTAATTATTCCAATGGCCCAAAATCAACTTAACATTTAGTAACATGATCATGGGAATGTTCTAATTTAGGTATAATTCTAATATGGAGCTTTAAAAAATAAATGTAGATAGCCGTGAAATAAAATCGGCAGGTTCCCATGGAGATAAATAAATTGAAGTAGTTGTCTCTTTCTCTCTCTCCGGATCTCCGGAAGTTCACGAGAATATGCAGCTTGCCGGCGGAAGTATCTTTGAACACCTTGATGCTGGAGAAACCTATCGATACCTGGAAATCGAACAGCGTCCTAATTATCACGCTTCGCGGGCAAATGTGGCCTTCCATGGCAATTAAAGAAATCTTGTTCGAAAGATTTGGTCGTCCGAACTTTCGAGTGAGAACAAGGTGTCTGCAACAACTATGCTTGCCGTTCCAGTCCTGTGGCTACTCTTTGGGAGTGGTGAAATGGACGGTGATGAACTGCATAGACTCGACTGAGACACCCGAAAAATGATGCATAAACATTACAGTTTGTATCCTAGTCAAAAGTCACAAATTGACCGGAGTGGGGGCATTTATCGTTAAGGCAGCACAAAAAGTTGGGGAAGAGCTTGGTATAGAATTTCACATCAGTCGAGAAGGCCAACTAGAGGGTGTCCTCGAGTTGTTACCTTCTCGCCTGAAAGCCCAGATGAATGCCGCGGAGCAAGATCTTATGCTCAGGCGGCATGTTACGTAATTTGTTTGAAATAATAATTACGATTTATTCCATAAATCCTATGCCCAACGTGGATAATCAATCCAACTTAGTTTTTCCAGAAATATTCAAATGAGTTGATTTAAGTAACCAAAATGTATGTAAGCTCGAATCCCATTCTCCCAATCACTACGAACAGTGATTTTTTCATATCGGCAAGTTGAAAATACAGGTTTAGTGTTACGATCGTTTAAGACAATATTTTTCAACATATTAAAATATACGTTTAGATTTTAATGAGTAGATTTCTGTAAAGTAAGAAGAAGAAGGATATAGACTAACCAGATGAAGGTAATGTTTCACTATATTGCTCCAACATTTAACAATCTATTGCGGTATAATCTATATATAGCTCGATTTGTGCTATAAAGAATGATTCTGCTTGTACGGAGTTTATATAATTCACAGTCAAAGGTTAGCAGTCGCATGCTTTTTTAAACACTTCAGTATTCGGGTCTGCGGTTTTTAAGCGATAGGCGTTGATTTCGACCCTAAACGTGTGGATAACCCTTAATTGGTAATTGATGTATGTTGTTTTTATGGTCTCACATGCAGACTTCTGAAACATTTTAAGTTAATTTTTCAAATGGATCACTTATTGAACTCCGGCATCGACCATTTGCACCAGGGAATAACGAGAAATCTCAATTAAAGTTATTGCTAAACGTATTTAGGATGTTCTACGAAATTGTTATAAGATTAATGATTCTGCGAAATCTCATAATACCGAAACAACAATGGTAGAAAAATGAAATTATTAGCATTTCTAAGCTAGGTATTACAGTATTTTGGTGTAGTAAAGACCTAAACCTAAAGTTTCAACAAGGAATAGCTGGTAACATAGTTGTTAAAATATATAGCATGACCTGAACAGTCTTCTACTACAGTTCCAACACAAACTTCGGACTAAGTGGCATATTCAACCAGTATCATGTTGAGCTGCTAATCACATCTAATGAGTTTTCCTGTAATGAATTGTATGGCACAGTATCTTCCATAGTTTCATGAAACTTCAGAAAATTCTTGTTCAAAAATCAAAATAGTCATCATCAGATGTCTGATTTTAGCAAATTTATCATTTATATCTAATTTTGAGTTGTCCGCCAAGTGGATGTATTTCTTGATAGTATAATATCTATTTTTAAACATACAGTTTGCAACCCTAAGATCATCATATAGAGACCAATACAATCGTTCACTGATTAAATTATGGTAACCGGTCAGTAGCAAAATGCCGATAACATCACAATTGCGCTCATTTTTCTTGGTGGTAAACTGTAAACATATTAATATTTTACTTCGAACCACAACTAACCAGAAATCACTAAAGATTTCTTGAACAGCAAGTGATACTATATGTTCCCAATTGCATTGTATAAGGACACCAAAGGCTTCTGCAATTTTGCACAAAACATACAAGCACTTACCCATCAAAGTTACAATATTTCACCCTTTCAAGACGCGGGAAAATGCGAAAGAAAGATTGGAAGTATTATCACAAGAAAAAATTTTGCTAAACACCGAGCACGTGCACCTAGGTAATGTTAATGGCTAGGGAATTAATAGAATATCGTCACCCTCATTCTCATTAAGTAATCTTTGAAGTTGTGATACGAGCAAGAAAACTCAATTCCATAATGGATAAGTTATCCACAGAAACTCCCAAATTAGTAAGGAGTAAAACATCTTGTAACCAGTTTTATGCCTCTACTGCTCATGAACAGAAGGGTTTTCGATCGTTTGCGCGACAAATCCGTAATGTAAAGCTTCGCCTCCCCGTCTTACCAGGACTACAACACCACCTCGAGACTCACTGTGCATCTAGTAGGTCTCTGAGGGCGCAGAGTCAGGTGATAGACGATATTCCGATCGTTGGTTCGGGGTCGCGAGTTCCTAGGGAACCTAGTTTGGCCAATTCTCATCCACTCCAGAGTGATTGGATACACACTAGCTGAAGTACGTCCTTTTCGACTTATTCAGCCAGGGCCTCCCTGCACTCCAAAACAAGCGTAGGAGTCGTTCAATGGGCGCAAAGTGAGGCCAGGGTCGCTCGGTTGTCGGTGCCGGTACAAAGTGACACTGTTACAAAGTATGTAAATTACTTCAGAAGTAACTTGATAATATATAAATGATCAGTTCTCTGGAAAACATTTCTATATTTATTCAAACTATATGAATAACCCGTTCAATAAATCGTATGACTTGGGCATCAGTAAAAGTTACTAGGTGCCTAGATCAGGGGTCTCCAAACTACGGCCCGCGGGCGAAATCCGGGCCGCGACAGCTAATGGTTTATTGTTGTTATTGTTGTTGTGATAAGTTGGATCAAAAGACATAGAATGATAATAATTCGGTTTTGTTAGGTAAAGCTTAATGACAAGTATAATATGCAGAAAATTCAACTTAAGCATAATAACTAACAAATAATTGAAATGAATCCCAGTAATATTACAAACATTATAATATAAACACATAAATATATAACATATAAAATAGTAATAAGATTTATGTAATTGTTATTTTCCACTGATAATAGTTTGTAGTTGTGGACCAATTTTAACCTTTAGGTATGTGCATTATTTTCCTCAATTTGGAAGAAGAAATTTGCTATAACTGTAATAGCATTAATCTCCGTATTTTGTGCAATAAGAAAAGTGAAAAATATTTAGAATTTATGGTGCAACCGGTGTGAATGCGAATTAGGTATTTCAACTGACGATGTAGATTTAGAGTTTAGGAAGTACGACGGTTCTTCAAAAATGAATTAGTTTGGCTGGACAGCTACAGCAAATTGACTGCACAATCACTTATACGGTTTTTGGCAGCGTTGTTATATAAAATATTTCTGTAGGTGTTAATTGAATTGGTAACTTTCAGTCCGTGTTCAAATTCTTCATAAGCGCATTAGTATTGATTGAAGTGGGGTCTTACGACCCACTTTGTTACTACCAATATTTGGTTTTCGCTAAAATGTTTCCTCGAGAAATATTTTCGCAGAAATATTTTTATAGGTATGGCAGTTTCTAATTGATTGCAAAACATGTGACGCCTGCAATATTTCCAACGATTATCGGAAACGAATATTATATTCTGTTCAAACCTCTTGGTCTTATTAGAGAGAGAAAAACCCAGATATCGATAATATGGAACTATGACGCTTTGGAGAAATTGTAGTTATGTACGGTGTTCATGGTAAGATCTGTGTACTTCCGAGAAATGATGAGGAAACGTTCCCCAAAAATTGTGCTAGACTATGACAAGTAGTAGTCGGAATGGATATACAACTATCTATTGTATTTTGCTAAACGATATTTTGTGTTATCAGTTCAATTTATCTTTTGGTGTAAATTAGAAAAGTTCTATTTTCGATAGATGGTTTATCATATTTGTCCACACATGAGACGTGGTTGGTAACTATTCTGGATAAAAATGAAATTACGCACTAGTAACATGCTTATTACCTTGTTTCGGGTGCAAAGAGGTGAAAACATAGAATATGGAAATGGCTGATCACGATGCGGAAGGAGAATCTTCCTTACAGAAGCAGGAATGTTATCTGGAAGCATATGTCATGAATAGAACAACATATTTCGCAATTAGAGTTATGTTTTCTTTAATACTTTCACTACACGAGAGGGAAACCTATAATCTTCGAAAAACATCGTGTGAGCTAGCGAGATATAGGCATTCGAATTTTTCTTGAAGGTTTAGAGTTATAGGCATAGGGAAAGACCTCCCTAGGTAAAGAGTTCCAGAATTTCGCCGTTCTATAGAAAGATGAAGTCTGGTAGAAAGTTCAAGTTCGGCTGGTCTCGAGCTCGTCTAGTTCGCTATGAAAATATCTATAGAAAAGGGAGAAATCTCCTACCTTTCTACTATGTTCTAGAGAGGTCTATGAACTCGTAAGTGTCATCAATCAAACGAATAGCTCTCTTTTGGATATAATCCAAGACCATCAGCATATGTTTTGGAACTGAACCCCAAACATGTGAACAATACTACGGAACAGGTCGAATATGTGCTTTGTAGATTTTAGAAGCTGCTGGGATGTAAAGTAGCTCCTGGCAAGGAATAGCATACCAAGTTTTTTGAAGCAGTTTTCGCATTGGACCTCACATGCTCGACTCGTGAGAGGGTGCTGTTTGTGATGATCCCGAGCATGGATATGGAAGACTTCATAGGAATAGTTCTACCTGACATCATCATATTAGGGATTGTCGGATCCGCTTTCCTGGAGAAGACGCCAGCTTGAGTTTTGGTTGTAAAACTCTACTAGATTATCAGATCCCCATTTCAAAATCTTTGCCAGATCTTTATTAATTGCGCCACTGTCTCGCTCCTCTGGCTTCATTGGATGATATAGGGGCTCTAGATGAGAATCCGGTTTGAAGTGTACCATCATCTGCAAAGCTGTGTACAAGTCAGGTGGTCACTTCCAGTAGATCGTTTATATGGAGCAGAAACAAAGTTGGTGCCAAGAGAGATCCCTGTAGAATACCAGTGTTGATAGCCATTGATCAGAGGATACTCCGTCGACCACCGCAGGTGGTGATCTATCTGAGAGAAAACTCGATAGTAAGAGACAAAGTTGAGGCGGCAAACCATTTGAAGGAAAATTCCCAAGAAGGCTCTGGTAGATGTCCAAAGCTACAGCTAGAGATTCAGCGGTGAGTTAATGTTGGATGATGGAATGAAGAGAAAATAGAGTGACATGACGATTGCTTCCGATTCTTCCCAATAAGACTAAATTACAATATTGGAAATTTCGATGGATAAACATAATATTACTCGTCGTAGTAATCAAAATTTAGTCACAAACGTAACGGAAGTTACAATGATATCCGAACTGATGTAGGTAGATCCGGAATCAATAGTTGTTGGTTTCATATAAATAACTAAGAAATAATAATACAAAACAAAATCGAAACAAATTCACAATTTTATGCAATGCTATACAATACACTCTTGTTTTTATTTAAGTTTTCTCGAATATAAGAAATAAATTACATGGCTCTATAAAAATAATCGAACATAAAAGACACTTTCCGTTCGATTTATGATATTTTCGCAGAGGAATACAATAAAAAATGAAATCTGAGGGAAATTCTATTTGAAATCGGTTTTGTTCCCCTAAGCATTTGCCACAATATTTACTAATCCAATAGGGGAGAACTATTCTCGAGCAGTAAAATACAGGGGCAGTTCACATTTTATACTGAGAAACGGTTATAAACAACTTATGTTACAGGGAAAATTTGGCAACGGCATATTTCATATGTTAACTTCAATATTTCTCTTTGTTTTGAAATATAATATTCATTTTATTTATTAGAGTTGCAGGTTCGATCTGGTTATTTTTCAAAGATATCATTCTGAGTTATGTGAAGAACTGGTCTGCTATGGAACCGAACCCAAAATCGGCTTTCAGTGAGATTGGGTTCTGATTAAGAATCGATAGAAATTATCGGTGTTGGTGTTTTTAGGAGATTGGTGACCGTAATATCTGGTTTGCTATCAAGTTTTAGAAAGTAACGAATGTGCTGGGATTGGTTGATCATGTTTTCTCCAGAATATATTAAGTTTGGTTTTAAAGTTACTGGGATAGTCACTTTCAATAGGGATATTTGGAGACCGCTAGTATTTGGCGTGAAGTCGTTTCCGCTTGTTAACAAAGGGAGTAACCCACAACAGGAACGTCAGATAGTCCATTACTCCAGAAGGAATAATGCAATTTCAAAATGAGAGGCAAGAGATTGAAGAACAAGAACAACGAAACCAACGTAAACAGGACAAATAAAGTTGGAAGTCAAAAGACAAGTAGCGGCAGTAGCTCAGACGAAAATGAAGAGACTTTGCTAACAGATAACGCCTTGGAAGGAATGTGCAAATTTTTTTAGAACCACATGGTTGATGGAACTGAGAAAAAAATTTAAGAAATTAAGGTTTCTATTGATTTGACATATTTAACATATAACGTTGGATAAAATATTAAAATCACCTGTCCCGAGGTACAATTACACTCGTCCCGAGATACACAGGATAATTGGGATATTATATGATCGGAAAGAAAGAAAATGTGAGAGGTATCCACAGAAAAATATTCCATATGGGCATGTAAATACAATATGATAGGTGAATGATATATAATTAGTAGAGAACACATTTCCAATCTTTTCTGAAGAGTTGAAAGAAGTTGATTAAAGATAAAATATTTGTAGAAGGATCAAAAGATGAAAATAAGTTTATTATCATTTTCAGTTAATAAGTCAAAATGATACATTATAATGATTAGTACCGGGATATCAAAAATTATCTTGGTCAAGGGTGGTTGTGGAATCTAAAACGTGTGTCTTACGTTTGAAATAATTATGTCACTGTCACCTGATATCATCAATAACCCACAAATTTCATACCTATTTATTTCAGTTGTAAAACAATAATGAACTACAAATTATGAAATAATTATGTGAACTTTGAACCTTTTCAGAGGTCGTGATAGCCACAATCCGGGTCAAAAACTGTTTTGAAATAGTTTATTTTCCGTAAATCGAATGACGTTCACGTGAGAAGCCCGTAGCACGCGAGTTGGAAAAGTGCAAACTGGTTGTACCTAATACGGCTTTACGACGACTTTTCGCGTGTCGTTTTCGCTCCATGTAGTTAGATTTAGTATCGGACCGTGCCTGACGGCCCTTCTTTTTTCGATAACTGTCCATTAAATAGGAAAATTTAATTAAAACAGTTTGAGCTATTCTCAGATCTCAGCTACGCGCGTCTAAGGTGCGACGTACCAAAGGGAATTTTCTCGCGACTAATATATACACGAAGCGGGTGAAAGCTAGCGGCCCATAGCCAAAAACACATTATTACAACTGGCGCCGGTCGCACGGGGCAAGAAACAGCCCCAAATTAACAAGACCGAGGTAAAATGTATAAACTCATACTTATGCGCAGCGAGCTCCTCGAGGCATATGTCAAAATGATTTCGTTCGTAGCTAATTACATAGGACGTCTGGCGTTCATGCAATTATGTTTTTAGATAATTCGAACTTTCTAATTTCGATAGTCCAAAGCGCTAAAGACTTCTGAGTGTTACAATATTCGTATAAAATTGCGAAATTTCGCACTTAAAGAAACTTCAAATTAATTATGACATAATTATTTCGACATAATTATTTCAAACGTAAAGTAAGACACACGTTTTAGATTCCACAACCACCCTTGACCAAGATAATTTTTGATGTCCCGGTGCTTTCAAAATAGAATTATTTCTATAGTATTGTGATTGTTATTCAGGTTTGGTGACAAAATTTAATACGTAATTCGCTCTAAGAATAATTTTCTCGTTGAAGTTTCATTCAACATAATAGACGTCGTCGATTTAAAAGAAAATGAATCCGGAGTTAAATAAAAAGGGACAAGTTAGTGTCATTGTTTTCAGAAGAATTCGTGCGTGTGACGTGCGTTTTTAAGAGAATTCGTGCGAACCAGCAGAGAGCTTTTGAACAGTTTCTTGTATTTGAAATAGGGTTTTCCAATTCTAGATATTTACGTGGTGAAAGTTAGATTCGGTTCGATATTTGCAACTTCGCAATAAAATTATTTAATTACTTCTGTAAAGTGTTTGATGATAGAATAGTATAGAATATATTTCACCTTTGGACAAAAATGAAGTACGAGGATTGTCGAGTTACAAAATTGACTTGATATTAAAAGAATACTATTGGAATATTTCACAGTTGAGTTTGAGGTTCAGATTACGATGCTAAAATATTTACATGTACAGTAAGCAATTCTCTAGGTAAACTAACGAATTAAAATATTCATCAAGACTATAAAAAGTATTAATAACGATTCTTGACCCAGGTATGAATTATACATGAGTTCTCAGGAAATAGGTCACTCTAACACATATGCTTATTATTTTCGTCTTTACGTACGTTTCAGTCTCATGACCATCATCAGAAGACGTATCAATGTCTAAAACATGATTTCTTAAGGCAAATGGTATCAGCTCAAACAGTCCTTATCGCATCAATTTCAATTAAAAATGCCCACGTCGCCGAAACGAACAGAAACATGAATACTCGAAATTGTAGCACATTAATGTTTTAAGTATATGAATATGTATCAAGAATTCACTGCTTAGCAATTTTCTTAT
The DNA here is from genome assembly GCA_958510875.1 of Endomychus coccineus. Classification (NCBI taxonomy): domain Eukaryota; kingdom Metazoa; phylum Arthropoda; class Insecta; order Coleoptera; family Endomychidae; genus Endomychus; species Endomychus coccineus. The sequence continues at coordinate 4,573,237 of OY294071.1, read as the reverse complement.
AATAAAGGAAGTCATGTCTAACAAAGTTTGTACACGACTGAAACAAAACAAATAACGCTTGAGTATCCACTTTCGAAACAGATGTTAAAGATTTATGAAGCAAAATAAAAAAGTTGTTAGACCTTATTAGAAATATTGCTATTTGGGCATTCTACCTAAAATATACTTTTAACATTATAAAGACGCATGTAGGAATTTCCAATTTCTTAATTGATTAAATTAATATAAATCTAACTTAATGATTGATTGTATTGTTCTATGATTTATAGACTTGGTGTCACGTCTTATGTGAATCAGAATAGATTTTTTTAAAATAATTGGTTTCCTTAGCTAAAATATTAGAATTTTTGTAATCGAATTGATGGCTATAATCAAAACAGTGTTTAGCAAGGGCGGTGGAAGTTTTTGTTTCTTATACTACATTTTCTTTTTTGTAAATATTGTTTGGAGGTCTCATCGCAATATAAACAATTTCATTTGTATACTATGTGTGTTTGTTTATCTTTAGGTATTAAAGGTTTTAGATTTCAAAAATATTTTCCAACACAGTTAGTAGGTTTATGCGCAACATTTGTATTATATTTTTTTTTAATTTCTTAATTTTCTTTGAGGTCTCCGGAATGTATGGTAATGTTATAAAGTTATCTGTATTACCGTTTATGTTATTTATATATGACGTTCCATTATAGATTTTGTTTATTCTTTTTTTAATGATGGGATTGAAAAATGTTTTTGGGTAGCCATTCATTTCCAGTGTATAACGAACAATTTTTAAATTTTTGGGAGGGTCCTCTGGGTGGGACAGCTTAACAGCGCAATCTGTTAGGCTCATTATAACACTTTTTTATAACATGTTGGTGCAAGGGATTTGAAGTGGAGATAACGTTGAGACCAAACTTCTTTAGTAAACCAAGAAGTGTTTATTTTTCCAACTGCATTATTCGGCGACGTGGGCATTTTCAAATGAAATTGGTGCGATATGGAAACTTTGTGCCGATACAAAGAAATTCCGTTTTAGGCATTGATACGTCTTCTGATTATGGTCGTGAGACCAAACAAAACGTACGTAAAGACGAAAATAATAGCCGTATGTGTTAGTGTGACCCATTTTCCGAGAATTTATATATAGTAAAAAGTATTTGTTGATTAGGTACCTTTTAACTTCTAATTTGAATCTACTGCTCTTAATTATTTTTTTTATATGAGTTGGAAGTTCGTTGTAAGTCTAATATGAGGATGATTTCTCAAATATGTGATGATATTAGTATAGTATTAGAATTTCTAGTTAAGTAGCTATGATTATCTTGAAAAATCTTGGCTTCCGGATGGTTTCAGCGTCACAATAGCTCTACTTGATGCCGACGTTTCGCCAACCATTACAGGTGGCATCTTCAAGGAAGGCTTGAGGCTTGAACTGAAACAGTAAAAAAAATATATATTTTGAAACGTGATCCAGATTGGTCGAAAGGTATAGTTTTGAACTTTTGTGACGTAAAATTCAATAGTGAAATATTTTGTCTAGAGTTTTTCCTCATAATAAGACTGATTAAAACAAGCGACATCTACTGAATAATAATTTCACATAGGTGGGATGTAATTCAACATTTCATAGAAAAGGGTATTTGGTGAATATTCTTATCGTTCCCTTCAACTAAAATATAGAGCCGTTTTATTATTCCAAGCTCATTCGACTGAAATAAAATTTGTGATTTTTTTATCGAGAGGAACCAGAATCCGGAATTTTAATCGACAGCTCGAATTGCATTTGCATATTTGAATGTAACACTCGTCTTTTACTTTTGAATTCTTTCCTTTTGTAACTTTGTAACCAGCGCAGGCTAAGAAATCAACACAGATAAATAAAGAATCAACCAATACTATAATTTATTCTTTTATATCGTCCCAGTGAACGAATACTCTGAAGTTTCCATTCTTTTAATTAGGTGCCGTTGTCTCTGTTTACAGAGACTTTACAAAAAAGTCTTAATGAATGCAGAATGTCTTATACACTTTGCGAACAAGTCATCTTGTTTCCTCCGCTTCGGGTTATTGAAATGTCACAACTATTTTAGAATTACCTAGAGAATTACATTATATAATGCTCATTGTTATGTAGACTCCTTTCTTGATCAATAGTATAGAAGCACTTGATAGTCAAAAAGACTTCGGATCTTTCTTGGTCCCGACACTTGTATATAACAAGAAAATGTAACAAACTTATGTATATTTTTGGAAAATCAGTTACAAACTGCTCCTTACAAACCATACGTAAGAAAAATTCTCGAGGTCGCTGGCCAAGACGCCAATCTACTATAATCTGTCCAAAGACGTGCCACCAGACTTAATTGGAAGAACACCCCCTCGTACGAGAATAGGTTGGACTGACCTTGATTCACTGAACGATAACTGAGAGGTAATTGTCACTTACAGGACACACCATAGACTTTTTGATACTGATCTTGCACTACTATATACCTTAAATACCAATACTTTGCGAGGACATAAACTAAAACTGCGAACTAAGCATTTCACGACAACCCAACCCAACTATTTATGTAGATCTACAAAATGATGATGAAATGATTCCTTCTCTAGCTTTCTCATTATGATAACGTCACCAATTATTTTGTCAATTGAAAATCATCTCAGTTTTATATACCCATCAAAGATCTTTCTGTGCTGGAGATGAGACGGGTTGTTTTGAGTACATGAGTGTAATCAAATCAGCTTTGTATAACCGGCAGTTCTTCACTAGTTAAATGAGAAAATTGTTGGATTTGTATATCAATAATGACTTAGACGCGTTGTAAAATTTTAGCTGCATGTGAACTCGAATTTTGTGATTATTTATCTTCACGGAGAGTTAATATTGAAAGGAGGTCACTATTGCCATAAGTTGGATCATTATTTTTTGCATCATGTACTGCAGTTAAAATTCTCTTACTTTGTTGGAGAAGAATCAACAAATCATAAGAATATGTAAAAAAAATATAATACTCTGTTGAAACTGGTCTGGTCTCAATGTAAGTTTCTAACATTATTTACATTTTTCAGATAATTTACTATGATTTCTAGAAGTACATTCATTTGTATGTTTATTCAGCAGTTAAGTGCAATAGTCATTTGATATTATTTTTTTTGCTAACATTGACATTAGCAATGCTATGTGTAGAACATCTTGATTTTCTTAATTATTGGAAATTTCATGTAAATATCGGATCAGTTCTTGAGCTGAAATGAATATCATCATTTATCATAATTTAACCGGAGAAGACATATTAAGTATGATAGATTCTCAGGCAATTCTCGGAGGTAAGTCGCGCATGAATTTGTTGCGGGTTTCGTTAGGGATTTAGAATTGGTAAATAAAACAGTTTACCAGATTAAAATCTATTGTCACAGGAATGATACTTTAAGTTATTACATTTGACAAATACTAATAATTAAATTTATATTATTTCTTGGCAACCATTCTTCACGTATTGAAATTACACCGCTACAAATCCATGTAATAGGAGAAGGTATTGTAGTGGTAACAACAAAACTCGAAAGCAATTAAACATTGAGAAGCTATCATATTTTTGTTGGCAATAAGATTTTTATTTATGATGTTGACAATTAAAGAAACTTTGGCAAAGCAATCGAGTTAGGTAGTTAATTTGTTGGCATGTTTTATAGCATTGAGACAAGTTTCGATGAATAAGCTGTAAAAGCACACATTAGAGTGGCCAGAGGGCATCGGAAAGAAGTCCAGAGAGAAAACAAGTATAGCTCGTTAAAGAAATGGCTCTATTGATGACCGTCGATTTCTGCTAGGCTATGTGTGCTTCCTAAATCTATTCTACCGAATACTACCAAAGTAGCAAAGTAGTATAACAAGAATTTACACGTTCATTTAAACTGTGTTTATGTTTTCTCTTGAATTGACCCACATCCACTATCTATAATCAACTTTAGCAGAAATAGTCTATGAAGGAGAGCATTTCAATGGATGTTCTATTGATGACCATCTGAAATAAAAATAGTTTAAAAATGAAACTTCTTTAGGCTAACTAGGAATAGCTTATTGGAAATGTATGAATACAATTTCATTCAGGCATCTAATTTGTAGAAAAATCTTTTTTATGAACACAGAACATAGCTTCAATCATCTAAAATATCATTTTGATAATTGGATATCATAATTTCTTCATTATACGCTTTCACACTCTACCAGCCATTGGTTTACTGCAGTTTTTCTTGGATATCAGTAAGTTTACATTTGAAAGATTTATCAACTGAATTCAGTCAACAGAATGACTGAAAGCTCCAATAATACATACATCGATTTAACATTTACTCGATCATCAAGGAATATTTCATTGAGGTATTCAATTGATTAATTAAACACAGTTAGATCTCCATTTTGCAACACAAATTTCCCAAAAAAGGTAATAATCTTATTATATGCTGTAAAAACGAAATTGTCAATTCTCAATTGTCAATTGTCTGCAGACGTTGTGGCACATAGATTATTAGTTGTTGCTTTGAAGGCGACTTGTTTATTCTGGTGCATAATTATATCTTCCATTATGAATGGTGAACTTTTTCTTGTTTGTGAGATAAAGACCGTTTGAATCTAGCCCCCTAGATTATTTTGATATACAGGGTGTCCTCGAACTGCGTGGCTAAAATAAAACCGAAGATTCTTTGATTCGAAAAAAATTTGATGAGCCTTTTTACTTTTGCCTCAAGTGTCTTGTTTAGCCGGTAGAGGGCTTCAAAGTTGCAAAAATAATTTTGTTTTTTCGGTATAACTTGAGAACGTGATGGAGAACTTTTACAATATTTGGCAGGTGAGTTACTGTCAATAATAGCCGTTTTTGAGAGCGGTGCATAGAGCCTTAGAGATCATAGAAATGGCTCAAACTTGAGGATGTAACGGGAAAAGTGTCCAGAACTTTTTTGTGGTTGATGTAATTCACTCTATATTTTTTATGCAGATAGCTTATCTAATTTGAAAACTTTTATTACTCTTAAAAAATTTTGATAAAATCAACGGATTAGCTTGAAAAAAATAATTTTCGAGTCTCTACAATTTTGGCTTACTAATTTTACTTGATTAAAATACCTCAGTTGCCTTTGCTTTTCTAATGTCATTTTGGCATTTGGAGAATTTATTCTCAAAACTGTCAGTTTTTACTTTGCTTTCCGTAAAAATTTTATAAAATTATGGCTCAAAATTTCACTAACACTGAAATGGTTAATATCTCGGTAAAACACGAATAATAAAAACAATAGAAATGGGGAAACGATGTGATTATTTAGGAAAAACAAATGCAAAATTAAAAGAAACAACAAAACTTTTTGGGAAATCGCTAAGGCATCAATTGTTCGAAATGTTGCCCATTTTCCTGAATACACAAATTAATTCGTTTCAAGAAATTGGATTGAACTCTGGCTAGTACTTCAGGATCATTCTTCAATAAATCCGCTTCATGATTAATTCGTTGCAACAATTCCTCTCGTGTGTTTACTGGAGCTGCATAAACTTTCGACTTCAAAGCGCCCCATAGAAAGAAGTCGCAGGGCGTCAAATCAGGGGAGCGGGCCGGCCAGTTCACTGGTGCATCGTGTCCTCTACCTATCCAGCGATCTGGATATTCCGCATTCAAATGTCGCCTCACAGCTAATGTGAAATGAGGAGGTGCACCATCATGGATAAACCAGGCCACGACGAATGTGTAAGGGCAAGTCTTCCAACAGTTCAAGTAGCCTTTGTTCCAAAAAGTTCAAGTAGTTCTCTCCGTTCAATCGATCGGGTATAACGGTAGGGCCAATAATAAAGTTATCCACAATTCCAACCCAAACATTGATTTTAGTTTGATTCTGAAAATATGTAACTTCCGTTTCATGAGGATTTTCATCAGCATAGAAATGTTCATTATGGAGGTTAAAAAGACCACATCTCGTGAAAGTATCTTCGTCCGTGAACAGAATTCTTCTACAAAAATTGGGGTTTGCGTTTTGTCTTTGGACAATAAGCCGACAGAAATCTAGCCGATGACCTGGATCCATGGGCAATAAGTCTTGAACTGTTTTAATATGATAGGGATTCAACAGTTCTTCTTTCAGTACATTATGAACTAATGATTTTGAGGCTCCAATACGAAGTCCCAAACGTAGTGTGCTTATCCCAGGTTCAGTTTCAACCGCTTCCAGTATCGCTTCTTCGAGCTCTAACGTCCTTCTTCTCCGTCTGCGTCCAGTTTCTCTGCGATTTGCTTCAAATTTGCCAGTTTCGCGAAGGTTTGCCGATTTGGAATTCTGCGATGCGGATATCTTTCCCTTCTCCGGCCATTGCAACGACAAAGTCCATAAATCAATAACATATCAACCATTTCAGTGTTAGTGAAATTTTGAGCCATAATTTTATAAAATTTTTAGGGGAAGCAAAGTAAAAACTGACAGTTTTGAGAATAAATTCTTCAAATGCCAAAATGACATCAGAAAAGCAAAGGCAACTAAGGTATTTTAATTAAGTAAAATTAGTAAGCCAAAATTGCAGAGACTCGAAAATTAATTTTTTCAAGCTAACTCGTTGATTTTATCAAAATTTTCTAAGAGTAAGAAAAGTTTTCAAATTAGATAAGCTATCTACATAAAAAATATCGAGTGAATTACATTGACCACAAAAAAGTTCTGGACACTTTTCCCGTTACATCCTCAAGTTTGAGCCATTTCTATGGTCTCTAAGGCTCTGTGCTTCACTCTCAAAAATGGCCATTATTGACAGTAGCTCACTTGCTAAATATTGTAAAAGTTCTTAATCACGTTCTCAAGTTATACCGAAAAAACAAAATTATTTTTGCAATTTTGAAGCCCTCTACCGACTAAACAATACACTTGAGGCAAAAGTAAAAAGGCTCATCAACTTTTTTTCGAATCAAAGAATCTTCGGTTTTATTTTGGCCACGCAGTTCGAGGACACCCTGTATTTAGCTACGAATTTTGGCAACTAAAGTGTACATTACGTAGAACTTGATTAAGAAATTATCTATAAAACATTAGAGACGCTCTTTCGTTTCTCAGATGCTCCATCTCATCGATGTGGTTTTGTTCCCACCAAATTGAATGAAGTGTGTGTGTTTCCATAAATTATTGATAGCAGAAACAAAGCACATATTACGCTAAACATTTTTTAAATAATCATAATTTCACTTTTCCGTAATACATAAAGGACAGAACCCAAATATATTAGAATTAGTAGATATTTGTAGACATATTTAACAGAATAAAAAACAATAATCTCGTAAGCACATTTTTTTGAGAATCATCTAATTCACTAGCTTTGTCAGGCCCACTCCACCCCCAATTGCTTAATTATGAATACAGGTCACAGTTTGATAAAACAATTGTCAATATTGTTATTAAAGTGGAAATCTGCGTTTCAATTAGATTTAAGTATCCAATTATGAAACTCCTGAATTCACGAATCATTTTATCTGTGCCGAGCAAAGCCTAGAAAATAAAAAAAGCGCGCTATTTCTGAATCACTCAATTTTATAGATATTTTATTAGTATTATCAAAAGAAAATTGAAATTTTAATACATGGATTACAACTTCTTTTTCGTAATTACCGTACTCAAAGTCATATATGATTGAAAATGAGGTGATGTATGTTAGGTATGAGTTTCTGTAACAGCAATGAATTATCTATTGATTGGCTGGCTTTGCTTTATTGCTGCTTATTCTATACCGTTGTTGACGTATCCGTGGTTAAGATGGTCAGTGTGAACATGAAGCTGATTTTGAAGACAGCATAGCGGGTTTGTTTACAGTTTGCCGGGGGCGAATGATCCACCGCAAGCCATTGTCTGTCCGTGAGGGGCGATCCCGTCCCGGCCTTTATCAAAAACTCCGAACGCTTTGCTGACGTCCGCACACGAGGTATACTAATTTTATTGCCGATCAAAAGACGACGCGCATTAAGAACCCTCTTACAAAACCCCGACAAATTTCCTCCAGTTTCTCTCTTCCAATTATACGGAAAGTTTCTGGGATTAACCACAACAATACATATCTCTCCAATACGTATACGATTAAGGTTTTATATTGATGTATCATTCATTACGATACATACTGATCTGTGTATGTGTGTAATAATTCATTACATATCTCTCAATATTATGAGGATTAGGGATGTTCGATACTGTATCGATACTCGGAAGTATCGATCCTATTAGAAGCGATACACGATATTTTGTATCGATACTTTACTCTTCGATATATTGTGTATCGATACTTATTTAGTACGTATCGCCATGTTCCTGGATCGGTCGGTGTTAATCGACTGATGACATCTAGCGTCAACTAGATATAGTACTATCCTAGACCACAAAACAAAATATTGTTATAATATGACAAGTATGGAATTACATATCTGCGTTTTACTTCATATTAAAAAAAAAAAGTTTCTCACGAGAAATTGCCATAAAATATGTATCAGTGGTTGGCACATCTGTTCCATCTTAGCGCCTGTTTTCTAAGGCTGGACATATAATGGCGCGAAGCCGGAATAGGTTGACTGGTAAAAGATTGTCAAAATTGCTATTTCTAAATTCTTTACAATTAAATATGTGGAACATTTAAATTAGAATATGTATTTTCTTATACTTTAGTCTGTTACTAAATTAGATTACGTTGAAATTTTCAATCGTGTTTTTTTTCTTTCTCCATTCTCCTCTCTTGATTATAATGCGGACTAATGCGGAGTATATTTTATTAAACTTTTCACTATATTCTGTTATAGAATAACAGTACCGCAGAGCGCTGACGTCCTAAAAATCCCGGATCGTTAGGTATCGATATTTGGAGTATCGATCCTTTAACTTACGATATTTTACTGTATCGATATTTTACGTTCCGATCCGTATCGATACCTTATATCGATACTTTCGAGTGTATCGCACATCCCTAATGAGGATCCGTTTCGGCAATTTATTAATAAGAAAGGAAACATAACGAATATGAATCTAAAATAATACATATCGAACATTTGCATCAATTAAGTTCCCCATTTAATAAAACAGCCACAATCACATAATCAAGGACAGATTATTTATACACTATTAGTGGCCACTGGCCATATATAGAAGACTCACACATGTTCTAACGTCTCAAAAATATTTGATTGGATTTCCTAAAACCCACAGCCACAATTATATCGAGAACGTATTTCGAGAAACAAGTGGCAGTCTGCAAGATCTACTTTCATTCGAACATCCTCAATAAAATACCATTAGAATGTTCGGAAAATATCAAGAACTTTGTTAAAAACCACTCCATCTCCGTGATACCGCTGGTATCTTGGAATGGGGTGATGGGGAGATGGTGATATCTTGGAGGTTGATGTAGGATGTGATGTGGGGCCCGTCAAGGGGGCCCTGTGAGGGTTTGCGCTCGGCAACTAGCTCTGAAACAGAAATTAAACACAGACAGGAGCACTGGGCCCTGTTTATTACTGCAGGTTATACAGACAATAAATACAGAGGGCGATGAAATGGGGCGATGCAAAGTCTGCCTAGACTGGTATACCAGGTATACGCAGCGCGTAGGGCGAGACAGAGATCTAATGTTCGATACACACAATACACTATATTCACTGTTCACTAGGATGTTGCACTGGTCCATATACCGGGGGGTACATGTAAAGTTTGGAGCAAATCAAATGTAGCTATATCAGTGCAGCTCTATGTATAGTTGGACATACAATAGAGTGACGTGATAATAACTGAGCACTAGGAATTCACTGGGTAAAGTAAAACAACAAACTTACGTGAAAGCAAACACAGGTAGAGCGAGCAAGCAGCGTTGAGGTGGATAGCGGGGCGATGAGCGATCGTACTGTGCGGGAGCAAGAGGCAACTAGGGCCAGCAGGTCCGGAGCGACGAGTAGATGTCAACGGCGAAGCACTATCGATGCGCAGAGCTGTCCTTTGGGGAGCAGGGCCTCCGGCTGAGGTGTTGGTGATGATGTAGTCGATGGAAATCGGAGCAGAGTAAGCACAGTAACCAGGGCAGGGTGAAACTGACAATGCATACCAATTTGGAAATTCGGTTGCCTTTTATTCAAAAAGTCTGGGGAGAAAGTCGCGGTATTGCCTGTGATTGGTCGAGCCGATAGCACTATGCTTATGGAGCGAGGGAGGAGCTAACGCTGTAGCGTGAGAAATTCCGTGGCTTGGGGTGAGCGAACTTGGAATTCCCAGAGATGCTCCTAGAACATTTGGCGTCTACCGAGAAAAGCGCGAGGAATTTCGCGGCGTCCTAGATAGTTCAATTTTCGGTCATCGACGGCAGATACCAACAACTTTCGAGAGGTGCAATGAAGTCAGTCGAGTTTTATATTTGACAAACGTATTTGTAATAGAAAACTGACTTTTTTGGCTTGCATCAGTCGCCCCCTCTGTTGATGACTTTATTGAATGATTGAAAGTTGAAAGATGGTTATGTTTGAGGTGTGTATGTTGGGTTGCTTGCGTTTGCTTGCGTTGCTTGCTCTACTGTGGGTATGTTTATTTGGGTGTCAAAAAAAGAAAAAAAAAGGACAACCATGTGATGGTTGCGCCCTGCAGAGCTTCGGTGAACTGTCCACCATTTAGTCTAGGGGCCTAAGGAACTGCAGAAACTCAGGCCGGACAGGATGTGATATGTACAGACATGTTTACAGAAAATATTTACATATAGGTATATACAGAGCGCTTCTGTTTGATCCAGGTGGAACCTATATGGGAAATACATATATAGAACATGTGTGGTATATACAGGAGTGGCTTCGGCTTGATCCGGGAGGTCCGCGGCGTCTTGGTATATACAGCTGTGTGGGAATGAATATATACAACATATAATGTTCATGGGGGGATCATGTTCATACTATATGCACTAACTCGAATGACACTACGCGCACAGGTCAGGCGGCGGGCTGATCCTGGGGGTGGTCTGCATTCTCGTCAGGTCGGACAGGCGCAAGGATGTGTTGTCCTGGGTCCGGGGCACGGCGTATCCTTCTACGGCAAGCTAACTTCCAGAGGCGGCATGAATTGTGGTCCCTGGTCGGAATTGTCCGCGGGAATTCATAGCGCGCGAAGATGTGGTCTTCTAGAATGCGGCGCTCTCCTGGGTGGTGACTTGTCGCGTCGGGATAGCTTCGGTAACTTCTGTGGGAAATTACGCGGTGGTGTGGTCCATTCTTGTGGTGAAGGACTGCTGCGATGCCAATGCTGCTGGCATCTGTCTGTGGGTAGACTTGGTTTCCAGGTTCCGGGCGATTGAGGGTGAGTGTGTGCTCGATTGCGTCCCTGATCCTGTGAAACGCAGCGTGTTGAGTCGCGGTCCACGTGGTGTACTTCTCCGGTGAGGCAAGGTCCTTGCGTGGCGCGGTGAGTTGCGGGAGGCGGGGCGCGTGTTCGCTATGCCATCCGCGGAGTTGTTCGCGGGTGGTTGGCGGCTTGGCGTTTTGTGTGGTGATGTGTGTCGGGGCCTGTTGCAGTCGGAATTCCAGTGGTTTCCTCGGCAATGTCTGCAGGGTGATGGAGGTGGAACAATCTGGATGTGACGTAGTTGAACGGCAGCTGTTCGGATGGCGGCGTTACCGATGATGCGTCGGTTTCCTGTCGGACAGTTTGTATTCCAGTGGTCTCCCTGGCAGTGTCGGCAAGGTGTCGGTGGTGACCTGACTGAAATACGTCTGACCGTGGCTGTGGTTGGCCCGCGGGGTGACGAAGTGGGCGGCGCGGCGTTTCGTGGCGCGGTGATTGTGGTGGCTCTAGCGGCTGGCTGCGGCGCGGTGTAACGGCTGACAGGCTGCGTCGGGATCCTCCTCTCTGAGGTGGCTGAGCGTCGTTGAATTCCCTCTTCTACGCGACGTGCGGCGTCCAAGAAGGTTTCGACGGTGGCGAAGATACTCGCGTCGAGGGCCTGCTGAATCGGTGGCAGGACCTTCATGGTGAGAAGTTCGACCATAGCTTCCTCTGGATGATTCGGCAGCAACCTTCGAAACAAGCGGCGTTGGCGGCCGGCGAAGTGCTCCACGGTCTCGTTGGCGGTCTGGACAGTATTGAATAAGGTGTTCAATAGTCGCACACGCTCTCGGGGGCTGTCAAATCTGGTGAGGAGTCGCTGAGTGAATTCTGTCCATGTGTATTCCAGCGCTTCCAGGGGGCGATACCACTCGGCGGCGGCATCTTGAAGTTGCGCTGCGGCAATTCGGGTGTGCTGGAAGGCGGGTATGTGGTTTTCATCGAATTCTCGTTCTAGGGCTCTGATGAAGTCTGCGGGGTCCTGATGCGGCAATCCGGAGTATCGCGGCAGGGCGTCGCGGTCCAACTTCGGCTGTTGTGTGGCGATGGCGGCGATTCCTTGGGATAGCGCCTTCAGGATCTCGGTGAGGTCTGGATGTGTTGATGAAGTGGGCGCCACTGGAGGTATATCCTCCTCCAGAAGGATGTGTGCGTCCTGCATGTTGTCTCTGTTCCTGTGGGATCGGGTCTGCATGGGTTGAGTTCACTCTGAACTAGATGAGCCCCAGGTTGGGCACGCCAATATGATACCGCTGGTATCTTGGAATGGGGTGATGGGGAGATGGTGATATCTTGGAGGTTGATGTAGGATGTGATGTGGGGCCCGTCAAGGGGGCCCTGTGAGGGTTTGCGCTCGGCAACTAGCTCTGAAACAGAAATTAAACACAGACAGGAGCACTGGGCCCTGTTTATTACTGCAGGTTATACAGACAATAAATACAGAGGGCGATGAAATGGGGCGATGCAAAGTCTGCCTAGACTGGTATACCAGGTATACGCAGCGCGTAGGGCGAGACAGAGATCTAATGTTCGATACACACAATACACTATATTCACTGTTCACTAGGATGTTGCACTGGTCCATATACCGGGGGGTACATGTAAAGTTTGGAGCAAATCAAATGTAGCTATATCAGTGCAGCTCTATGTATAGTTGGACATACAATAGAGTGACGTGATAATAACTGAGCACTAGGAATTCACTGGGTAAAGTAAAACAACAAACTTACGTGAAAGCAAACACAGGTAGAGCGAGCAAGCAGCGTTGAGGTGGATAGCGGGGCGATGAGCGATCGTACTGTGCGGGAGCAAGAGGCAACTAGGGCCAGCAGGTCCGGAGCGACGAGTAGATGTCAACGGCGAAGCACTATCGATGCGCAGAGCTGTCCTTTGGGGAGCAGGGCCTCCGGCTGAGGTGTTGGTGATGATGTAGTCGATGGAAATCGGAGCAGAGTAAGCACAGTAACCAGGGCAGGGTGAAACTGACAATGCATACCAATTTGGAAATTCGGTTGCCTTTTATTCAAAAAGTCTGGGGAGAAAGTCGCGGTATTGCCTGTGATTGGTCGAGCCGATAGCACTATGCTTATGGAGCGAGGGAGGAGCTAACGCTGTAGCGTGAGAAATTCCGTGGCTTGGGGTGAGCGAACTTGGAATTCCCAGAGATGCTCCTAGAACATTTGGCGTCTACCGAGAAAAGCGCGAGGAATTTCGCGGCGTCCTAGATAGTTCAATTTTCGGTCATCGACGGCAGATACCAACAACTTTCGAGAGGTGCAATGAAGTCAGTCGAGTTTTATATTTGACAAACGTATTTGTAATAGAAAACTGACTTTTTTGGCTTGCATCATCCGCCAGAGATATAGAAGACCCCATTTGTAATTGCTAAAACACCAAGTGATCCAAACGCCATCTACCAGATGATAGATGTCTCACTGAAAGAATTATTCACAATGTAACACTTTGGTTCAAAGTTTTCACGTGTTTCAAAGGAACGACAGGGATAGTGTTGGACATACACTGCTAACACGAAATTTTGTATGTCCAACACTATCCCTGTCTTTTTCTTTGATGAAGTTTGATTTGAGAACTTTGAATCGATGCGTTGAATTGTGAATAATAGTTTCAGTGGGACATTTATTTTCTAGTAGATGGCATTTGGAACACTTGGTGCTTTAGCATTTCCAAATGAGATTTCAATCCCTCTATACGCTCAAGAATTTGCATATTGCATTTTTTCGAAGTTGATCTGGTATTTGTTTCTGCTCCATATAAACGATCTGCTGGAAGTGACCACATGTCCCACCCATAGCTTTGCAGATGATGGTACACTTCACACCGCTTTCTTATCTACAGCCATCCATTGAAGCCAGATTGACCTGTCCTGGAGTACTGTTGACAGATTTGTAGGGCGGCTTCCGAATATACGCTGAAGCTATTGGGTTCTATCCAGAAGAGAGCTATTCGTCTGATGGATGATGTCACCCTTACGAGTTCAATGACCTCTCAAGAACATTGTGAACATGTGGGAGATCTGTCCATCTTCTACGGATATTTCCATGGTCGGGGTTTATCAGAAATCTCGTCTGTTGTTCCACCACTAGAGATACCAGATAGGCGGACTAGAGGGTCTCAAATTAGTCAACCCTTCACTGTCAAGCTCGAGACCAGCCGAAAATTCAAACTAGTCACCCCTTCATTATCAAGTTCGAGAGCTGCCAGACTTCATTTTTCAATCGAACAGCGAAGAAGTGGAACTTTTTACCTAGTGAGGTCTTTTCCTATGGCTATCCTCCAAACCCCCAAGTTCGAATGCCTATCCCCTCTCCCAACATTCCACCGCTGGTTCACACGATGTTCTTCGAACATTATAGGCTTCCCTCTCGTGTAGTCAAAGCATATGAAAAAAGTGAAACACGTCTTTTGACGAATAGTTTCTTCAAATCCTGATACATTATCAACTACTAATTGTAGTTGACAATCCATCGTAAGTCAAATAGTGATTGCATTAATTACCATAGAACAATGAATATTCCATAATAAAACATATGATTAATGAAATATGCCAAGTATTTAACGTGCAGGAAAACTCTGAAGTTTTCAAGAAAACTGTGCTTTTCAAATTTATATCGATTATTTATTGCTCAGGGCTTTCAGTTCAAAAGAATTGCAAGGGGCGAAGTAATATGAGATCAATTACATCTGCGTCATAAGTAAAATTTATTGACTGATAATCGTTTGAAAAGTAGGAAGTAAAAGAGAAAGCTAAATAAGTTCCTCCAGCGATAGAGAGTTAGGGTGGTATACGATACGTGACAGTGATTTAAAAAATTAGCAGCTCGCATTTGGCGGTTATTTTATTTCCCTTCCTGTCGGATTTTTTGCAAAACTACTCAGATATCCAGTGAAGCTTATAAAGCCGGTAAAAACCTTCCTAGCTTCTTATTCTGATTTAATGAGTTTAATGTCATTATCCTGCAATGATTTTCGCCGTTCGGTGGCGTTTAGAGGCATTGGGACCCATTGAGGTGGAAGGAAATGCAGGCAGACGGCCCATTCCAGCGTACACACTTTACTACGCCGTTTTCTGTTACTCTCTAACACGTTGGCTAAATATCAAAACGGGGTATTAAGGTCTTGCTGAACCTACTTCGACCTGCATTCACTGTCTTCCTGATTGAACGGATGGCCCTGATAAACTGCTGCGACGAGAACCTTCTTCAGGACAGGACTAAACAATTTTTATCATTCACAATGTAATCAATTTTTCCCAATGCGATTAATTAATATGATATTGCTGAACAATCAACACCAGCTCTAATCTGAATGGATTTTTCTCTTTCAATATTTGAGTATTGTCTTGAAATATGAATAATAGAAAAATAATTAATTACCACCATCTGAATATGTCAGCCTAAGGAATTATAGATTTCTCTCTCATCTAACTAAATTTATCGGTCATTCCAAAAAATGAGTTTGTAACTTTGTCTACTACCTAGGTGCTATTTATATTAAACAGGAAACCAGAATGAAAATGTTCAGTAATCACTATTTGAAGTAATTATATTATTTGAAATTTCAACATCTTGAGAGTTAGTTTTCTATCTCACCCAAAAACATTCTCCCATCCCATGCAAAAACACTAGAAACACATGCAAAAATACTCGGTTGTAGTTTCACCACCCAAAACTATCAAGAGCAGTTTGATCACATGTTCGCAAATGTTACCTGGAGGAGGAACAGTATGTTGAAAATAGAAAATATATCGCTCTCCATAAAAATCTAAAAACGTTTGTGTTGAAATTAAGAGCAAGTGTGTACTAGTTAGAACCTATTTTGCCGAATAAGGTGCAATCTCTCTCTCTGTGGAGTAGCTCTTGGCACTGAATAGAAAAAAAGTTTTCTTCTGCTGAAAATTTCACCTGCTGTGTTGTCTTCTGTGGAGCAGGTTTTGGGATGGATCTCACATGATTCTCCCATGAGAGATTACTGTTGGTGGTGATACCGAGCCTGAATATTGAGATCCTTATAGGAATATGAGTAGGGGAAAATATAAGTTTGAGTTTTGGTTGCATTTGACTACTAGATTATCAGATGCCATTCCGTAATTCTTAGCAGATCTTCATTTATTGCATCGAACTGTCTGGCACCTCCGCCTGTATGGAGTGAACAATCATTTGCAAAGCTATGGATGGGATGTCACTTCCAATATAATATACCTTTGATATGGAGCAGAAGCAAAGTTGATTTGATGATATCCCTGTGTGTGTCTTGGGAAGAACACTTCATGTGGGGGTCTCCGTGATTTCATATACCACATGCTTCGTGGTTTGATACTATCCTATACGTTTCCCAGAAGTTATTTCAATTCAATCAGTGGTTGATGGTGACCTTTATAGTATAAGCTTGAAATCTTGTGTGAATAAATTCATAATTAGTTCCGTTTAGAAATGATTGACGTTCGTATAAAAATTATGAACAGAATTGATGAGAACAGAGCCTTTGAAAATGTCCGCCATTTCACGGTAGTAATGAAACTCCATTATTCCAAAATCAAAACATTATCCCGCTACAAGTATTTCCTGTATGGGATTGAAGAGTCTTACGAAAATTTGAATGATTTTGTTTCAAATCAAGTACGAACAGAAAAAATGTATTCATATTACACAACCTGTTACTAAAAACATACATAATTCACAGTATGTATTGCTTGGAAGGAGAACGTTACTTTAAGGTAGGAATGTCGAACTAACAGAATTGTTAAACGGAGTACGTAGTTTACTGAAACAGTATTGATATAATTTTATAGAAAGCTTGATAAATAAACACAATCAATTAAATCTACCGAGAGAGGTTGTTTATTTACTATAAGCTATACGGGAATTACTTTCCACAATGAAAATAGACGGAACACTCGAAATAAAATAATTTCACAATTGTTTTAATTGCTTAACCTCTCTCTAAATCCATTTCAAGACAAAACTAATGCCATCTTGAATAGTAGACTAATCTTAAAAATTCTTGGCTTCCGGATGGATTTTGCGTCACAATAGCACGACTTGATGCCGTCGTTTCACCAATGATTACAGGTGGAAGGTTTGAGGCTCGAACTGAAACTGATTCTGGTTTCCATAACGGTACATAGCTACAATCCTTTTATTCCGGTGGCTAACTCCATTCTGGCACCTGACCTTGGCGTTGTCTGATCATGTGCGGATTGGAATTTT
Source organism: Endomychus coccineus (assembly GCA_958510875.1). Classification (NCBI taxonomy): domain Eukaryota; kingdom Metazoa; phylum Arthropoda; class Insecta; order Coleoptera; family Endomychidae; genus Endomychus; species Endomychus coccineus. Next base: position 4,555,670 of record OY294071.1, on the reverse strand, counting down.
CGAGGATGGGCTTCCAAATGTTAGGAAGCTAATATCCTAAGTCACGGTTTAGTTTATTAGGATGTTTGAGGATCTCTATCACTTCAAGAAATTTTTGTTGATAGAAGTTTGGCGTTCGGATCAAGCCGATCAAATTCATACCCTCAATTCCAAAAGTCATATCCAAAACTTTAATAAGCTGCATTACTGTGGTTAATTCATCTTCATACCCTTTTCCCAACAATAAGTTCTAAAGGTCCCAATTTCATTCTCTGCAGTCAGAAACTCCTACCAGATCCCCTCATCTATAGAGCTTTCAGTTTCACAAATCACCCGTCATTCTTCCTTTCCTGATCCAGATAGGAATTCTCTTATCCCTCATTATTCGCGAAGTCCCCGATTATATGGTTTGTCTAAAATTCACGAGCCCTCACTTCTCATAAGACCATTTGTCAGCACTATCGGATCTAATTCTTATAAACTCTCCCAATATGTCTCATCTATTCTCAAACCTCTTGTAGGTAATTCTAACAGTTTTATCCTAAATTCCTTTCTTTCATTTCGTTGAAAAACTCCAAGCCCTAAAAGTTGACCCAGGAGATTTGCTCGTCAGCTTCGACGTCGAATCACTTTTTACCAATGTTTTACGAGCAGTCATCGGGAGCTGCTTTGGGTTCCCCATTTTTTGGTCATAGCTAATATCTTCATGGAAACTTTCGAGCAAGATACTATTGACTTATCTGTTGTCATGCCGAAATGTTGGCTCAGATATGTCAACGACACTTTTGTTATTTCGCAACATGGTCGCGAAAATCTTGTTCTCTTAATCAATCATTTAAATTCATTACTATCCAATATCCGTTTCACCATGGAAGTTGAATCGAAAGGTTCACTCCCGTTTCTAAATTTATTAGTTAGTCGACAGAATAACGATAATTTGGGACATTATGTGTATCTAAAACCCACTCACACCGATAGATACCTCAATGGCCTCTTCCACCACCCCCACCCTGCCCAAAAGCGATCTGCCATAAACTCCTTGGTACACAGAACGTATCCCAACCAAATACCTCAAAATCAGAATTAAAACACCTTTCATCTGTCTTATGAAATGATTTCTCCCATTATAAAATTCGAAAGGCGATGAAGAAATACACTTCACCTAAAATTTGAAAACAACCTGAGCTACAACCCCCGCCCCACCTCCTCTATCTAGTGCCATCTCTTCCATATATTGAAAATATAACACATCAAATTTCCAAAATTCTTGAGAAGCATAATATTTCCTTTTTCCACACCAAGACAATGTCAGTTTTACAACACTATCAAAGATCCCCTTACACCTCTTCATTTAGAAGGTGCTTATAGCATTTCCTGCTCTTACGGTGAAGGCTACATTAGTGAAACAGGTCGTATAGTAGCTACCAGTGGGAAAGAACATAAGGGCTGTACAAGACGTTTTAAAATTAATTTTAGTGGATAAGAGTGTTTATTTTTCACCTATCAGTATAATATTAATATTTAACTGAAATAGTAGAAATAAAACATTTGGTGTTTTCTAATCAGATCTAAATTCAAATAATATGAGTTTGATAAACGGGATCAAGATGGAAAGAAAAATTTTAATAGGTCAATTTGGATAAAATCACGAATCGATTTATTTAATTTGAAAATCAAAGATATCAACTTTTTTATATTTTGACTAGATGAGAGGAAAACCTATAATGTTTGGAGAACATTGTGTGAGCCAGTAGGGGAATGTTGGGAGAGGACATGAGCATTTTTTTTGACAGTTTGGAGGATATAAGCATAAGAAAAGTAGGCGAAAAGTTCCACAACTTGACCGTTCAATAGAAAAATGAAGTCTGGTAGGAAGAAGTTCGGCAGGCCTCGAGGTTGACAATTAAGGGGAAACTAAGCAGCTAAGCTTAATCTCGTCTGGTCCGCCTACCTGGAATCTCTCGTGGTGGAATAACAGAAGAGATTTCTGACGAACACCGACCTGGAAATATCTATAGAAAAATGAGACATCGTCAACCTCTCTACGATGTTCTAGAGTGGTCAATGAATTCGTGTGACATCACCTTCAGAATACAATCTAAGAGCGTATGGTTTGGTAGCTGAACTCCAAATATGTGGGCAGTTATCCGGGACAGGTCGAATCTGTTCTTTGTAGATTGTGGGAAGCTGCTGGGATTTAAAGTAGCTTTCGGAAACCAAGTTATTGTGAAGCGGTTTTCGCAATGGACCTCACATAATCGCCATGAGAGGGGGTGCTGTTGGAGGTGACAGATATGGAGGTTTTTATGAGAATAGTTGTGACTAATTTTAATCACCATCCTCAGTAGCAAATGGTTTACATTGGTAAGAAAACATAGTTTTCCGAAATCCGAAAACTAATAACTGAAATCTGTGCATAAATTCTAATTAAACATAATGATCAAAGCATATCAATCATACCAAATACGGGCACGTTTCAAATGATTTCGAATGAATAATTTATTATACATACCTTAGTCTTTTTCTGGATTTTATCAATTCTTTGCAAAGCCAAAAACAGTTTCAGCTTTCGATTAAATAATCACAAGATGAAAGGGGCTATCAAGAGAAAATACGTTCAAGGATTGATATGGACGATTTCGGGCAATAAGATCAATATGATATTGTTATTTGGGTTTAAATCATCAATTTAGGTCATTATTAGCTGAAGATCGCTGAGATGTGCTTGTTTGTAGTACGATATTTCTGAAGATCGACTATCTAACAAACAATGATCAGAAATTTTATTTTATGGAATTGTACTCGTTAAATTGAAATAAAGGTATGACAGTCGAGACGTGGAGAATTCAGGCTAGTCCGTGCCTGATGAAACGGATTCCTGGAGATTTTATTTAAATCAAGAAGCTTAGGCGGGAGACGGCTCCACAGTTAGCAATTCTCATTTATACGTTTCCACCTAGATCACTATTTATCCGAGTGGAATTATTTCTTAGCTGGGTAATACAATAGGTGAATTCAATTCATCTCGACAGTGGTGCATTGCTTGTATCAATCCAATTTAATAGAACACTTTTTTCTTTCTTTTTTCTTGTTACTTTCAATTCGCTTCACGTCTTGGATGAATCTGGAAAATCGTTGTGGATAACTAGAGGTATATTTTATGATTCAACATTGAACTATTAAAATCTATCCCTCAATTCATGTTCAATCTACATAAAGTCTCACGACAACCTCTCACTCAAAGTTGCGGATTCAAGTACATAAAGTATGGTTGGTTTCCGGGAAAACAAATTACGTCATAGCTGAAAGTGATACATTATTGTAAAAATTGAGATAAATGAATACATATATTCATGATAGCAATGACAAGGTCTCTCTAGATCGATCAGTAGCGTTACATACTAATAGCTCTAGACAGCTGTTTGGCTTTCTCATCGAGCTCAACAGGAGAACGAGAAAGTGTGCAATGCTACTTAACCATCATTCTGTTTAAGGTATACATAATTTTGATCGTCACAAACGAGTTCTCGTAAAATATCTTTTCAGAACCTCTATAAATTAATTAAAGAAGATGTGAAAGAGATAGACGAGCAGAAAGAAGAAAATAGAAAATTAGAAATTGAAAATCGAGAGTTATAAAATAGGCTTCATTCAATTGAAAAAAGATGGAAGAAGTATAATTTGATAGTTAGTGAAAATGAGGATGATCTACCAGAAACAATATTGACTGTTTTGAAAACATATTGAACGTGCCTTGTAACCTCTACAATTTCAGAGATATACATAGATTAGGCAATAGGAACAATAACGATAATATTATCGAAATCAACAGCTGTTTCTTGAAATTGGATATTTTGATACAGGCTAGAGTGAATTCTCAAAAGCTGAAAGAGGAAAACACTTAATTTAATCAAGATTACACGGGAGAAGAGCTGGGTAAAACAAAATTCCTTTGCCACCACCTGAAAGCAGCTAGGGAGAAAATATTCGACATTCATAAAAAATAACATTTTATTACTAAATGGTGAAGTATTCTCCTATGAGAAATGAAAACAGATAGATTCCCTGTCTCAAATCCCAATAGTCAATCAACAACCAACTTCCCTTGGCGAGACTAGTAGATTCAACTCATGAAGTAAACTAGAAGATAAAAAAATAAAATTAGAAATAACTCCTCGAAAAATATCCTAACTGAAAACGTTATGTCAAGCTATGTCTGAATAATTTTTTGATTTTTATTTCTTAACCAGTTAATAATTTTAGAATATTACGTATTTACAAATTACTGACAATAAATATTTTTTTTAAGTTTATCAGACACGTTGGTTTAAGTTTTTAAATACTTTTAGAATAAATGTTTGTTATTTTAAGTTTGACAAATTCATTGATGCAAGACTGATATTTTTGTTCCTTGTTATTATTATCAGAATAAATATTTGTTCATACAATATGCGTTTTTATGTTATTAATTAATTTTTTCACATTTACTGTTCAATTTGAGATATTGCGTCATTTCTCTGGAGGTACAGTCATTCCCCTATTGCCAAATTTAAGAGAAATCTAAATAAAATAAAAATTTAAAACCAAAATGAACTGTGTCTTGCAAAGGTTTGTTATTAATTGATAAGTCAAGCTTTACCTCCAGATTCCTTTCAAAAATGAAGTTTTGTTTTTGGACTGAAATGAAACTATATTTTCTCTCATTTGAAAGCATCCATATATAAATACATTCATTTATTTCTTGTTGCTTTTGCCGGATTATAACGAAAATGTCTCTTTAGTCTAGAACGATCAGTAACATTCTGTGGAAGGTATGCATAACCTTCTAAAAGCATTGAAGAAAGACCAACTATTTGACGCCATCTATGAGTAAATGTCCCAATAATACTGGTGCACTTTTACTTCCAAGAGCTTATTTTTAATGATTGAAGTTGCATTGTTTTCTTCATTTTCACCAATTTTCAATGCTTATATTCACACATCGAATATGATAATTATTGGTGCATGTTTTGTTTTTACAAGTAATGAAATCCTCATATCTGATAGTTGTTGTGTGAGCATTTATTACAAGTTATAGCCACTTCGGTTGTTCTGTATGCTGAAAAACTTTTGTTTTGTGAAATTACAATATCTAGAAAAGGAGCTCAAGTTCTCTTTGAGTTTACCTACGAAATTTGTGTTTATTTAAACAGCAAATCATGTTAGATTTTGGGGAAGAAACAGAGTATTGAAAATCTTTAATTTATGCCGAAAATCATCTGTATAAATTGATCATTAATAATTCGGTGTAAGTGGATCATACTTCATTTGATGTGAATAAATCAAACATCACTTTTCATTTAACGTAGAAATTCATGTGCCAGCGGCAAAAATAGTTAGGGAATGAAATCAAGTTCTGTTAGTTAACAGTGGATTTAATTGATGTGATCTGTGGTATGATATAGCCTTTTCAACGTAATCCTCATTAATATTATTCGACAATGAAAGTGATAATAGGTATAATTTGAGCTATTGAATGAAACACTGTTGTAAAAATGTATAAATTGTTTTAAACGTAGTTTTTAATTCATTTCGTGTGACAAGCTGTGATGTATAGACAGATTTAACTAACGCAGATGAAAAGGTATGAAATTGTTATTGAATTTCAGTTCAATCAGCGGTACACTATTAATTCCCTAAAACGATATATAATATATGTAGATTAAATGACCTAATACCTGACAGTTCAGTAAAAAGCTCTTTATAAAATTTGAAGTTCAAATAATTTTCTGCCTGATAAAATAAAATTACTCACCGGATTACATTAACTAGGTTGTCTGTTGACTTTGTATAGGGAATAATGTATACTAACCGTTATATCTCGAAAAATAATTTATGATTGAATTTATAATCGCAAGTACCAGCCAGTATAAAGAAAAAAATCCAATACGTGCGCTATTAATGTAAGAGCTGATGAATGAATGATTTGCTTCCGTGAATATTTTCATTATTTTTTCTATGAATAATATGGACTCATTAGATTATGACCCATTAAAATTTCTTTATTGGATCTTCCTACATATTTTTCGGGTGTATAGGGGCACTTCTAGGGAGAGTATCTATTCTGAATATCAGATTTTGTTGGGTTCAAATACAATTATGTCTATTCTTTGACTACATGAGAAGATAACCTATAATGTTCAAAGAACATCGTGTGGATCAGTGATGGAAAGTTGGAGATGAGATAGGCATACGCATTTTCTTTGAAGCTTGGAGGTTTCAGGCATTGGGAAACAATTCACTAGGCAAAGAGTTCCACAACTTCGTGTTCGATAGAAAAATAAAGTCTGTTAGGAAGAAGTTCGACAGATCTCAAGCTTGACAATGAAGATTGTGAGATTTGCCTTCCTAGAGAAGATGCGAGCTTGAGCTTTAGTTACATTAAACTCTACTAGATCTCTGTCTCACATCTCCGGCTTCATTAGATGTTATAGGGGCTCTAGATGAGAAACCGATATGAAGTGTAACATCATCTACAAAGTTGTGGATGGGACAGGGGCTCACTTCCAACAGATAGTTGATATGGAGCAGAAGCAAAGTTGGTGTCAAGGCAGATCCCTGTGGAACACCAGCGTTGATAGCCATTGTATCGGAAGATACTCCGTAAACCACCACACGGAGTAATTTATCTGAGAAAAAATTCAATAGTAAGCGACAAAGTTGAGCTGATAAACCATATGACGGATGTTTCCCAAGAAGCCTTTGGTGCCAGACTTGGTCCGATGCTTTGGAGATATCCAATACTACAGCTAGAGATTCCTCATATTTTTCAATAGATTTCTATCATACGTGTTACGTAGGCAAGCAGGTCTCCTGTTGATATCTGCTGACGAAAGCCATATTGCCGGTCATTCCACGATTTTGGAGCTCTCTAGGTATTGGATTAGCTCGATGCTAATTGCTTTCTCCATCAGTCCAGAGATCACAGTTAATAGTGCAATGGGTCTATAATTATTGAGAAGAGTCTTCTTCCCTTTTTTTGGAATTTGTTGGACTATAGCTGTCTTCTAGCTGGAAGGAAACACACCATGTTTCTGTGAAAGGGCGAACAACCTGCAGAAAACCAGTGCTATTTCAGGCGTACTTTCCTTGAGAACGACGGGTGGAATTCCGTCTCGCCCCATAGCTTTTTGGCATTGAGCGCTGACGAAAGACCATTTCAAGCATATGTCTGTCGATGGCAGGAATATTAGGAGGGTCTTTCCCTCGTAGATCCAAAAACGAATTCCCAACAAAAAGGTTGCCTTTTCCGTGTGGAGTAGTAGCCAGTGTGCCATCGTTTTAGGTTAGGGCAGGAAATGAACTAGAAGGGAAATTTTAACTGATAGCTATAAAAATGGCGAATGCGCCAGGACATAATGCCTATACGTACATTAGTAGTTTAGGAGCTAGAGCGATATAGTGGGTCTGAACGAATAGACCTTGACACTAATGTATGCCGGTGGAGAAAAGTTCAATGTACAATAGCTCTGACAGGCCGAATCGTGTATTGTAAGGCGTTTCCAAGCTACAGCCACCTCAAATTTTGGACTCTTTTACGGAGTTGTTGATTATTTAAAAGCATATAATTCTTATATATTTGCACGTAGTGCCATCTCGCAACGAAAAGATATGAGTTAGCATGACATTATTAATTTTCCGTTACTAACAATTATTTTCCATTTTTCCATTTCCTTTTATTCTCGATAATTCATGAACGTAATGCGTATATTATTATCAGCGCATCTATAAAATCAAGAAGTGAGTGATACTGGAGCAAAATACTGTAAATAAGAGGTATCGTTCCATTGGTCGAATTTTCTCGCTAACGTAAAATGTTTTCGTCGTAAATAAAATACGAATTAAGTTAGGAGTACCCTTGACGTGATACGATGCAGATTATTGCAAATTTATTTCGTGAGGTGGCTGAGGTATGGCAACTCGCCAGAATACCAATGTGCAGAGCCGATGAAGGGATGGGGTTCGCTACGTAACAACGACCCTGTCACCCTCTTGAGCTGACAACGAGACAGTTTATGTATTTGCACCATTGAATCTTTTAACTTCTCGACATAATCCTTCTAGCAGAATCTTTGCATATAATTAATTCAGAATACATCGTATGTTGTGAATGTCAAGCTCCAGCGAAGTTTACACCAGTAGCGAATTGTTGAAATCAAATATTTCTAAAAGCTTTCGTCCATAAAATGTCACATGCATCCTTATCTATTAGCAGATTCTCGTAGATTATGGATTTTTATTTATCTGCAGAATTAGTGTTGAACCATAGACGCTTCAATCTCGAACTACACATTGCAACTGCAGCACTATATTAACGGTGCTTTCGATGGATGTCAAACCAGGACTGAATGACATATCAGCCTGAAAATGTTAATGCGTTCTAGTTAAAGATGGTACATCACAAATGTCACATGAGATTTTTGATTTTGGGGCCATCTGTTTAATTTTTCAGGGACTTTTCACCTTGCCCTCGTAACGTGGGCTTACAAACTGCGCTCTTTACTTCATAAACAGTCCTAAAGCATTATGCATCAAATACGAGTCAATACGTGCTATACTCTCGGTTACATTATTTGGTCTTGCAATAGCATCCGTTCAGTGCTGACCTGTTGCAATGGAATTACATCAACAGAAACATGGTGCCTCAGTTGATGATGTACCAAATACCAATCCATATTGTGAGTGCATAGAGAAATAAGCAACCTCGCGTGACCGGAAACCTGGCGTAGAAGAGGGAGAAAGAGAGAGGTATCGAAAGATATTCGTGTCAACCAAAAAATAACAGACATTATTCATTTCTAATATTTATATTTAACATTGTGTTACCTTATTTGTTAGAAAATAAGTGGTAAGTGAACAATCATCCTGAAAATTATTCTAATACATTACGGTTGCAATATTATTTCTTATTTCAGATAAACTGTACAATCAATTAAGTTTTAATAAGTTATTATCATGGAAGATAGATACATGTTTGCTAGTATTTATCGATTGAGTCAAGGCGGCTTGGCTTAGTCATTTGAAATATATACAATAGAAGCAGTTGCAGATTACGGAGGGCGAATGAATGCGGGACGATACTGAGAAACTGGTCAGCAGTAATCATTTGCAGCGTCGTTCGGTGTGACACCAGCCAGTGGTAGCTGCAAAAGTGAAGGCCTTTGAACACCCGCATGCCTTCAGGCAGCCCCAGATGACTTCAGTCAGAATTATCTAGTTCAGATACGTATCAACTTACTAACGTCTTTTCTTTGAGTTTGCATCTTTTGTTGTTCAATCCTGTAGCCGTTTAATTACGACACGCGAGGCGTGTTTGTAGTCTATGAACGTCATATTTATAATAGTCTGGTTGAATGAAAGAAACACCAATATACATACGCTGGCTTGAACAGACCGATCTACAGTATTGCTTTCATCTTCTTTCCTAAATATGTTGTGGGTATGAGATTCTTATTTTCAACTGGAAGATTATGACAAGTTTGTTGTACCTGGAAATAAATTATGTATTGTTTATATCTAGAATAATATTTTAATAGTTTAGTTATTCAATTAACCGTCACGCAAAGCAACCTGAATTATAATAATAATAATAATAATAATAATAATGTTTATTGATTAAAAGGTTATACAGCTTTCATACAATACAGTCAGTATAATGAATAAACATATTAAATCACAAAAGTATATAGTAATATACTTGTACGTGATGCAATAATATAACACAAAAAAGAATAATATAAAATTATTTAGAAACAACAAACAACTAATTAAAATGATTATAAAATTAAATCACAGCATGATCTAAATGTTTTATAGGTTTGCCATGTGAACTATAGAAATAGGCATCAGCAGGGCAACGTCTACAAAATTTACCCGCTATGATACAGTGATATCAATGAATGTATTGTCTGTACACAGTAATATCTCATCAATTAGGAAGAATATGCCTATAGTATACATAATTAATTGCGTTATCTCATTTTATAAGTTCCAGCATTTTTGAAATCAATCAGAGAATGAATATCTAATCTATTTACTTCAAGAAGGAAACTCCTACATTTTTTTTTGAATTGTTTTTTTGTTAGTATAATTTTTATGTCATATGGGAGAAAACTGAATGCTCGCGGTGCAAGATACATACTACTACGTTGTCCTACTGTTTTTGACATCATCGGAACGGGTAAGTTGTCAACATTTCTTAATTGGAAATTTGTTATTAATCTTTTATTTTCTTTTTCAGTATAAGCTTTAATACATAGACTCATGCAATATAATTGCCTAATATCCATAACTTTCGCTTCTTTAAATAGCGCTTGGGAAGAGAAGGTTGGCTCTTTGTTGAGAATAAGTTTTAAAATTCTTTTTTGTAATATTTCAAGATCTGTAATATGGTTTTTAAAAGCACCACCCCATGCTATGATCCCATATCTTAGTTGAGATTCGACAAGTGAAGAATACAAAATTTTTAATTGTTTAATTTGTAGAATGTATTTGAAATGTTTAAAAATATATACAGTTTTGCGAATTTTTTTTATTAATTCGTTTATGTGAGTATCCCATTTCAAGTGTTGATCTATTACAATACCCAGGTATTTGACATTAGGGACAGAATTTATTGTGAAATAGTTATTTTCGTCTAGAGTTATCACGAGCTCTGAATACCCCGGTAGTCCAGATTTATTTGAAGCAAGAGAGATAAATACCGTTTTTTCTTTACTCAGTGTTAATAATTGGAGATCTAACCAGGATTTAACAACACTGAACTCCGTTTCTGCTATTTTTCTAACAGCATTCCAATTTTCACCCTCAAAAATAATTGCAATGTCATCAGCAAATCCAATTATTTTACCTTTAATATTAAGTTGAAAGATATTATTTATGTAGATGATAAATAGTAGAGGCCCTATGACAGTACCTTGAGGCACACCGGTAAGGATAGACAGAGGACTACTCAGGTAATCATCTAGGCGAACAAACTGTTTACGATTTTCTAAGTAACTTGATAACAGTTTAAGAGGAACACCTCTAACACCAACATTATCCAAAATTTTTAATAAACTTTTATGACATACAGTATCGAAAGCCTTCGCTAAATCAAGAAATATACATAGCGAAGGTTTTCCTTTGTCAATTGCATCATACATATTATCCGTGACTTTATTAATGGCATCATTTGTTGATAGGTTACTTTGGAATCCATACTGAAATTACGGATATTATATTATTTTTGTTGATGAATTTGTTTATTCTGTTTTTCAGGATGGTCTCGAAAATTTTACTAAAACACGTTATCAAGAAAATTGGTCTGTAATTTATTGGGTCTAAGTTGTCTCCTTTTTTAAATATAGGGATTATTATTGATGTTTTAAATTCAGGTGGACAGATTCCAGTTTGAAAAATGTCATTAATTATTGTAGATAGTGGTTTGCTAATACTATTAACTATTCTTTTTAAAGTTTCCGCTTTTATTTCGTCTATGCCTGGAGCTTTTTTGTCTTTCAAGTTGAGAATAGTTTTTTTTACTTCGTGTTGATCTGTAGGCTCCAGAAACATAGATTTTTCATTGATTGTTTCTTTAAATTTGGCATTTCTAGGTTTATTTATTTTATCTGCTAATTTTATTCCTGTTTTTGTAAAGACATCATTTAATATTTCACAGATATCTTTTTTGTTATTTACAACGTTCTTATGTTCATCATAAATTTTTGATATTTTTTTTTCGGGCGTGTTATTTTTTAGTTTATTTATAGTAATCCACATGTTTTTGTTTGAATCCTTAGTTTTCTATCACCTTTTTGTAGTAATTTGATTTGGCTTTCCTAATGATGTTGTTTAATCTGTTTCGGTAACTCACATATGTTTCTTTTAAATTAATGTTATTTGTAGTAGTGATTTTTCTATACAATGTATCTCTATGGTTAATTGAATGATTATTGCTGCAGTTATCCAAGGTTTGCGTCTTATATCTTGATGTCTGATTTTGACCTCTTTCGTATTCGCTAATATGCTTTCCTTGATTATGTTAACAAATCTATTCATAATAAAATTTACGTTTTCGGAATCAATTACCGTATCCCAATCTACTGTGGTTAAATCGTTATTTAATTTTTTGTAATTTGTATATTCAATAATTTTGTTTTTAATATTTTGTTTAATAGGATCATTAAATACTATTTGTAGTGTTACTGGAAAATGGTCTGTAATGTAGGTATTGACTATCATAGGCATCATATAGTCTTCGTAATTAATTTTACTCTTAACAAATATATGATCTATGCAGCTCCTTGACGACTCTTGAACACGAGTATAATTATTTATTACAGATTTAAATCCATTTTTGCTCATAATATTCAAATATTCATTTGTAGTTGTATTACTGTCCAAGATATCTATATTCAAATCACCAAGAATTATATTTATATCTATATTGGTTGGAGTATTTCGCAAATAATTTTCGAAATCTTTTAAAAATTCTTGCGGTTTTATAGCTGGGGATTTGTAGATACCTATTATATTTATACTTAGATCATTTATTAATAAATTGGCGTTTACGACTTTAGTTTCACCAATTAAATCAATTTTGGAATTATATTCAATGCCTTTTTTTATGAATAGTATGACACCATCACTTTGATTATAACTCCCTTCATTATAAATTATTTTGTATCCATCTAATTTTAATAAGTCTATATTCGCGATTTGTCTAGTTTCAGTGAGTACTATGCATTCAAACTTATTAGTAAACTGATTTAAGAATATTTCAAACTCGGATAAATTTTTGTAAATGCTTCTAATATTTAAATGTATTATTTTAAAGTTTTAATAATTGCTGTTCACTTTTAGTACTTCATTGCATTCATAAGCATTCATAACAACTTCTGTTTCAATATTTTTTGCATCGAAATCACGTATAAACTGGTCCATGTCCTAGATTTCGATATTACTGGTATACAACAATATTACAATAGGATTTATTGCTTTTAATTAAAAAATGTTCGAGAAGTAACTTCAATAATTTGATCAAATGCAAAAGATTAAACTCATATAATAAAACATAGAACACTAGGATGTGTAATGGCTGACACTCATACGAAATAGGCATAAAAAATTGTTTAGTTATCCTCAGAAATTATAATATAATATACTGCAATATACTTATGTAAATAATTAAGTGTTCAAATTGATATTTTAATTATTTATGTTAGACGTAAGTTAGGAATGAATACGTTAATCTTAGGGCAATTTATTCAGGCAAATTTAATGTAAAATTAATAATTACTATATAGCTATAACAATTAATTTTAACCTCCCTTATTTTTATGGCTAATTAGATTAGCTTTGAAGTTACCTTTTTTCTCCACAGATCGGGTTCGAGGTTTATCTGTTTCTATATCTAATGAATTTTTATTTGGCACGGTAGATTCTTTGCTGCGATCTTCACCATTAGTTGCAACCCTGCCTATATTTGGAGGAGGAAATTTAAAGTTCATTACGTTCTTTGAATTCAGGTTGTGAATGGATGCACTGGCATTATTGGGGGTACCAGGAGCACTATTCGGTTTCTCAGTATCTTCGAAGTTGTTAACTTCCAAGTCCTTGTCGCTGTAAGATGTACCGTTTACAAATAGATGACTATTTTTGATATAACAATTTGTTTCCCCGGAAAGTTTAGCCAAATTGAGATGACGTTTCAATATTTTATTAGCCTGCCTCTCTTGAAATGTTAAATCCTTATTTATTGATACTTTAGATCCTTTAAGGTATTTACAATTTTGAAGTACTTTTTCTCTGGTTAAGTATGATATAAATTCAATTATAACAGGTTTATTTTTTACTTTTTCCAATTGGTAAATATTGTTGAGTTCGTTCTGTGATATGTTTAGTTTAAGAAGATTATTTAATTTTCCTACAATTTCTTCTCTAAAATTATCCCTATTTAACTTTTCCGCTTCCAATCCAAATATAATTAAGTTGTTCTTTTTGTTTCTTGTTTCTAAATATTCCACTTTATTTCTTAAGAAGGTATTTTCAGTTTCTAAAGTTTGAAGTTTTCTATTAGTTGATTCTAATTCAAATATTATTCTTATTTCTGAAGCCTCTATTGCATTTCTCAGATCTTTTTTAGTTTGCAATAGTACATTGTATGTTGAATTGTTACTTCGTCATTTGTTTTCATTGTTCTTATCTTTATTCAAATAAAAGAAACAGATGCACTAGATATACTGTAATCTTGATATACGATGTTCTTGACCACAACAGCTGTTTAATAAAAACGAGTCACATGAATTTCTTTGGTGTAAACTGTTAATGTATATGAAAGAATTATTTGGAATTACTCGCACTTGCCCTTTGTGATTCAATAATTTATATTAAAATCATATTCACACAATTTTCATGTTCTTAATGGTGCAATTTTTACTTTGGTTTATTTTACGTAACTTTTAAAAATTTAATATTTTCACGAGCAATGAAAGGCACATGTTTACACTTCAACGCTGTCAACTCAACTCAATGGAGAACAATCAGCTTTATTGAGATACATTATGAATGAAAGATATTTTGAACAAAATATAAAAAGAAACTATATGGAACCTTAAACTAAAATAGAAAAGACAATATTATAATTTGCAAATGAGTTACAGTTTTCAAAAGTTTCTCCAGATAGTCTTGGAGCAAACAGGTCATTCAGAAGCAACAATTTTATTTGGATGAGAGTTTCTCATGCAACCTGTAGAAAAATATTGATTGATTGTTATCCTCATGCCACTTTTCAGCATTAAATTCATAATAAGCTTGAAGAAATTCCATTTACCAGTACAAAAATAACGCAGAGAAGAGCAGTAATGGGAATATGTCTGACCATATCTCTAGGGAAATATGATTTCCCATATTCATACAAGTTCCACGAGAGATCTGATTTACTCCCTCATGATTCTGAATACGTATAGGAAAACCTAGAACTTTTCAAAGAACTGATCATGAGAATAGGAAAAATACAAAATAAATTATTTACATTCATCAGGGATTCTTCTTCTTTCTCCATCGTATAGGCTTCAATTCGGTTGGATTGTCGTGATAGAATCTTACTCAATATTTTTTTAAACTGGTTGAACAAGCTCACATTTGGACATTGTATTCCAAATTGTTTGGATTAATTTTTTCCTCCTTCACCAAGTGGAGAAATTTGTTATGGTCATGGACCATATCTTTCTGGAGAAAATACAATATGCAATCGATGTATCGGAATACTGCCGATGATGGGACAGCTGTTGTATGAAAGAGTTTTCTTACCAATCAATTCAACATAATACCTCCTATGTAGCCTGAAGGACATACAAGAACAGTTTGAATTCGAAACGTATTGTTTTTGTTCAATGACGTTGTAATACTGCGTTCTAGTCGTATCTGTAACGTGAAATAAAAGGCTGCTAATATCTGTATTTCAATATTCGAGAGTTTTTAATTCATTTACCTAGAATCATCAGTCATAAGGATGAATGGATGTGATGTCTTCAAGAAACGGAATTGTCTGAAAAAGGTGGCACATGAGGGAGCGAATAATTAATTAGACTGTTATTGTGCGAATGCATTCCAACTTAAAGAATAATGGTGGCAGGGGAACATAAACTGAAACTTCAAAAATTGTCTTTGAATACAATTGTCGTTCTATATGAGTGTTCTACGATACTTTTAAGTTTTAACTTTCTTATATGCAAATATCCACTTATTTTGCTACTTTGACCTCAATTCGTAGTAGCAATGTTTGATGATTTATTTTGAAGATTAATTTGCACACTTACACTCACACAATACTTGCGAGCCGCTCTACGCTCTAAGGATCATTGTAGATCTTTCCATCTCCAACTAGAGATACTCGATATTCTTTTGATTATGTCCAGCAATGTTTCCATGATTTCTCACGGGTTCGAAATACCAAAGAGAGGAAAACACTGGCATCACATTCTCGTGTGACATGACATTGTTTCATCCTCTTTTTAAATTCAACTGCTTCTTTGAAAGAAGTAACTTATTTATCATCGAGATAAACGTATTTGTAGTATGAATATCAAGAGATTATATCATGTTTTATTTCGTGAAAAAAATCGCAAAACTTTTTGATAGAAGTACATGCCCAATCTTATAGTATTATCTTATGTTTGACGAAAACTCCCAGGCACGTGAATTGTTTCTAATCAGAGAGCTGCAGTATCGAAAAAAATTGTAATTTCGATGATACTGCGGGGATCTTTGTACCTATGTGAAAGTATTCATTCCTTTTTTTTATACTTTGACCACACCAGAGGGAAACCTATAATGTTCATACGAGGGTATGAGCCAGCCGTGAAATGTTGGAAGAGGCATTCGAATCTTCTTGAAGATATGTAGGTTAAAGGAATAGGGAAAGACCTCTCTAGGCAAAGAGTTCCACAACTTTGCTGTACAATAGAGAAATTAAGTCTGGTAGGAAGAAGTTCGGTAGGTCTCGAGCTTGACAATGAAGGGGTGACTAGCTTGAGCTCGTCTAGTCCGCCTATCTGGAATTCTTTGTGATGGAACAGCAGACGAAATTTCTAATGAACACCGACCATGGAAATTTCTATATAAAAGGGAGAGATCGCTTACCATTCTACATTGTTCCAGAGAAGTCATTGAATTCGTTAGTGTGACATCATCAATTAAACGAATAGCTCTCTTCTGGATATAATCCAAGTGCTTCAGCATATGTTTGGGAGCCGAACTCCGAACATGTTGGCAGTGCTCCAGTTAGGTTGAATCTATGATCTGTAGATTATAAGGAGATGATCCCATGAGAGGGTGTTGTTGGTGGTGATCCCGAGCATGAATATGGAAGACTTCATAAGAATATTACCTGGCATCATAATATTAGGGATTATGGGATCCGCCTTCCTGGAGAAGACGCAAGCTTTAGTTTTGGTTGCATGAAACTGTACTAGATCATAAGATCATCATTTTGATATCATTGCCATATATCCATTAACTGAGCCAACCTGTCTCTGTCTCACTCCTCTGGCTTCATTGGATGGTATAGGGGCTCTAGATGAGAAAGCGGTATGAAGTGTACCATCATCTGCAAAGCTGTGGACGGGACAGGTGGTCACTCCCAACAGATCTTTGATATGGGCAGAAACAAAGTTGGTGCTAAAGAAGATCCCTGTTGAACTCCAGCGTGGATAGCCATTATATCGGAGGATACTCCATTGACCACCACATGAAATGTATAGTACCAAGGGCCATTTACTATATTTCGGAGGACTTTATTTTGGAACCGTTGAATTATTTAATATGACTATCTTTGGCACATCCCCAGGGTTGAATCCCGTAGGTCCAAACGGGTTTTAGTATTTGTCTATGGGGCAATTACAGCTTTGTCCGTACACCTGTTCTTCATAAATTAGGTTATATATTTTCGTCTGGACACTTTAAATACTTGTCCATTTTGGAAAAAGGAAAATGAGAAGAAGAGAAAGCTTACAGAAGAAGAAAATAGACCCAAAGCCCGAAAACAGAAAAGACAAAAGGATACGAAATGAAAAACTAAAAACGTAATCATAAATTTATGAAACCTTCAATGGGAAGCTTCCTACAAGATAGTAATACATTTACAAACTGTTTACTCATTGGCTTCTAATAATACAGATTATACAGATTGTGAATAACAGAAAAAATTCCTAATGTGCACCAATCAAACCTTGATGAGAAATACCAAATCACTTCTTTCTATTTTAGATCTCACTAGTTCCTCTCAGAAGAATCTGCATCAAAATGTGTCATCATCTGTGGTTTCTTCATTATCGTCTGCCTCTGTTACATTCATATTCTTCTGATAGATTCAGATTGATATGTTTTCATTTCAATTACGGAGTGTACAAATTCGTCCATATTTCCCTGTTTTCATTCATAAAAATCTAGCTGGCCCTTCTGCTGTATTATGAAAGATTAAATGTTTTGTATTATAATTATCAGAGTTACTACATCATAGTAAAGCGGTATATGAAACAAGTTCACACGATACTTTATACATTGTTAAGGTATTAGAAGTCGTAGAGTATTTGAAAGAAGAGGGTACTAATTCTCGGATTACGTAATTATGTATTCACTGCTCACGAAAAGTTAATAAAACATTGCCTCACTGTCTTACCGGTTGACTTATCACGGCTTGGTCTCTGATAAATAACACAGCAGATTCTTCCCTGGGGACTAAATACACTTCAAGACATCCCAAAGCGATCATCTATAAAAATATATATATATCTGCGGTGAGAAGCGTCGACTATAGAAATGAAGTTATCAAAGTGGATAAATATTTCCTTCCGTGTCAAATTTTGTTTGGCTGCAGCTTTGATGATTTATTGAGTTGACGTTCAGCTCTTCTTTGATACATTTCCAGTTTTAACGCCTCATTTGATATTTGAAATTGTATTGTAGGTTCAGAATTTTCATTTCAAGCGTTTCGGCTTTCGCCTTCATCAGAAATTGCAGCACTCTCTCATTACGACTTTTGAAATTAAACAGTGTTCCAACAAAATCCACTCATTGACTGTGACAATGTTAAGCAAAAAATTGAAATTATTTATTTTTATTGTTTGATAATGTACAATTAATATGAAATTAAGTTCGGTTTGGGCAAGTAGAAACAGATCTAATGAATGAAGATCTGGCAAGAATTTTGAA
This sequence comes from Endomychus coccineus, assembly GCA_958510875.1. Lineage (NCBI taxonomy): Eukaryota > Metazoa > Arthropoda > Insecta > Coleoptera > Endomychidae > Endomychus > Endomychus coccineus. The sequence continues at coordinate 4,536,959 of OY294071.1, read as the reverse complement.
ATGGGCATCTGATGATCTATTAGGGTTTAATGCAAAAAAAAACACACGCTTGCATTTTCTCCAGGAAGGTAGATCTCACAATCGCTTATATGATGATGTCAGGTACAACTAACTATTCCTATGAAGTCATTAATATCCATGCTCGGTAACACCATCAACAGCACCCTCTCTTGTGGTGATCATGTTTTTTTTTCTATACCTTGACTACACGAGAGGGAAACCTATAATGTTCGAAGAACATCATGTGAGCCAACGGTGGAATGTTGGGAGAGGAGATAGAAAATTTTCTTGAAGGTTTAGAGGTTATAGTCATAGGGAAAGACCTCACTAGGTAAATAGTACCACAACTTCGCTGTTCGATAGAAAAATGAAGTATGGTAGGAAGAAGTTCTCTTCTGGATAAAATCCAAGAGCTTCAGCGTATGTTTGGGAGCCGAATTCCAAACATGTGAACAGTACCCCAAGACAGGTCGAAGCTGTGCTTTGTCGATTATAAGGAGCTGCTAGGATTCAAAGTAGCTCTTGGCATGGAGAAGAAAACCAAGTTTTTGTGAAGCGGTTTTCGCAATGGACCTCACATGATCATCTCATGAGAGGATGTTGTTGGTGGTGACCCCGAGCATGGAAATAGAGGACTTCATAGGATTAGTTGTACCTGTCATCATCATATTATGGATTGTGAGATCCGCCTCCCTGGAGAAGAGGCAACCTCGAGTTTTGGTTGCATTAAGCTGTACTAGATTGTGAGATCCTCATTTTAATATAATTGCCAGATCTCCATTAATTGCATCAAGTTGCCTCTGTCTCGCTCCTCCGGCTTCATTGGATGCTCTAGATCATGTTAGGTCCAATGCGAAAACTGCTCTACAGAATTTTGTTCAAAACCTAATTTACACCAGCTTCTCATGATCTGCAAAGCACGGATTGGACCAGACCTGGAATACTGTTCACATGATTGGAGCCTAGCTCCCAAGCATATTCTGAAGGTTTTAGGTTCTGTTCAAAAGAGAGCTCATCTTCCTTTTGGTGAATTCATACTTACGAATGGTAGTAGAAAGGTAGGTAATCTCTCCCTTTTCTATTATATGTATTTATTCATTCTTTCGAAAAACGTTGAAGTACAATTTTTACTTGTAAATCAAGTCCCTTTTGTAACTTTGTCATCTCTAATTCTGGTAGCCTAAGCTTGTTGTAGGGACTTGTTATACAGGATCGAGAACATAACGTTATTAAGGAAGAATCATAAAGCAGCTCGATTTGTCGCAAATTGTAAAAGCTTAAGTTCGTCTAATAAATATTTGACGGCAAGCTCCTGTCTCAATTACGAGAATATATAGCTATCTTTGTTTTAATGCTTGCATCTGTCTGTTAATAGCGGGAACGACGGGAGCGGAAATTAATATGGGTTACACTTGTAACTTCCCTAAACAATATGATGCCAAGCAATAGACGTTTATTAGCAAGCTAAATCTTGTAATTTCTGAAGAGCTTGTTTATTAAAACAGGGATAAACTGCTCGACACGCAGGTTGAGTTCGTTTAAGGGAATTATACAATTTTAAAATAAATCACATAATTTTGTTTTCTTAATCAACTTGAGCATTTGCTTGGAAACACAAAGTAAAAAAAAATGTTTTTGTGGTAGTAATCTTCAAGCATTCATTAGAATAAATTCTGTTGTTATCGCAAATACGCTATGAGTAAAATAAAAAAAAATACTACGTACAAGGGGAAAACCAACAGAAGGATAGAAATGATCGATAACAGTAAGAGCATAGGTGCCAAAACAATCTGTCATACAATGTCTTGCCACAGCAACTTACGATCAAGATATATAATAATAATAATAATAATAATAATAATAATTGTCTTTATTAATCCTCATCAAACATAATATTATAGCAATACAAATCTAAGATTAAAGAGAATGCAGTACTTTATTCACTATAACTATATTCTACAATCTACAACAAGATGTATAATAAAGAAATAATCGCAACACGAAGTTCAGTATACTGTTCAACAATAAATTACTGGAACAATAGCTGCTCCGTACACTTGACCTGAGGAAGAAACAAATTTAAGTCTATTCTCTCAAGAAAACGTAACATAAGAAAGGTAATTTGCATATTAAAAACAACAAACACTAAATATTGATACGCTGGCATTCATACAAAATTTTTCTTCAATTTCACCTTAAAACTACTAATCTGAAGCATCTTGAGATCATGATGTATTGAATTATAGACATTGCTTATTTGGTAACTAAAGGGATCTCTTGGATAACTCGGTTCGATGAAACGAGGTGTTAGCAAACCTTTAAACCTAGTATTCAGAGTACGGACATCTGTTTCAAACATAATTTTATTGTATAAATAGCTAATACTTTTATTTGTGATAATCCTGTGAGAAAGACAACCTGAGTGGAGTAATCATCCATTTTAGCCAAGTAGCGTCACTTGAAATATGTGAGATATTTTCATATTTTCGTATACTATATTTTAAGCGAAGACAGGAGTTTAAAGCTTTCTGAACTTTAAATTTATATACCGAGTCTAGACAAAGTTCATATAAACAATATGAAAAATTAACTAACTAAGGCCTCACATAGGATAATCTTAGTTTTCCTATATAGATGTAACAGCTTTCCACTTATATGAGTCATGAATCTCAAGTGACTTCCAAAACTATGTGTTATTATCTACAATGATTTTCACATTAGCAATAACGGAGTTTCAAGATTTTTAGGTCCAAACAGAATAACATTTGATTTGGAAGAGCTTATAATTAAACAGTGATCCCGAGCTGCCTCAACATAATTTCTAATATCTGTGTTTAATTGGAAACAAGCACTATCAACATCACGAACAAGGAAAGTCTCATAGAGCTGGGTGTCGTCTGTATAGAGATGATATGTGCTAAACTTAGAAAAGTTTAGATTCATTCAATTCTAACGCTATGGTGAATCTATTGTTCCCCAATTATTGTCAATACTGCCAGCAATTTGGAGATTCATATTATCGCTTATTACTCCATCAACTCCACTTTACCATGATGATGAGATTGCCGCAAAATGTTAATTTAAAGTTCAGTAGAGATTGACCAAATTTGGTATAATTCTCAACAGATTATTTCTCATGGTAATAATTTTAGGTTGTCCGTTCAACGGCTCTTTATCTGAAATCATAAACTTGAAACAATTTCGATTTATTCAATTCTAACGGCATGGTGAAATCTATTGTTGTCCCATTATTATCAATACTTCATATTTTAACCCATCAGACAACCAACATCTTCAAACCTGTGCTAGCACAAGAATCTTCTCTCTAAACTTTGAAGAGTGATATAATCAGGAAATCATTTCTCGGAAATTACTTTCAGAATGATTCATAAAATATGATAATATATGAGACAAGGTTACATGGATAATTCTCAGAATAGTCTAAGAGAGACAACAAATCGCTGCGTAACCAAGTTCTTTAATCGGCGGTTTCAGTGGAAGCATGTCACATTCACGCGTCTCTCCGCTGCAATGGCACCCTTGTGTATAATTCCCCCACAATCATTCTCATTTAAACACTAACTTGAGAAAGGTACTTATGTATACGTTAATTTTTAGGTTACGTCGCTTCTCGCAAACAACTTTAACTGTCTCTTGATTCTTCCATAAATGAGCCAGAAAGCTTCCAATTACCTTGAATCAACCCCGACGTATATTTTCTTCCTGGATGTTTCTAGGAATATTTCATTCTCTTGACTTCTTACGCTAGGAAATTTAATTCCAACCTTAAAGTAGTGGATGAATTCTTTGTATATTTGAGTTATTCCAATCTGTTATCGATATATTGGTCAGATTGACCGATGACTCATTCACAATCTTCACAATTTGACATCGAAAATTTTCTGGTTTGAAAAACGTTTGCGTCACATATTTAGCTCATAACGTTTCACGGTGCTCGATTTATTGTAAATATTAATAATATGCATTACATGTTTTTATTTTGCTGTCTTAGAGATGTAGAATGTTATCTCTGGTTATAGAATTAAAGAAATTGATTTATTAGAGTTTCTTTTGTTTTAATAATTGATATTTCTCTCAGTTCAGCAGAAACACTTTTAAAGCTCTATCTATTGCACCCTCTCATGGAATGATCATCTGAGGTCCATTGCAAAAACCGCTTCACAAAAACTTTGTTTTCTATTCCGTGCCAGGAGCTACTTTACATCCCAGCAGCTCCTCATGATCTACGAAGCACATATTCAACATGTGAATCATCAATCTCGTTTCCGACAACGAACTCAATATCTCCAGGCATGTAAGGCAGCACCGCCTCTTGGTCTATTCCGTACGAGTGCCTTAGATGGCAATACAGCACGCTTCGGCGTACACCCATCGCCATAATGCGGCCCTACGGGTGCTGTATTATACCATCTAAGGCACTCGTACGGAATAGACCAAGAGCCGGTGCTGCCTTACATGCCAGGAGATATTGAGTCCGTTGTTGAGAACCAAAAATGCCAGATCTACTGGAATTACCCGTTTCCGACCTTCAGGTTCATACAAGCAAATAGGGCTGACGTTGTCCTCCTCGGTAAACTAAGCAAGGTTTGTCATCGAATTCTCTGCTCCGGCAGAGAAGAACATAGTCTTGAAAGAGAAGGAAAACTGGAAAAAATACTCAGATCTCCTGTTCGAGCTCCGCACGCTATACCCGGGCCACAAGGTCGTATTAGTGGTTCTGATCATCGGTGTTTTGGGCGGAATTCGGTCTTCGCTGCTCTCGAGCTTGAAGATCATTCCGGCCTGTAGGAATTCGGCGCAGATCTTGATAGACCTGATGCAAAAGGCAGTCATTCTGGGTTCAATGAGAATACTTAGGGCACACGATTTAGGGACCTGAAGCTACTTACCGACCGCGGGGAGAGGTAGCTTCGGTTAACCGCGTTTTAGGTTTTCTGGCGCGACTGCCGCGATGTCGTCGGAGCTCGCAGCAGCCCCGACCAGGTTTCAATGTAAAAAAAAAGTATGTACATATGTATATCAGTATATAGGTACTTATTTATAGTTAATTTCTTCATATTTACTAGTTCCAATTGACTACACTATATTTATTATGTAATTGAATTCTATAATGAGGCCCATGGCCTGCTGGGTTTATATGAATAAATAAATAAATAAATGAATAATGGGTTCAATTTCTATAGAGGAATATTTTGAGATGTGATATGGGATCAATTCCTATCTACTATAGCTGATTTCAGTTGACCATCCTATATTGTGTCCCAGATATGTAGGTTCTTTATGATATATTCATATCATCCGCATAAAGAATTTTAAACGAATTGCGGCATAAAATATTTCCCTCTCGGTAAGATGACCAAGCAGGGTTGACTGTAAACTAAATATATTTGAAGGTGGAAAGCATGAAAATACGAGCTTCCACTTGCGTTCGCGACAAGTCCAATATGTATAGCCTCTTTTAAAAAGTAAAGTTAATGTCGAGGGGTCGGATGCTCTTCTATGTAAAGCTGAACTTCCAGAGTTTTTTCGAAAATAAGCAGCATTGTGCTGCCAAACTTTGAAATAGATAGCAGCATTTAAAGGTAGTTATAAAATATATATTACCTCGCTATATATAAAACAAATGTTCTCCGTAGGTTCGAGCTGGATAAAAGAATTTAAGATAGGAGATATGCGTTGGCCAGCATTCAGCAACAAGGGTCGAGAGATAAAGTAGCTACCGGTTATCTCCAACATGCATGCACGTTCTCGCGCATTTGCCTTGCCACTCCCCCTCCTCTTTTACCCGTAAAAGAAAACTAACGCTTCCAAGATTTATTCCCACATTAAAAATTACTTACTCGGCCTATTGAATTTAAATTGCTTCCTTCATTCGCCATTCTAGATTTAATTATATTAGCAATGCGTCTAAAAGGAATAAGCAACTAGGAAATTAGGAAACAATGGAAAAATGTCTTATCACATCGGTTTTTATGTGCTTTTTTCGTCAAAAACAATAATTATCACTAAATAATTATATTATATAGATCAAATTTGTTTTTCTATTATTACATTTGTCCATAACTTCCAGGTTTAATTGGTTGATTATAAAGATCCACATTATGGTGTTTGGGCTGAGGCCCCAATTGTGGCCAATAGACCTTCTGCACAACCAAAAGGCTGCAGTGAATTTGCGGCACTGTTGTTCTAGTTGTGGTTTCCATAGAAGATTCTTGTCTATAATAAATAACTTCTACGTATTCAGCTTGGTTGCCGATTTTTGTACGTCCTAGTCAAAACTACAATATATGTTCTCTTAGGGTTAATCTGCAACCCTTTATCACTGCACCATTTATTCTGTGCAGTCAGGGCTGATTGTATTAAGTCCATCAGAGTGTTCAGAAAATTTCCTCTGACGATTATGTCGTCGGCATACCCGATCACGTGATATCCTAGATTGGCTACTTTCCTCAATCCACTATCTACCACTATGTTTCAGATGGTGGATGAGAGTACCCTCCCCCCTCCTGTGGACATCCGTTTTCGACAGAGCCACTAATCATGGAGTCACCTCTGGAGACTTGAAGGTTCCTGATTTTCATGATATTCTGCCAGAAGCTAGGCAAATATATTATTTCAGAAACACGTATTCGTTACTTACCAAAACCAATGATCTACCAATATTAATCAAATAAAGCCAACACGTACGCAGAATATAATCAGTGAATCATTTTCAAAACCACTAGGTATTTGCCCTCGAGATAAGCACCTCGACTAAATTCGTAAACCAATTTTACACTAGGTCACAATCCAAATACCCCCAAGGCCAACCCTTCCAGAAAAATATTTTCACAACACAATACACAAGTTTTTTGACCCCAAAGGACTTACCAAATATTTCCTGGTTCCTGAAATTGCTGAAAACTATTTCCACTATATGGAAAAGGAATCTCTTCTATATTCCAACTTCAAAAAACTATTGCGCAGAAATCCTTGATTTCGGTGAGCTTATTTTGAAATGAAATTTTACTCGTTCAGATTTCATAATTTTTTCAACAGTTCAACTGGATATTCGAAACTTCATTTTGAAAACTCATATTGTGGAACTCCCTTTAGGTCATTACGACACAAATGGGAAACTTTTATTTTTCGCATGACTAGAACCATCCTCAACCAACGAAAATTCTTGTAACGTTCCCTAATGGTGATGTAACGATTCCTGGAAGAGAAATAACTTTTAAATCTTCCACAGGACAATACGGAGATGAATATTTCAAACAAGACAATTCACATAAAATCTGATCGTTATCCATACTTGCATAAGCCAGAGGTTAAAATACGAAGGAATGATATGCCCAATCAAGGTATCATTAGACCGCTGCACCCTCCATGGTCCGAAAAAAGCAGATGCCTCTGACAAGAGAAAGTGACATTCTGGACAAATTAGATGAATGCCAGTGAAATACATTAGATTTGACAAGCGCTTTTCATCAAACAGAGGTAAGCTCCGGTGATATAAAATAGGTACGTACCAATGTAGAAAATGGACATTATGAATTCTTGCGTATGACACTTGGCCTGAAGAATGCTCCCTGCACCTTGCAAAGAGTAATGGATAATGTAATGAAAGGCTTCTGAAATGCACTTTGCTTGTAGATTGCGCTCGCATAAGACCGGAAGTAGCGCTCATTGGGTTCAATTTTTATATAACAAATTGAATAACTCGATAACTATTTGTGATTTTTTGTCAATTTTTCTTTTATTCCAACGTTTTTTGTACATTCTTGATTCGACTAGTTGTATAGGGGACAATCTTTGTAAACTTAATAAGTATAAAAGTAGTGATTTTTACTTTTACTTATTAATTTAGTTATTAGGTGTAGGAAAACGCCGATACAAAAATTCAAACTAAATCTGGAAAGAGAATTTATATGGAATAGATGAATAATAATTCCATTTCAAATTCAACAAAATTCCAATAGTATTGAAGAGAGTTTTCAGCATCTGTAATTATGTCCCAGAATCAATCTGTGACGTCGACTGAAGTGAAGTCCCCTCCTCATTTAGGATCAGCGATTAAGAAAATGACATCCAGTTATTCTAGATATTTAATTACAATTAAAGCTGTCTGCTTTATTTAAAATTTGAGAAACTCAGTTTTTATTAATATTATGAATATGCCTGTACTTTGCTATAGATGATTGCAAATAATTAGAATTTAATAAAGGAAGCGTGGGACGGTTAATATAACGTCACCATGTCGAAACTTTCTTTCTCATAATCTTAAAATTGAGATGAATTCTAATTAAAATTTAATAAACATGTTGAAACTTTTTATGACTTCAGAGCGGGATTAAATCTGAAATGAAAGTTTGGTCTTAAATCTATTTATGAGTCATTATTATTTAAAATTCTCAGCATCATAAATCGTTTATCTCGAACTTGTTGTTTACCAATTGTTGTGTGAATCAATTTTAGCCGAATGTCGACCTTGATTCAACGGGTGGATCTACATTACTTTTTGTGCAAGATCTTTCGTAAGATTTAGTTCTGTTTTCAATGATATTGTTTTTTGAATTGGATCATTCGTGGTATCGAATAATGTTCATATCAACACGATCCGCATACATATTTCTTCCACAAAATAACTTCATTGTTGGTTAGGATGCTTCTACTTCTAATTCCAAAAGTGTACCATGACTCTTTTCATAGCTTGACTTCCTCACAGTTATACTGCTTCTTGACCCAGGTATGAATTATATGTAAATGCTCTCTTCACTTTAACACATATGTTTGCATTTCCGGTCTAAACGTATGTTTCTGTCTCACGACCATCATCAGAAGACTGATTCACATCAACTAAAGCGCGGGATTCCTTAAACTAATTGCACTAAGCACTGAGCGTCTATATCGCATTAATTTCAAATAAAATTATCACCGCTCAACTGGTATCTGATAGGTTCATAGCTAAACTGAACATGGTTGGGTTTCATACCCAAGCCTATGGGCAAATGCACCTGGAAATCCGAGTAAAGAAGGCCGTTGCATCCTCTGAAGCATATCAGGAGAGCTCAACTCACTAGGGTTCTGGAGGTCCTGGTGGGGCTTGTTCCACAACAACTAAGCATTAAAACATCGGATGCGGGTACAGCGTCACGACTTGTTGATTTCGGCCAGTGGTTTTGTGTGTCCGTGTCTCATGGTTACGGAATTGGGCTGCTAGAAGCTGTCCAATGCTGCAACTGAAGTCGGACGCGATAGCGCCTTCTGTCAGGTTCCAAACCACAGACGTCCTCATTCTCATTGTGGGTATTGACTGGGAGAACAAGGACTCCGGACCACTTCTGTCAGATCACTGCGTCCAAGGATGACGAGCAATGCAGAGCCTTTACTCCTGCGCACCTAGGGCTGAACGTTCAGTTCCCCTAGGCGCTCACGTTTCAGTTTTCCAGTTCTAGGTCTGGGCAAATCCAGATATCTGCCCTGGAGAATCTGAAATTGAACTACCAAGGTAGGCGTATTTATATCTAGGCTTGATTTAGAGTGTAGGCAGACCCTAGCCGACTAGTCAGAGAAGCCCACTCCGGCGTGAAAGAGAATGAAGAAACCGATGAATTGATCAAACGGGATTCCCTGGGACTCCTTCAACGATTGGAATCTCATCCACCGTCAGGCTCCGTGCTTTCAGAGAGCTTCTGGATAAACAGTGGGCTCTCGGAGTGGTGTGGTGATCCTGGTACTTCAAAACAGTACTGTTAAATAATTTACTCATCCCCAACACGGGTCCATATTGGGGTTTTTACAATTTCTTTTTATTAACATCAGAGAAGTGTTATTGTTCTATTTTATCATTTTATAGCAAGTGTAAGCTATAGTTTGTAATTTGGGAATACATTTATGAGAACAAATTACATCAGCTACCTATTCTGGCATGTCATTTCACTTTTCAATCCCATGTCAGCTGGCCAAAATTTGTGATATTGCTAATAATACTTATATTAATTATACATCCCTGATTGAAATCAAAGTCTACGGTAACATAAGCTGTAATATAAAATGGGTAATGGGTCGGAAATCTTCATTTCAATGAAAATGTTACAAAACAATTTTATTCTCTCACTCCTTCGTTAATTTCTGCTTAGATAATGCCGAAGAAGTTGCAAGGATGAGCAAATGGGAAACACTAATCCAACATACTGATTTTACGAGTACAAGAGTGTAAAAAGGGAGATCTGCTTTGTGAATTTATCATTAGCGGAAATATTCCGGAAGACTTGCATTACAAGACGAAGCAGAAAAAACTGCTCTTAAATTTCATAATTTGCCGGTGCAAAACGAAAGCTTCGTTTAAATTCCATATAATTTCAGGATGATGTTGTTTTGCAAGTTCCTTAATGCGAACTCTTAGCACGAAAAATACCATTGTTAACGAGTCGCATTTGCATAAAGAAACCTCAGACAAATAAGATTTACACGATTCTAAATTTCCCCTTTTTAATGTATTTATTATGGCCGCATTAAATGTTGTATAAATTATTTTTTATTGTATAATTTTAAACGCGTTATAGCGTAAGAATCTCTAACCTCAGGCTCGGAGGGGACTGTCTTATCTGTCGCATCGAGCAAGGGAATTTACAAGATAAGACGGGGAGTGTACCTGGTTCTGGAGAAATGTAACCACTGCATCCGGGATTACAATTCCCTACGATATAATTTCCGATACATCATAGTTACCCTAGTTTTTGTACATTTGACTAATTGTTATGTATGCGATGTATATTTTCCTATAAAGTGTGTCAATATAAAGTGATGAAAATGAATATTATCCAATTTGAATTGGGGTTATAGGAGAGCTGAACTTCATTATTTTTATATATTGATCGGTATAATTATTGTTGTATTTACGTTGGCTTATATGCTGATGCTTAGGGCTTGTTCTAGATTCGATATTATTGATGCGACCTTATAAATCATAACTTTTATGGGATACACTCAGGACCGGATTTAGAAGTGGGCCGAGTGGGCAGCCATCCACATGCCCCCACCAAGAAGGGGCCCCCACCGAGTATAATATATTGAAAAAAAATTTGGCTTTCAACAAAAATGACAAAAATGAGCCAAAAACGTCTCAATGATCTTCCGCTTTTGAGTAGCAATAATTAATTAATTAAAACTTGGCGACTTGATCGACGAGAAAAGTTCGAAAAGTGCTTTTGTAACGATAATTAATATATGTACAAATAATATCTCCCAGAAAAGTTTTATTCAAATGACATTACAATTGCATTATAATTTTGCATTGTAAAAATACTTTGTGGCATTTAATATTACCGTCTACCATAGGGGCCCCACCACACTTGTGCCCACAGGCCCCCACCACTCTAAATCCGGCTATGGATACACTCCAAAATTTAGCCATGCAAAATAACTAACAAATTTCAATTTGATAAATACATGATTTGTTGTGGGAAATCTATAATGTTCGACGAACATCGTATGACCCAGCGGTGGAATGTTGGGAAAGGAGATAGGCATTCGAATTTTTCTTGAAGGTTCAGAGGTTATAGTCATAGGGAAAGACCTCACTAGGTAAATAGTTCCACAACTTCGCTGTTCGATAAAAAAATGAAGTCTGGTACGGTCTCGAGCTTGACAATGAAGGGGGTGACTAGTTCGAGGTCGTTTAGTCCGCCTGTCTGGAATCTCTCGTGGTGGAACAACAGACAAGATTTCTGATTGACACCGACCATGGAAATATCTATAGAAAAGGGAGAGATCTCCAACTTTTCCACGATGTTCTAGAGAGGACAATGAACTCATAAGTGTGACAGACGAATAGCCCTCTTCTGGATAGAATTCAAGAGCTTCAGCGTATGTTTGGGAGCTGAACTCCAAACATGTGAACAGTACTCCAGGACAAGTCGGATCTTTGCTTTGTAGATTATGAAGAGCTGCTGGGATGTGAAGTAGCTTTTGGCACGGAATAAAAAGCCAACTTTTTTTGAAGCGGTTTTCGCAATGAACATCACATGATCATCCAATGAGAGGGTGCTGTTGGTGGTGATCCCGAGCATGGCTATGGAAGACTTCATAGGAATAGTTGCATCTAATATCATCATATTAGGGATTGTGGGATCCGCGTTCTTGGAGAAGACGCAAGCTTGAGTATTAAACTCTACTAGATTATCAGATCCCCAGTTCGGAATATTTGCCAGATCCCCATTAATTGCATCATTGCGTTTCTGTCTCGCTACTCTTGCTTCATTGGATGGTATTGGGGCTTTAGATGAGAAAGCGGTATGAAGTGTATCATCATCTGCAAAGCTGTAAACGGGACAGGTGATCACTTCCAGCAGATCGTCCATATGGAATAGAAACAAAGATGATGCTAAGACAGATCCCAGTGGAACACCAGCGTTGATAGCCATTGTATCGGAGGATCTCCGTCAACCAACACATGAAAACTCGATAGTAAGCGACAAAGTTGAGGCGGCAAACCATATGACAAGGCTTTGATGCCAGACTCGGTCAAATGCTTTGGAGATATCCAATGCAACAGCTAGAGATACCCCATATTTCTCAATAGATTTCTGCCAATCATGTGTTACGTAGACAAGCAGGTCTCCTGTTGATCTTTGCTGACGAAAGCCATAATGCCGGTCATCCACGATTTTGGAGCTCTCTAGATTTCTTTCCTTTTTGTGACTGATCTTTATTATTTTTCAAATGTTGACCTAGTGTGTTAGCACTTTTGAAAGAACTAGTTAAATTCATCTTGGTTAATTCACGTTCTATATCATTCGAAATTTCCCCAAAATACGTACCTAATGCTTCTATAATTTTCCGATTTAGTGAGATTTAGAGGGAAAATTGTTCAGTATCCATAAATCATTTCTAAGTGAAATACAAAGACATGTCGTGTTAAAAGTCAATAGACAAAGTTTTGGTTCTCCAGGTTGAACAGTGACAACATGTCTATCAGTCCCAGGTAGCTGTTAAGCTCTTCTCACGACATCTTCAATGGAACGAAACAAACGGGGTCACTGATCATTTCCGACAGTGACTACCACCTTCGAAAATATTTGGCGAACCTAGGTGTTCCAACACCATATGCCAAAAAGAATGTCCCACTGAGAATGTAATTAATAATACCACGAATTGATAATACGGTTCTCGCTACTCGAAGGATCGTTTTTTGGAATATTACTGCCAGGTGAAGGCCCCGAAACAGCGCACAGTGAATTACAAACACGTCTCGTGTTAGAAGTCAATAGACAAATTTTGGTTCTTCAGCACATCCAGGAGATTAGTGTGATAAAACAATGTATCAATCTCGAGATCTATTGTTATCTTTGGCATCACTGACTAAAAAAAATTTAATTTATTTGGGGAATTTTCCAAATACGTTAACTACATTTCTGAAAAGCATCAACAAGAGTTTAGCTTTCTTTTCAGTATTCTCTCAGATAGATCACTCCATATGGTGGTTGACGGAGTTATCTCCGATTCGATGGCTATTAACGCTGCTGTTCCACAGGGACCTGTTTCTATCCCAACTTTGTTTCTTTTTCTTATCAACGATCTGTTGGAAGTGACACAGCATTTCAGATGATGGTACCACTTTCTCATCTAGAGCCCATATATCATCCAATGAATCCAGATGAGCCAGTCAGAAAGGTCGACGCAATTGATGAAGATATCGCAACGATTTTGAAATAAGGATCTGATTATCTAGTAGAGTTTAATGCTACCAAACACATCTAGAAAGACGGATCCCACAATCCCTCATATGATGATATCAGGTACAATTCATATGGAGTCCTCTATATTCATACTCGGTATCATCACCAACAGCACCCTCTCATTGGACGATCATGTGAGATCCATTGCGAAAACCGTTACACAAACACTTGGTTTTCTGTTTCGTGCCAAGAGCTACTTTACATTCCAGCAGCTCGTCATAATCTACAAAGCACAAATTCGACCTGCCCTGGAGTACTGTTTGCATGTTTGGAGTTCAGCTGCTGAAGCTTTTAGCTTCTATTCAGAGGAAAGCTATCCGTGTATTTGGTGATGTCACACTTACGAATTCATTGACCTCAAGTAGAAAGGTAGGCGTGCTCTCCCTTTTTTTATGGATATTCCTATGGTCGGTATTCATCAGAAATCTCGTCTGTTGTTCCACCACGAGAGATTCCAGATAGGACTAGACGAGCTTAAACTGGTCACCCCTTCATAGTCAAGCTCGAGACCTGCCGAACTTCTTTCTACCAAACTTCATTTTTTAGCGAAGTTGTGGAACTCTTCTATTAGCGAGGTTCTTCCTCAAATCAGGTACAACAACTGGCACCGAGGCCTTGAAAAAATAATTTATAAATTGAGAACAAAATGAATTATTTTATACAAATTTACAAGTAATAACTTAACAAGATTGCAGTCCATGTTTTTCAAATAACTCTTGTAAGCTCTCCATTATTAGGTTTCATTTTCAATTGAAACGGACTTTTACCTGCTCGATTTAATACCATGTAAATAGTCTTTTTCATATTACGATTACAACACAACCAGTCGGAATACTTAAGATCAGTATTTTTAGCTGCTTTATATACTTTGCTTTTAATCCAGCATATTTTAAGTTCTGTACATACAGAAGATACTCCAATGGATCCAGCACCACACTGACATTAGCCTCCGCAGTAACCCTACCATTCACCTCTGTACATTGTTTCCTTCCAGTTGAGTATGTTAGCAATAAGTCATCAGGACATTCACTTGTTATATGTTCTAAAAGTTCTCCCGTTGCTCCAAGTGTGCCACTTTTTGTTTGTGACCCATATTGATGTTTCTCAAACTTAAAATGTATATCAATAAACTCAATTAACCTCGCATAGTGAAATACAAACACGTTTCGTGCTAGCAGTCAATAGAAGAAGTTTTGGTTCACCAAATTGAACAGACTACATGTCCTATAGTCCTAGACATCTGTTTCGTTCTTCTCATGGACGGTGGGACGAGCCAGAAGTTACTGATCAACCATCGAGCTCATGAGAAGAGCGAAACACCCGAAAAATGCATACCACGGCCAGGAAAACGGGGAAATGTCATTGGATTCATGATCAGCGACCCCGAAAAACCTCCTAGACCAATTTTAGAAGCTTAATTGTCATTTTTTCAAAAATTAAATATTAGTCTAAGAATGAGGGTGAGAATTTGGGGTATTTTTTAGTATAGGGATGTTCGGAGGGGTTTTGCAGGTTGGTAGAGAGTCACGAATGACCTTAAGGGTTCATAGAATATGATGCAAAAATTTTTTTTTTAATTCGACCGTCTGTACAAAACTCACGTCACGTCTCGTAGCTCATGGACTGGACTACAAGTTAACAGTATGAATTTGGCTACCCTGGAAACTGGAATGAATGAATAAGTTCTGAGCCGAATGGTCATCAATTTCACAACAGATGGATTTGTTAATTGACAGGACATTTATAAAACCAATTATGTTTACTTGTGTATTGTGTATATCTCGAAACTAGGCATCCAAATTATCTTGATCTTAGATGTTGGTAACATCAAATTTCATCACACATACAGGACACAAAATATTCTGCAAAGTGAATTTAGATTTGTTAGATGCATTGCATATGTTGATCTAGAAGTCTACGTTTACAGGGGTATATATTTCTGGCTGATAGCAAACAATGGTATTGATCAGCAGAGACGAGTAAACAACTAGATTGGTATGGGGTGCTGCTTAGCTTACACGGTACCCATTTGATTGCAAAGTGTGGGCCAGCAAACGACTACCGGCGAGTCGTCGGCGGGCATCCCTTATTGTGCATTGCCGGTGATTGGCATGTGTTATTTCGCGGCCGTTAGTGTTGAGTGCGCCGCCGCCACTGTGCGAGACACTGCCAGTTCTTAGTAGAGGCGTCCACAGTCTAACATCAGCCACGGTATCGCCGTGTACTGTAGGTCGATACACACGCTTCACGCTTACGCTGTTCTTCAATCGACTTCATCGAGCTCAGCACCGTCCATCAACATGCTGGAGCCGCGCTGGAGGCCCGTCCAGGTAACTTCCGTCGATCGCTATTATTTTAGTTTTTAATAGGCTCGGGGCGGT
Source organism: Endomychus coccineus (assembly GCA_958510875.1). NCBI lineage: Eukaryota > Metazoa > Arthropoda > Insecta > Coleoptera > Endomychidae > Endomychus > Endomychus coccineus. The sequence continues at coordinate 4,520,836 of OY294071.1, read as the reverse complement.
CTGGGTGTCTTGCCCGACCTCCAAGGAGGTTCTCGTCTTACTCTCGCGACTCCTCCCACCTCCCACGCTCGCTCTGATCTCAGACTCCCGTTGTCCCTATCATCCCGCTCCGGCTCTATTTATCATTTCTCGCCTCACTGTTAATCTCAAACTCATGACCATCGGCCATATGAATGATTTCTTCGATCATAATATAGTATTACAGTTGATCGACCATGACTCAGATGGCACTACCACTGTCCCGCAAGAATAAAGGACCTATACATGGCATATAAACATTGAAGGTTGTTATCTTGGAGTTCCTTAGGTACATAAGAAAAATAATCAAACTATTTACGGTATTTTGGCGTTTGCTTATATTCTTAGAACAGATACTCAGATATATAATAATACTTCTCAGGAGATGTTAGGGGATTTCCTCTTATACATTACCACAAGGTAAAATTTGTTTATGCATCCAAGTACAACCTTTTTTTATTGTCTACTGGAGATTCTAAGCAATTCCGATGAAATATAATGTTGGTATATGATAAAAATTTCCCCGAAAACTGGATAGCAAAGCAATTTTTTTAAATAGAACATTCGAAACATGCCATAAGTGAAAAATGTCCAATTCTACTACCAACACTTACAGACTGCAACATTAATTATCAATGATGATATAGGAAAACATTTCGTTTCATAGAACACACTACCTAGAAAGAGTTCCTTCCTAGTATAAATCATTACAGGACGTAACTGATTTGAAATCTGAAAATTCTCTTTTGGGCTTCTCCCTTGATATATTTAGATGAAATGTTGTGTTCACTTTAGGTTATATCACTATGCTCTTATTTAGAATAACACTTGCAGCATATTTTTTTTGTATTTTGGGATTCTACTTTGAAGTATATGTTAATTTTATGAGATTCTATTCCATGTTCCAATTTATTCCACACTTTCTACTAATTTACCAGGTGCATTCTGAAGACCGATAAACTACGACATTATTCTTGTAGTCTTTTATTTGTTTCAAAATCTCAATTGATTCCTACATCAATGATATCACTTTTTGTAAATTATTGATTAATACTATTTTTTCTTTCGATTATTACTTTTTTTCATTAAAAATAGATTTGATCTAGGTTATGATAAATTTTTTTGATTTAATAAGTTCTTAGATCTGTTTAGTAATAATAATGGCAAGAAAAAAAATTTATTTAAAAGATTATTATTATAATATATTTATTTTAATAATTTTATTATTATTATATCCCTTCCATGGGATTATCATGTGAGATCCATTGCAAAAACTACTTCGTAAGAACTTTTTGGTTATATTTCGTGCCAAGAGCGACTTTACATTCCAGCAGCTCCTCACAATGTACAAAGCACAGATTCGACCTGTCCTGGAATACTGTTCACATGTTTGGAGTTCAGTTCCCAAACATACGCTGAAGCTCTCAGATTCTACTCAGAAAAGAGCTGATTGGTGATTGGTGGTCAAATTCGAGAATTCATTGCACTCTCTAGAATATAGTAGAGGTGGGCGATCTCTCCCCTTTCTAAAACTATTTCCGTGGTCGGTGTTAATCAGAAATCTCGTCTGTCTTCCATTACGAGAGATTCCAGGTAGGTGGACTAGACGAGCTCAAGCTGGTCACCCCCTCCATTGTCAAGCATGGAACCTGCTGAACTTCTTCCTACCAGACATTAGTATCGAATGGCGAAGTTGTGGAATTATTTGCCTAGTGAAATCTTCCTTTATCCACACTTTATCTCCTCGCCAAACATTCCGCCGCTGGGGTCACACGATGTTGTTCCAACATTATATGTTTTCTGCTCATATAATCAAAATGAAAAAAAAAAGAAAAACCCAAAACTAGATCTTCCTCATAATGACTTCAGACTTACCTTACCCAAAGCTTTTGTCCGCATAAGTTATTCTATAGATGAGATCCTAACATAGCAGAAACATAGAAAAAGCCGTACGGTTTTAGACACTGAATCAGTGATTTAGATTTTTTTACATTCTGGTTATTCTTGTTTCATCACCTACAACGAACCAAACTAAATGGAGCTGGATGAATAGCTTGAGCATTTTTCCACAAATGAATGTTTCGAAAAATTGGAAGTAGTGTTCTTCGTCGATGGTGAATTATCCCAGAAATTATCGTAGAATTCAAAAGAATGCAATAATACACAGGATTTGAAATAACAGAGTGGGTGGGAACTTCTGATATAACCGGAAATGGTAAAGTCATTGCAATATTTTGAATAAGTAAGTCACCAAAGGTAAAATCTAAGTGCAAATTTACTTTCTTAGATGCATCTCACAGGTCATGGTCATATTACACCCTGCATCTGCATGTCAATACATGAGTTCTATAACTCAGATTTTACCAGCATTAGTGCTGAAATTTGTATAAATTCGTAACCAATCTGTTAGTGAAGTAGCCAAACGGAGTTCAACAAAATTCAGCGAACACCAAAACTTATGGTGTTATATGGTTACTTATGTACCTAAGTGGGTATCATGTTTTTTTAAAAATATTTTTGGACATGCAGTGTTGCCGTTTCTATCAAAAAAGAAGCAGATACTTTGAAATTTTGAATGGAATATCCTGTATCTAATGCTATGTTTGAATTCTCTATGTACTTTTTTTTTGCATATGTTGCACGGTTTTTGATATTGATTATTTCATATTTTTTTATTGACAAAACAATACTTTGAAAAATCTTCATATCTTTATATTTTATAAATTTCGAAAGCTCAACTCCCGGTCATAATTAACCAGAAAGAATAGTTTTTTTCAATTAGAATGACCTACATATCATTTCTTATTTGGAAAGCCCTTTAAATTTGCATCAATCTATGTGCAGTGTTGTTCAACTTATCTTCAATAGTTATTGACTTATGAGCGTTTATTTGTAAAAAATTGTAATAACCAAATAACTTGCATTTTCGACTCGGCTACAGAAACAACTCCTTTATAAGTCATTAAAAAACTTATCTTGACGTGCACTTAGTTTCTTTAGTTTTGAAATGTCAATTCAATTTTTCAAGTAAATTTTTGAAATAAATATTATTTTTAATAATTTACTTACTTCCCGTAAACCATTCATATTTTTTTAACACGAATTATTGAATGCCTGATTTGAGGTCTATAATTAATCAAAGATTTAGATACAGCTTATCTTCGTAACAAAGACATTTACTTACTAATAAGTTAACAAACAAAGTCGATACCATATCTTAAATAACTAGTGAATTATTGAACTCGATTTTATGACTTTGGCTAGCTGGTTGCAGATATGATGCTTTTTCAAACCTATACTTATCTCGCAATGCTTTGCAATTTCTAATCTTGTTAAATTAGGTATAATTGACTAATAGTACTTATTTTTCTATTTTTCGTGTGGTTGATTTGTATGCTGCCTCCCCGGAGAAGCCGCCGCTGTTCTACGCAACGTAAAACATAGAATATCTGTTTATCTCATACTCAATGAAATCACGAGAATGCAATAATTAATAAACGCCTGAGAATACACGATTCGGCCTGTGAGAACTATTGTACATTGAACCTTTCTCCACCAATATACAGTAGTGCCAAGGTGTATTCATTCAGGCCCACCATATCGCTCTAGCTCCTAGACTATAAGGAATCCTGCGCTTTAGCAGATATGAATTGATTTTCAAACGTCTTTTGATGATGGTGGTGAGACCGAAATTAACGTAAAGACGAGCATATATTTGACATGTGTTGATGTGACCTATTTCCCAAGAATTTACGTATTAATTCATAACTGTTTTAAGAATCATTATTATATGCAATGTTAGTGGTCAATCTAGAAAAACCTAATTATGGTTGTGGTTGTTGTGGTCTTAAGAGTAGGTTGTTCATTTATTCCTGCAGATGCACGACAGAGTGAACTTTATCTCATATCTCATACATATATGTATAAAATAAATAGATAATCGAATGAATTATAGTGAATGAGACATAATAACATATTATCAGAGTTTAAGGTAAAGAGAATAATTTCAATGACATAAACATACGAACAATAATATAAGCGTCAGACAGAAACGGGCAAGTAAGTAATCTGGTCGGTGTAATTATTTGTAATTATGTTAGTTGTTTATTCCTGTCTAAATGAGTAATAGCATGCAATAATTAGTTCGTAACTGCTAATGCGGGTAAATACCACTTAAATGATACCTTGTTGGGTTGGGTTTTAGGTTGCGACGAGAGCTTTTACGTTAACACCGACACAGGTCTTTACTTGTACGCGTCCTACCGCATTCCAGTTTGTGTTTAGTATATTACCAACCCAAACAACTACACGGCAAGTTATTTTATCAACTTCACCACATTACTTCTAACATTTAAATCATACATTGTCATCATATGAATTTCATGTTATCACTATGAACATTTGTGTATCATTTTTTATGTTCAACTTACTTGCACATAATGAAAACGCTGAGTAATAGTTGTAACAATAATTGACACATTCCATCAACACAAATACCTAATATCATTAAGATAAAATCAAGGTGTTTCATTTTTTGACTGATATTCTTCAGGTTAGTGAGAAGTATTTGAGATTAATAACAAACTGGCACTGCAATATATCTACAATGCCGTAACATGATGATGATAGCTTTGGGGATTTTAAACCCCCTGCCTGACCGTTCAGTGGACTTTAGACATGTACTCGTACTTACCCTCCCGTACAATCAACAGCACGCCACTGCCCGGCAGAGACCAGCGCTTTAATAGGATAGGAGAGGATCTTTTGAACCATCTGGGCCAATCTCTCCCTGGCTACTCGTGTAGTGTCAATACAACTTCCGTTTGACGAGTAGCGGTCGGCCTCATATCATCAGCCTACCACATATCATTGCCCTGGCCGCGAATCCATTACCCAGAAACCTGGGATAAGAAGCACAGACACCGGACTTCAGGAGTAAAGCCATGTGGTGGAGCATTTACCCAAGCAGAGGCAGCTGTTTTTCGCCCCGGCGGGACCACTTTAGGCGGACCCACTACGGGCACTGCTTGCTAGACTATATTATTGCCCCTTCTGGGCTATAGCCAACTCTCACCTCCTCGTATTACCTGTTTTACCAGGAAAGTGACGAATAACCGTTCGGCGTTCGACCAATCGTCTAGGATAGGAAGGGACTAATTTTACGATAAATCTAAACTTTTATCTGCTATGTCTTTATGCCTATTTACAATTATTCAGTGCGGCCCTCTCAACTAATATTATCAGAATCAAGGCTATTTTAGGTCGGTAGTTTACTGTTGTCATTGAGTCTAACCATTTTTCCTGAAAAGAACTTTATTGAACTTTCAGATCGACATGTTTTCCGGAATTCAAACCAAGAAAAAATGTATGGACTTAAGTGTTTACTTCACTTCATATATGTCCATACGGCCTGCCGGTATATGATAAACAGATTATGTATCCTAATTTGTTAGTGAAATGATAAATAATCCGAGAAATCTCCATAATCTGTTTTCATTTAATTGTTATATGTGTTGCGGTTCAGCTCAGAGCTTGTTTACAGTCCGTACCTAGACTATAAAATGGAGATTAAGATATCACGTAGTGGGAAATCCTCTCCTACAATTTAGAGGATATCCAGCCACTTATTCCCTATTTATTGTGGGATAAAATACTCTACCCTTTAACAACACTGCTTTTAATACACACGCTTCTATAATAGATCTTTACATAAAGTAGCTCTTTTAGGGAAATACATAATACATTACATTGTTAGAAAATTCTGATGACCAGTGGGGTCAAATAAAAATCACAATAAACGTATAAAAACGATAGGAACATTAATCAAGATTATGTTTTACTGATCTCAAATTTTTTTTGCATATTATAAATTGTCGTTGAATTTGGAGAGACCGGTAAGCAACTATGATAAATTCAAAAAATTATTAGGTGAAACATAATACCCAAAATGTGTTCTTTCCTGAAGATTATATTGAATCAGTGGATCATCCTTATCGTTATACATACCTTTGAGGTATATCTGCCCAGAGGAAAGTAGTCAATTATCGGATACTCTCGTTCCAGAAAATTTGAAGCTTTTATTATACAAGCTTTATTGATGAATCAGATATTTAAACGAATAATAAGCTTTAATTAAATAAACCCTTCTGACATATATACTTAGCTAAAAATGAGGTAGGTCAAAATACCAAAAAACAAAAACAAAGAGAAATAAAAATATCTTTTCACTGAAACAGAATATGAAAGAAACAAAAACTCTCTGACCTATACTCAATTTTTCAATGTTTTCATGTTATTATTAGTGGTATAAAAGCATTCAATCAGGAAAATACAAGTTCTAAATGATTGACAAAAATCAATCTCTTCAGCATAGTTCACCAATGAATGATTTCCTATATTATCAATTCCTGCTCATTCCTCGCGAGACCTTTGAAAACATACCCTACATCTTATGTAACAAATGAAAATTATAGTTGCCCATTATCAATTTCGCTCACTCCTTGTGAGACCATCGAAAACACACCCTTCTGGAATCTTGTGAGAAAAGATTGGTGCAATACATGCACTCAGCAGCTTCACCGTCTTCAGAATCAATTAGCTGTATCCTAAATCTTTATTTTTTGGTTTGTTGTTTTTTCTTCTCCAATTTATATATGATTCGTTTATTAGAGCAGTATAAACATCACGTGTTCCTTACTGGTGTCGTTGTAGACCAACATGGTAAGGGACTAACATCTGCAGGTTTTACCAGTAATCTGTTCGTGATCGGGTAGAAGAGATATTTCGCAAAGCTCTCGGAACTGCAGTCCTGCTGTTGAATTTTATTCTTTAGAGTTGTTAATGGAACTTCGCTATAACTATTTTCTTCTTCGAGTAATAGTGTCCTTTCACGTTGAGCGTGAACTGCAAAATAACCATCCACGATTTACCAGTTAACACTCGCTGCACGTAAGTATCTCTTCTCAATAATAATGAGTCGGTTATTCTTAAGACATGATTCAATTTTTCAAATGTAGTATGTCTTGAGAGGAGACATGAAGGCAACATCCAATGGCCACAACTTGTATCTGGAGTGGGAGGATAAACATATAATCTGAATATAATCGTTTTGAGCAATGTTAATTACGTCAATATTTTTGGTATAAGAGTAGTGACCATCTAAAATGATCTTATTCCGTAAGCTTCAAAAGTTTCATGAAATGTTGAAGCCGACAGATATCTTGCTGAATCTATCCAGATGGTTGGCAGCTCTGGCTTCACGTTTTTCCTAGGAAAAAGTAACATGGGCACGCACATGCTTGTAGCATTCATACAGGTCACTACCATGATATGTGCTCCCCGTTTAAATGTATGTAAAGCACCAACCAAGTTCAGAAGGTTAATGTGGGCAACCGTTTCGCCCATGTTAAAGGCGCTGGGTTGATTTAATGTTTTATGACCTTTTCCAAAGTGAAACACCGATAACAATTGATTTCTGTAAATCACTTAATTTTAGCTACTGATACTGTTGTTTTGGGAATCTTAGCTGTGGGCATATTGAGAAAACTCTTTAGCAATTTTTTTGCACTTGCTAGGTAAAAACGTGTGTTGTAATCCATCTCTAGTAGTCAATTGAAGAGCTATATTTTTTATGTAGGATATTTTTCCATATTAAGAGAGTAGCTGGAGAGTAGTAGTAGCTAAGAGGTCTTCTATTCCTGTAGGTTACGCAGTTTTTTGACAGACTATTACTTTTTCCACGAGTTTTACATTTTCCACGTAATCGACTCTTAAATATAGCCCATTTCGTTGATTTTCTCGACTAGTTGATTCCATCTGAAAAAACAAAATATAAATTAACAATAATTATTTTGATATCACCATCCCAATATCGCATATTCGATATTAGGAGACATTTACGTTCCGTGACTGTTTGATATCAAAATAATTATAGTTAACTTCTATTTAGGCCTAAGCCTAACGGCCCATTGTATCTTGCCCCACCACTTTCTCGGGTCATGTGAAAAATTCTGTCGTCGTTGAGATTAGCACCCCCGTCCGGAAGCCACAGTGATCGATGCTTCTACCACCAATAAGATTTTATTCTTTTTGATGTTTCGATATTTTATTTATATCTTTATCAAAAATTGTTTTGATAACATATAAATAAAATATCGAAACGTCAAAAGGGAAAAATCTTATTTTATTTTTAGTACTATCAAAGAACCAAAACCTTCTTGCCTGAAAGCCCAGATAAATGCCGCGGAACAAGATCTTATGCTCAGGCGGCATGTTGACAAGCCGATACACGGTGTTTTCTATCGAAACAAAGAAACGCTCGGCTTGTCAATCAGGCTGTCCTTCGGCTATCTAAGGTCAGCTGGGCGGCTTACATCCGAGACGGAGGGATTTACCACAGCTTGCCAAGATAGCGTAATCAACACCTTTGTCTGTCGCCGCAACGTGATTGGTGTGCAGGTTCCTGATGTCAGCTGCAGAGCCTGTCGAAAGGATCCTGACATATTTTTCCACCTGCTGTGGGCATGTCCGGCAAAAGCGCCCATCGCCATAATGCGACCCTACGGGTGCTGTATCATCATCTAAGGCACTCGTACGGAATAGACCAAGAGCCGGTGCTGCCTTACGTTCCAGGAGATATTGAGTCCGTTGTCGGAAACGAAAAATGCCAAATCTACTGGAATTAACCGTTTCCGACCGTTAGGTCCATACAAGCAAATATGCCTGACGTTGTCCTCCTCAATAAATTAACCAAGATTATGTATGTTATCGAATTTTCTGCTCCGACAGAGAAAAATATAGTCTTCAAAAAGGAGGAAAAACAGATAATGTATCAAGATCTCCTGTTCGAGCTCCGCACGCTATACCCATGCCACAAGGTAGTATTAGTGGTTCTGATTATCGGGGTTTTGAGCGGAATTCCGTCTTCGCTGCGTTCGAACTTGAAGATCATTCCGTATCTGTGAGAACTCGGCGCAGATCTTGATAGACTGGATGCAGAAGGCAGTCATTATGGGTTCAATAAGACTACTTAGGGCACACGATTCAGGAGCCTGAAGCTACTTACCGACCGTTGGGGAGGAGTAGCTTCGGTCAACCTACTTTTTGGGTTTTCTGGCGCAACTGCTGCGATGTCGTCGGAGCTCGCAGCAGCCCCGACCAGGGCTTAATGTGAAAAAAAGTATATATAGGACAAATAGGATGGAGTGGAAGATTCCAAGTACACAAACAATATTCAAATTACGGTGAACAGTTGTTACAACAGATATATAATTTCAGTTTAGTCATAGTTCACGATTTTCTCTTGTAAAAGAAAAGATACAAATTAAATATGTTAGAATTAATGGATTAGCAACAAAGTTTTCAATGATTACGATTACAAAGATATTTGTCATCAACCTATTATCAAAAAATTTGTTTAAAGTCATCTCAATTAGAAGAATATAAATCTCATAGTATTTAAGGAATTTCTTTGTTGAATCTAGCTTATAACTAAATTTGCGGACGCCACTGTGTGGTGGAACAATTGCTATATTGTGGTGATTAAATTGTATTTGTATTTTTCCATAATTTAGTATGCAACACGTGATGAGAGTACACGTAGCGAATGTGTAAACTGTAAATTTGAATTATCAACTATTACAAAAATTTGACAGTAACTTGTTACTTAACATGTTATTAAAAGTTTGCTGACAGTTTACGCATAATTTGATTACATCTTTTTGATAATAAACCCGTGTTGCTATATAATTGTTCGCAAAAATAAAAAGGTCTTGATTGGATGTGCGAAATTGGTTTAGAAATTCGCATGTGATAACGAACCCAATCAGCTGAACAATTTATATAGTTGTGTACGGAATGGAGCAATAAGGGAACATTCAGAATTAATTAAAGGGAAGGGGATTTACAATAGTCTTAACACCTCGGCAATATATACTGCTACCTATTCCGATATAAGCGCATTGAAATATTAAACACGTTCTTATCTTAATTGCCCTTTGCAGATTATTTATGTAGTTTGGTCAGAAAAGCATTAGTTCCTAGTATATTGTCGCTAAACGTCTTAGGGTCGGAATATATTAGCAAATACCTCTTCTGTCATTTCTTAGATAGTTTCTACCTTAGGGTTACGTTCTATAGAAAGTTATAAATGACAATGGAAATACTTTGGCACAATATTCATGTAGGACCATTTATTAAAATAATTATCTACTCGCCTCTGAACCTTGCCTTTCTCAAAGTTCGCACACGTTTACAAATATGTATAATATTTAAATTAAGTACACTCTTCGTCAAAACCACTAGACTATCCTGAAATATCACATCTACCAACAACTTACAAATACTAGTGCTATAGGAGATAGTAACTATTTCCTAATTTCAAAATGATGCAGTTCCAATAACTTAGTTTTGAGTCAACTCAATATGAACAAAACCGTCTTATTATCAAAGTGGAGGGGGCTTGACATCCTCATTCACAGTTACCTATATCTATTTTGAAATTTGGAATAGCATTTCCCAATATGTTACAACCTTTTCGGAAGACCGATGGAGAAAACTACTCATATACGAGATCAAATATCATATGAACTGTGATCAATTGATCACGTGATTTCCCTCACTCGCAGAAACCAAAAATTCATACAAAATTTCATCATGGTCGCTTCTTATCTGCTTCAAGCGGTGATGAATTGAGAAGGGAGTTTTCCGAAATCCCATGTAAATAGTGACTTTTCTTATGTTTATAGGTCAAGTAGCCATAGAGAACTGTACTTATCTTCTTCAGGGGGTGGGAAAGAGCACACAATATCCAGAAAGACAAGTGCGTATGGATAACTAATGGAAACAGGGAGATTTCAGTATAAGATATTTACTCTTTTCTTGAATACGCATACAAACTATTTCGCAGATGGAGATGCAGACAAAAATTTTTGGATTCCAATAGATTCGCTCGCCACCGTTTTCTTACCATTAGGTGGTAGTTTTAGGGTAGGCAGAACCTTTCAAGACGAACGATTGCTCGTATCACCATATATGAATCCAAAATCTGAAAGCATGTGTACAAAATAAGGCCAGGCGGGAAAAGCTTCAGAAAGGAACCACCACGAAATAGGAACAACACCCTATACAGGAAAAGAAGAAGGCTAAGCAGGAAAATGCAAAATCTTGGTATTGTTTTATATGCCAAAGGGATGAACAACTGGTTATGTTGCTCCTCCTCGAGTTTTTTATGGGAAATGTAACGGATTAACAATCGTTGATCCGTTCTGACTGCTCCGATGATTAAATGCTTCGCAAATCACATTCTTGTGTTTTTATGCATTTTTCGTTTTCAGATTTAGCCTTAAAAAGAACACCGTTTGTCTAATAAGGTCATATGACACATTATTATAGAACAATTCTTCATCAATATCAATTTTCCTCAATTGGAATTATTTCGTCATTATGTTGCAAAAACCTTAAGATATCAAAGGAACCATTGCTTGAAATTTTATTTCGTCAGCGCACAATTAGGCGCATTCTGCCTGATCTCAATAACAAAACGGCTATGGGGCCAGACAGAATTCCATCTGTTGTTCTCAAGAAATGTACCCCAGAGTTAACACCAGTTTTTTGTGGCTTGTTCACGTTTTCATACAAATTTGGTGTGTTCCCTTCCAACTCGAAGACAGCTGGAGTGCAAGCAATCTCAAAAAAGGGAAGAATAACCTTCCTAATGATTATAGATGCATTGTACTACTATCTGTCATTTCTGTAGTAATGAAGAAAGCAATCAACATCGAGCTCATCCAATACTTGGAAAGTTTGAAAATCGCGAATGACCTGCAATATGGCTTTCGTGAGCAGAGATCAATCTGCTTGCCTATGTATGACTATGAAATTTTCCGAATTTTACTGATCTATAGGAATTCAGTCGGAATACATATTCGTTACAATGTTCTACTAGTTTCATTATGTAGGTATATAGAAATTTTTTGTTTCGAATAGTGGAAGAAAGTAGAATCTGATTCAACATGCTGGACAAATAAAATAGGCATAATGGAAAGGCGTGTGATGCAAACTTTGTTGATGGCGATCTAATCACTTGGAGGAAATTCTTTCTCGCTACCAAAAGAGATAATACAATAAATACCATATGCGGTAGAAATGAAATAACTTAATTGCTATATGTTGGAAAAGTAGAAAGGTGTGTGATGCAAGATTTATTGATGGCGATCTAATCACTAGGAGGAAATTCTTTCCCACTACCTAAAGAGATAATAGAATTGTAGATAAGAAGAAATACGTTATTGTAAATACACCAATTTATATCACATTTTCAATTGAACTGAATGTGTGTTGTTATTTCGTCGATTAACCTGTATCAGTTCTAGATTCTATAATGATGACGAATATGTTCGTAAGAGAATGAATGCAAGTACCGGATTGTTGAATTTACAAGAAGTATTGGGGTTCAAAGCAATAATACATGAGAAAATAGACGGACCAACGTTATGGCAGAAAAGTAATAGGTGCGACTATAGAATATCAATATCATGTAGATCCGCAGTTGATAAGAGAAATAAAGTAAAGGGCAAAGATGTCTCCTGTGACGTCATAAAGGTTCCCGCGAGATATATTAAAGACTAGGACGATTGGAAGTCGACGTGCTTTACACGTAAATCCTTGTTGACTATGTACTAACAATCCTCCTAAGAGTTCATACAAATGTGAAGACATTACAGAGACATATAAGGGTTGTTCTATGCTACCTGGGTACATTAGTCACTTTGATAGTTTATACATCCGTCGATTGTTTCTTGGGAAACCCTAGTGCTGTTATGGATACTCACACCCTCCAATCTTCCTGATACCAGAAAAACATTTTTATTCAAATATATTTGCTCGCTGCTGGTATCTTGGCTATTGCAGAGTGACAGAAAAATTAGACTACTCATTGAAAATATTATATAACTGCAATACTATCAAACGAAATGTCATAAAATAGGTAACATATTTACAGAAAGTCCATAATTTCATCATGTTTCCAGAAATAAACACTACTGTTCACGAGTTTCTCTGACACTTACACGGATTTTTCATTTTAAATGTCTTCTGGTTTTGTGTGTATTTTTGAAACTATTTTACGTTTTATTCTTTGGAATGATGGATATGAATTTTTATCTGTAGAACATGCTCAAAGAAATAAGCTCCCATATGAACCTTTTCAAATCTTTATTCTTTTGATAAGATTCAGATGCTGTAGTACCTAGATGTATTTGAAAATTGATGATTACTTCGTTGAAATGTTCTGAGATGTATTAGTCTCTTATTTTCTAATGTATATTGATGGGTAGCTTGATCTCAAAAGTATATAGACTGTGAATTTCTGAAAGATTTTGTTTTTAAAGGAATTCAATGCTTTAAAATTCAAGCCACTTTATTGGAATAATTAGTTGTAAAACATTCTATCGTCTAACCGTCTTAATATTGTTTTAGAAAGTGAGTATACTCGAATAATTTTAGCAATAATAATCATCCTATGAAATTTTGTAAAACGAGTTTTAGCACAATGAAAGTACAATCATACTAAATATCTATATTTTCATCTTACAAATTTACAGAAAATTAATTATGAATTTATATGAATTTTATTATGATTTCAAAGTTTGTATATTGAGGATTAAGGATATGTTAACGCCAGGATAAAATCTATAGGAAAATTGAATTTCATTCTAGTTTATGTGAAGGGTTCATGTATTGTATTTTGTAGCATCAGAAGTTTTAGTACATACGATTTAACAAAACAATTGGTGATCATTTCCTAGTATTCTCTGAATATTGTTTCTAGGAAGCCAAAATAAGTAAAGTAAGCTCATATGCTCAAGTCAATCACCGCTTCAATGTGGTGAAAATGGGAACTGTATTGTTTTTCAGCACGGTAGCCCCGTTTCGAATATTATTTTTGACATCCATCTTCAGTTTTGAAATGGAATTAAAGCATTTCATTGAACCGTAATGTCAACTGTGTTTTTTTCTGGATATAAATATATATCACACGCATATTTAACCTGCAGAAGTGTCCGTAATTCTCATTTTAATATCCAAGTTACGTCATCAAAGTGTGAAGATGAAGTCTATTTTCTTTGTTTACTCTGTGATGAAATGATTTGAATAATTGAACTGACATAATGAGTGGATGTAAAAGATTGTCAATGCAATAACAATACTACACTATCACTATCAACGAAAAAATAGATGGACATTGTGCGACGTAAAAATGTTATTCCAACTACTGCTTCCCGTTTTTATAGTTATAATTTTACAAATAATGATAATTTATATCATGGTCTGGAAATCGCAAATAGCTGAAGGCTGAAGCTGTGCTTCCAGATGGTAATCGAAAAGCATAATTCTTCGAAGCAAGTTACTGTATCATGAACTTCAAAATTATATCAGCTTCAAATGATGATCATTTGTATCCATCAAATGATATGATGTAAGAACCGAAATATCGCTTCACAATTTTGTTTTCAAAAAATAATTTTATTGTTATATCAAATTAGAAGTATAAATGAATCTTTTACATGTTACAATGTAAATATCTCTCGAGGAGGCTGTAAATCCAATGTTCCTTTTTCTTATTTTAAATAATTACATGAAATAGTTCGAACATTTGGTAAACACTACAACTGTTTGGGATTCACATTTAAGATTACAAATAATTTGTATTATTTTATAAAATGAGTAAAGAACACAATTTTGTTTGTAACACAATTTATTATATAACGATGCTTCCAATCTGCAATAGCATATACACTCACACTATTTTGATTATTCTAAGCCGAGGATGGTAAAACCGCTATAAAATCAAGAACGACAATTTGCATGATCCCCACTATCATGATATTTGAGAGGTAGAAGCAGTTGAAGTAAAGGTGGAACGCAACCTCCTTTGAAATCAATCGGATATTATTTATCTTTTGTAGTCGGATAAGTGATACCATATCATACTTGATTTTTGTTGATTTGATTACCAGCTATTTCCAAAAAATGCAACGACATACATTTCCATATTTTACCTTCCCTCACTATACGTAGTATGCAGTGTAAGGGAACTATTATAATCGGGCCAAAAAAAAATGATATCACAGTTACACGCATGAAGCGTTTACACTGTGGCAAATTTTGACCATGTGACAGCAAGTGTCAGTATAAAACAAGGTTATATTATAGTGCGAATAATTCGAAAGTCAACCTAGCAGCAGGTGTCGGTATAAAATATAGAGTAGTAAAATACATTATGTAGACTATTTAATGAAATTTCAGAGGATACCTTAACTTCTTTCATTAGCGGTTTCTAAATCATTAACATTATATTTTCTATTCTTACTATAATACATTTGACCCGCAGAAGTGTGGGAAACCTATTTTGATTACAAAAGTGAGGGAAGTCACGTGATCAATTGATCACAGTTCATTTTCAATTCTCACTGAAATTTTGACGTCCTGAGATACATAAAACAATCATAAATGAGCGCATGACTTAAGTCCAAACACTTTTGCTGAGCCACTGATACTATTCCCGTTACTTTAACATTTTTTTGTTCCATGAAAGACAACGAAAACAAATTAAAAGAACTCATAGGTAATAAATGTCAGTTACATAAACTACCTTCTAAGAGTTTTTGTGATTTCCGATAAAATGTGGTAAGCAGCAAGCATAAACGTTCTCAATATTGGGAAAACTATTCGGTAAAGGAAGGAAACAACAGCTCCTAATAAATAACTAATCCTCGTAACGGGAAATCGAGCTATTAACGACTATGGCTATTTCCTACTATATCTAATAGAGGCCCATTTCAGTTTCCAACAAAACAAACGCAATACCTTCTATGCCATTTGTACAGCGCGATATTCGACTTCTGCACAAATAGCAATTCTTAACACAAAAGTTTGAAACTTATATTGCCGAGGATAAAAACGAGATCCCTATAGATTTTATAAGCAGCAGTCACAGTTGCTTTATAGCACCCAACTTGATCGATTGAGCTTCTACAAAACAAGTCACAATTGACTAATTCTGGGGAATACGAGCACGAACCGAACCCGCTTATAATTTGGAACGATAACACTTGCATATTTAAATAACAACTAACAGGGGACAAATCGGAAATACGGCTTCTCCTTCAGAGGCGTTACATGAGATTTTTAATCACTTATTAGAACTTATTCACGTACATAATATTTGTTTCCATTTGACAATTTTTCTTCAATGGATCGTAAAATTAGAAATCCACCTAACTTTGATTGACCTTCATAATTTTACAAACGCTAACCTGCGGAAACGAAGGGTTAAGAAGCTATCGAATTTTGTAATTTCCAATGTTGAGTGTATGGGAACATATTACTTTCAAGCGCCATTTCTAGGTTACTAAGTGATTTTCAGATATCATTTTGATGCCAGTTGGTTGAAGATGTATAACATTCAAGCGGCAAAACTAGGTTAGTAGGGCTGTTGTAAATTTCCTTGCAGGATCTCGCGGAATGTGCTCTGCGTCATCGGGCACTGGTCGGCGAAAATGATGCAGGTACGATCTAAAGCACCCTTGGCCTGTTAGCAGCTGCACGAGGTAGTCATCTACTTCTCTGTGCTTCCTCCTGGTCCATGCAACATCTGGGATGAGGCGATGGGTCCACCGCCCCTTGGTAGATGCATTCCAGAGCCACTGCCATTGCGCTGACTGACGCTGTACTGGCGGTAGCCGAACATATTTTGATACAGGTCACACCATTTGTCAAGAAAGTTCATCACTTTTGAAACACAGTACAGTCAAATATCTAGGTAATTTAGAAGGAATGTAAATGTATAAGCAATAAGCAATTTATTAAATTCTTATTTATCTCCAGCTGAGGGTAACCCATTGTTTACGTTATTATCCGCAAATAGTATTTAAACCGGCACATTTTGATTTATAATTTAGTTTATTCTGATGATGGGTACTTGGTAGCCGAAAGGTCCTCAGTACTTCAATAGTATTTCAGTGGATAAGGGTGATTATTTCTTATCAATAGTGTTATAACATATCCACAGTGTGAACTCTTTTATAGTTTTAAATTTTATATCAAAATATCTCAATAAGTCAATGAATGATCTTCATTTGATAGATGTGTTGATCGAATTTGTGAGGAATCACAGTTTCATTAGACACATCAAGGTTTATCTGGTAGGTAATATGGGACCCATCCAGCAGAAATACCTAATATGTGCAGAAATCTTTTTGCGTTGGTTCAAACGTAATCACTCTCTTGATGAAGGAATCTAAAAATAGAGAACGTATGATTATAAAAAATGTCACTGCGGAACTGGTAAAATAGATATCGTAGTGGAATACTAGGATAATAAAATTGGTAGTCTGTGTTTCTTAATACCCTGTCTTATATTCTGCACAGATAGTGGATGGCTAATTTACAAGAGAATAGGCGGCACTGACGTTGCGACAAAATGCCAGACATTAGCCCTGATAATTAAGGTGCGCTATTAAATATTCATCTACATCTGCGAACTTAACAAACTTGAAAATGCAAGACGTGCTTGCAGAATTGGATATCTATATTCGGTACCTCAATTCTCTCTTTCTATTGTAGCGTCTGCACGTTTTACACTTCTAATTAATTAATTTCCCAGCTACCAAGATTTCCACCAATTTTTATGCATAGACCATAAATTACAAGCTGATTTAGATAAATCGATAGTAAACATCGATTAACCTGAAGATATATACCAGAAATATACATGGAATTGGAACCAATCGAGTGTAGATATACCATTCGTTACTAGTTTAAGCTGATGACTTGATTGGTACATATTTAGGAAGGAATGTCAGTAGTAGATTATACAGCTACATAGAGAATAAATAACCAAGATTGATGTTGAACATATGGATTTTCCATTGAGATCTCCAGATTATAGATTAAAATGAACAGAAAGATTCTTATTTGCCAGTTAGGATTCCTATAAACCATTTTATCAAAATTTGGAAACATGACAATTATTTTGAAGAACGCAGATCATACTTCAGGTTCCTTGGGAAAGAAATCAGTAAAACTTTCAACAGGCGTAGGTAATATGAAAAACTTCTATCTATATGCAATTCTATTCAGTTTTATGTCTTTGCTCATGAACTTCCAACTTAGCATATACCTTTCAATGAGCCGATCGGTTATTTTTCAACGCAGATTGCATTCAAAAGTTTGACTGTATCTTTCTACGTTAAAGCAATTCGTTTTGAACAACAATTTTCTCGTCATTTTGTGAAAATGTATATATTTTCAAGCTATATTGATTTAATTCCGAAGATAATAACTAGGGAATGTTATGAAGCAAGCAAAGATGATTAATATTTATAACTTCTCCAGTATGTTTCTGCAATCTGTATATTGGACGGAACCCACATGTGCTTCTTTTTTCTCTCGATTCTTTGAGGATAAGCATTTAACCGAGTCTGGCACCAAGGCCTCCCTGGGAAACTTCCGGCATATTGTTTGTCGCCTCAACTTTGTCGTTTACTATCGAGTTTACTCTCAGATAGATCGCCCAAGTGATGGTTGACGGAGTATCCTCCGATACAATTGCTGTTATTGTTAATGTTCCACAGGGACCTATCTTGGCACCTACTTTGTTTCTGCTCCAAATCAAAGATCTGTTGGAAGTGACATCCTGTCACGTCCAAAGCTTTGCAGATGCTGCTACACTTCATACCGCATTCTCATCAAGAGTCTCTTTATAAGTCAATGGAACCAGCGAAACAGAAACAGGTTGATGCAATTGATGTAGATCTGGCAACGATTTTGAAAAGGAGATCTGATTATCTAGTACAGTTTAATGCAACCAAGACCCAAACTTGTATTTTCTCCATGAAGGCGAATCCCACAATCTCTAATCTGATGATGTCGAGTACAACTTTCCTATGAACTTCTCCATATTCATGTTCCGTATTACAGCACCCTCTCATGGGTCGAACATGTGAGGTCCATTGCGTAAATAGCTTCACAAAAACTGCGTTTTCTATTTCGTGCCAAGAGCTATTTTACATCGCAGCAGCTCTTCATAATCTACGAAGCGCAGATTCGACCTGTCCTAGAGAGTGTTTCCAAACATATACTGGGTCTCTTAGATTTTATTCAGAAGAGATTTATTCTTCTGATTGGTGCTGTTTCACTCACGAAATCATTGACCTCTCTAGAACATCGCAGAATGGTGGGCGATCTCCCCCTTTGCTATATATATTTCCATGGTCAGCACTCATCAGAAATCTCGTATGCTATTCCATCACGAGATATTCTAGGTATGCGGATTACACGAGTTCAAACTAGACACTCTCCCCTTCATAGTCAAGCTCGAGACGTGCCGAACGTCTAATGCCTAATCTAGTCTCCCAACATTCCTTCACTGGCAATGTTCTTCGAATATTATCCTCTCGTGTAGTGAAAGTGTGAAAAAAATTCGTTTTACATTTCATAAAAATCTGAAATCGAATTTATTCTTCAGTTTATTTGTAATATTCCATTCCTTCCCTCTACACTCGGATTCTTCAGAAAAATATAATAACAATTAATTTGTTGAATATCAAAACGTTTTGAAAATTGTTTGACTACAATATAAGACTTGAATAGTTCATTTTTCAAAATATTTGTTTTTACAAATGGCAAACGGCTTAATATGAGATATTAATGAATTAATTGCTTCTCTATTCTTGAGAAAAATCTGAATATAGACAAAAAAATTGGTGAATACTGTGAAAAAATTGAATTTTTACCTTTGAAATCCCGTTATTGTTATTATAAGATTCAATATTTTCTGTTTATTAACTAGGTTATCCTGTCTTAGAACCTGTGCTTAATATTCCCTAACGAAGTCACACTTTCCTTTATTCTTCGTTGTAAGAATCCTGGTCTAGATGGCGAGGATACCGCAAAAATTGGCCGGATACCATTCATGAGAAAAAATTCTCAAATCAAAGCCTGTTAATGTGTTTAATGTGTTTGTCTTCCACAAATTATTTATGTCCATAATTAATGTCTGTTTCATTTCTACGACAATGTCTGAATACATTGAGCACGTGCCCCAAACTGGATGACTTGAATTGAAACAGTTGATATGTATGCGCCAGCTTCGATTGTTATGTATCTTGTTTACCAAACATGTTTGTCTCGTTGCTGTTACGGGATTTATTTATCGTTACTGTTGTTTATGAGGAAGATGTTGCTTAGACACATTTCTCAGGGATGCTGTAGATACTTCCTCAGACATTTATTAAACGGATCTGTTGTTGTAGCTCAAAGTTTAAAATTGCTAATATTATTTTGTTCTCCTCCAGAATTATGATTACTCAATGAAGGAAAAGATATATATATATATATATATATATATATATATATATATATATATATATATATATATATATATATATATATATATATATATATATATATATATATATATATATATATATATATATATATATATATATATATATATATATATATATATATATATATATATATATAACTTAAGAGATATAGAATTAAATTTTCTGAATTATGAAGATAACTTAGATAATTTAACATAGGATTATAAAGATGAATAAACGTAAAAGATTGAACCATAGGCGGGATTCGAACCCACATTTCTGGATTTCTAGTCCAGGGTGTTTACCAATTACACCACTTCGGTCCTGTTAGATTTTTATATTTTTGTAAATATAAACCTCTGAAAGGATAGTAGATCATTGATGAACACAATGCGATTCGATGCCCTACCATAGATCAACTATTCACGCACATTCATCTGAAGTTCAGTCGTTTTTTGAAGTAAGGATTGTAGGTTAGTACTGCTATGGTTGGCAGTTACTTGACAGTTCTTATTCAAATGACAGCATCCCGGTTCTCATATATTTCAATAGAACTGACTGAGAATTGTTCTGGTTAATTATAAACAAGTTTAAAGTTTCTTTGCCTAATTGGCCACTATCGTGTATGTAACTTAAGAGATATAGAATTAAATTTTCTGAATTATGAAGATAACTTAGATAATTTAACATAGGATTATAAAGATGAATAAACGTAAAAGATTGAACCATAGGCGGGATTCGAACCCACATTTCTGGATTTCTAGTCCAGGGTGTTTACCAATTACACCACTTCGGTCCTGTTAGATTTTTATATTTTTGTAAATATAAACCTCTGAAAGGATAGTAGATCATTGATGAACACAATGCGATTCGATGCCCTACCATAGATCAACTATTCACGCACATTCATCTGAAGTTCAGTCGTTTTTTGAAGTAAGGATTGTAGGTTAGTACTGCTATGGTTGGCAGTTACTTGACAGTTCTTATTCAAATGACAGCATCCCGGTTCTTATATATTTCAATAGAACTGACTGAGAATTGTTCTGGTTAATTATAAACAAGTTTAAAGTTTCTTTGCCTAATTGGCCACTATCGTGTATGTAACTTAAGAGATATAGAATTAAATTTTCTGAATTATGAAGATAACTTAGATAATTTAACATAGGATTATAAAGATGAATAAACGTAAAAGATTGAACCATAGGCGGGATTCGAACCCACATTTCTGGATTTCTAGTCCAGGGTGTTTACCAATTACACCACTTCGGTCCTGTTAGATTTTTATATTTTTGTAAATATAAACCTCTGAAAGGATAGTAGATCATTGATGAACACAATGCGATTCGATGCCCTACCATAGATCAACTATTCACGCACATTCATCTGAAGTTCAGTCGTTTTTTGAAGTAAGGATTGTAGGTTAGTACTGCTATGGTTGGCAGTTACTTGACAGTTCTTATTCAAATGACAGCATCCCGGTTCTTATATATTTCAATAGAACTGACTGAGAATTGTTCTGGTTAATTATAAACAAGTTTAAAGTTTCTTTGCCTAATTGGCCACTATCGTGTATGTAACTTAAGAGATATAGAATTAAATTTTCTGAATTATGAAGATAACTTAGATAATTTAACATAGGATTATAAAGATGAATAAACGTAAAAGATTGAACCATAGGCGGGATTCGAACCCACATTTCTGGATTTCTAGTCCAGGGTGTTTACCAATTACACCACTTCGGTCCTGTTAGATTTTTATATTTTTGTAAATATAAACCTCTGAAAGGATAGTAGATCATTGATGAACACAATGCGATTCGATGCCCTACCATAGATCAACTATTCACGCACATTCATCTGAAGTTCAGTCGTTTTTTGAAGTAAGGATTGTAGGTTAGTACTGCTATGGTTGGCAGTTACTTGACAGTTCTTATTCAAATGACAGCATCCCGGTTCTTATATATTTCAATAGAACTGACTGAGAATTGTTCTGGTTAATTATAAACAAGTTTAAAGTTTCTTTGCCTAATTGGCCACTATCGTGTATGTAACTTAAGAGATATAGAATTAAATTTTCTGAATTATGAAGATAACTTAGATAATTTAACATAGGATTATAAAGATGAATAAACGTAAAAGATTGAACCATAGGCGGGATTCGAACCCACATTTCTGGATTTCTAGTCCAGGGTGTTTACCAATTACACCACTTCGGTCCTGTTAGATTTTTATATTTTTATAAATATAAACCTCTGAAAGGATAGTAGATCATTGATGAACACAATGCGATTCGATGCACTACCATAGATCAACTATTCACGCACATTCATCTGAAGTTCAGTCGTTTTTTGAAGTAAGGATTGTAGGTTAGTACTGCTATGGTTGGCAGTTACTTGACAGTTCTTATTCAAATGACAGCATCCCGGTTCTTATATATTTCAATAGAACTGACTGAGAATTGTTCTGGTTAATTATAAACAAGTTTAAAGTTTCTTTGCCTAATTGGCCACTATCGTGTATGTAACTTAAGAGATATAGAATTAAATTTTCTGAATTATGAAGATAACTTAGATAATTTAACATAGGATTATAAAGATGAATAAACGTAAAAGATTGAACCATAGGCGGGATTCGAACCCACATTTCTGGATTTCTAGTCCAGGGTGTTTACCAATTACACCACTTCGGTCCTGTTAGATTTTTATATTTTTGTAAATATAAACCTCTGAAAGGATAGTAGATCATTGATGAACACAATGCGATTCGATGCCCTACCATAGATCAACTATTCACGCACATTCATCTGAAGTTCAGTCGTTTTTTGAAGTAAGGATTGTAGGTTAGTACTGCTATGGTTGGCAGTTACTTGACAGTTCTTATTCAAATGACAGCATCCCGGTTCTTATATATTTCAATAGAACTGACTGAGAATTGTTCTGGTTAATTATAAACAAGTTTAAAGTTTCTTTGCCTAATTGGCCACTATCGTGTATGTAACTTAAGAGATATAGAATTAAATTTTCTGAATTATGAAGATAACTTAGATAATTTAACATAGGATTATAAAGATGAATAAACGTAAAAGATTGAACCATAGGCGGGATTCGAACCCACATTTCTGGATTTCTAGTCCAGGGTGTTTACCAATTACACCACTTCGGTCCTGTTAGATTTTTATATTTTTGTAAATATAAAAATATAGATATATATATATATATATATATATAAAATATATATATATATATATATATATATATATATATATATATATATATCTTATAATTGGATCTTAAAACACAAGTCGGCTGCAGACGCATTTCATTAATCGAAATCATCTATTCTTTTCTAAATTACATGGAAACACTAATTCACATTTTGATAAAGGCAATAAACATTGTCGAAACGTCAAAAAGAATTTTTATTTCATTTTATTTTCAGTATATATACGAACCAATATACCAAGAAAGCATACAAATATCACAAATGGTTCAAGAATATCAATAAAAGAATAATTTCGCCTGGTGAAATAGGTTTTTTATTTTTCAAGAATACACTACTCTCAACATCAATATACATACATCATAAGAATCATGGCTTTTTATAAGAAAATTGAAGAAAATTATGGATTCTACACCGTCCATTTATTGGAAACGTTCTCAAAGATGATGAATACTTTCGCCAATCAGAAGGCAAAATAGGAAAATATACTTATTACGACTATAAAGTTTAAGAATAATACCAAAATTTTCAAAAATCAATGATAATCACATCATTCTCAATAGTGAGTACTTAGATAATGCTTATCTTCAATTGAAAGTATTGAAACCTCTTAATATCTGACATTTGTAAATGTCTATTCAAAATTCAACCTAAAAAAGATAACGTATTGTTTAACTATGACACGATGAGTAACAATTTTGAGGTTAAAATTCCATAGAATTATCTTAAACTTGTATAGTTGATTATAATAGATGTGGATAGAAGAGTGTTTATCATAGAATAACTAATTCATACAATAATCATAGATATTTATAATTGTACAATCTTAGAATGTCTTGTATTTAATCAAATTCAATCCATTTCAAATTGTAATTAGCCATACATAACTCTTTCACACACAACCGATCCAATGTTTTCTGCAGTTTTAATTGGATCTTAAAACACAAGTCGGCGGCAGACGCATTTCATTAATCGAAGTCATCTATTCTTTTCTAAATTACATGGAAACACTAATTCACATTTTGATAAAGGCAATAAACATTGTCGAAACGTCAAAAAGAATTTTTATTTCATTTTATTTTCAGTATATATACGAACCAATATACCAAGAAAGCATACAAATATCACAAATGGTTCAAGAATATCAATAAAAGAATAATTTCGCCTGGTGAAATAGGTTTTTTATTTTTCAAGAATACACTACTCTCAACATCAATATACATACATCATAAGAATCATGGCTTTTTATAAGAAAATTGAAGAAAATTATGGATTCTACACCGTCCATTTATTGGAAACGTTCTCAAAGATGATGAATACTTTCGCCAATCAGAAGGCAAAATAGGAAAATATACTTATTACGACTATAAAGTTTAAGAATAATACCAAAATTTTCAAAAATCAATGATAATCACATCATTCTCAATAGTGAGTACTTAGATAATGCTTATCTTCAATTGAAAGTATTGAAACCTCTTAATATCTGACATTTGTAAATGTCTATTCAAAATTCAACCTAAAAAAGATAACGTATTGTTTAACTATGACACGATGAGTAACAATTTTGAGGTTAAAATTCCATAGAATTATCTTAAACTTGTATAGTTGATTATAATAGATGTGGATAGAAGAGTGTTTATCATAGAATAACTAATTCATACAATAATCATAGATATTTATAATTGTACAATCTTAGAATGTCTTGTATTTAATCAAATTCAATCCATTTCAAATTGTAATTAGCCATACATAACTCTTTCACACACAACCGATCCAATGTTTTCTGCAGTTTTAATTGGATCTTAAAACACAAGTCGGCGGCAGACGCATTTCATTAATCGAAGTCATCTATTCTTTTCTAAATTACATGGAAACACTAATTCACATTTTGATAAAGGCAATAAACATTGTCGAAACGTCAAAAAGAATTTTTATTTCATTTTATTTTCAGTATATATACGAACCAATATACCAAGAAAGCATACAAATATATATATATATATATATATATATATATATATATATATATATATATATATATATATATATATATATATATGTGATAATTTTTAAATTATTACTTATTACTAAGAGTTCTGTAACACTATAAAAGCCTAGTGATTACATAATTCGTAATAGGGGATAGCAAGAGGTCTTCGCAGACGTACATACACTCATCGGAAAAGCCAAGGGATATTTGGGGAATATCATAAGAATAAATTGTGTGTCGCATATATTTTACATTTTATCAATTTATCAGTTGAAATGCTTATGCAGAATAGTTTTCGTTTAAAACCACAATAAAAGATATGGATATGTAGTATATATTAAAAACTACAAGACAGTATGTATGTATGGTAACTATTTAATATAACGCCCGAATGGTTCGTTTAGGTTACTCCAAATCCCCAATTTTGAAATAAGCCTCTTCCTCCAGCAGATTTTAACTCAAGTGTCAACTCGCCCGATATCCACATAGCTTACCTGAAAATTTAATATTCCGCTCAGTGTTCATGCTGAAATTTTAGTTCGATTCTTTTTTCTTATTTTTTTTTCTACACTTTGGCTATACGAGAGGGAAACCTATAATGTTCGAAGAACATCGTGTGAGCCAGCGGTGGAATGTTGGTAGAGGAGATGGCCATTGCAATTTTTCTTGAAGGTTTGGAGGTTATAGGCATAGGGAACTTAGCTGTTCGATAGAAAAATGAAATCTGGTAGGAAAAAGTTCGGTAGGTCTTGAGATTGACAATGAATAGGACTAGCTTGAGCTTGTCTAGTCCGTTCATCTGGAATCTCTCGCGGTGGAACAACAGACGAGATTTCTTCCAGACGGATGCAGCATCTGCATTCTGTTGACAACAAGTACGACTGTGTGACAACTTCAAAGGAGTGTTTGGCGATGTTCAAGCACGATAAGAAGGACTTTTTGCGCCGCTATGTAACAGTGGACGAAACATTCAACTTGTCCTGGTGAATCGAAGCCGAAAAAGGCCAAAGTGGGTTTATCGACCAACACAGTCATGACGACAGTTTTTTGAGATGCACACGACATCGTCCATATCGATTACCTTGAAAAGGGCAAAATAATCACCGGCGAATATTATGCAGAACTGTTGGATCGATTCGTCGCCGATTTGAAGCGGAAGCGGTGGCATTTGGCAAAGAAAAAAGTTCTCCTCCACCAAGATAACGCACCGGAGCACAGGTCCGCACTCGCGATGACAAAATTGCATGAATTGCTCTATGAATTGGTCCCTCATCCACCATATTCTCTAGATATTTTCAAACTTGAAGAAATGGCTCGGCTGAAAGAGATTTGACTCCAACGTCATCGCTGAAACCAACGCTTATTTTGACGGATTGCCGAAATCGTATCATTTGAAAGGGATCGAAAAGTTTGAAAAATGTTGGACGAAGTGCGGGTTACAAGGAAATTATGTTGAGAAATAAAATAAATCATTTCTTATTTAATTTTTCAGGGATTTTTCACCTTGCCCTCGTATAGTGAGGGAAGTGAAAATAGTCTAGAATGATTCAAATTATCCCAATCTATCACGTAAGAACAATACTTGATAGTTCAGAATGTTGGAATGATTCAAAAGCGGATAGTCATATTAGTTGTTTGAACACGTCGTATCTTCATATTCCGTTATTATGAAATATTAATTGTTATTTTTTATGTGTAAATTGGTGTTTTGTTTAAGTTTTCCTATTCATAATCTTCATTATTCAAAATTATTCCATCAGTCAGTATATACAGTCTATACTATTATATAGAACCGATTACGTTCATCTGTTATTTAAGCATTCCGTGAAAGGCATATCTCACGGTTTTATCACTAAATGAATGTTCCCAGCTAATTTGCATTTGTTCTTGTTTGTTCCCAGGGTTGAGATGAGATTCAAGACATATAACAAGCAGCACGTTAATTTCGAGTTACATGTTTATGCTTGCGGAACCCTTGCTTTGCGATTTGTTACTTTAATTTAATTCTATCGTTCCAGGTTACACAACTAGTTTATTTCCTTGTTATTCTTTATATTGATGTTATTGTTTACATTGCAGAAACCATTGTTCAATACGATAAATAACTTTTATCTAATTCAAAATTGAATTAAATACCTGATTAAATAATCATTGTTCTTGGAAAAATTATCTGAGAAATGTTGACTGTGAAGTTAACACTTAGTAAAGTGGTGACTAATTAATTCTTCTCATTCCAATTATCGTTTAAGATATATTTACAACAACGCCTTCAGTTTCAAGATATGTAAAGGAAATCTCAAAGTTTTGTGCATGTCGGAACAAAATTTAGCTTGAACCTTAGAGCAATAAATACTCTGATGCTACCCTAACCTAAAAAAAGTATTTTGATTGACAGGGATAATTGACATATAAATCTGTTTCAATAAATGAATTGAAAAAATAATATCTTAGCAGCATAAACTTAGTATCATAAAATCATGCTAGAATTATGCTGAATGTATCACAATTACGTCCAGTCGATTTAAATAAAATAATATTTGTTACTAGTTAGCCTCCACTTTATAAAATAAAACTACTGGCCAAAAAGTGAGCTCAAGATCTTCACTTTCGATTCTGAAAAGATACAAAATGAATAGACTGGAGTTTTTTTAAGGTGGAACTGTAAACCTGAATTTTTATACAAAAATCAAGTGATCCCAGAAACAGTTGAGTCTAGATGTAGGAACAAGTGATGAAAGTCAATCTTCGAAGAGGAAATTATTATTAGGATCTCACAGCAAAATATATTATCATAATAAGAACCACACCTTTCGAATGGAATTGGGAATAGTTTCATTTGAAATTTTTGTCTTGCTTATTTCATTGTTGAAAGCATGGTGTAAGAGATACTCCAACTCTTCGAAGAATTATATTGCTATTATGCTCCAAGCGTAAGATACTTCCTTTTTGAGAAGATCGCAATTACAGTTTTGCCAAGATTCACTCTGGGATCATCATATTTGGACCACATACGAAGTATATTGACAGCATGTTGTATAAATTAGTACAGTTTTCAAGTAGTTTTGCCTCTTACTATGATTTCAAAATCTAATCTAATAATTTAATGACCTCATTCAGAAATTATTTTCCAAATCAACAATGACGAAGGTGATAATATCAGTAGACGTTTCATCCAGCTGGTCATGTAAGCAAAATTAATTTGAAATTTCAATTTTTCATGCTTCCTCGATCTACAAAAAAATTTTCTTACAAATCCAATACGGAAAATAGTTTTCTGTATTTATAGTAAAAACTAAGCGTTTCCGGAGAATTCTGCTCTTTATTTTATCCACAGAAAATGACGTGATCTGTTGCAAACATTTTTCTGAGTTTCTTTGCTCACAATCACGAGATTCTATGTATACATAGTTTTTCTGTAAATGCAGGAGTAATTCATTGAAAAACTAATTTCGACCTATTTATACACATTTTATGGTTGTAAACTACCATGGATGCCGATGAGTTTAAGATCACATGACACTTTGTAGAATCAGAATGTTTGCTTTTTATCCACGACTGACTAGAATATTTGCGGATCTTTTCATTTTATTGGTCAGGGTTAATTGATTGTTGAAAAGTTAGCTGTTTTAAAAAGATGAAAGACTCAACCCACTTATTCCTCTGACTTTAAGTCCACCAAGTATTTTCTGATATTTTTAGTGTTCGTTGGAGGTCAATCAATTGTTGGCCCTGCTGGTCATAAATCTAAAATCATATAAAACTTCACTTTACATTAGATTGTTGATGGGTAACATCGTATCTACTCCAATCAACTGATACCATCACTTTTGTTTGATGTATACTTAGCCAACCAATTGGTAAATTTCGGCATGATATAGATTTGTAATGTAACAGTACACCAGCATCCGTATTAGAACTGTTTAAAGGCTGTTTCCGAGACATTTGCCATTCATTTCAAATATGACGTGCAGTATAATTATATTTAACTAGATGATTAATTTTCATTGAACTGTAACACAGATTCATTTTCAATGTTACTATGACAATAGGAAAAACTAGAATTGCCTTTATGTATTTGTATCACAAACTTTGATCTATTCGACATATGGCAAATAATACATCAATATTTAACCCGCATATGGATCGCTTATTGGTTTTACAAAATCGCACATTAATTTTAGAATTTCATCCTTGTGTTTGTAAAGTGGAGTTATTTGCCATATGTTAAAAAGTAAACAATGCCAGTTGTGACATCCCGGAACAAATCCTTCTTATAAAGAAATGAAAACATGCTACGTATAACAGCAGCATTACGCTTTTCCAAAACCGCTATCATCATTCACAAAATGTTACATTCATGTCGCCGGATATTTGAACAATATGGTAATATTCAATTATATGTAAATATAATGAACAACAAACTTATAGCAGCCAGTGATCTTCTAACATGAGTTATATGTGAAATAAAGTTGAATAATAGGCTTTATAGAGCTACTCATTTATGTTATATACAGGCTGGTCTTTATTGCGTCTTCACCGTTATTCAATCTCCTAAAGTTCCATACATGAAGAGTTAAGTCTGAACAGAATACCCAAAAGTAATAAGTTTATGAAAAATAATATGACGTTTATTCTGTGTTTTTAGATGCTAAAATATTAAGATTATTATCAATAAACGCAAAAACTGTTGATAAAAATTGCAGTCTGAAGAATATCAAGCCCAAAACTAGTGCCTCTTCTTCCGGTAGGTGACATAATTTTTAATGAATCAAAAATGATGTTCATAGAAGTTTTCTATACTGTTTAATAGTAGGAGGATCAAATTTGATCATACAAATTCAATATGTATTTGTAGCATAAATGAATATTCAGTTCTTGTTGGTTTTTGCCAGGTAACAATGGTAAGTCAACAAGGAATGAATATTCATTTATTTCTCAATTGTTACATCGGTTCATTTCGGTTTTCGATTCGGTTCTGGCACTCAAGTAGTCTGACATTCCCCGAAATCAGTCTATGTTGTACATTAGTTGGTAGATGGCGTTAGATATGGTTGCCTATTATTTTCTGTAAGTCGGGCTATTTATATCATCGACAGATTCGTCTCCACTGACATTGCAAATTTTCTTATTCCTCAGATATGATCGATGACAGAGCGACACAACTTTTAATGTTAACAGATTGTTATGAAGTTTTGAAAGATTAGAATCAATGTTATTATTAACACAATTGTATTGTATCCTCAAGAGTAAATTCAAATTATTATAAAGAATTCAGATTAAATAACAGCATCTTCATTCCAGAAGTGTAAATAAATTAACCCAAATTTTACGACGTAGAAGTGAGTCTGGATCATAATTTCCCAACATTTCCCCGATGCATTTGCGCGTTTCATTATCCGTGCAGTTCCTCACCCAGACATTTCACCTGTACGTCGTTACTTGGAATGACTCTTCCTACTAGTCATCAAGAGTTATCGTCTTCTTTACGTGCTACACCGAGCTATGCTGAATGGGTTCCTTTAAACTTAGAAATAGTAGGAGTGTATCTGGTAACTTCAAAATTAACTCTGTGGATTACTACTTTCCTTGGGAAAGTGATGAATAAATTTTCCTGTTACACAACAAAGATCGTATTTCGCAAATGTCAAGCAATGCCGAGTTATATATCTTTTATTTTCTGAGACATGATGACACTTTGCGAAGACCATGAAGAAAAGTCGTTGAATTAAATTAAACTTAGGAGTATCAAGAGGAGACATGCCTTGATAACGTTGTATTTAATATAATTCGCTATGATGGTAATACATTCTTTGAGGGAAAATTCAAACAAAGCAGCATTAGAAATAGTAGCAATTATTATTCACATGCTTTCTTCTGATCAAATCGTGTGTGTTTAATCATTCAAATGCCATTCCGTAATTCACCAATGTTTAAATTGGGTTCCCAATTTTCTAAATATTTATTATGATTGAATGATAATTGAAATTTAAGAATGATTCTTTTGAGCTGAAAGATTTTTTTTTGATTTATCTATGATGTACATAATTGTGTGACTGTCTGTTAAGACGATAGTGACCCGGAGTTGAACAAATAATCTTCGAACTGAAGGCTAACCCTACGACGATTGGTGGGGAACAGTTATGGAAAGGAAACCAACCCTGCAAAGCGATGATTGTTAAAAGTTATTGAAAAAATCCCCCGTTACATCGTAAAGTTCTCATGATATCGAGGAAGAATGTTTCGAAAACAGGAACAAACAAATCTGTAAAATGACAAAAGCCTCTTAAGTTGTGCATTTTCATCAATACTGGGCCCAAAATATGCCTCTCATCATTCTCAAGAAACCCTAATGAAAACAAATTTTGTTCTTCCGAAAATTCTCAACACTATTATTTTCATAACCCATTTTCCTGTACCGTCTCTCGTGGATGTAACGTGACACGGAATTTGAATTTTTGAGGCTTTATTTGTTTATAGTTCTTGAATATAGATGTAGATGAGATTACTCTCTTCCGAAAGCTTGTTTTACTATTATCTTCGTATTCAGGAAAAATATGCTCGAAATTATATTTTGGAGACTATATTTCTTAACCGCGGAAAACCAGCTCGTAGAAATTTTGTCTAAATAGTGACGAATGAATGTAACCACTTGATATAATTGCTGTTAGGATATTTCCAATTTTACAGAGCTACTGTTTACAATGAATAGCATACATGAATATAATATTACAATAAAGACAACTCATCAAAAACAATCACTTCAGCAATAAACTGGTGGTTTCTGGTCCTGAGTTCCACATTAACGAAGATATATGTGGCCAGTAGAACGTTCACGTCTTGTCAAAGGCGCGGTGAGAAATGGCACGCTGGCCTTTGTCATCAGAATAATGACTCCTTGGTAGATAAGGCGGTAGGCCGGCGGTCAATTCTGATGGTCACTTGCGTGCATCGTATTTGTATTGTTCCATCGCCGAATCATTGTAGCCCGCTAAATGGAGTGTGAAGCGATAACGCTGACCACACAGACTTATCTTGTGCACAAACAAACAACACAATGCCCAGTATTTCGGTTCATACTCCCACATTAAGATCCATTCCAACACTTTTTCAATCTTAGAGCCCTTGCAATTTTATCAACTCTCCTTGCAGTACAAGATCTGATAATCGGATTAATTGAAACGTCGATTTACTACAGTTGTGTTAGAAAAATCTGGATATATAGGGGATAGCACCAGTCATTTAATCCATTGATAGTTTGATGAACCAATAAATTTGAATCATTAATGAACATTCTTAGAGAGCTCTATGAAACATCGGTAAAGCCGATGGAATATTTTTGATCATGTAATTGCTTGAATATAACAGTCGATTTTTCTCGGCACTTGCGTCCAAACCATCTTGAAAGGTAATTTTTGTTTCCATCGTTTTGATATTTGAACAAACCTGTTACACTTTTCCTGCTAACAATGAACTATTCGCGGTTCTAATAATAATAAATTGCATAGGAAAGAGAACTGTTTCTATGAATTCTCCAGAAAAGAGAAAAGGTAGCTCAATTTGCTTGTTCTAAAAGCTGAAAATCGTTTAGGCAACACCTTTGATAAAGTTTCCGACTTCGACGAATCCGGGATTTACAAAATCGATTGTGAGTCGTGTTCAAAATGCTATGTGGGTCAAACTAGATGAAATTTATCGGAATTTTTTAGCTTAATATCACGACTTAGTAGAAATGTCAATGAATTAGGTTATAAGAAGGAATGTTTGCGTTTTCGTATCTATGAAAGATATCTTGTTGAGAAACTTTAGCAAATAGCGCTGTACAATGGTTTTGACAAATCTTTGATCAATAATTCAATTTATGAACAGAAAAAGGAAATTAGAACGCAACCTACTAACCAAATTAGAGTCAATAAAGCTAAAAAGCCGTTTAGGCAACACCTTTGATAAAGTTTCCGGCTTCCACAAATCCGGGATTTACAAAATCGATTATGAGTTGTGTTCAAAATGCTATGTGAGTCAAGCTAAAAGGGTTATTATAACTCGTTATAAAGAACATTTTGCCCATATAGAGACCAAATAATGGCGAAAAATCAGCGTTACCCGAATATATTTTGAATGCAGGTCACCCAATTTCCCAAGAAAGTTTATCACTTTTAAAACACATTACAGACAAATATCTAGGTAATTTAGAAGGAATGGAAATGTATAAACAAACACAATTTATTAAATTCCAAATAGTATTTAAGCAGGCGCATTTTGATTCATAATTTAGTTTACTACTTGGTAGCTGAAAGATCCTAAGTACTTTAACAGTATTTTTAGTGGATAACGGTGATTATTTCTTATTTATAGTGTAATAATGTGTGAGCTCATAGTTTATCACCATCAAAATCAACACAATTTGAAACTAGCCTGAAATTAGGTATAGTATTATAAAAAAAATACAATGGAAACGGTATTGAAAATAATGAAATTTATTTTGATCCTACTGAAGCATGTTTTATATACATACATCTATATACCGTTTGAAGAATACGGGTTTATAATCTAATGAATTTATTACAGATTCGTCTAGGCATTCCATAACTAGGTTAGCAATAGTAGTTGAAATAGAAGATCCCATTGCTGTGCCGAATATTGGCCCAAAATATTGGGCACCGTATTGAAAATAAGTGCATTCCAAAAACAAAACTTTACTGCATTTATAAGTTCAGATTGATCTAGAGGTGTGTGGTTTTTAATAATTGAAATGGCGATAAGGACGCCTTGTGATGATACAATTAGTCTTCTGATGATGGTCGTGAGACTGAAACGTACGTAAAGACCAAAATAATTAGCATGTGTGTAGTGTGACCTATTTCCCGAGAATTTATATATAATTCATACCTGGATCAAGAATCATTATTGATATGAATTGTATGAATATAGGTAGGTATTCATAGGTTAGAATTGATAATTACATACGTTTCTCCAATTTATTTCTTCTTGATTGTTAACATAGAAGAAATTGATTTATTTTAATCGAAATTAGACGTATTCAGATATCCAATTATAATCATAATTGAAATTTAATTTCAATGAAGCAGCGGTAGTTAATCATCCATACGGTTTAATTGAAGTTCGTTTGAATTGATCTAGAAAATAGTGATGCTTGTACAACATTTCGTTATTATTGTATTCAATTTTATGCTATGGGTTTCTGAGATATCCAAGAGAGCTAGTTCTTTCTAATTTCTTCCAAAGATGTAGGCTGTAGCTGGCTAATATACACATATGCAGGTATACAGAACGGCACGATTTCTCTAAAATACCCAATTCGACTATTCAATATAATAAATATACACAACCTCTACAATAACTTCATCAAAAACTTTTGTGAAAAAAATTTAATACACTTGATCATATGAGCTGTCACATGAACGTTTGTCAGTAACATGGCATTAGAATTCTACCTATTCCGAGGTGGCCCATTCAGTTTGATATTAACGCTAGGAAAAATGGGGTCATATTCGTCATGAGTCCCATTTACATCTTTATGGATCGCTGTAATGTCTATGTAGTTTAAATAAGGAAGAGGGATAATGCATCTCTAAATAGTCCACTAATGGTCGTTTAAATAAATGAATGTAAATTAGGGAAAGCGGACCAGTCTAAGGATACGTAAGTTGGTAAACGACAAGGTTGCCCAAAGACGACGGGTAGTTTCCAATTCCCTTGTTGAAGGAAGTTTCTGCAATCGCGTACCTCGTGTTCCTGTCCGATTGAAATTAATTCTGAATCTAGTAGTATTAATGGGGAAAATACGCAGATTTGGAAATACCATTATCCCTATGTTTAAAGACATAAAGTAACTAAGATGAAGCGTCTCACATTGCAGACTTTAACAGATACTTGGGACAGAGACAACGAACGCTTACTGTTCGCGATATATAACTTATTCACCCCATTCACCGGGACCATAAGACGGACCATGCATAAGAATTAGGGGAAATATCACCCTTTACTTCCGACTTAACATTTACCAATTTTCTATATAATACTGTTTTTTAAATTATATTACCGTTTCGAGCAGTTCACTGGGTCGAACGAGCTCAAACCTTCTTTTCCTCAGCAAATGAAAGGCGGCCTTGAAGACCGATCTTCCCTTGTTATACTTTTATCAATGCTTTATTGTCTTCTTATACTCTCTTGAATTTTTATTGCAAATTATTACACCGAAATTCTATTATTCACGTGTCATAAAATATAACTGCAAAGCGGAAGAAGTATCTCGTGTTGAATAAATATTTATGCTGTCTCCAATATAATACCAGAAATGTAAAAAATTCTTCTAATTAAATATATTAGATATGAACAAATAGAAAAAAGGATCATAGTTTCTATTAATTGAACTGTATCAGGAATTTATACATTCAACGTTGCTTGAATATGGAAAATGTGGGTATTATAATTTGGTTGACGGTTCATTTTAAATGTAAGGATATTTAGAGGGAACGTCAGGACAAGTACTGTACGGTTCAAGAAAGGTGACCGGTGTAAAGAATGTTAAGAATGTCACATGCTGTCCACAATAGCTACTTAGCGTCAGTATACTATTTTACTTGTTTGTTCATACTCCATTTTCTAACCGAATACTCAATACAACATAGAAGATTAGACCAATAGGATTTTCACCTTTACAACCTGCACAACTATATATTTCTTCTGAAAGCGGCATGTCGGCGACAAGGGGAAACGCAATAGTCATTGGCCTGGAATCCCCTATAGCGTATTAAGATTAAAATGCGTTATAATCCAAACGAGCATTCTTATGATTGCTGATTCAATTAGTACATCTTAATTATTTAAACCAGATATTGTAAACCACTCCATCTGGGATTTATTGTATTACACATAAGTATTATAATAATAATTATACGCTCGACGCTTATGACTTCGTACAAATCCGCCCTGTCCTGATTTTAACAGTAACCGTTCCTACCCCTTACTCCTCGGTCAACTTTACTGCACCGTAACATTCTGTAAAGGTTTTTTTTTGAGAAATGTACTCACTTGGCACTGACACATTGAGTCGTCTATATTACATATCGTATGGGTTCGGTTACTTCTACCAGATCAGCAAACCTTTGGCGGTGCCAGAATAAGTGGATATTATTGAAGGTGAGGTCCATTCTAGTTCTAGGTTTCTAATGGAAGCTCAAGCTCTTAGTAAATGTTTGCATCCTTGCGAGCTATCTCAATTCAGTAGCAAAGTATGTGTCCCCTTAAGACTTTTATTCCATTTCCATTTTTTAATTACTGCTCTCAGAATGTCTCTGAGAACATTCCAGGTCATTATTAACCTATCTCTGTCTCGCTCCTCTGGTTTCATCGGGTGATATAGGAGCTCTAGATGAGAAAAGGGTATGAAGTTTACCATCATCTATAAAGCTGTGGACGGGACAGATGGTCACTTCAGCAGATCGTTTATATGGAGCAGAAACATAATTGATGCCAACACATATCTCTGTGGAACACCAGCATTGATAGCCATTGTATCGGAGGATACTCCGTCAACCACCACATGGTGGTATCTGAGAGAAAACTCGATAGTAAGCGACAATAAAGTTGATGCGGGAAACCATATGACGGAAGATTCTCAAGAAGACTTTGGTGCCAGAGTCGGTCAAATGCTCCGGAGATATCCAACGCTACAGCTAGAGATTCCTCATGTTTTCCAATAGATTTCTGCCATACTTGTGTTACGTTGGCAAGCAGGTCTTCTGTTGATCTCTGCTGACGTAAGCCATATTGCAGGTCATTCACGATTTTGGAGCTCTATAGGTATTGGATGAGCTTGGTGTTGATTACTTTCGCTCACATTACGATGCGAACGAATCAATGGATTGGGAAAAGGGGGTTCATCAAAACGGAAACTAGGTCACAAGACCTTATTCCGCCGGATTTCTTTTGCAGATACTGATGTTGATTTTAATTTAAAATCGAAAGTATACGTCAATTGACACAATAAGTTTGACGAATTGGAAGATAGGATTCGTAATGAAATTAAAGTTATTCGACCTGTTACCCTTGGAAAAGTGTTGCGGGAATTCAAGCAAATGGCTCACTGTCAAGAAGTGGGAGACTTCAATTTGAAAACCACAGTCAAACTGTCTTACTTATTTTTGAAATTTTAACGCACCTGTATCTTAAAAACTATCGCCTCCACTGTAATAGTGAAAATATTGCCGATTATAAATATTCCACTGTTTAAATCTGACAGAAAAATTGTAGGTTGTTATTAAAAAAAATAGATGAAGTCAGATGAAGTTGGGGATATTGCTTGGATGTTACCTAACGCAGATAACATTAGGCTTGAAATCCAAATACGCACACTGTATATAATATAATATATTAAATTCACCACAATTTTCATTTCTTGAATGTATTCCGGACCAGGAATTATAAGTTTCAATAAATCGTCGTCTGTGTTATAATTAAAAAATCCGATATTCACTGAAAGAATATTTTTGTAGTCATAATTCAGCAGGGTTTTATCTTCGTCATAAATAAACGACCCTAATAATTAAAAGTTTTTCTCGCTCACAAAAAGATGGGACAATGTCCTAAAAGTTCCGCTTAAACTCCAACATTCGCACACCTACAGATGCCACGACACTCAGAATCAACACTACAGCTATTACGTTGGAAACGAGGTACAGTTTAGTCTTGCCTCTTCAGATTTCTTACAAATTATTTCATGGTCGGGCGACTGTTTCTTGATGAATTGATTAAAACATAGAAATAATAATTGACGTAAATCTTACGTTACATCGAGAAGAAGAAAGTATGATGTATTCAGAATTTGTTTTATAAAAATGTTGAAAGGTTGTCAAGCGGTGAAATAACTATTTTTGGCTCAATGTTATCATGCTCATGGAATAACATTCTATCGCCCATAGAATTTGGTTAATTTCAAATAAGAATTTGGAAAATTTTTGATCGGAACTTTTTCACTTGATATCACGAATTAGAAATGTCATTGAAGGAAAGCTTGTATTTTCGTATCTGAGAAAGATATATTGAATAATAGTAGAATAATAAAGATTATTTTTGATGTGACACTGTCCGGCTCTGTTTGAAACCTGCCTCCTAATCTGCCTTGACTTTTCACTCCTACATTTCTCAAGAAGCTATATTTCCGAACTGACAACCATCAGCGAGCGGAACGGTTTTTTGTTATGCATTTTGTGGGATTATATCGCTACATATCAAGCGCTAAGGTATGTAGAAGTTTGTCTATGATGCAAAGATATCTGAAGTGATTAAACAAAAATTGAAAAGTAAAGACCAATCAAGTTTGGATTTGTCCGGTGATGAAGAATTTTACCTGTCATGCTAGATCACCGAGTATAAAGTTAACACACCAAAATCTATTTTGTTTGTAATTTCGATTCGTGCAGCATCACGCAAACCTGTAATTGATCCCTAATCTTCTCTTTGCTCGTATAAAATGATTATTCAATAGTTGAATGAAGTTCTAGTGCACTGTTTTCTCATATGTCAACTTCACAACCTCTCAAGAAGACCATTGACAATATTTTAGTGCCGGTAGCCCTTCAGATAAAATCATTATTACTGGACGTAATGCTATTTGGTTAAGAATTGAGTTACGGAAATGCAATTAGAAAGTACGCCACTGGTCATAGTAAAGTTATCTGATGACGCATCAGTAGATCTCTGAATTGTATGCTGAACGAACGTATCACTTTTCGCAGCAGTTATTTACATGGTGCCGATCAATAGACCGGGTACACATGAAAAGCCGTCACTAGATTGCCTGTATGCGTAGGCGACATTTCGCGGCATACATTCTTGCATAACTTTTCACTTGAATTGTTCGTCGGCATATCCCTCTTTTACACGTAAACATACTCTATCAACCCTTTTCAGATTATCACACCCTAACATGACTCACTATGTATATTTACATCCTTGTTTTCTGTTTATAATTCTATTCTTACTTATTTCCACCCCTCACTATTTTATGTCTACCCCGATCTAACATTATTTACTAAATGGAATTATCTCCCATTGTTCTTTCCTTATTAATATATTCCCAGACTTTCTCTGAAACGATTGAATTAATTCTTTCTTAAATGTTAGTTATGAGGATTCAACCAAAATTATTGGAGGGCAATAACTGATACCCACTCTACAGAACACGAAATC
The DNA here is from genome assembly GCA_958510875.1 of Endomychus coccineus. Lineage (NCBI taxonomy): Eukaryota > Metazoa > Arthropoda > Insecta > Coleoptera > Endomychidae > Endomychus > Endomychus coccineus. The sequence continues at coordinate 4,481,009 of OY294071.1, read as the reverse complement.
AGTGGTCCGAATAAAAACTTAAATTAACCAAAATATAAAACGTTTCAATATTAAATAATCTTAATGTGATTTATAGTAGAGGAAATGAAGCAGAAAAAAGTCTAAATTAAAAAAAAATCGGATGAACCGATTTTGATAATTTAAAAAAAATCGACTCAGGAAGTCATTCAGAAAAAAATGTTACCATTTTTTTCTAACGTGCATTTTAGCATTTCTACAGTGGAAAATGCATCTTTTTGAATGCATTTTCAGGAAATCATATTAAAAATGTTGAAAAAATGGCCAAATATAGCGAAAACTTCTCACCCGGGGGTTTTTGGGGTCGCCGATCACGATTCCAGTGCCAGATTTGAACTACGACACACCTGCTCAGGACATCCTGGTACTATCGTCGTCTTTTTGTTCACAAATTCCCAGGAGACGATAATAGTACCAAGATGCTCTGAGCCCCAGGTGTGTCATTGTTCGAATCTGGCACCGGAATCGTGTTCAGCGGCCCAAAAACCCCCGAGATACGAATTTAATTGCATTTCAGAGCTTGTCTGGTTACAAATACATATCACATGCATATATTTAACCTACAGAAATTCCGAAAATGTTAATTTCAAGATTCAAATGACATCATCGTCAACGAAGATTCTCCTATCTGTTTTTATTCTGTGGCAAATTTTGATAGTTCATGTGACAGCAGGTATCGGTATAAAACATAGAGTGGTAAAATACATTATGTAGACTATTTGAAGAAAATTTCAATGTAACTTAACGTTTTTGATTAGCAGTTTTCAAATCAGTTCCAATATATTTTCTGTTCCTACAATTAAACATTTAACAAGCAGAAGTGTTCAAAAGTTATTTTGCTAACAAAAGTGAGGGAAGTCAGTGATCACAGTTCATTCGCACTGATTATGGTGTAATAAGTTTTTTATAAATGTTTTATGTTTAAAATGAAATATTTTACTATTTTAGGCTTTGATGTGTAAAGTAAACTCACGAATGAATTATAATTCAAAAGCAATATGTGGAGTTAATTAACATACGAGATTATGGTAGTAAAATAATGTTCGCCATATTGTATTTGGGGAGGTTGAGAAAGTCAAGGAACGAGCACGCGGTTGCAAAATCTTTGCAGTAGTTTGTAATTTGCCTGTAATTGTAGGTAAGTATAATTGCTCGAGATAATAACGTAACGGTTTATTTCACAGTTGGGACGAAAGTTCCGTCTCTGTCTTCAGCATTTCTGTAGGGATTTCTTTCTCAACTTACCGAAAATGGCATCGTCTGAATGAGAATTTAAAGGCAAACGTTTATTATATATTATATTGTTAGTATCAGCAGCGATAATCTGCTACTACGTGAGCAGAGCTACATGGCGCGTGCGAAGCAGTGGAAGAAGAAAACTCGTAATTCCAGAAGCGTGTTTTCATTTTGATCATTCTCTAGCTTTCAAGCAATTCTATATTATAATATTGGAAGCTTCACAATAACTAATAATCTATTCGATAACGACAAAAAACGTGAATGTATTATTAAATGACTATCATATCGGAAGAAATACTAAATCGTCTCCTAATCATAATTACTCCGGCGTAAGTAGATGGATAGTCATTATGACATACTACATAATATAAATTATTCGAAATAATGATACATTATTGTTAAACGGACAAAATTTACTCCTATGCGAAATTCTGTTTAATAATACAATACGATTTGTATTAGTTACCCATGACGAATATCATATACAGTTATGAAATTTGGGGGAATAACCCGTGTTACCTCAAACTTCTAGATACGAGGGCGAGATGGAAGTGCCTTGAAAATAAAATAGATGGCGCCACAATCGAAACTCCATGTGACATTTGTGTTGTACCATCTTTAACTAGAACGCATTAAAATTTTCAGACTGATATGTCATTCAGTTTTTTTTTGAAACCTATCGAAAGCAAGCAACATTGAAGATTTTCGTAAACATGGAAAAAAGTGAATTTCGCGTCTTGATTAAACATTATTTCTTGCGTGGAAAGAACCAAAGCATCTCTTGTTAAACATTATGGAGACTCTTCACCATCGATTGGAACGATTCACAAGTGGTTTACTGATTTTCGTTGTGAGAGTACGACCACAAAGGACGTTGAATGTTCTGGTCGTCCAATTGAGTTTACAACGCCAGAAATCGTCTATAAAATCCATGGTTTGATAATGGACGATCGGCGAGATAAAGTGCACGAGATTGCTGAGGCTATGGGCATCTCAACCGAACGGGAACGGAACATTTTGCATAATTTTTGGATATGAGAAAGCTATCTATCAGCATTTTCTCTCTGTTGACAACAAGCGCGACCGTGTGACAACTTCAAAGGACTGTTTGGCGATGTTCAAGCGCAATAAAAAGAACTTTTTGCGCCGTTTCGTAGCCGTGGCCGAAACATGGTTACATCACAACACACCAGAGACCAAAGAATAGTCGAAACAGTGAAGTTGTCCTGACAAATCGAAGCCGGAAAAGGCCAAAGTGGGTCTATCATCCAACAAAGTCATGGCGACGGTTTTTGGTATGCGCACGGTATCGTTCATATCGATTACCTTGATAGGGGCAAAACGATCACCGGCGTATATTATGCAGAGCTGTTGGATCGATTCGATTTAAATGAAAGCGCCCGCATATGGCAAAGAAAAAAGTGCTCTTCCACCATGATAACGCACCGGCGCACAGGTCCGAAGTCGCAATGGCAAAATTGTTTTTCTGGCTATGGTACTTGCATTCTAGGCCACATATCTAAGTCGATATCATACAATTTTTTTGACATATTTGGATATATTTTATCGTTATCTTCAAAATATGACATTCTCCTTGGTACAGTGAAATGGAACAATTCACTATCTACTGATCAGTGCATTAGAAAGAAGTACAGCTTGTATATATTTGAGTTCGATCAATTCCAATATGATTAGAACAAATCTGCCTTCACTGGAGGATTAAGCGGTCTAAAATGTGGCATTAATCTATGATATAAGTACGCACACAGTTTCAGTTGCTACATTAGGTTTTCTGGATAACTATGAATATGAATAAAATTTTTGTAAAGGAGCGCTTACTTGGAATTATCATCCTAGACTTTTCTAGTTATATTTTTATTAACAATATCCAACTTATAGAATGGCATACATCCTTGTGAAACTTACTGCATTCATGAAACTGCATTGTTACCTCAAGCTAGACTGGAATTGAACAGTTTTTTGCCTTTGATGCTGGTCCCTTTCACCAACCACACCTAAGCCACTAGAGCTTTTTCTGCATCCATTTGGATGGTTAACTCTAGTCTCCTTTACTAGTCTGTAGGTTATTCACCCATTTGCTGTTGTACACTCCAGGGATATACTAGACTGAATGTTGTTTGCTTTTTGCGATCTAATGCCGCGCATTCATACAGTGTATATTTGGGTGGTTCAGTCTGTCTGCATTGTCAGCAGGAAATGTCTCTATTATACAGCCCCATTTTGAACAGGTGCCCTCTCATTGGGTAGTGACCTGTGATGTTACCTATTATTGTTCGTACCCCATGTTGAATATTTCTCCAGTCCTGTGTGTCAAAGGTTCTATGCGAGGAGTTTCATTTCAGCGCTCTCTTCATTGTTGTTTGACCCAGTTCTGTATGCATCCTCGAACGGTTGTATTTATCACTTCGAGTGATGGTTATGGGTCAATATATGAGCCCATTCTGTTTAGTTGATCAGCTTTTACGTTGCCTTCGATACCAGTATCCTGGGACCGACATCAAGACGAAGTTATTTTGTTGTGTTCTGCTAGAGTTTTCACGACATTTCCATACCAGTATTGATGTTACTTTTAGGTTGACAAGATCTTTCAAAGCCACCTGGCTGTCTGTGCATCCCTCAAGCTGTTTTCTCTTGCACATTGCAGGATTGCGTTCATCTTCACTTAGAATACGAAACTGTGTATAACCAGTGAGATACATTTATGAGAGTTTGTTTCCTTACTGTATATCCAGCACCAGTTCGTTCCCTCATTTTGAACCCGTCTATCAGATTTTCCCCTGAAGCTGTAGTCCATTCACTCCCCTCGATCTCATAATAACCTCGAAGTTAATGTTGAAGGAGTTCTTGGGAGTAATGTGATCTGTTTATTTCATTTCAAGAATATTACCTCCCACAATTTCCGTTTACTCGTATTTTGTAGTCTTAGAAGTTCTATTCTTGCCTCTCCAATTATCGTAATGTAAATTTGGTATGTCCAATAGTACTTCCACGGTTGCTGTTGATTTCATAGCTTCCGATATACTGATGCCTTTGAACATTCAACTCAGCCGCAGCTATTTCCTAGGTTATTCAAGGATGCGTAAATAAGCATAGGTTTCACCACAATGTTGAGTGTCCAATACGACGTTATTTTTTTATGTGCTTGAATCTCCCGTCACCTGTATGTTAGTTCCTTCCTTGTCGGATTAGAGGACAGTTAAGTGCATTACAAATTCTAGTATTGCATTAAAATTCAGTTTGCTGTGTAGCAATGGTCTAAAGTGCGTTTCATTATCATGCTAGAACACATTTCAAAGAGGCTGGACCGACCATAACGATTCGTTCCATCTTTTGTTCCAATCAATTAAGCAAATCAATGGACTCGTTATGACATGATTCAAATGTATCAAAGTGACTCTTCTTATCAATCGGATATGACAACATTCTGATCAATTTATCTCATTTACGTGAAGAAAGTTTGGGCGAAATATCATTCAATTTCAACTAATGATTCAGGCTGTGACCTGGGTACATGTACATACGATATTCACCTCGCAGATGTACTTAGACATGCAGAAACGTTGTCAAATTAGTGGAATGCATTAAAAGTCATCAGAGATTTGTTTTATAGCATTTACTTGTTGATATGTCTTTGAGACTAGGTACGTGTGTTCGTGCCCTTGAGTTCGTTTTGTATCGTTGTATTATTTATATATTTATGGTATTGAATTCATAATGAGTAACAATGTTCTAATAAATAAAAGTCGGTCACAACAGTGATGGTGACCAAGCAATATAATATTATTATTATTATGAGTAAAACTAACAATATCGCGAATACATTTGGTTCAGAAGATAAGGAATAAGGAACATGGTTTCTTTAAACTAACTTATCTATAGTTGTCCAGGTCAAATCTTGAATATAATTATCAACTCACTCCCGTACATCCATTCGACTTCGGTACAATGAAATAACTTATTTCCGATGACAATCTTCGTTACAAATTAATCATTGGAAAAATGTAAAGAATTGCAAGCACTAACTGAAGGTAGGTGGTGAACAATTCCTGAGAGAATGATATTTCCTGACAGCATAACAGCCAATTCAACTATGCAGGGGTAAAACTCATGTATTTTCTGCCGATGCTGAGAATATAGGATCAAATCCTCCATATTTTGCAATCTTCAAGAACCAGTATAATTGCAACAACGAATTATTCAAAAAAATATCAAGATATTTTCATTATTGACCTTCACATAAAATGAGATGTCCATTCCCCTCGATTTTGTATAATTACCTTGAAGTTATTGTTGAAGGAGTTCTTGGGAATAATGTGATCCGTTGGTTTCATTCTAGAATGTCACCTCCCACATTTCCCGTCTACTCGTGTTTTGTAGTTCCATTATTGCCTATGTTAAAATTACTATTAAACCATGATTGGTCATCATCAAGCTCTATGATTTTGGCAATACTGTTAGCAAAATATTCATTAAAATTATTAGCAATTTCTAAATCATGGCGAACAACCATTTCATCCTCATTTTACAATTTAACATATTTAGGGAAATCCCGGAACTTCGTATCAAGTAGTTATCAGAAGCGGAGCAAAAAGGAGATGAACTGCTTGTTTTGAATTCCATATGTAAAAAACGGAGTTATCTTATGCAAGCAAGCGACATTATTTTTAGCCAGTCCGAATCGGTTTACTCGCGCTAGCTAGGCACTAGGCAGTATTTAGGAATACGCATCCCGATACAAAAGAGGCTGAATAACTCCCTGTGTCGCGGCCGGGTGCTTCGTGTGAGGAATTAATAGATGAGAGTACCAGTGAAATAACTATAATGACGGTTTATGTACGAAAACTTTAGCTAAACGATTTTTTCACTTGAAAGGCGTTTCGACTTTTCAGTGAAATGTTCCCAAAGTTTTAAATGGTTTGCATTATGGAGTTTTTGTCTCGCTATAGTCTTGACTACATCTATTACATTAAGCGCTCGTTTCGCTGAATTTATAGTTTTAGTTTAACGAAAGCCTTTAGCCTTATTCAAAATAGAATTAAGTTATACATAAACTAGTTCCTATGTTTTAAGTGATTATTCAAACTTCTAACTATCGTAGATTCATTTCAATCGGCTGAGTTGTAAGCGTACAGTTCACATGTTGAAGACTCGTTGAATCTCACTACCAGGAGCGGTTCAATATATTCGCAATACTGAGATAACTGATGGTGGAAACTTTAACCAGTTCATTATTAAAAAGCATGAGGTGAGAAATGTTTATTTTTTTGGAGGAGGGAAGGATTTAAACTGTAAGAATGCAGAACATTCCGATAACTTTCTGTCATTGACTAAGTAGAGGTTTTTCGTTCCGGAGATATTGATTATTCATAATTTCCACAAGATGAAATAGAGTAAAATTCACCATACTTGCCACAAATTATGGGTGACTGCTTCTTCTTTCATTGTATCATTCCGAAATGGTGAGGAATATGTCGAGAGCAAGTTGAAAAGTCCCTGAAAAACAAAACAGATGGCGCCACAATCGAATATCCCATGTGACATTTGTGTACCATCTTTAACTAGAACGCGTTAAAAATTTCAGACTGATATGTCAATTAGTTCTGTTTTGACACACATCGAAAGTAAGCAATCATGAAGATTTTTGTAAACATGGAAAAAGTGAATTTCACGTCTTGATTAAACATTATGTGGACTTCTCACCATCTATTGGAACGATTCACAAGTGGTTTAATTATTTTTGTTGTGGTAGTATGACCACCAAGGACGCCGAACGTTCTGGTCGTCCAATTGAGGTTACAACGCCAGAAATCGTCAATAGAATCCATATTTGATGATGAGATAAGGTGCCCGAGATTGCTGAGGTTATGGGCATCTCAACCGAATGGGTGAGGAACATAGTGCATAAATTTTTGAATATGAGAAAGCTATCTGTCAGATGGGTGCCGCATTTGCTCTCTGATGACAATAAGCGTGACCTTGTGACAACTTCAAAGGAGTGTTTGGCGATGTTCAAGCGCGATAAAAAGGACTTTTTGCGCCTTGTCATAACCGTGGACGAAACATGGATCCATGATAACAGACCAGAGACCAAAGAACAGTCGGAACAGTGGACTTGTCTTGGCGAATCGAAACTGAAAGAGGCCACAAAGTGGGTTTATCGGCCAAAAAAGTAATGGTGACAGTTTTTCGGGATGCACACCGTGTGCATATCGATTACTTTGAAGAGGGCAGAACGATCACTGGCGTATATTATTCAGAGCTGTTGGATTGATTTGACGCTGATTTGGAGCGAAAGCCGCATTTGGCAAAGAAAAAAGTGATCTTCCACCAGGATTACGCACCGGCGGCACAGGTCCGCAGTCGCAATGGCAAAATTGCATAAATTGCGCCACGAATTGGTTCGTCATCCACGGTATTATCCAGATTAGGCCCCCAGCGATTTTATCTATTTCCAAACTTGAAGAAATGGCTCGGTGGAAAGAGATTTCGCTCCTACGATTAGGTCATCGCTGGAACAAACGCCTATTTTGAAGGATTGCCGAAATCGTATTATTTGGAAGGGATGGAAAAATTAGAAAAACGTTGGACGAAGTGCATCGAGCTACAAGGAGTTCATGTTGAGAAATAAAATAAGTTTTGACAAATAAATCATTTTTTATTTAATTTTTCAGGGACTTTTCAACTTGCGCTCGTAGTATATAAAATTGAGTTTCTATGATATTTTATGTTCGTATTTTACTTTGACTATTCTTATTTTAGAGGAAGTAATATGCCCTCCAATTATTCCAGCTCAAGTTCTCCGGATAATAGTTCCAACATAAGGGGATTGTTGGTAACGGTCATGAGTTTTGACCGATATGAAATGTCCCATGTAGATCTTCAGATCTATAGCCTATAATTAATTTCGAATAAATTGAGAGTGAAATAGCTCATTCCGAGCAGCATTCTGCCTAAAATTAGCAAATTGTATCAAAATATCATAATGCCAGTAGATCAGGCTTGTTTGTTCATTAAGAAGTAAAATATTGTTTTCGTGTTTGTAAATTTCTAGAAATTCCAGTAAGTCCAATTTCAAGTCTTTATCAGCTGTATGTAAAATATGTAAGCTGTCTATTTCAGGGTCGGGAACGATCTGCAAATGTGGAACCTATTTTTGAAAGTCTAAAACGTTTTTATGTTAATTGAACCTAGTAGCATTCTTGACAATATAGCTTATAAACTCCATATTTATCGATTCTTTCTTCGAAACAAGTAACTGGTAACGTTTTGTTTTATCAACAAGTTAATATTCAATAAATAAATATGATGAATGGATTAGGAAGTCTGAGAAATTCAACCATGTGTTTTGGGATTTGTGCTATTACATTTTTCCCACAAAGTATAAGACGATGGATGAGTGCATATAGAGACTGATATTCGAGAAGATGTTGAAATATATGATAGAAATTTATCAGTCCTAGACTTTAATTTCACGTACTCACAAGTCTAGAAAAGTACCTAGAAAAACAATATCGTCGAATTCTCAGACTTCGATCATAGGAAGACGCCGACATTATATGAAACATTAGTAAGTTTTGTTTCGGTCCACGATCACGTTACTTCCAATAATACTATCATTTGTACGTTATTTCATTTCCTCCTAACTACAACGCCTGGCGTTCGTCCGTATGTAAAAAACCTTTTAGGAATTCGATATATACGAAAATGAGAATATTTCAACAATATACTACTTTCTACGTAGCATAATAGTTGAACATACAATCAGATCGCATTCCAGTATCCGGGAAAATAAAATATAAATATTTCGCAATAGAGTGGATTCTAAAATGCAGCAGATTTTTTCCATGTTTACCCAATTTGTCCATTGAATCAAAATTGAATTTGTTAACCGACGATTGAAGCAATTTGCCAAACTAGTGTTGTCAATAATATCCTTAGTTGAATACATCTATATATTAATTGCTTAGTGTAAAAGTGTGTCAGGAGTTTGATAGAGAAAAGTACAGAGGGCAGGGTGGTGGTTGAGGTATCGTTTGAAAGGGGCTAGACTGTATATTTGCCAAAATCTGTAACAAGTAAAAAAAGTTATCTCGCTGCACTGAAATTCGACGTTACGAACTGAGACGAAACACTTTAATGTATGGATGGTGGTAGACCTCCAGGTCGCCGTGAATCAACTGTCACTGGGCGGTTGGAACTGAATAATATCGCGTAATGTAAAGGGGTATCAAGGACAAAATTACAGAGCGTAGGGAGGTGGTTGAGGTATCGCTCGAAAGGGCTAGACTGTAGATTTGCCAAAAACTAACAATTATCAAGATGTATAGCGGCTGGTAGACGGCTAGGTCCCTGTAAGACAACTGTCACTGGCCAAAAGAAAGGTACGGTAAGTACTGAATATTATCGCCTGAAGTAATAAGGTAAAAAGTACAGAGGGTAGGGTGGTGGTTGAGGTATTTTTCGAAATGTGATAGACTGTAGATATGCCAAAAACTCTTACAATTTGGAAAAGCTATGTCGTTTGGCTGGGGTGGACCACTGAAATTTAGAGAAAAATCGAATCTAAAGCTCACGGTTTCTTAGATTTCGATTTCGTTAGGAAAAAATCGAATCTAGAGCTTCCAGTTTTTAACATTTTGATGGCCGATGTCGTCCGGGTACAGTAGTATAGAATCACAACAATCAAATGAGGTTGTCGTTATCAGGAAAGTAAGGAGATCATATTAGTGGAATTGCATGATACATGGAATAACAGATTTTGATCTGCCATCTTATTGTATGGATATAGCCACTGTTCTTGTAGTCTAGTCAATTTGAAGAAACAAGAGGTCAACTTAGAATTTTTGAGATACAGCGGTTTTTTGAAAAAATGTTTTTGCGTTATGTTGGGTTTGGTACCTAGATCAACAATTATCCAGTTGGAACCGGGGACACCCCCTCTCACCTATTTCAATGAACAATAATATGTTAATAAGCAACTATTGGCCCAAATTCAAAATTAAGTATTTTTGCTTGTAAATCATCTGAAATCTGAAATCTGAAAATTGATCGATAATGATTCTTGACCCAGGTAAGAATTATATACAGGATGTCCTCGAACTGCGTGGCCAAAATAAAGCCGAAGATTCTTTGATTCGAAAAAAAGTTGATGAGCCTTTTTACTTTTGCCTCAAGTGTCTTGTTTACCCGGTAGAGGGCTTCAAAATTGCAAAAATAATTTTGTTTTTTCGGTATAACTTGAGAACGTGATGAAGAACTTTTACAATATTCAGCAGGTGAGTTACTGTCAATAATGGCCATTTTTGAGAGTGGAGCACAGAGCCTTAAAGACTATAGAAATGGCTCAAACTTGAGGATGTAACGGGAAAAGTTTCCAGAACTTTTTTGTGGTCAATGTAATTCACTCCATATTTTTTACATAGATAGCTTATCTAATTCGAAAACTTTTCTTACTCTTAGAAAATTTTGATAAAATCAACGGATTAGCTTGAAAAAATTAATTTTCGAGTCTCTGCAATTTTGGCTTACTAATTTTACTTGATTAAAATACCTTAGTTGCCTTTGCTTTTCTAATGTCATTTTGGCATTTGAAGAATTTATCCTCAAAACTGTCAGTTTTTACTTTGCTTTCCGTAAAAATTTTATAAAATTATGGCTCAAAATTTCACTAACACTGAAATGGTTGATATGTTATTGATTTATGGACTTTGTCGTTGCAATGGCCGGAGAAGGGAAAGATATCCGCATCGCAGAATTCCAAATCGGCAAACCTTCGCGAAACTGGACGCAGACGGACAAGAAGGACGTTAGAGCTCGAAGAAGTGATACTGGAAGCGGTTGAAACTGAACCTGGGATAAGCACACTACGATTGGGACTTCGTATTGGAGCCTCAAAATCATTAGTTCATAATGTACTGAAAGAAGAACTGTTGTATCCCTATCATATTAAAACAGTTCAAGACTTATTGCCCATGGATCCAGGTCATCGGCTAGATTTCTGTCAGCTTATTGTCCAAAGACAAAACGCAAACCCCAATTTTTGAAGAAGAATTCTGTTCACGGACGAAGATACTTTCACGAGATGTGGTCTTTTTAACCTCCATAATGAACATTTCTATGCTGATGAAAATCCTCATGAAACGGAAGTTACATATTTTCAGAATCAAACTAAAATCAATGTTTGGGTTGGAATTGTGGATAACTTTATTATTGGCCCTACCGTTATACCCGATCGATTGAACGGGGAGAACTACTTGAACTTTTGGAACAAAGGCTACTTGAACTGTTGGAAGACTTGCCCTTACACATTCGTTGTGGCCTGGTTTATCCATGATGGTGCACCTCCTCTTTTCACATTAGCTGTGAGGCGACATTTGAATGCGGAATATCCAGATCGCTGGATAGGTAGAGGACACGATGCACCAGTGAACTGGCCGGCCCGCTCCCCTGATTTGACGCCCTGCGACTTCTTTCTATGGGGCGCTTTGAAGTCGAAAGTTTATGCAGCTCCAGTAAACACACGAGAGGAATTGTTGCAACGAATTAATCATGAAGCGGATTTATTGAAGAATGACCCTGAAGTACTAGCCAGAGTTCAATCCAATTTCTTGAAACGAATTAATTTGTGTATTCAGGAAAATGGGCAACATTTCGAACAATTGATGCCTTAGCGATTTCCCAAAAAGTTTTGTTGTTTCTTTTAATTTAGCATTTGTTTTTCCTAAATAATCACATCGTTCCCCCATTTCTATTGTTTTTATCATTCGTGTTTTACCGAGATATTAACCATTTCAGTGTTAGTGAAATTTTGAGCCATAATTTTATAAAATTTTTACGGAAAGCAAAGTAAAAACTGACAGTTTTGAGAATAAATTCTCCAAATGCCAAAATGACATTAGAAAAGCAAAGGCAACTAAGGTATTTTAATCAAGTAAAATTAGTAAGCCAAAATTGCAGAGACTCGAAAGCTAATCCGTTGATTTTATCAAAATTTTCTAAGAGTAAGAAAAGTTTTCAAATCAGATAAGCTATCTACATAAAAAATATAGAGTGAATTACATCGACCACAAAAAAGTTCACTTTTCTCGTTACATCCTCAAGTTTGAGCCATTTCTATGGTCTCTAAGGCTCTATGCTCCGCTCTCAAAAACGGCTATTATTGACAGTAACTCACCTGCCAAATATTGTAAAAGTCCTCCATCACGTTCTCAAGTTATACTGAAAAAACAAAATTATTTTTGCAACTTTGAAGCCCTCTACCGGCTAAACAAGACACTTGAGGCAAAAGTAAAAAGGCTCATCAAATTTTTTTCGAATCAAAGAATCTTCGGTTTTATTTTAGCCACGCAGTTCGAGGACACCCTGTGTAAATTCTCCGGAAATAGGTCACTTTTTCGTTATTTCAGCGTACGTCTTCTTATCTTGCACCTTGTTAAACATATTATTCTTTGATTTAGGTTTAATGAAATTTGGAAATACTTTCAGATTCTTACATCTTACCAGAAATATTCTGCGGTTCTTCTCTCTTGATAATATTTTCTTTTAGTTATTTTAGCATACATCTTCTTATTTTGCACCTTGTTAAACATTATATCCTATTTCCCGAGAATTGATATATAATTCTGAAAATTGAGAAAAACGGCAAATGATTCAGAGAAAAATTAACAAATGTGGTTAAAATTTATGTATTCATAACACATGTCGTTCTCAAGAAATATGCGCTAGAATTAACACAAGTTTTCTGTAGTCTTCATACAAACTTGTTGGATCATCGAGCTCATCAAATACCTAGATAGCTACAAAATTGTAAATGACCGGCAATATGGCTTTCGTCAGCATAGATCAACAGGAAACCTGCTTGCCTAAGTCACACACGTATGGCAGGAATCTATGGAAAAACATAGGGAATCTCTAGCTATATTATTGGATATCTCCAAAGCATTTGACCGAGTCTGGCATCAAAGCCTTCTTGTGAAACTACCATCATATGGTTTGCCGCCTCAACTTCGTCGCTTACTATCGAGTTTTCTTTCAGGTAGATCACTCTATGTGGTGGTTGACGGAGTAACCTCCGATACAATGGCTATCAAAGCTGGTGTTTCACAGGGATCTGTTTTGACACCAACATTGTTTCTGCTCCATATCAACGATCTGCTGAAAGTGACAACTTTTCCCATCCACAGATTTGCAGATGATGATACACTTCATACCGCTTCCTCATCTAGAGCCCTTATACCATCCATTGAAGCCAGAGGAGCGAGACAGGGACAGGTTGTCGCAATTAATGGAGATCTGGTAAACATTTATATACTGCCGATTTGCATTAGTTGGAAAAATATTTATTTTAAAGGTAGCCCATATCTGTTCCAGTTGAGATTCCTGTTATTTTGCTGGACATTAGTTTTTTTCCAAGAAGTAATCATGGTTGAGAAATATACAGTCGTTGTAACAGTTTCCAATTAATTCACAATAATTGTAGATTTTATGCAAACAATTCTTTGGAGGTAAACGCCAAGTCGCCAATACTTACGTATAATTCAATTTAGACCCTTAAACCTTATATAACTCCGATTAGTAATATAGTTATTCAGATTTGAAACAATATGCAAAACGCAACATCTCTGTTTATATCCTAGATTCTAAATTAAAGCCGGCTCCTGGGAAAGAGCACGAGTAATAAATTCATGACCTCGCGAAACATAAGCTTAAGCTAGACACTAATCTTCAAATCCTTTTCAAAGACACCACTCTAACATGTGACTATTCTCATCAACGGAAAATTACTGGAGCAAAAACCAAGTAACCTCCACTATAAAGTATATGTGCTATTTTAATACTGAATCCGTCCACAAATCAAGATTACCCACCCTCTGTGTATAATATACAGAGTGGAACAGAGGCAACGAATAAGATTAATTTCTTTGCTATTTATGTATAAATAGAGAAATACAGAAACATCTGGTGAAGTCATCAGTATTTTTTAATAGACTTCGATATAATGACGTCATAAGCCAACCACTGTAGTAAATTCAAATACGTATTTTGAACCTTTATCAAATTGGTCCTGATTTCTATGTACATCATACTGTAAAATATGAGGGCAAGGTAAAAAGTCCCTGAAAAATAAAATATATGGTGCCTCAGTCGAAAATGCTGAAGCAGAATGCGATAGCACCCGCTGTCACGTTTTAAACATCAGACGTGCTCATAACCCAGAGGACACACTTAGAGAACAACAAAATTGTGAATGACCGAAAATATGGCTTTCGTCAGCAGGGATCAACAGGAGACCTGCTTGCCTACGTAACATATGTATAGCAGAAATCCATTGAAAAACATGAGGAATCTCTAGCTGTATCATTGGATATCTCCAAAGCATTTGACCGAGTCTGGCACCAAAGCCTCTTTGGGAAACTTCCGTCATATGGTTTGCCGCTTCAACTTTTTCGCTTACTATCGAGTTTTCTCTCAGATAGATCACTTCATGTGGTCCTCCGATACAATGGCTATCAACGCTAGTGTTCCACAAGGAATTGTATTGGCAGCAACTTTGTTTCTGCTCCATTATACCATTCATTGAATCCAGAGAAGCGAGACAGGGACAGGTTGACGCAATTAATGGAGATCTGGCAAAGATTTTGAAATGGGAATCTAATAATCTAGTAAAATTCAATGCAACCAAAATTCAAGCTTGCGTCTCCTCCAGGCAGGCGGATCCCACAATCCCTAATATGATGATGTCAGGTACAACTATTCCTATGACGTCTTCCATAAAAATGCTCGGGATCACCACCAACAGCACCCTCTAATGGAATGATCATATGAGGTCCATTGCGAAAATCGCTTCACAAAAACTTGGTTTTCAATTCCGTGTCAAGAGCTACTTTAAATCTCAGCAGCTCCTCATAATCTACAAAGCACAGATTCGACATGTCCTGAAGTACTGTTCACATGTTTGGAGTCGGGCTCTCAAACATACGCTGAAGCTCTTTGATTCTATCCAGAAGAGAGCTATTCTTTTGATTGATGATGTCACACTTACAAGTTCATTAACCTCTTTAGAAGATCGTATAAAGGTGAGAGATCTCTCCCTTTGCTATAGATATTTCCATGGTCAGTGTTCACCAGAAATCTCGTCTGTTGTTCCACCACGAGAGATTCAAGAACG
This sequence comes from Endomychus coccineus, assembly GCA_958510875.1. Classification (NCBI taxonomy): domain Eukaryota; kingdom Metazoa; phylum Arthropoda; class Insecta; order Coleoptera; family Endomychidae; genus Endomychus; species Endomychus coccineus. The sequence continues at coordinate 4,465,564 of OY294071.1, read as the reverse complement.
GCGGATTAGACGAGCTAAAACTAGTCATCACTTCACTGTCAAACTTGAGACCTGCCAAACTTCTTCCTAGCAGACTTAATGTTTTTATCGAACATCCAATAACCTCAATGTTTTTAAACCTAAGATTTAGAGATGAAGATCAAAGACTCTAAGGGCCTATTTGAGAAAAATTAATTCCTATTATTATATCAAAACAGGTTTGCATATACTTAGCTTAGAAACCCAATGTGTGTATCTTATTTTATGTAAAGACATAATAATTTCATTGACTATATACAAAGCACCGTTGCTTCAAAGTTAAAGTAAATGAATAATTAGAACACTTGATGAAGACGTGAGATGTTCAGATCTGCAAACTGAATATTTGTGCTGTAAAACATATTTCCCTGGTGTAAATCAGATATAATATGCGTTATGTGCAGGATGGATCAAATAAACAAACGATGTATTCACAAACAGGAGTCTAAATATATACTTCAGTTTATGTTGACATGCCTTCGTAAATAAAGAACTGAAACAGATTTAAAAAAAGGCATAATAACTCTACTAATCGTTTTTTGTTTTCCGCATTCATAACAAAAACAGGGGTGGTGATTTCATTTAAAGCACAAGTTAAACCGAGAATTGGTGTAAACTGCGTTAATGGGCATTACATAGCTAAGCAGATAGACTTTTTTCATTGGCTTGATGTAATGGGACCATTTATTGGAAATAAAATGAGTATTCGAACGAACATATCTCCAAGTATCATATAGGAGGAAACTGTTTCTCCAGTTGATATTACGTATGATAGACACAACGAATGTTGGAGAGTGACAAACTGAACCAACAACGAAGAGTATAGGTTGTGGCAGAATCATATAATAGTCCACTGAATGAAACATTTTCACTAACAATTGTCCCGATGGATTCGGAATTTTATGATGAAGATTTCTTATATCCGTGCTTTCTTTAGCCGATGGCTCTATTTTGAATGACTGTGTGAGCTGCTCTCTTCCGTCTTTTGTCTCCATGGATAGTTTTAGGATAATGGCTTCGCTCCTCTGAGCTGTGTACCAAGACTGTCCAGATTATGCTACTCTCCATGGACGCTCCTCTCAACTCCGCACTAAGATTATGCTCTCCCAATTCATCTCTGATTTCTCTTTTTACAGGTAACCTACAGGATTGTTCCAATGCTCTTATTCTAGTGATTATTTTGTTATAGTCTGGGAGATATATACATATTTTGGGCATATGTGTTATGTTTCAGCAATTACTAATCTGAGTATTTTATCCTATATGAGTTGAACCTCCCACCCCGCCCCATTTTGAGTTAGCCGCCCCAGAAAATATTCAATTTTGGAACGTGTTATAACACTTTGGTGTTTGCTGCTAGTCGAAGAGGATCCCTTGGCGATCAATATTCAATAAATGACAACCTTTTTTCTCCATGCAGTTGGTAGCACTGGTAGCTTTAGTTATGACCAAAATTGGAACGTGATATAACTTTCTGACCAGGCGGAACATTTTTGTTAGCAATGCTCATTACTCGAAAACTACACGAAAAACATTTTCTATGCGTCCATTTTCAAGAATTTGGTCAGAAAGTGTTATACCACGTTCCAATTAATTATTCATGTTTATTTTGCGTTTTAAACTGCACGTGAATATTTAAATTACCAAGGAAATTCGAAATGTTACTAGTGGGTGACCAAATATATGTGATCCTAACATAAGAATAGTTTTTTTCATTGTAGGGAACACTGAGAAAATTAATAATTAATAATATTTCTCAAGAAAGTTTATCAGTTTTAAACACAGTACGGACAAATATCTAGGTAATTTAGAAATGAAAAAGCAATTTAGTAACTTCCGATTTACTCTGATGATGGCTACTTGGTAGCCGAAAGGTCCCAAATACTCCAACAGTATTCTTAGTGGATGAGGGTGACTATTTTTTATGTATAGTGTTGTATCTCTATACCAACTATCAACTACTTTCCGACGTTTTTGTGAGCCACTGCAATCGTGTTCGTGCTATCTTTACTCAACTCACTACATATGATATGGACAGTGCCTCTAGGATGATTTATTGTCTCTGTTCAGTTGATTGTATGATCAAACTATGAGGTGAACATATATTATAAACGGTTCAAGGTGAAACATCATTCGAAACTGTCTCAAATAGAATATAGAGTGCTGAATGTCATGACTGACTACTACTCTAGGTGGTCGCGTGCAGATGCTATGCGTGTGATTAAACTGAATTCTTTTACGTCGCCTTTGAATATATGATAAAAATACACTTTTGAATATATGATACATATTCACCTTCAAATTGAATATATGATTGATATTCAATCCTAAACGTAACACTTATCTCGCAATGCTGTGCAATATTTGAATCTTTGAACATCAATACCTTAATACTTTTTTCTATTTTTGGGTTGCATTTGTATAATGAGACATTGCAAATAATGTCGTATTATCTTGGACAATTAAAATTAGAAGAGATTCTTATAACAAGATATAACCTAATAAACTATAAAAGAGTACACACTGTCGATACACTATAACAGTCCTCAGTACTTTGTTAGTGTTTTCAGTGAATAAGGGTGATTATTTCTCATTTCAGATCGGAATAACTTCTTCAACATTTCCTCATTTCAAAGTAATTGTCGAAGAACAACGCATGTTTTAGATTGAATCCATTTCAGTCCTTGAATACACATACTTTTGAGCAGGACAGACTCATAATCGATATTAACTATTCTATTAGCATTATCCAATGTGTAGTGTCATCACCTTGGTTTTAATCACATTCAGATTCAATTCCATTAGGATCACTGTTGATGCAATCAATCAATGCGTCATCTGCAAATAAATTCAATGAATTGCCACTATCAAGATATTCATTATATCACAAATAATACTGTATGAGGTACCACTGTGGAATCTACTTCAATATAATCGCCGTGGCTAACCTCCTGGTACCGTTAACCGAACAAATCCCCGTAGAAACTTTCAAAAATTTAATGGTGGAAGCCATTGTGTTATGACGTAATACATTTACACAAAGGTAAGGAAAATCAATCATTCAAACACAAAATCAAAATTACAAATAACCTATTGATCTAGCATTGCCAAAAATATATAATCGATGATGTCATCGATGTGACGTCACCGTATTAAATCTGTGGCATTGAACTATACTTTATACCTACAGTATAGTTGTAAGGTTATACAGTGTCAATAAGTTCGATAGTTCATGCGACAGCAGGGGTAGTATGAAACATAGTTACATTATAGTTTCAGTAATTTCGGAAGTCAACGAGGCAGCAGGTTGTTAGTATAAAACATAAAGTAGCAATTGCAAAAAATGTCAATGTATCATACATTTGCAAATGTGAGGGATGTTAGTTATCGATAGATCACAGTTTATTCAATTTCAATATGTTAAATAGTGCCTGTACAATTGTATGACTTAATATTTATTTTATTTCTTTGATTTTAATTATCTGATGCTTTAGTATCATTTTCAATCAATACATTATAATGTTTTGGTAGTAAGTTTTGCCTATGCTTATGTTAATTCATTCTGTATAAACTCTCAGCAATAAAGCACTAAGTACCTATCTATCTACATATCAATAGCATAATATTCAAAAGCTTCCATGAAGATATTAGCTACGACTTACCCGAAATTCTGGTTTCCCAATTATTTCTGCACATGATCACGCATGTTCAAATCAATTACCGGAACGAAATTAGCGAGCCACGACTCGTAAGTTCTTTCCTTTATTAATAGACAGAGACATACAATCCCAGTTATATCCAGATTACAAACTGCCCAGAGAATACCGCTTGTGATGATCGCCGAAACGTCGGTGTATAATAGCGCCACAGAATCCACCCGTAAACCAAGGATATATCAAGAATTCCTGTTCGCAGAATTCTGCGGAAGCACGTTCAATATATCATCAGCAAATTGTGAAATGTCTTTATTTAATATGAATGGTAGTTCGTTTGTATAAAGTATAAATAGGAGAGGGCCCAATATTGAGCCTTGAGGTACTCCTTTGCTTAAGTTATATGTCCTTTTTCATTATATGCTATCACATACCTACTGATTTATTTCTATTGTCTAAGTTGATTTTACTTTTACTTATATTCGATGATAGGCATATACTTTTGAGTATCCTCTATTTCATCTTTTTAGAAAATTGGCTCAACTTACGCAATTTTAGTCGATCCTGTAAAAGGCCTGTACTGAACATGAAATTTATTATATGAGCTAGCGGATTTAAAATCTCGCTTGACACGTATTTTAATTGCTTCACATATCTTTCATCTTCAACTGCTGCATTCGTATTTTTCAGAGAACTGAACTGAACATTTCTTATTCCATTCTGATCCGTAGGGAACAGGAGAATATTTATTGTGTTTGTCCTTACAAATTTCAGTAGTAAATCATCTATTTGTATAGCAAGGTATAGACTTTGATTCATAAATTGCTCACTGGAGGCATTTAACTTTTTTTAAATTTTATACCCGAGGGGGAAACCTATAATGTTCGAAGAACATCGTGTGAGTCAGTTGTGGAATGTTGAGGGTAGAGATAGGCATTCGAATTTTTCTCAAAGGTTTGGAAGTTGTAACAAATGTAGACAGACAGTATGGTAGTAACGACGCTAATTAGACATCGTTCGTTACATGTTTGTAAATTAGTAAAAGTGTGCAATTAAATTCATTATTAAAAGGTTCATGAGTGTTTTCATTTAACTACGAACGTAACCTTAAAAACAGATATACAGTCCACAAAAATCGGAAAACCCCAACATATTTTGTAGGCATAGGGAAATACCTTACTAGGTAGATCAATGAAGTCGTAAGTGTGACATCATCAATCGAACGAATAGCTCTTTTCTGGATAGATTTCAAGAGTTCCAGCGAATGTGTGGGAGCCGAACTTCAAACATGTGAACAATCCTCCAGGACAGGTTGAATCTGTGCTTTGTAGATTATGAGGAGCTGCTGGGATGTGAGTAGCTCTTGGGGCACGGAATAAAGAACCAAGTTTTTGTGAAACGGTTTTCGCAATGGACCTCACATGCTGGTCTCATGAGAGGGTGCTGTTGGTGGTGATCCTGGTGGGGATTATGGGATCCGCCGTCCTGGAGAAGACTGACTAAATTATCAGATCCACATTTCCGAATCTTTGCCAGATCTCTATTAATTGAGTCAACATCTCTGTCTTGCTCCTCTGCCTTCATTGGATGGTATGTGAGCTCTAGATGAGAAATTATGGGATCCGCCGTCCTGGAGAAGACTGACTAAATTATCAGATCCACATTTCCGAATCTTTGCCAGATCTCTATTAATTGAGTCAACATCTCTGTCTTGCTCCTCTGCCTTCATTGGATGGTATGTGAGCTCTAGATGAGAAAACGGTATAGAGTGTACCATAATCTGCAAAGCTGTGGACGAGATGGTCACTTCCAGCAGATCGTTTATATGGAGCAGAAACAAAGTTGGTGCCAAGACAGATCCTTGTGGAACACCAGCGTTGATAGTCATTGTATCGGAGGATATTCCACAACAACCACACGGACAGATCTATCTGAGAGAAAGCTCGATACTAAGCGACAAAGTTGAGACGGCAAGCCATATGACGGAATTTTACCAAGAAGAAGGCTTTGGTTCCAATAGATTTCTGTCATCTATGTGTTACGTAGGCAAGCAGGTCTCCTGTTGATCTCTGCTGACGAAAGTCTTATTGCCGGTCGTTCACGATTTTCGAGCAGTCCAGGTATTGGATGAGCTCGATGTTTATTGCTTTCTCCATCACTTTAGAGATTACAGATAATAGTGGAATGGGTCTATAAGTATTAGGAAGAGTCTTCCTTCCTTTTTTTCTGGAATTGGTTGAACTCTAGCTGTCTTCCAGCTGGAAGGAAACACACCAAGTTTGTATGAAAGGGTAAACAACCTGCAGAAAAGTGGTGTCAATTCAGGCGCACAATCCTTGAGAACGACAGGTGGAATTCCATCTGGCCCCATAGACTTTTTCGTATTGAGATCAAGCAGAATGCGCCTTATTGTGCGCTGCCGAAAGACAATTTCAGGCATATGGCTATCGATGACAGCAATATTAGGAGGGAATTTGGTGCACACCTTCCAGCAACAAGGTTGGCTTTTCCCTGTAGTGTTGTAGCCAGTGTGCTATCATCTTTGGTTAGGGTAGGGAATGAACTGGAAGTGAAATTTTTACCAATTGCTTAATAGCTCATCATGGTTGTGTATACATGTTTGAAGATATTGTTGTCTTTCTTTGGTTATCCAGATTGCACATATAGCTTTACTTTTATGTTCAGCTTTATCTATGTAATTCAGGTTGGCCGAGCGTTGAGATTCCCTCATTTCTTAAGCATTTAGAGAATTTGTTATAATCTTCATTTGATTTGATACCAGCCCCAGTATAAGGTACGTTGTATGCCCTCGCGTTTTATTGTCTGTATTTATTTAATGTTCTTAGTGAGATCGAAGTGAGTAAAATATGTTTAGGATATTTGTTTTTACTATGTACATTTATACTGTAGCATCACTTTTTTGACACTTGAATCTTAATTTAGAATACTTTCTACCCCAACTTTTCTGGAATATACTGCGAAGGTATATGGACGTGATTTGCTTTGCTGTTATGAATGGTAGGTATAAATTTCTCTAAGTTTGTATTTAATCCGATTAATTGTAAAGACACACATTTAAAATTATTTTATTCACCTGCTTTCCAGTTTCATTGCGCTTTTGTTCGAGTTAAATCAGCTGAAATCCAAGTTTCTTATACATAGTTCAACTCAATAAATAAACTACGCGAAATGATAAAGATTGAAAGGGAAAACCTTCACAAAATATTTAATTTTCATTCTTCTCATATATAAGACTGATATTTCACTGAACCTATTCGAGTCCTGACATTTATACAAGAAATACAGTTTTGGTGAAATATGTAGGACAGGATGGTTCGCAACAGGTGGTTTTGTTTTGTTGTGTCGTCGGCGTCACATGTGCAACGGGACGTCTATTAATTCCCCCAAAGTTTAGGGTTCAAACGATCAACAATTTGTCCAACACCAAAACTCGTCATACAGATATTAAGTTCACATTAACTCACTGGAATTCCCAAAGTTCTATAACGTTCAGGAAAGGAACACTACAATTACGGGAATTCGAGCATCCTGGTGATTAATAGGATGACAATTTATATGTAAACGTAATGTTGTTAATGCTATAATGTTTTAAATCGTAATCATCACAAAATAATTATGTATAAACATTCTCATTATACTTATATGCGAGTATTTATCGAAGGGAATACCCCACAAGAAGAATGGATCCACTGGAATATTTCTTTAACTATTCAAATCACTTGTCCTGTTTTGTTGCATATAATTATTTTCATGGTTGCAGTAAAGGGAATGTAGCAAAAGGTGTTAAAAAGTAAGTGGCTTCTCATCGAAACCAATTTCCATCCTACCCAGACATTCTCCAACTTCTCGTGCTCCTGTATACATTTTTAGTTATGTCCAGCTGATTCTTGTGTATATGTTGTTGGGGTCTGCGTTTCAATAGAAAAAGATTGTTTTACTTACTTTTCATTAGGTATAAATTACTCATGAATAATAATGGCAGGTCTATCTTCATGTCCATTGAGTATGTAATATACATACGTATATCTTTTATTATATTGTACGAAGAACCGCTAGTAATGGCCCAGATGGTCTGATCGGCTTAGATTATATCTGCAAATCTGTAGATCCATATCGTTCAAGTCAGCAGAATAACAAACATCCAACAATCGTTGTAATAGTTTATAACTGAGCATATTCCTTGAGCGGCATCTGAATCCTACTAAGAGGGTGGAAGTTGTATTTTGGAATCGTTGCCAAGGGTTGAACCTATCAATAGAAGCAAAATATACTGGTGACACAGATTCATGCTACACCCTCTTTTCTCCTTCATTTTCCAGCTATTTCATAGTACATCGGTTATCTACTTATGGTTGATTTTTTCATCGTAATATCTCTTTGTTACCTCTATGATTCGATCTAATCTAGAATCTCTAATGAATCGCGACCCATCAGGCTACCAACCTTCACACTTGGTTGTACTTACCTAGGATACTTCTTCATTGATTCTTTTATAACCGGGATGGTCTTACCACATGGGCTGTTGGGGTAACTGCCAACCATAGTAACTCAAAAAGTGTCATTCGAAACAATTGAACTTAATATGAATGTGCGTGGATAGTATTTGTGAAGAAGCCTGGAATCATATAAGCTTATCAATGATCTACTAATACTTCCGTGGTTCATATTCACATGGATATATAAATTATACGTTAACCAAAGAGGCATAATTGCTAACGCTATAGCCAGCTGATGACATAAGTTCACTTTTTGGGTTACAATTATTATTTTGATCCAGAATCTGATACCCTATATTCCACAGATACCCCCCTTTTGTTTTCAAATTTTCAGCTATTTTTCTTAAATCTGGAATATTGGATGTGTTACCAAAAGACAGTTTTGAGATATCGGGAAATATCTTGAAATGGAACGTTATAACATGAAATTTTTTGAGCAATGATACCCCATAGTTGATATTTCAATTAGCAGAACACTCATGTAATTTCTAGTTAGCCATAAACCCCCTAAAATTATTCCACATGATCAAGACTAGCGCAATTTTGAATGAAAAAAAGTCTTGTGGTTAGAAATACGTGCTAAACATACACCAAAATGTTTTTTCATTTGGAACTTAAATTTCAAATAGTACTCTGACATCATTTGGAATTACCGTTAATGAGAAATTCATCCATATTAATTTTTTGCGGGTCGTCAATTTGAACATAATCACGGTAAGAAAATTATACGTATTTTCTCTGTTCAATAACAGTTTATCAAGCTGCCTATGGAACGAAAAACAAATTTCCACGTTTTGATAATCTGCTATTGACAGATAGTCACTGAATATATTGTCCTAGTTTGGATTGATATTAAAAAGAAGTTTAAAATGCTACGAGTTTATAACAGAAACAAGAAAGTAGATATGTTTTTAATTTATGTGGAATGTCGGCAAAATGCAGTTGCTTCTCAATAGTTGTACTCGGAAAGATACCTTGAACGACAATGTCCGGCTAGAAATTACTTCCAGCATCTTGAAAAGCATTTAAGAAATGAGCATTCAATTTTACAGATTTCGTAAGAATAAATTGAAAAGTAAAGAAGAAACACCCCCTTTCTTCCATTGATCGGCGACGAATTTTATATTCATGATTATAAGCCACCGGAGTAATATAGATTATTGGTGAACTTCTATCACTCAAGGCTCTGTCACAGATACTATCTACGCACAGAGTATTCTTTGTAAGTATAAGAAAGTGTAAGGTTTAGAGATTTTGAATTAAATCAAATCATATAGATCGGAATACTTTGCAGGTTAGTAGGTTATTTGTAAGTGGAATTTTAGATGCAATAACATTAACTGAACACATAAGAGAACATTTATTACCTCCAAGCGGCAATTCTAGGTTAGTAGGTTATTTATAAGTCTATTTTCGGATGGCAGATAAACTTTAGAGCAGTTAAGATGAACAAAAGCTAATATTCTCGAAAATCAGGGGACGAATCTGTATAAACGGGTAAGGAGTTTGTTGGAATTTCGCCATTAATTAATGCGGTCGGACGAAACTGTATCTGCTTCAGACAACTCTGCTTATAAGCCAGCACCTTGTCGAAAAGTATATAAGCGTGTTATATAGTGAATAGAGAAGATTGCAGAACATTTTTATCAAAATTGGGTACAAAATTTCAAATGTATATTATTACCCGTCAAATGCTGTTCATAAACTTTGATAACGGTTTCAAACATTTTTCTCATCTCATCACGAACATAACGACTTTATTTTGGGTGAATGATGGTCTAATAACCTGATAATACTGCACTCTGGACGTTTAGGTGCAGGGTACTATTATACAATATGCAATATTCAAAATGATTTTACTGAGCTTCTATTAACAGTAGGGTTGACAGAAGCATCCTTTGTTGATGCGAGAAATAAAATGACACAATATTATATATTATTTACCCTCGTTTGTAAAATGAATTCAGGATTGAAATATCCAGTTGTTTCACTGGAACGATTGTGAATCTCTGAATTCGCTGAAAACCATTTTAAATATCTAATTATCTTTACACAGCTTTTCACTTCCGTTATGGTTTTATTTTAAATAGCAGTTTGGGTTAATCGACTGTTTTGTCTTATTCAATTATTTATGCCCTTTCAGTTTTTGTTATCTTCTTTAACGCCATGAAAGATATAAAATATTTGGTCTCACAACCAAATGCAACTGCCCTTGCTGCGACATTAAAATTACTCACACAGCTTCATGGTAGAAACGAATTTACATTTAATTCGATGATTATAATTTTTATAAATTTATTTGTAAATGAACATTGACGTTGTTGAAATCGTTAGAAAAATATGATGATCGGATGGGACTGAATGATGTGTTTTTCGAGGACTATCTATCTGTAGACCAGATCGAAGAAATTTAAAGGGATTTCGGAACGAAATCAATTAATATCACTAGTGCCATTTTGTATGTCGATAATTAGGAAGTCAGATCTGGTAACACATTCCAGAAGTTGTAGGTGGAAGCATTTGTACAACTAATTTTGAAGATATCTTTCACGGCCGTATGATAAAAGTACATCACAACAATCACAAGTGGCGATTGTGTTTAGCATTTCAAGTAAATTCCATTTAATTTCGTTGGGAATTTCAAGTATTCATGTATTGCGAGTAATTTTTATATCATACTGTTTCATTTTCAACCAGAATACTTACACATTTTGCTGCTATGATTGTTCAGTATTGTGTAATTTAGAGTTGAAATATTTTCATCTCTACAACACCTAAGTTTTTGAGATTCATTTGTTAAATTTATACGTTCACAATTAATGTAAGAACTCTTGAATTCTGTTTTTACTAGTCCAGTCACAATTCCATATAGCTGTTCTAGTTCTACTTTTTTGGGTAATGATGAATGTACGTGTATTACGCATTTCATCATTGGTGTAATTTTCTTCATTACATGAACTAAACAGTCTTCTTTCAATTTGGTTATTAATTGAAGTTTGTATGGAGATAATCTTCCAAACAAATATAAATAAGTTTCTAAAAACCTATCTGTTGCAATCTTTGACAAACTCGTAAGGTCCAGGAACTAAATCATCATTGAATAATCTACACTTCATTCTACTCTCACTTCTTCTTTATCCAATTTGGAATTATTGATTTGGAACTATTTTAGAACACTTTATCCTATTTGCCATCAAACCAAGAAGGACTTTTTCTCTTATCATTCTTCTTTCCATCATTATCGTTGAAAATATCTTCCCACAAATTTTGAACCTTGTGTCTGTCCACATGAACACTCCCAATAAGTTTATTCAGACTTCGTATATTCAACTTTAATTGAAGAAGAAGACGGTCATAATTTCCTGCTGTATGGAGCAGGTATAGATCAAATGTATATGACGTGACATGTCAATGGTTCTGGTTCTGCAATTTTATTTTAGAACTCAATACTCTTGATACATTGAAGTGAAAAATATAGGTGGTGACTGGTAACAGTTATTGTAGTAGGAACAATCTCATTTCTGTGACCCTGCCAGATTACCACGCGTGTGGAGCAGCAGCAGGAGTCCGGGACACTTGACCAGGGAGGAGACATGTTCCATCGCAAATATCTTTTTTAAATTTGCCACTCCCAGGAAGATACTTAAAGCATAACCTGCATTACCTCACTGGAAAACATGAGAAATCTCTAGTAGTATTGGATATCTCCAAAGCATTTGACCGAGTCTGGCACCAAAGCCTTCTTGTGAAACTTCCATCATATGGTTTTGCCGCCTCAATTTTGTTACTTACTATAGAGTTTTCTATCAGATAAATCACTTCATGTGGTGGTTGATGGAGCGTCCTCCAATACAATGGCTATCAACGCTGATATTCCACAGGTATTTGTCTTGGCAGCAACTCTGTTTCTGCTCCACATAAACGATTTGCTGGAAGTGACCACCTGTCCGGTCCACAGTTTTGCAGATGATGGTATACTTCATACCGTTTTCTTATCTAGGCTCCCTATACTATCCAATGAAGCCAGAGGAGCGAGACAGATACAGATTGGCGCATCCAATGGAGGTCTGGTAAAGATTTTGAAATGGGGATACGATAATCTAGAGTTTAATGCAACCAAAACTCAAGCTTGCGGCTTCTCGAGGGAGGAAGATCCCACAATCCCTAATATAAGGATATCAGGTACAACTATTCCTATGAAGTCTTCCCTATCCATGGGATCACCTCTAACAGCACCCTCTCATGGGACGATCATGTGAGGCCCATTGCAAAAACTGCTTCACAAAAACTGCTACGAAGTACAGTATCGATAGAATTACACTATGCCGGGACTGAAAGGTGAAGACAACAAAGTAAAAGTGTTCTGTTTTATCATATCAATATGATAAATTATCACAAAGTAAAGCTTTGAATGTGGCTATACTCTAATATAAAAGTACTTACGTTTCCAAGGGCAGTCTGAAAAATGATTTCTAAAAGAAGAAAATAAGATGAATTAGGAGTGGGAGATAAATGTTTTTGTATTTGCGTATGAAATAAATTAGCAGTATTTCCAAGTAAACTTTAAATGAAATCTATTACATGTAAAAATAGGTTTCAAAAGTTATTTTGCTATTTTATTGCGCGCAAGCGTGCAGTTGGTTATCGTTGATGGTGCCCAGCTGTGTTCCTAGGTTACACAAAGCTATTTGTTGTTTAATACGATCTGTATATTTAAAATTTAAGGAAAATATTCAATAATGGAGATAACAACGGAATAAATTATGACTTAATTTATTTAAAATCATTGATTGAAGAACATTGCCAATTGAAGCTATTGATGGCAATAAAATCATTAATTTATAAGCGTTATCTTCCCTATTTTGAATAGATTCAAAAATCAGTCCTACAAGGATGATACAATTCTATGTTGAGCAGGTTCGACATACAGGACCATGATATGACAGGAAGTTAATCTGAAAATTTATGTCGGATAGTAAAATTTTAATCGGAAGAAGCGAACATATACCATGAAAAATATACCTCACGATAGATGAACTCCTAAGAAGTAAAATGTAGCAATGACTTTGTAAGTTTATAACCATTTTATGTGCAATAGAATTCTTCATATCTCTTTCGAAATCCATAAGTTAAACGTTGAATATTTTTTTTAGATTTCTCCAAAGTATCAGAGTAATAAAATGTGAAATAATTGGGAAGGAAAATGCACATTTTTATTCAAAGTATCGTTCATAAAGTATGCAGTTTTTCATTATAGGTTCGATTCAATCCATAACGAATTTAATTTTATGAGTACATGAGCAAGGTTTGTACTTTTTGTTTGGTTTTCACTAAACTAAAAATAAGAATCAGCATGCTATCGAAATATAGTCAATGTTCTGAATACATTCAGTTTCTCATAGTTAATTGATTATTTATTTATTGGCGGCGCCAGAACGAGTTCAGCATTAACTTAGTTAGAGAACGTAGCCTCGGATTATTTAGAATACTGGAAAATTCAAGCAAAACATTCTCGCGCTCCAAAAACTTCTCAATGTAGCGATCTTTTTAAGCATCTGTGCGACTTTTTTTGGCCAATCCGAAGCCCCCTGTTTAATTTTAATAAACTTATTCATCCTCCCGGTGAGGCCTACACTTTTTCGTGAAGTCCATCGTTACTGAGTTATTTTTGGTTGATGTTACACATATTTCAGTAAAAATAAGCATGTTTACGAAAGATTTTCCGCAACTGAAAAATTAAAGACAAAGAACTAACAAAGAATTTGGTTTTTAGTTTACTCTGTAGGAGCAATATTGACAGCTCGGTGGACGTAAGCCCTGTTCACCGAAAACAGAAATACAAGCAATGAAAGTTGAATAATTGCAAACCGGAAGCATAAAGAGCTTGTGAAATTAAATGAAAATACATTCAAAACGATTTTTTGATTACCTCATTAGCATGAAAAATAAAGGTATGGCACTTTTCAAAGCAAAAAACCAAAATTAACTTTTTTAAATCAGTAAAAAAAATTTTCTATCAACTTCTATCACATTTTAGAAGAAAACTTTCTCTTTTTTCGAAATATTCAAATACAAAAATATTGTTCAGGTAGTCCCACCAAACACAAAACTTTTTATGCTCTTCAAACATTTTATTATCTCTTCTAGATTTTGCGTAAAAAAATAAAACACGGAACTACGCATCTGGGAACGCTGGGAAGAAAATAAAACCATTTTTATCATATTAGCCATGCAAAAATGTAAGCAATTCAATTGAGGAAAATATTATAAAATTAACACTAACTGCTCACCAAATTGGTTTTTTTAAGTTGTGTCTTTTCGGAGATAACCGATGAAACTCACATTTCAACTGTCATCTTTATAAAAAATTTTGTATGAAACACACCTTTCAAATGGACGTCACCGTTTCATTCTTACAAGGTAGTCCCGGAACATCCTGTATAACGTTGCTTCAAATTTGCAATATTATGAATGACACCCTGTTGATTATTCTGTAATCAGAGAATGGTAAAACTCCAATAAAATCAGCAACGATAATTTGCATTTCAGTGTAACATAGAATATAATATAATTTTTTCATTAGCGATTTCTTAATTATTTTGCTAACAAAAGAAGGGCAAGTCACATGATCAATTGATCACAGTTCATTTTCACTCCCTATAAACTAAAAGCGCACATCCAGACAAAGTAAAAAATGTCATATAGGGGAAAAAAGAGCCTAATCCAAATTTTATAAAAATCGATGGCTATTCTCGAGTTCCGGAGGCAGTACCTTCATTGACTGGATTACCAATATTGAACTCCAGTCGCAAATGATACGGACGGGGTGGGGTAGGACAAACATTTTTGAGAAATGGAAATAAGAATTCTTTATATTAGAGTTCAATCAATCTTCTGAATACATAGTTTGTTATAGTTCATTGAATACCCGCATTATATATTTATTGGCGACTCCAAAAAAAGGCCGAAAACATATGAACAGTGAAAATAATAAGCAGTTATCAATTGGATTAGTTTACAATGAATATAAAATCGTAACGATCCCGGGATTATGAAAAATTAGAAGATTTATGAAATTATTATTATGCTATACGTAATTATTACTCATCATCTTTTGATAGCTTAAGGTGATCAGTTTTCATATCTAAATAATTTCTCATCATTCCATTTTAATTGAAATTGCAATATTTCTGAATCACTAAAATCTTAAGGGGATAATATCCAAAGATGAGTAACTTTTATCCACGAATATTCTGTCCTGCAAAAACCGATGAATGATTTGATTCTGAAGTATATGAAATAACTGACCATGGAAATACAAATGGCACAAATCGATAATAATTAAAAAGTCGACACTCGCAAAGCAGGTAATGAAGGCAGGAAGTAATGAAACACGAACGTATGTTGTCGTCATATGAGAAAGTTATATAACCGTAGGTCCGTACTTGTTTTTGCACCCGCTTGAGCTCACAACTAGCTAACATTTTTTGTTTGTTTTTGTTCCCCTGTAAACAACATGCATGCAACCCTCTTCGCCCCACCGGTCTTCTTGCTTGCTTTAGTACAAATATACTACACTATTGATTTATTTACCCCATCCCTAGCAAACAGTACTGTGTGTATGTAAGGAAATATACTACAGTCGTGGACAAACATTATTTCATTATACATCGCGTGAAACGTGCCTATATTTAAAATTGTTTCTTTTTTATTTTATCATAGTGCATTTATCTCTTCGATGCGTTAGAATCAACATCAAAATTCAATTCTGTTTTGTGGATACATCTAGTTTTAGTAAGAAATTGTAACAGACACGAATGATATAGAAGCCAATGTTATTTGTCAAGCATCAGCTGTTGGTTTCCCACTTACGGCGCCTCCGGAGAATCGTACGAGGAGACGTAAACATACTGTCAACAGCAGATTTCGGTCAAATCAAACTACCGATTATTTATATTATGTGTAACGAAATAAGTTCAATGAGAATGTTCAATTTGCTCGAAGGCACATCAATAAACTCCAAGTATATCCAGTTTTACTGATACCTACAATTAGAGAGAAACAAAAGGATTGCGATTACTTGCAAAGCACTCTATATCAATTTTCTTATATTTACGAAATAATTCGTTGATATGTTGTTTATATTATATAAATTGTTGATAAGCGTTTTCGAAACTGTGAATGAAAGCGGAAGTTCAACATGGTTGCGAAAACCGGTGTAAATGGACCTAGTGTTTTGGTGATAGTGGGGATAAGTTCAAAAAACCAATTTGAGATCCTGGATCGGAATGCCTGAATACGTGAGTTTGATAATGTACAATCGTAATACATAACGTGAGATACATGTGTCATTTGCAGGTCATATTTTTCAATGTTAGGCTCAGTTGTGTGTATGTAAAATCAGAGGTACGTAAACCAATGAACTGTTTTCAAACCTTTATCTGAACTTTGATTAAGTTCTTTAATTTCTTAGTGCCTTATTTATATCAATGGTAAAATAGCTGCAGTTCAACTAATGCAAAAGTAACAGTGGATTGGGTATAGAGATTCTGGTTGGATTGTCAAAGTAACGTAATCCGTGGGTGATAAATTAATGAGCTTGAATCTCAAGGTTTGTGGTTTGGTATTATTGTTCCAGATTTTTCCTTCAAGTACTGGTCCATCAAAACATTTTCGTTAATCATTTTCTATCACAACAGTTCACATATTTTTCTTGACGTCCAGTATCTTGTAGGTGTGAGCATTGAGGTACGACCAATTTTACTTCATCCAACAATGACTGCTTCATAAATATTTTGTTGAATTTCCATCGCTTTTCTGTTCAATCGATCATGTAATAACAAAAATAATCAGTGATGGTAGTTTTGGAAGATAGTAATAAAACAGAAGTTGAAGAATAAAATTGTCTTATCCTTCATTCACTATTGATAAGAAATAATCAACCTTATCCACTAAAAGTAATATTGAAGTACTGAGGACTTTTCGGCTACCAAGTAGCCATCATCAGAGTAAACTAAATTATAAAAAAAAGGAAATTGGAACGTAACCAACTAACCAAATTAGAGCCATTACCTTCAAATACTTCAATAAAATTCAGAAGTCTCTTATCATTCTTTAGTGATTAATAAATTCCATAGATTACTACAAATGGCATATTTGTAGCAAGCTCATGTAATATAACATGAATAACAATGAACCATGTACCTAATGCATCCAATCAACTTTAGTTAATTGAACATCAATTATAATAATAATTTAATTGGGAACAATTTTTCAATAAAATATTAGATGATTCATCTTTATGGTTTCATTTGGTATTATATACATTCTGTCATCGGCTCGCACCATCATTCCATCATATTGAACCTATTAATTATACTGGGCCCATTCTCAAATTGAGCAACTTTGCTACAATCAGAGTGGTTCCATTTGGAAAGCAATATTGGCATGTTATTTTCTCTTGTGAG
This sequence comes from Endomychus coccineus, assembly GCA_958510875.1. Taxonomy (NCBI): domain Eukaryota; kingdom Metazoa; phylum Arthropoda; class Insecta; order Coleoptera; family Endomychidae; genus Endomychus; species Endomychus coccineus. Next base: position 4,447,909 of record OY294071.1, on the reverse strand, counting down.
TGAAATTGTATCTATTATCTAAAAAACTCCACTAGAATTGTTTCTTTACGCTGAAGTAGTAATTTAAGAAAGATTATTTCCGAACAAACCGTTTATAATTTATCATTGAAATTTATGGTGAAATTTGATCACCGAACTCCACCGTTCATTTTGAGTATTATTTTCAATTCATTGGATGTTTGTTTTATGAATTAACAATACAACCAGTTTGTAGGTGTAAGAAGAGGCTAAAACACCGTTTAGATGTTTTAGCTTCAAAAAAGGTTCCGATTTTGACAAATCCGGGATTTAGAAAATCAATTGTGAGTCGTGTTCAAAACGCTATGTGGGTTAAACTAGAAGGAACATCAAAACTCGTTATAAGGAAAATTTTGCCCATATAAAGAAAAATAATGGTGAAAAATCAGCGGTAGCCGAACATATTTTGAATACAGGTCACACCATTTCTCAAGGAAGTTTATCACTTTTAAAACACAGTACAGACAAATATCTAGGTAATTTAGAAGATATGGAAATGTATAAGCGAAAAAAAGCAATTCATCAAATTCCGATTCATCCTCAGCTGGAGATAAATCGGAATTTGATTCCGATTCCGCTGAGGGTAACCCATTGTTTGCAGTATTATCCCCAAATAGTATTTAAATAGGCACACTCTGATTCATAATTTAGTTTACTCTGATGATGGCTACATCGAAAGGTCCTCAGTACTTTAATAGTATTTTCAGTGGATAACGATGATTATTTCTTATCAATAATGTTATAATATATCCACAGTGTGAACTCTATAGTTTATTACCCTTTATTCATTAGCTGATTCTGTATTCAGCTGTCTCTGCTTCATTCATCCAACAACATCATGCTTTTCTTTGATTTTAGATCAGTTTCTTTCAGATTATAGCCGACTTGCTCTGTGGCACATATAGAATGTTCTTATCAAATGAATCGCTACTGACAAATGGAAAAATCATAATCACGAAGACAATGCTCCGCTTGGAGAATTTTGGTGAATCCATATACACGGTAAACATTTTTTTATCCCATGAAGTATAGAAAGTTTTGAAGAACTAGAAACATGAAAATACTCAATTGGTTCTTTTAGACAGACGCAGATCGTGCTTTCCAACGTAATAGGACGGTTCAAATTGTGAATATTTTTAAATCAATGAACCTCACTCGCTCACTTAGTCGTGCCTCAGAGTTAGATAGTGGGCCAATAAATATTATTTACTTTCATCAACATTCAAAAAAAGTTCCCAATACTGATGTCATATAATACGTCTGGGTGAGGTCGGCCTAAAATGTATATGAACTAGAAGTACAAATGGTAGAAACTCAGTCATATATAGATACTCAGAAAAAATTTAATATATATCGTGAAATATGGAAAAGACGGAAGCTACTTTGCATCATAGCCTTTGTTCCAATTAATAACTTTGTCACTGTTTCCCTTCTATAAAAATAATTTATAGAGCACATATCTATAACGTTAACATAACATGTTCACGTCTGAATTCATCTGTTGCTATGTATGACGAAAACATTCTTTCAAAATAGCTTACAGTACTCTAATTCATTCGAACTCAAGAATTTAATAATGATTCTTGACCCAGGTATGAATTATATGTAAATTTTTGGGAAATAGGTAACATTAACTCTTATGACTTGAAAATTCATTGGGGTTTAATTTTCTCAGGATTTTCGCAGATATTTCAGTTTTGAGCATTTCTGATTCGATCTAGACCATTTTTTCAATAATGTTTGTGTGTATGCGTGCGTGTGTGTATGTGTATGTGCGTGCGGGCGTATGTTATTGCGTAAGAATGTGAAGACGTTCCTATTGGACATTTTGCAAATCGCTTTAAAGTGAAACTTCATTGTTTTTAGGCTCGGTAGCACGTCCCAAGAGGTATTTTGACATCCTTGTTCAGTTTGCCGAATGAATTATAGTATTTTATTGAACCAAAATGACAACAGTATTTTTCTGCTTATAAATGTATATTACACGCATACGCATATGTTTAACCTAGGGAAGTGCTCGAAAATCTCATTATTAAATGCAAGTCACGCCATGGATGTGACGTCACAGACGGTTACTCTGTGGGATTGAACTATACTCTATACATTATGATTGAATGCTCTGTGGTCGTAGTATCACGGAATAAGGTTACATAGTGTCTTGCTCGCACTTATTAAATCACTATACACCGCTGATTTAAACTCGATCTGTATACTGGCTTTCGGATTCCAACCTGTATACTAATATTAGCATACAACCTGTATATGTTCACTGACCAGCATTCTGTTATGAAGCTATGGATTGACGAAATGGAATTTTTAGTTATTCAAATTAATCCTGATATATCAGGGATAAATAACTCACAGCAAAGAATCGATATTAGTTATGCATGAAATAAGTTCAAATGGAGCATATGTTTTGACTCAAGAAAATAGTTCAGTACGGTTCTGTAGATCTCGCTGATATTGATGTATAGATATAGCGACAAGTAACACATGATTAGGAAGTCCCCAAGTCTCGGAAAAGTTTGTCACACACACCAACAAAAATCAAATAACAGAGGTAGCATTATATTTTCAGTAGAAAGTTCTTATTGTAATCTTTGTGTAGATTGTTATTGGTGTGGTTGAGGGAATATTGCGTCTGACCCCGCGGCGGATGGCGGAACGACGATTAAGCCGCCCAACCCTAATGAAGTAACCATCGCCAAAAGTTTCCAACGCGCTTTAATGTTCTTTCGTGTTTTTATAATGACACGCTCCGCCGATGATGTCTCACACCAAACTTTCTATAGTCTAAAATGAAGGAAATTACTACAAATTCCGGAGGCAGCAGCCCCGTCAAAAGCTAAACAGACCAGACTTAAGTGTCCTCAATCACTTGCATCAATTTCGAAGCCAACCTCGCCGCATTCCTTTCTCAGCGTTTATGACATTTTTAATCAAATCTAAATCGCATTATTGTCCTAACCTTTAGCACACTCCACTGCTCTGTAATCAGGGAATTTATTCTTTCTAAAAGTTTAGTTATCGAATGATGCAATTTTTAACCTCCAGATTCATTTGATTTTGGAGTCACAAATAGAAAATATGATGATGATGAACTGTTTCATGGGTATTTGCGGTTAAATGACATGTAGATCGTTTTTAATATCGAAAGATGATATATACTTATTGAAAATGAGTTGTACAACTCAGATATCAATTTTGCAGTCGTTTATCGAGTCGACGAATGTTTATGGCTGGTTTATACTAAAGAATTTATAGTAGTGAAGTTATTGTTTCTGATTCGATGAGTTGACCTATATACCCAATTTCAAATGCCACAAGCAATAGGTTAATATGTCGACATGATATTTTAGACTTCTTGCATTCATCAATTATATTACTGATTCAAAAAATGTGGCTATTTAGAATATGATCAACATAATATTATTTATTCGTTTATTTATTTAAGCACAAATCCAATGAATTCAATGAAGAGGAAAACATAATAATATTTGCATAGATAACATATAATAAAGTATGCAAGAGTTCACACTGTGGATACACTATAACACTATAAATAAGAGATAATCACCCTTTTCCGCTGAAAATTTTCAGTGAAGAATGGTGATTATTTCTTATTTATAGATAACACATAGAAGAAGTAAACGACAAAACACTGAAAATTGGATGACTTATGACTAAATATGATTATGATTGAATTTGAATTGTTGAGAATATAAACACTGGAGCCAATATCTTGGTAACAAAGACACATGTTATACAATGCTGAAAAATGTAATAAATTGGTATTCTATGTATTCACGTATAATGAAGACTTGTTGCCTGTAATAACTGTAGGAGCTCAGAATAATATTTTTTTGGAGAAGTGAGATGCAGTCTATGTGATTATATTATAAATTCATCTATAGGTAAAATTAGTTGCAATACTTGTATTTCACTAGGCTTTGTTTCGGGACCGTCACATGGGGGTTATATTCCCAACCGTTTCTCCGTCGATTCTTTGAATCGCAAGATATGTATTATCAATGCGTGGCATTGTGAATTGCATTCTCAGTAGGGCATCTGCTTTCCAGCAGATGGTGTTGGGCCTTCTAGGTTCGCCAAACATTTTCGAAGGTGGTGATTATATGACTCCCGAAGATGTTAATCAGTAACTTTACGTCTGCCTCGTTCCACTGACGAGCTCATGATAAAGGAGAAACGATTGTCTGGGAATAAAAGATGTGTTCTGAATTCTCAGTAGAAGAACTTATTTTTTCCGGCAGATGGTGTTGGAATACCTAGGTTCTCCAAACATTTCTGTAAGTGAGAGTTATACTTCTGCCGGAAATGGTTGATCAGTGACTCGTTCTACTGATGAGCTCATGAGAAGAGCAAATCAGCTGTCTGGATCTAATAGACTTGTTGTCACTGTTTACTGGAGAACCAAATCTGTGTCTATTGAATCTAATTCGAAATGTGTTTGTATTTCAGTTTGCTTTGTTCCGGGGTGGTCACATGGGGGGGTTATATTCCCAACTGGTTCCCCGTCTATTCTTTGAATTGCGAGATGTGTATTCTCAATGCGTGGCATTGGGAGAGACTTGTGAGCTCTATTATCAAAGATAATTGAACTTTGCGATACATTTTTGGTAAAAATTCAACACGCAAGAACTCCAGTGATTGTTCTCAAGTATTGAATACACTTTATTGTTCTATAAGTAAACGAGTAATAAGAGTACCATCAAATTTCTTAAATGAACCTGCATTGGGAGAGACTTGTCAGCTCTATTATCGAAGATAATTGAAATTCGAATACATTTTTGCTAAAAATTCAACAAGCACGCACTTCAGTGATTGTTCTCAAGTATTGAATACACTTTATTGTTCTATAAGTAAACGGTTAATCAGAGTACCATTAAATTTCGTAAGTGATAGACCAGCATTGGCAGAGACTTGTCAGCTCTATTATGAAAGATTTAACAAGCAAGCACTCCAGTGATTGTTTTCAATTATTGAATACACTTGGGAGATAATAAGAGCAGTAAAATTCAACAGTATGATGAAACATTATGCACAATAGTAATTACAAATATTTTTGAGGTGGCTAAATTTGAATGTTACCAACTGCTCCAACTTGACATCCTCATGTATTGAGAATCTATCAATAATTACGTATTCCCTATGTGGATACTATTCAAATCAATTTTAATATAGTCACTAGGGATGTAAAATGGAAACCAACTAGCAGTTCGATCGTTGAAAGATTTAATTATCTCCTAGGCTTATGCGTTTGCAATTATCGCTATATCTTAAGGATGCATCTGTATGATTATTCATAGCGATGATGAAAACAAAATTTGTCTTATCGATCCAATGACAATAGTGTACAAACATCCCTGTTTTTTGAGGATTAATGTAGAATGTATCTGATTTTCCTCAATTCCTCTACTCCACAAATTGGAGTAGACACAATTTATTCTTCCATGTCGAAAAATATAAGACGTTACGCAACATTCCTTTAAAAAAAATGTCAAATAAAGTTTGATGAAGTTCTACTCGTGAGTAAAATGAAAATGTTAACCTTCGTGGGATTGAAGTTCTGCTTACTTTCCGGGGAGCCACAATTCTTCGATTGAAGCTTAAGTGAATTAGTTCAGTTTGAATGTTATTCTTAATGTCAACAATTTAGTTTAATATATGTTATAAGCCTTTTATTTATCGTATGTCAATATATTTCTTTCAAGGAATATCGACCGAAGTGAATTGGAACAGAGTTACATGCCCTTCTTATTTATAGGATAAATAGACTGTAATAATAGAGGTATTTAGGAAGATTTAAAGGAAGCGACTCGTTGGAAATTGTTTCGTAAAAATGTATTATTTAAAAGTATATTGGCGGAATAAACGAGGGGAAGTTTGAAAGAGAATAAACAGCACGGAGTAAGCTGTCTGCTGATAATAACGGATTTGCTTTTATCGTTTTGTTTTTATTGTCTTTCCTGAAGTGCCACCAAATTCTATTATAAACAAATTGACTTGGACTTAAATGGCATCTCCTGTGATGGGGTTGTGAAAAGGACGCTCTTAGTATTTACACCATCTTATATCCGGATCATTCTGTTTCCAACCCCTCAAGTTCATCGATGTATTGAAAAAACATCGCTGTTGGCCCTGTTAAATAATTATTTTTTCCAAATTATCACCAATATTTAATATAGAAATACAAGAAAACCAATATTCTACTCTCTCTTTCGCAAGGTTCATCTCTTTTTAATAGCCTACAGATTTACTACGAACGTATGTGCCTAGGTACTATAACCTTATCAAATCAAAATGTATCACGAAAAAAAAATGTATTGGCTGCTGATTTCATTGCTTTTATTCACAATGAAAGATAGAATTCCTAAACGTAGATTCAATTCTGACGAGTTAAGAAGGTAACTGGGATGTAATGACACATGAACCATGTAATCCACATGAAATCAATGAATTTCAAGATTATTTCGAGTATTGCCGACTTTATAAATGTTCCGTCCTAGTCAATCTGATCATCAGTGTGTAGAATGTAAGATTTAAAAACCTGATAATTCAAGAAGTTATGTCAAGAGGCGACTTAAAATTTCAATCGACCACAATCGTTCCTTAACTTATTCAAAAAGAAATTTGATTATACGTACCCTACCCTATTCACGCAGAAAAAGGAGCTCCCGCGTTCGTTCGTGGACTAGAAAAATTTACAATTTTCTAGAACTTTCAGTGCTCTTACTGGTAGATCTGAAAATTGTTATAAATTTAACCCTCTTCAAAACATTACAAGACAGAATAATGGCTCAGGTCAACCATTTATGAGATATTTACCAAAAACCACCCAAATCCACCAAGAGTTATACTGGGGTGGGACATGTTAAATAATTATTTTTTTCATATTATCACCTAATATATGATATAAAAATACAAGGAAACCAATATTCTCCCATTTCTTTTGCAAGGTACATCTCTTTTTGGTAACCTACAAACTGGACTACAAACGCATGTACCTGGATATATAGCCTTATCAAATCAAAACGTATCACGAAGAAGAAGAATTTATTGGCTGCTGATTTCATTGCTTTTTATTCACAATGATAGATTTAATCCCTGAACGTAAATTCAATTCTGACGAATTAAAGAAGTAACTGGGATGTAATGACACATGAACAATGTAATCCACATGAAATCAGTGAATTTCAAGGTTATTTCAAGTATTGCCGACTTTACAAATGTTGCGTCCTAGTCAAGCTGATCATCAGTGTATAAAATGTAACATTAAAAAAACCTGAAAAATCAAGAAGCTATGTCAGGAGGCGACCTGTAACTTATTCAGAAAGAAATTTGATTATACGTAGAATAATTATTGTAACGATTATTTCTTTATTTGAACGGCGTCTGATGGGGTTATCGAATTGTTAAAACGCAAAATTAGCCGTCATTCCGTTATATAAATAATGAGTAGCTTTCAGTGAGAAGATTGGAGTCCCCAATCCCGGTTCCTTTACTATATACACAAATGACACAGCTATTATTCCAGATAGAAGATTGGCGAAGCCCGCAACGCACACCACCACTTCGATCGTAAATTTTAATGTTTCATTCCAAGATTCTCCAAAAGTTATCACAATAATTTCAGAGAACCATAACGTTTAATTAGAACTTCAAACAACACGATAGGATTACGCATATACTTTAATGGAAATTGTTTTTTAAACATAACAGTTTGTTTTATATTCTCCCCAAGTTTCAAACTCTATTACGCGCTTGATATATCTTAATGGCCTTCAGTATTCGTTTTCGAACTGATAACTAGTTAATGAAAAACATTTTAAAAACACTGTTAATCTTTTTTTCAATCACTTCATATCTGATTCACCTCTCCCGCCTTAGGCACCGGCTTTCATCAAATTACCAAATCGATACATTTAGAAATAAAACCTAAGCCGTATGCGTAATGTACAATATGTATTCAAGTCAATATTTATCTTTGCCTCTATACCCGCATTTCAGTATTTTTTAATAATCTCTTACTGATTGAAATTCCAAACCCTGAAAACATTGTTGAAATGCAAAAGAACATGTATACTCTCTAGCAATATTTTTAAACGGTATAACGGATTAAAAAAATAATTTTTGTGCCTTGGTGAGTTTCTTCATAGATACCAACTGAAACCTATTCTTCTTCTTATTGGCCTAGTGACTGCTCTTATCCAATAAAACAGTCAATGTATTGAAGAAAATAATAATTGATTGCTGGTTCAGCATTTCATCAGTCCTAAAATCAATTGTACCGAAACACCACATCAACATTTTGAAATCATTTCTTTTTGTAAAAACCTGAAATTGCAAAGACACAGGCTGCTGTAAATGCTCACATGTAATAATGTTGTAAATCATACGGAATTGAATGGTTCGAAAAGTGAGAATATTCCCACAAACCAGCAGCTCAGCCTTTCTCTAACTATTTATATAGTCTAGGAGCTAGAGCGATATGCTGAACCGGAATGAATACACCTTGGCACTACTGTATATTGGTGGAGAAAGGTTCAATGTACAATAGTTCTCACCTTTCCCTACCAATATACAGTAGTGCCAAGGTGTATTCATTCAGGCACACCATATCGCTCTAGCTCCTAGACTAATATGATTCATTGTATGTTTAATTGTGTTCAACGAGAAGTTACGATATACTGTTGAGCTATTGTTTAGCACTGATACATGAGGTGAGTAGATGGATTATTCCATTTTATTTTACAAACTAGTGGTCTAGGCTGTCTTCAACAGATTTGCCCCTCAGATTTGGGAGAGACCTGGCTTCGAAACTCGGTATATTTCCAGGTGTGCAGAACGCATTCTAGGCATCTGAACATCTTTTCTATATCTATCTAGTTTAAACCTATTCGTTTTTTTAATCTTGCCTGTCCTCTGAAGGTCTGTTATTTTCAGAAGAGAGCTCTTCCGAAGGGGAGAATCGAACAATGAAGGAGGAAGTTTCTTTTTCCGGAATCTCTAATTCTACTGGAATAGAATCAGAAGATTCAAAGTGTACAATGCCATCGAAACCTGAAACCCTGAGGCACTCCCATGGACAATTCCAATGTCCCCGATCTTCTTTTTCATTATTCTGCTTTATTTCAACTAAGTGTTTGCTATTTCCTAAATATGACTGGAACCAGTTTAGTACATGTCCCCTTCCGCCATAGCTGCATAATCTCCAAACGCCTAGGAAAAATCTTAAAAAAATACCACACGCTATTCTCCCAAATTCCAGGTCCTCGAGAATGGTTCCAAGAAAATCAAACAAAGCTGTGTTTAAACTCTTATCTTTTAGGTCCTGAAACGCTGAGGCACTCCCACGAACAGTTCCAATGTCCCCGATCTAATTTTTTTATTATTCTGATCTATTTCAACTAACTGTTTGCTATTTCGTGCATATGATTCGAACCAGCTTAGTACATGTCCCTTTACGCGATAGCTGTATAATTTGTTAAGTAATAATTTGTGATTTATACAATCAAACGCCTTGGAAAGGTCTAAAAAATGCCACACGCTGTTTCCCCAGATTCTAGGGCCTCGAGAATGTGTCCAAGAAAATCAAACGGAGCTGTTTTACACTCTTATCTTTTAAGTATCCATGGTGGTTTTATGAAAACAAATTATCTTTCTCACGATCTCAAACTTGTAGCCATAAGCTGTTCGAAAAGTTTGGAAAAACGTCAGGAAACTGACGGTTTACTTTTTTTAGTAACAGTAACTATAGTTTCTTCCATTTCACTTTCATTTCAAAAGATGTATTTGAAAGTAATTGTAAAGACTGCAAAATAAGGTGTACAGAGTGCTTGAATACTTCAATACTTCCTCATCAATGCCAGGACTATTTTGATTTTCATATTTTTTGTAATTGATATAATTCCGTTCGTTGTGATAAGACTCAAAATCATTGATTTTCCATGAGTAACTTGTAATTTATTAGTGATGCTGCGATCTGCGATAGTAGACGAGTATAATATAACATGAACTAAAGAATTTACTATCAAATTATTATAGATACGTCAGCAGTGTAGGTGATATTGTATTGAAATCAGCCTATTGTTAAGGTGGAATAGTTCTGTAAAGGCATATTTTATTTAATATCCTTGACGGTTTTTTGACTGTACAGTTTATATTATATATTTTAGAAACAGGCTGTATATATTCAAATATCTAGTTCATTCCTAGAAATATATCAAGCCTGACTTTGTCGAGGTGATTAGTTACCCAAAGATTACTTTAGGCTGCATAATTGAAATGTAAGCGGAATTAAACTGAAATCAAAAGTTGCATGTGCTTAGTATTAAGAAGTAGTCTGCGCGTCCGTTGTTTGCCAAGAAACTATGACAAGTCAGCAAACTTAGAGCTAACTTGACTCTAACAACAGTCAAGTGGTTAGTTAGTAACGTAAAAGTACAAATACAACGACTTCCCTGGAGGTTACATCGCAAGGTACATATACACATTGTTCTCAAGCACCGAAGCAAAGGGGAATTTAGAGCAAAAAGGACAGAGTTATCGAAGCACATACTTGAGTCGAAGTTTTCCTAAGTTTTGGACTCGTGCTAGTAAACGTCTTTCAATATACATGTCTGTAATTTAGACTGGCTATAACGTGGTGGTTGTAGGGAGAGATCGCAGAAGTTGCGAGATGATTGTTCCCTTAGGCCTCGCCTAATTGTGTAGTAATAGCAAGAAGTAACTAGAAGCATTTGTAGGTAGGGTTATATTGTTCAGGTACGCTGCCTAACCTCATCGCTCACATATCACATTCACATTCACGTTCTACGGCGATAGTATGAATGCCTCTCGAGACGTAATAAAGTATAAGACGCTTTGTCAACTTCTGATGTCACGGAATCCTTACGAGCACGGTTTTATTACCGAACGAAAGCAATTTCATTAATTACAACGTTAAAAATACACTTAGCACTATCAGATTAAGATTTTCACTTCAAAATTCAAAGAATGTTCAATAATATTTGAGAAGATTTGATAACTTCTTAAAAAGGAAACATTTCTGAGCATTTCGGCAAATATGAGTGTCACTCAATTGGGGTTCTTTACTAGTACCGTAGTTCTTTTACACAACCTAGTACAGATTGTGAGGTGATTGTGTATGACTCCAGAGCCTTAAGCACTGTTAGGTTGCTCGCTATGATTGTGATTTGTCTATTCTCGTAGGTTCTCTCCCTCATAATTCGAGCATATGTTGTAATTGCTAATATTTTCGCTTAGAACTCTGTCGTAAGTTTCCCTAGGTTTGAAGAAATCATTTCTTCTTGGTCCTTTCGCTCGACTATTCCAGCACCTGTACTTTTTTCGATCTTGGTGCCTTTGGTGAACCATACGGAATCTATTCTAGGTAACCTAACAGGTTACTTTAGGGTTAGCATCTTCTCCAAATATCTACTCGCCTACTTCTTTATAAATTTGTATTTGTTAAAGTTACTCCAAAAGCTACTGGTTACCTCAGAATTTCTAAATAGTTGATTGCAGCAGCAGTTATTTATAGTAGGTAATAATTGAATTATATTTCAGTACATTCAATTTGGTACAGTTTGAACTACTATACTGAACTTCTTTCGCACCTCTCCAGTGTCCACTAGTGGTGACGTCAATCAAAGTGTTTATTATTTCTTTTTCCAATAAATATCTGATTGTTTTTGACAGTGGCGGTTATAAATTAATACCTACTTTCGAATTAACTAGATATTTTCGGAAGTATCCTAGTTATATTTACTCAACTCTCTAGTTACTGCGGCGCATCATTTTCATTGTGTTGCTAACATCTCTGGTCCCATCCAAGGTCAGTATGGAGCCTAGAATTATCAACGGGTAGCTTCCGTATTTACCTAAATTTCACCTTCTAGAAATGTTGTATCTGACAGTAGCAACGTACATGTTCTGTTATTTCTCGTTCTTCCATGCATAAACCACATGTATCTCCTTCAGCATTGTTCCAGCTTTATGTAATTCAAAGGACAACGACCAATAACTACGCCGGTTATTCTTGCTTGCTAGGTGTCGTCCGTCGGAAGAAAATTATGAAATTTTTCTTATCGTAATCCTAGAGTATAGTGCTGGTATATGACTTTTTTCCTAGTAACGCAGAAAAAGCTCATGTTCTGGAAAAAAGATAATGTACCTTAATTGGTGAGGTTGTTTGCCATTTAATTTTTTATTTTGATCCCTCTACAAGTCTCGTTGCAATACTAAGCAAGTTTGGATCAAGGCGTGGGGGTGTACATACCTTATATACCTGCTAGGTCTTCATCAGGGAAATGAGACATCTTAGAGACATATGATTCAATAACCAAAGAAAAAATTTTATTGTGAGTTTCTTTAACTGTTTCGATTTTTCAAGTAACTTGTGCAGAATATTTAGTTTACTGAGCGTAAAAATAAATCCGCTGCCTTAAATAGATAGTGTAGTGTGGACGAAGTTGGAGACGAACCTGTCATTTTGATGGGATTCCATCTATTGACTTCGATTCTGGTAGGATACTTTTTCAACACCTCATCCCTCATACAAGGACCTGCTGCGGTTTGGTGGTAAAGCAATCGCTCCTAGTTCCTTAATATAAGCATCTCCTTGTCGTCAGATACCAGGGAAAGAATTCGGTGGGAGGAAACCGATTCTCTCAGTATGGGTCGACTATTTTTACCGACTTTTTGTTCAAATCCCATCAACATGACAATTTCGTTAGGGCTCTATCATTGGATACTCCCATAAGGTGCCGATAGATTTTTATTGGTTATAACACTTCATTGTTGTACCCAATTGGAAGGTCCGCATGACACATAGAACTCAATCTATTTGATGGAACATGTCATGAAAACATGTTCATTCGAAATATGAAATCGAAAGAAATTATACTATGAAGATGCTAGGAAAGAGTCCTCGAGAATCCACAAATTTTCTCTCACGATATTGATATACACTGTGGAAACTTTAACTGGAATGAGTCCAGTAACAGAGAGATTAGAACTTTTTTTAAAAATGAAAAAATAGGTCAATTTCTAATTCCATTTTGACATACTTTTGATACGCTGTGGTAAAAATTAGCAACATGCTTAGGGGTTGGAAGCTACCCCAACTTTTTCTATTCAAATATAATGATACATGTGGCAATATAACCAATACGTTATTTTTCAAATATTTTTAATTAAAGACATGAAGACTAAGCAAATTAATTGATTCAAAAAGAGGAGGTCGCGTGCAAAACCGGTTAAATCCATTTTTGAAAAATGTTTATTAGCAAAAAAAGTCTCCCTTTTGGGCCTAAAGGAGTGATTAAACATTTCGTGAATTGGAGCTGTTCAGAGTATGGCATATAATTATTTTGATAAAATGTGGATTTAAATGGTTTTGCACGCGACCTAATCAATTATTCAATTAAAAATGTAGAACAGTTTATTCTCTGATGTAGTATGTTGCAAAAAGTGTCATTTCAGTGTAGGAGGTTGAAAATTTACCTATTCAAACTTTTTTGACCCTTTCTGGCTTGGCAAACAAGTAATTTTATTGTATTCTTTATTGTACGTAAAACGGTTCAGTTTTGAAAGATACTGTGAGATGGTTGGAAATGCGTTATTCAAACGAATTCAAATGTTAACTATGATTGGCTATGGTGACTGGTCCCGAAATCAAGCCGGGGTAGCTGGATTATCATAAGGTATAATTAACAAAATAGAGCGGAGGTGTCATGAATTTGGCCATGTGAGAGATGTCCCTAGACAAAGACAACCTGTTAACGATGAAACCAAATCAAATGTCAGTCTTCGCGAGAATTCAGTAACTCCAGTCAGACAATAGTAATACTACAGCACCCATATAGGATGCAAATGGTAGACGATCCGGATCGCCGAATTCAATATTGTCAGCAGATGATGAATATTACTGACCAAAACCACATATCTTTGGAATGGGTACTTTTTGCAAATGAGGTAGACTTAATTCTGCAAGCTTCATTTCCTCATCCCATGGAACCAGATTCGTTCGATGCAAAATCATGGAGCATCGTCACACTTATGGGGTTACCTTCAAACAAAAGTGTTTCATACAATGCCGGACAATATGAATGAACATATGGTGTCACAGTTTCAAAACGACGCATAACTATTATGGAGAACATGTTAAATCCCGTACTGAGAAATCTCAGTCCAGAATCTTAATTTCCAACAATTTTAGAACTCCGTCAATTTCACTTACCCGCCTGCCTATACCACCATCTATTGTTTCGTAGCAGAACTAATTAATCATTAACATCCCGATGACGTGGATATCTATTATCTACTGAATAAACTCTGTTATTTACTAATAAGGACGGATGAAGTGATTTTTATCGCCAAAAAGGTTCCCGGAAAGAAAAAGAAGACGATTTTTATGAAGACGGTCGTGTGTGCTCGTAGTGAGCTATTTTGGTGATTTTGTGTGGTTTACTTCAAAACGAAGGATTTATTTCAACCATAACTGCTCCATCCTTAAATAATCCATTGATCAATTGGATTATGATTTTGTGTGAATCAAATGATTGATAGTAACCACAACTAGTTTAGGAGGACTCAGCCTTATATTTTTTGAAATCTGTCTTTTTTTTTGGAAAGGACAACCTTTGGCAAGTAATTTTAACAATAATAGGGGGTGAATTTCCTCATTTCTTCTGAATACCCGCACGAGGTAGAATTACTTTTATACATTTGCCACCAGCGATAATTGCGAAGTTCCTGGTATCCTACAACTGTCCTCTACTAGTCAAACAGCTGACTGCGTGTATGCCGCGGTCGATTCGCGAAAACCAGACATCACCATCAGAGGAAGCCCGCGAATGCAACTAGGAAGCAGATTGAAGGTCTGACAATTTAGTTGATGTTATACAACGTTGGTGTTAGTTTTGATATTTAGAATTTAATCCTTATCTTAATTCAAGTTTAGTAGGTAACTTATTTTTCCATATCAAATAACGTCTCCTTTTATTGAAGTATTATTGTACATGATAATTGGAATTAAAACGACAGTTATATAAATATGTATTCATATCTACGGGGTTTCCGGGAATATCTGCATATATTGACCTAGCTCCCCTACGTGTAAAAAATCATAGCATATTTTGGGGATTACCGTTGATTATTCATTTTCCTCATCAACTTTTGGCTTTAATTATGATCATTAAAGGTTTAAAATCAAATAACCTCATATATATTTCAGTTATATTCTCAAGGTATTATTTGACAGAGTAATATGTTAATTTTCCTTAGAGAGCTTTTCCACAATTGAATATTTATTTTATATCTATTATTATTCTTTTCTTTTGCTTCAATGACCTTTTATTTATATGTAACTACAACCGATTAGTTTTCGTTAAGTAATTATATCAAATTCATTCTAGGTATAGAGACGTAAAGTTTTAAGACCTTGTTAACGCAGCAAAAAGTGTTACGATGAAACGTATCACAGAGGAAATAAGGCAAACATCACCTGAAATATTACGTGAACTAATTTTATTTTCGTTTTGTCAAAAAATAAAGCAACAATTAAAAAAAAATTTGATTCATTTTTTTTCTCGTTGTACCTACTAATTTGTAAAATTTGATGTTGCTTGCATCCCTTTCAAGTAATCTCTCAAATGAGATGTCGCAACATACAGCATTACGTTTAAAAATAAAAACTTGGGGTAGCTTTCACTCCCGAATGACGTACTACCTTTTGCTACTCCCTATCAGAAAATGGCAAACTAAAATTTGAAATTTAATTATTTTTTTTATTTTTCTGAAGAAGGTTTAATCTTTCTATTACCAATTTTATTCCAGATACAATTTCCACACTGTATAGAAAAAAACGTGATAGAGATAATTGGTAGATTGTAAGAAATCACGTCAATTCCGTACAATCTGAATAATTGGATTTTGCTAGGATCGAAATGAATGTCGAGAAGTTTATTTTGCATCAAAACAAGAATTGCTTATTTTAAGCTGAGAAGTTATATCGGTTATATCAACGACCAATAATAGGACTTGGTTGAATAACGTGATTTGCTTATTATGAAAATTTAGGCAATACTTGGCGTAACTAGCTCGAATAATGCAAATATCAAATATCTGAATAAAACAAAAACTAAAAGAACTGGCGCTCATCTCTGAACTTTATGAACGTTTTAGGTGAATATATAATTTAAGCAAAATGTAGCTTACTATTTCTTTGGTCGATCGAAAGTCAATAAGAGACGGAGAAGTCGCAATAACCGATCCAGAAAGAGACGGTTATCGCGGAAAAGGTAGTAGTATATAAAGTAGCCAAGTTAAAATGGTGTGGGAGAATCAAAAGAAGTGCCAACCCTAGCGTATTTTAGCATTCCCCTTGCGAGTAACTTGTCTCTCTTTCTTGCCCGTGTAAAGTCAGAGGTTCTTTGTTTGCTAGCCGGCGAAGATATTATTTCTTATTTCAAGTCACATTCGCGTAAGTAGGTGGCACAAATTATGTTCTTGGTGACTTTTGCATCTCGCTGGTGTGACATGCAACGATAGCTTTTATTGACGAAATCAGCATGCGGCGAGAATTCCGAATCGTGCCTGAAAAGGTGTAAATCAAAAGTTGACAAACACAGTCCGAAGTTGATGAACGCATTCATGCGATCTGACAAGGAGGTACTTTTTATTCTATCCCTAAGGACGGTCAACCCAACACTGTCATAACTTATATCTCAAATATATTGCCGCCAATTTAAAACGACCATTCGAGATGACCTGATTGTGATTGAATTTCACTACGATGTTATATAGTTTTCTTCTGAACCGTTATCAGTATACTTATGTAAAAACACTTCACAGTTTGATGTTACGTATATCAATCTACTGTTCTTAAACTTACAGGACACCATTAAGTAAGTATATTGAAGATATAGATACCCCTTCGAAATTGAAATAGAGAAAAATACGGATTATTAAAATAAGGAAGTATCTATTTATTTGTAGGAAAATCCCCTTTTGAAACTTCAAAGTATTCATATTAATATATCAATACTTCAAAATTAAACAAGGGTAATGTGAAAAAGTTCGAAGCTTTGGTGACTGCAATTTACATAGGGCAGACATGACGTAGTTTTTATGCTCGGTTCCAAAAAGATGTGGAAGTTGAAGAATACGATTACAAATTTCAAACTAAAGAGGTATTAGAAGATTATCATAATTTTTGATTTTTAAACATAGGTTAGATTTATAGCGTGTATAACTGAAAAAACACAAAATAAATATATCAGACTCGGTGAATTTTTGAATATATTAAACAGTTATGTAACCTAATTCAAAATATTCAATAGGTCACCAAACCCTATTTACATATTTATAATATAGTATTTCGGGAATTGCGTCTTAAATTAGGAACCGAAAATATATTGCAAATGATTAGAAATAGATATAGACGTGAAAAAACGTCAAATTATATACTATGTCATTGCATTTACAGTTTTTAGTCGGATTGACAACAAGGGTCGATACTAGGACCACAGCCTCCTTTAACTATGGGCCGCAAAGTACCACTTGGCAACGCCGCATCACTATGGATTTCTTTTTATACATTTTGACTACACTAGGCGAAAACCTATAATGTTCGAAGAACATCGTGTGAGTCAGCGATAGAATGTTGGGAGAAGGTGGTAGGTTATGAAATTTTTCTTGAAAGTTGGTCGGTTATTGGCATAAGGAGAGCACTCACTAGGGAAAGAGTTCCACAACTTCGCCGTTCGATAGAAAAATTAAGTATGGTAGGAAGAAGTTCCGCAGGTCTTGAGCGCGACAATGAAGGAGCGACTAAGCTTAAGCTCGTCTAGTACGCCTATCTGGAATCTCTCGTGGTGGAATAATAATAGACAAGATGTCTGATAAACACGAACCAGGTAAATTTCTATAGAAAAGGGACAGATGACCACGTTTCTACGATCTTCAACGTATGTTGATGTGAACTCCAAACATGTAAACAGTACTCCAGGAGATTCGAATGTGTGATTTGTAGACTATGACCAACTGCTGGGATGAAAAGTAGCTCTTGGCATGGAATAGAAAACCAAGTGTTTGTGAAGCTATTTTCGCAAATGACCTCACATTATCTATTTGAGGGTGTTGTTAGTAGTGATAACGAGCATGAATATGGAGAACTTCATAGGAATGGTTGAAACTGATATATAAGGGATTGTAGGATCCGCCTTCCTAGAGGAAATAGAAGCTTGTGATTTGGTTGCATTAAGCTCTATAAGATTAACAACCATCGGGCTTAACAACGGATGGTGCTCGAGCAATGGTTAGAAAACACGAAGGCTTAGTGAAATTGATTGAATATGAGACCCGCAAAGTTGGTAATACGTTGATGCTAAAATTTCATTGCATTATTCATCAGGAGTATTTATGTGCCAAGTCCCTCAAAATGGACCACGTGATGAAGGTGGTCGTCCAAACAGAGAGCACTTCATTGAGTCGAAGGGGTTGAATCACAGGAAGTTCCAAGAATGTCTCAAATCCTTGGATTCAGAGTATGATGACGTTTTATTTTATGCAGAAGTAAGATGGCTGACCCGTGTCAAAATGTTTGTTTCATTTGAAGCAAGACACAATCATTCTTTGCAAGCAAGTCGAAAAGTATCCCAGAGTTTGAAGACAAAGACTGGGTTTGCGACATTGCCTTTCTGGTCAATATAACTAGCCATCTAAGTGACGTTAATACAAGCCTACAACGTAAAGATCGATTAATTAATGACATACATGATCTTGAATAAGTTATACAGCCTAGCATGTATTTCTGCTTGGAGGATACTGTGTATTTACCCATGGGTTCCGAGTATTTGGTTTTGGGCCCAAAAACCGGCTCCCATAACTCCTGCTGTTCTGAAGCCATCGGTATATACCAACAAATTGTTCCTTTCCTAACGGGGTGAACTATCGCTTATAGTGAATACCTGAAGAGATTCACCTATGATATTGAATTTAATAGGACTAATGTGAAATCTAAAAAATGAAGAATTATCGTTTTAGGGGCATATTCAGATGATCTGATTCTTTATCGAATATCGTGGACGGAACACTATCATCACAAAAAAGTAAGACCGTTGCACCGTAGGTACAAGGTTACGTTAACTATGGTTATCCCATACTTTCTGTTTAGAAGCAGTGAAGCTTGGGTAGCGTGATCAGCAGAATTTTCGAACATGCAACTGATCGAAACTCTTGATCCCCTTGAATCTTCAAAGAAAATTTTTACTACACTGGAGACGATGAAGCCTTCCAATTTTCTCGGAAGATATGATATCCTCTCATTCCCTTTACTGTAATGGAAAAATAATTCGATTGGTTTGAAACTAAAATTTTCTACAAAACAGATATTATTCAGGATATCAGCATTTTGCATCCAGAAACTAGCTCCTTCTTATCATGAAGTATTTTCAAATAATGTGAGTCCCCTCTTTGATTTGAAGAGCTTCACGATATGTATGGTATACATTTTCACCTCCATTCAACAATACCTTGATTGCAATGAGTTCAATGAAGTTTCTTCTGAGAAATACAAGTATAATGAAGGGATGAAAAATAATAGTTACTGATTATTAGGGACTAGATATTCTAACAAATTCTGCATAAAAGTAATCCAGGCCATATGTATTACAATTTCCTGTATTGATCTATCAGATGATACTCTGCCTCAGAGCTACCGTATAATTTCATTTCTTATGCAAGATGTAAATAAGCAAGGGAAGATATCGAATATGATATTTTTATTCCTAAAGTGTCTCTTTTGATTAGAAGAGGTTTGGTAGAGTGTTACACAGACGAGTGCATTCACGCCAGTATCAAGGGTCTCGTAATGTAAGCTTTTCACCGATACACCCTTATAATAAGTTAGCACCTTTGTGGCACAGGGGCTGCTACAATCGTGAACAGTTAATATGAATACTGATTTCTTTTTCCCGAAGGATATGATGTCCCAGCTGTAGACGTTTTATTTCTATCTCCAATTTTATTCGATCTTCCTCCAAATTCAAATATTATATATCGGAGCTGAGAGCTGTATATACTCAGTTAGATTGAAATAGTATCTATTTCCCATTGAAGGAATTTGCAACAAAGTAGTTTTTTCATTAATGTTTGATGGCCATTTTTGAGGGTCATTTTGGGATGCATGATTGATTTAAGAGTCTTTACTCGATTTCATTTAAGAAGCAAAGTTAATTGAATTCTTCATATCCTAATCAACTGGTTTAGATGTTCTCTGTTGAATCACCTATCTAGTTTCTGTTGGATCTTATAGCGGTGGAATGTTGGGAGATGAGATAGGCATTCGAATTTTTCTTGAAGGTTTGGAGGTTATAGGCATAAGGAAAGACCTCACTAGGCAAAGAGTTCCACAACTTCGCCGTTCGATAGAAAATTGTCTGGTAGGAAGAAGTTCTGCAGGTCTCGAGCTTGACAATGAAGAGGCTAGCTTGAGCTCGTCTAGTCCGTCTATCTGGAATCTCTCGTGGTGAAATAACAGACGAGACTTCTGATGAACACCGACCATGGAAATATCTATAGAAAAGCGAGAGATCGTCCATCTTTCTACGATGTGTGCTCTGTAGATTATGAGGAGCTGCTGGAATGTAAAGTAGGTCTTGGCATGAAATAGAAAACCAAGTTTTTGTGAATCGCTTTTCGCAATGGACCTCACATGATTATTCCATAAGAGGGTGCTGTTCGTGGTGATCCCGAGCATGGATATGGACGTCTTCATAGGAATAGTTGACATCATCATATTAGGGATTGTTTCAGAAATATTGGTTAGCGGTAAAGGGTAATCATTTCTGAGATATAAGTTATTTTCCGGATTTCAGTAGAAATTTGACTTTAGTACATTAGCTGAAATCATAATAATTGACTCTGATAGTGTGAAGTCACAAACCTTTCACTATCGCAGATTCAAATTCATATTTTAAACTTTGTTGATATTGGTCTATACTTTTATCTATGTACATTAATTCGTACTCGGAGTAGATATTTATTTGAGAATTTTGATTACTGTAATTTTAAAGCTGAATAATTTGTTCTTATTTTGACATACACATTTTCATGTTTCAGTTTTGCAATTTTTGGAGAAACCTATCTCATCACATTCCCAGATGTTTCAAGTATAACTACCATGTTCGCATTGGATTTTGTTAAATATTGAATTAGATGAGCTGTCACTGGGGAGCCATTGAAGACAGACCGTGGCTTCAAGCCAGCGAAATTATAATGAATACCGATAACAACCAAAAGATCGTGATACAAGTGAAGGAAAAGAGTCCTCCTCCTTGGTTTTATTCTGGATAGTTCCGTCTTTTGGAAACCCCACATCATTCAAGTTTGCAAAAAATTGTATTCTCCCTCCTTGGTTTTATTCTCGATAGCTCAGTCTTTTGGAAACCCCACATCATTCAAGTTTGCAAGAAATTGTATTCTCCTTCTTTGGTTTCATTCTGGATAGTTCAGTCTTTTGGAAACCCAACATCATTCAAGTTTGCAAAAAATTGTATTGTCCCTCCTTGGTTTTATTCTCGATAGTTCAGTCTCTTGGAAACCCCACATCATTCAAGTTTGCAAGAAATTGTATTCTCCCTCCTTGGTTTTATTCTCGATAGTTCAGTCTTTTGGAAGCCCCACATCATTCAAGTTTGCATGAAATTGTATTCAGCAATATTTACCGCACAGAGGATCAGAAAATCATAAGTAAGCATGAAGCGGTGATAACATACAACGCAAATTTCCCGTGTTGCTACATATGGCATTCTTCTATGGGGCTCACCAGCATGTGCAGAGAAAGTATTCCTGAGACAAAAGAAAATGCATCAAGGATATCGCCGAAATTACCCAAAATACCAGCTGTACAGAAAATTTCAAAGAATACAAAATATTCATCATGCCCTCATGTTACATACTTGCTTGCCTTATATGGGTTCATAATCGTAAGGATTTGCTACTGAAACAGAAGGACATTCGCGATTACAGAAACGTGCAACTGCCAACGTCACAATGTAGAATAAAGAGTCCCCACAATAATTTTTCATACATCGGCATAAAAATATACAAG
Source organism: Endomychus coccineus (assembly GCA_958510875.1). Classification (NCBI taxonomy): domain Eukaryota; kingdom Metazoa; phylum Arthropoda; class Insecta; order Coleoptera; family Endomychidae; genus Endomychus; species Endomychus coccineus. Next base: position 4,425,753 of record OY294071.1, on the reverse strand, counting down.
CTACCATACAGAATACAGAAAATGAATGACAAACTATTCCGAATAGGAGGTTTGCATTAATCGTCTCTGATGGGTCATCTTTTCACAGTTTTCTTTCGGTGAACCTCCAATTATTGTGGCAATATAAGATAGATCAAAGATTTGAGAGACATACTCGAAATAGTACATGTCTGAATCTAAATTACATTCGAGGATAATTCTTATGCACCAAATATCCTTCAAGAATTACGACCAGATGAAATTGCCTCGCAATTTTTGGTAATCAATCTCTCCTCCTTTTTCGATTTTTATTCTTCATCCACATTCGATTATCATTTACGATATTTTCTTTCGTAAGTATATTGATGTATTTATATACCTTGTAATAATGATTCGAGTACGAAACAGGAAGTTAGGATTGTTCAGCAGTTAGTCAATAAATACTTATAATCCGCCCCTGTGGTCTTTCAGTCAAGGCAGGTGTAGTAAGTTTGCTTTTGCATTTCTCTAAACTCTAAATATAACTGAGTAAACAACATCTCTCATACGGGCGAGGCAAGCAGACAAGTAAATAGTAAACAACATTATGTGCCGCACGAACGTGTGCTATTCTATACTCATACTCAGTATGTTTTCGGTCTCTGATAGAATTACTTCCACACATTTCTCAATCGCTGTTATGTTTTAACCTCACTTTTAAAATTCCCGCGAACATTTATTAGTTACGTAACTTCGCCGGTGTGTTCGATTACCCTATCAGTGATATTGTGACCTTATTTTCCCGCCAATCTAATTCCCATTACACCTAAAATGGTAATGAAATGAAATGGATGAGTTAAAACAATAGGTAATAAATTTTCAGTAATAAATCGAACAATGTCTTCAAATTATGGGAAATTTTATTAGCCATCACCAAAATATATTATAGAAACGTGTAAGATTAATACATTTTACCATGAATCGATGTTATCGCTGATTTCAAATATTTATGTTCCTTTCAAAGTGTCGTTGTTTGAAAAACTCTTTTGGCTGTAACCTACCTACAATCTAAACTGATCGTAACTCTTTCCATGCTATTTAAGTGAATGTATTGAAAGTTACCTGCTAAAATTCGTGATAATATGATAATTACCCAGTTATTCGTTCAAAAGGAAACGCGTCTACATAAGTTAACAATTGCAATTGAACTATTATAGATCACATGAAATGATGCATATGCTAAGTAGCAATCGAGGTAGCACACAACAACAAATTAATTTGATAATCAAATTCTCTTTAAACGTTCGTAAGTTTTCCTTAAACAAAATATAAAATAGCTCCTAACATCAAACACTGTACAATAATAAGGCTTTTACACTACACCTAAAAATCAAACTACATCATGTTTCTGTAAGTGTAGTACCTATGGGTAAACCTTTGTCTACACGTTACAGCCTACACTTTCTAGTGTACCTTCATGCAATTGCGGGTGAACATTGCATGTTTCAATTGAATGCAATGAACAGATTAGATAATTGTGGAATATTATCAATAAAAAGTGGCCCCTCTCGAAATATAGCTATACTCCAAACAATTTGATCAGCTGTTACAGAATTCGCACCAAAAGTTTGGTTGTGTTATGTCAATATTAAGTGCTATTAAATTGAACACATTGAATACACACTACAATTTTGAATACTCAAACGAGATTCGATACTGGAAACAATTATATCAGCTTCAGAAGTTGGAGAATAAAACTCAAATTTTACACAAAACTTTTAACATTTAATTTAAAAATGCTGACAAATTGTTTCACCACACTGTGGCATTATCAAAGCGAGGAGTTATCAACTAAAGCTAAATCTAAAAATATGTCCTTAAATATCAGGGATCAGAATGTGGTGCAAATTGAGGGCTGGGGGTGGATAATGGTGGGAGTGTGTTTACAAAATTGTTAACAAGCGGTGAATTATATGTGTCGATTTGATCATTTAATATTACATTATTATTGTTTTTTGCGTGTTTCAAAATTTCTATGGATTCTAATATATTAAGTTTATGTCCTTTTTCCTGAATATGTAGAATATCAGGATTAAGGGTGAAATTGTGGTTATGTTCTAACAGGTGATTTGCGTAATTAGAGTCTTCTTTTTTGAGCCTGTAACTTCTCAAATGTTCATTGAACCTTACGCTGAAACTGCGTCCAGTTTGTCCTATGTACAAAGCACTACAGTCATCACATCTCAGTCTGTAAACTCCAGATTTCTTTAAGTTATCTTTTTTAGATTTCGAGTTATTAATATACGAGCATAGGTTATTTGTTGTTTTAAAGGCGACGTTTTTATTCTGTTTTTTAAGGAATTGAGATATTTTTAGTGAATGTTTACCTAAATATGTTAGACATGTGAAATTTGATTTTGTATTATTATTAATTTGCGGATAAATTATGCTTAAGGCTTTTTTATTGAGTTTATTTTGGAGTATTTTATTGATTATCTTGACATTATAACCGTTATTTTTGGCAATATCTACGATTCTGTTTAATTCTAAATGGAAATTATCTTTACTTAATGGGACATTAATTAATCTATGTATCATACAATTATATGCTGCTAGCTTATGTGATTGTGGATGTAAAGAAGTGTTGTGTATTGTGGTATCTGTGTGGGTGGGCTTGTGATAAATAGCGAAAGAAAAGTAATTATTTGTGTGTGAAATCGTCAGATCTAAAAAGTTTAAGGACTTGTTGTTTTCCATCTCTAATGTGAATTCTATATTTGGGTGTAAGTTGTTGATATAGGTGAGAAAAGAATTTATTTGACGGTTACTGCCTGTATAGCAAGCGATTACGTCGTCAACATAGCGATACCAATATACAAACATGTGCTGAAAATTGGAATTTAAAATCTTAGTTTCCAAGTAATTCATAAATATTTCTGCTAGCAACGGAGATAATGGCGAACCCATGGGGAGTCCGGTGTTCTGTTTGTAATATTTATCGTTAATTGTGAAATAATTTTGGTCTATGCAAAGTGAGATTAAACTTAATATTTCCTGTGTTATTGCCGGTAAAGTATTATTGCGGATTAAAAGATCTTCAATTAGAGTGATGGTCAATTGTGTGGGAATACTTGGAAAAAGGTTCTTGACATCAAAAGATACAAGTTTGATATTTGTCTTTAGTTCTACATCTTTTATTTTTTCTATTAACTGGAAAGAGTTTTTTATACTGTATTTAGGTTTAAAGTTTGTATATGTTGATATTATGTAGACTAACTTTTTCGCTATTTTTTGACAGGGTGCATTGATATATGAACAGACGGGTCTTATGGGAGTATCGTCTTTGTGAATTTTTAATAAACCATAAAGAGAAGGTGGTTGAGGATTCATGTTCATTAAACGAGGCTTCTCATATTCAGTCAAAATATATTGGATATTTTTGAGAGAATTCGTAAATCCAGAAATTAAAATTGCTAAAATACTTAATGAAAAGACAATTAAAAATAATATCGTGTTCACTAAAGCCGACAAAGGTAATACAATAATTGCAATAGATAAACCTACATATTTAGAAAAAATTGATCAATTTTTAGATCCAACAAAATTTATAGAACTAAAATCAGACCCTACAATGAAATTCCAGGCAAATATTAAAAATTCTCTCAAAAATATCCAATATATTTTGACTGAATATGAGAAGCCTCGTTTAATGAACATGAATCCTCAACCACCTTCTCTTTATGGTTTATTAAAAATTCACAAAGACGATACTCCCATAAGACCCGTCTGTTCATATATCAATGCACCCTGTCAAAAAATAGCGAAAAAGTTAGTCTACATAATATCAACATATACAAACTTTAAACCTAAATACAGTATAAAAAACTCTTTCCAGTTAATAGAAAAAATAAAAGATGTAGAACTAAAGACAAATATCAAACTTGTATCTTTTGATGTCAAGAACCTTTTTCCAAGTATTCCCACACAATTGACCATCACTCTAATTGAAGATCTTTTAATCCGCAATAATACTTTACCGGCAATAACACAGGAAATATTAAGTTTAATCTCACTTTGCATAGACCAAAATTATTTCACAATTAACGATAAATATTACAAACAGAACACCGGACTCCCCATGGGTTCGCCATTATCTCCGTTGCTAGCAGAAATATTTATGAATTACTTGGAAACTAAGATTTTAAATTCCAATTTTCAGCACATGTTTGTATATTGGTATCGCTATGTTGACGACGTAATCGCTTGCTATACAGGCAGTAACCGTCAAATAAATTCTTTTCTCACCTATATCAACAACTTACACCCAAATATAGAATTCACATTAGAGATGGAAAACAACAAGTCCTTAAACTTTTTAGATCTGACGATTTCACACACAAATAATTACTTTTCTTTCGCTATTTATCACAAGCCCACCCACACAGATACCACAATACACAACACTTCTTTACATCCACAATCACATAAGCTAGCAGCATATAATTGTATGATACATAGATTAATTAATGTCCCATTAAGTAAAGATAATTTCCATTTAGAATTAAACAGAATCGTAGATATTGCCAAAAATAACGGTTATAATGTCAAGATAATCAATAAAATACTCCAAAATAAACTCAATAAAAAAGCCTTAAGCATAATTTATCCGCAAATTAATAATAATACAAAATCAAATTTCACATGTCTAACATATTTAGGTAAACATTCACTAAAAATATCTCAATTCCTTAAAAAACAGAATAAAAACGTCGCCTTTAAAACAACAAATAACCTATGCTCGTATATTAATAACTCGAAATCTAAAAAAGATAACTTAAAGAAATCTGGAGTTTACAGACTGAGATGTGATGACTGTAGTGCTTTGTACATAGGACAAACTGGACGCAGTTTCAGCGTAAGGTTCAATGAACATTTGAGAAGTTACAGGCTCAAAAAAGAAGACTCTAATTACGCAAATCACCTGTTAGAACATAACCACAATTTCACCCTTAATCCTGATATTCTACATATTCAGGAAAAAGGACATAAACTTAATATATTAGAATCCATAGAAATTTTGAAACACGCAAAAAACAATAATAATGTAATATTAAATGATCAAATCGACACATATAATTCACCGCTTGTTAACAATTTTGTAAACACACTCCCACCATTATCCACCCCCATCCCTCAATTTGCACCACATTCTGATCCCTGATATTTAAGGACATATTTTTAGATTTAGCTTTAGTTGATAACTCCTCGCTTTGATAATGCCACAGTGTGGTGAAACAATTTGTCAGCATTTTTAAATTAAATGTTAAAAGTTTTGTGTAAAATTTGAGTTTTATTCTCCAACTTCTGAAGTATTATGAATTTACACTACGTAAACGCCGAAACCATAGATATAATTATATCAGCTGTTCCCGAGTTCCCAATAAACTTTTTGTTGAGTTTTATCAATAATTACCTATAACATTAAGTCTGATAATTTTAAATACTTGAACAAAATTTGATAAAATTTGGGTTACAGTTATAAATGTCACAATATCAAGGTTTCTTAGAATTATTCTATAATACGTTTTTTCCTATTTCCGGAATATTAATTTGTTTATATGTTCCGAGATTTTTAAATTTTCTATCCGATTTTAAATTTCAAAACTTTTATCTTATGTGCGGACCGGATCAATCATCAACATTTACAGTTGTTTTGGTATCGGATTCTTTCAATTGATAGTGATTTTAATTCAATTGTTAACCCATAGTTCTGTAGAAAATCAGAAGATGGCTTATCGAGAGGATGCTTAGTAGACAATTAATTTCAAAAATTGCAAACAATGCCTGAATCTCTCCGAAATCAAAATTTTTCGAATTGAAATCACGATCTATAAGGCAGATAAATACGTATATGCCGAGGTATGAAAGCAGGTCGGGTTATATAGTATCAAGAAGACAATAATAAATGAGGATCGTCATATTCATTAGGTACACTACGAAACCTGTATAAGGGTCAACTAATGTATTTTATTAATGGACAGTTGAACTAAGCGTATATGGAAAGAGAATTCGTGTTTCGGCAAATAATTTTGCAGCTTGTTTCTCTTCTGGAGCCGATATTCAATACCAAATGGTTTTCTTTGGATATCCCCTCAAGGTGTCACTTATTACAGCTTAAGTCGCTTATATCCCTATATTCTGCTCTATATTCCGGTGAAGCAATAACTCGTTCACGCTTGTTCATGTAAACCTCCCACATACAACCTACATTTATATTTCTTTGTTGCATCTCCCGAGCTCTGATAACTGAACCGTCTCCTATTGTTTTCTTGGTGTTGAGATCTCTTTAATCTTCTAAACTTCAGGTAAATGGCTAACTCTGAGAAGCTTTAACAAATAACTTAGAAAGTAAGCTAACCTCGAATTAGCTAACTTTCCAGATTATAGAGAATTTTCCCGGTTTTGGACAATTGAAATTTCACTCTCTTTGAGGGATGGGTGCATTGTATCTGCTGGATGTTGTCGTAAATGCCTAAACTATGCTGAAGTAAAGATATAGTTACCACAAACATTTTACTTTATTCTGAAATGTTGCAACCAATAAGCTGTTGAAGTTCAATTTCTTCCATTGAAAATGTTGATAGAAGGAAACCAAGTTCTGATAGATGTACGGCCGGTGTCGAAGCGGCGTTTCGAATGTAAACATAATGTTAATAAAATAAATGTCAACCGGTCATGTGTTGTTCGATTTCAGAACATACTCAAATAATATGCTTAGGTCCTGGCTTCTTTTGGGCCTTTCGACTTGCACTTCTCAAATTCTATTATGGTATTAGTATGAACAGTTTTTAAATGGTCGTTAGTGAATGAAAAACTGGTTCGCAATTGGCCGTAATTTCTCTAAGTAGGAGTTGGATAAGATATAAATTTTGTGTGGTTACGAGTCAAAACACTGTATTTTACTAGCTCCAAGCCAAGAGATAATAGTTACACATATGAACCTCAATAACAAAAAAGAAGTTACGATATCAGCAGCAATATCTCCAATTCGATCGAGAATTGTAAAAAGGAAACACACCAACAGTAAGTATGAAGAAGAGTATTTCTATAGTGTGATTTACACTTTGAACGCTTGGTGCGCCAGATGCACGTTTATTTACTTAAGCCGGCTAGCAGGGTGAAGAGATTTCATCTGACGATTGCTATAATTCGTTTTAGATAAATATTCGAACATTGCGTACCGCGTTTACATTGTATCAAAAGTAAAAAATACCGTATAAATCATAAACTTTCCAAGCAGCCGCTGTTTAAACATTTTACACTTTTAATTTTTCACAACTCGATACATAATTATTTTTAAGAATAGGCGTTCTTTGATTTTAAGAATTGTCTCAGTAGGTACTATCTCATTGAGTTATATTTCATCAGATCTGAATATACATTATTACTTATTTCATTATCTTGCAATATAATCACAGAAATATCACATCGTACTCAGTGAGGAATTGAGGATGGTTAGATGCGATAGTTTCCGTACAATTAGGTATTCCGATAATGTCGAAATATTGGGAACTTCATTAGTATTGTTCAGGATGCCAATCTTTGAACATTTTTGTTCTATACTTTGACTACACGAGAGGAAAACCTATAATTTTCGAAGAACATCGTGTGAGCCAACGATGGAATGATGTGAGAGGAGATAGGCATTCGAATTGTTCTTGAAGGTTCAGAGGTTATTGGCATAAGGAAAAACCTTACTAGGCAGAAAGTTCCACAACTCCGCCGTCCGATAGAAAAATTAAGTCCGGTAGGAAGAAGTTCGACGGGTCTCTAGCTTGACAATGAAGGGGCGACTAACTTGAACTTATGGAACATCTTTTTTTAAGTGTAGGTTTCCACTGAATGGGCCGAGCATCGATTCCTCGACCACGATCATGTGGTCAATTGTGGCTCACCTCTAATTATAGTTCACCCAACAAGTTCAACTTGTCTATGAGGCCGATGTTATTGCAGGTTGAGGTTTTGTTCACATCTTCTGGTAGGAGATGTGCCTTACCGAACATCTCCGATTTGATTCTTTGCCCAGCTGGGTATCACAGAGAACGTGTTCTACTGTTTCATGATCCTCGAAGCATACTCGACATTGAGCGGCCTCCAGTATGCCAAGATTTTGTAGATGGTGATTTCAGCAGTAGTGTCTTGGGACTGAGTTCAATCTAGTTTGCTCTAGAAGTATCTTAGCTCTTGATTCCAAAGGATTTATAATAAACGCTTAGGAGTGGACTAATCCTAGTTGAAAATTGATTAGGCTGGTTCCCATAAGTTCCTATGGAATCGGTTCTGCTTCGCCGAAGTAACGTAGCCTGAGTAATGTAAAAGCTGGGCATTCCAACAGGGTCTGTGAGGCAGTTTCTCTCTGTATTTCCTACATATAGGGTCATCTGTGATACCCTTGATATGAAGGTGTTTGTTAAGATGACAGTGACCTGTGAGGATTCCAGTCATCTCCCTAATGTACCCTCTGTTATAATACAGAAGATACAGATATAACAAGCACTGGTTCTGGTCCGAGAAATTTTGTGACTACACCCTCCCTGGCTAGATACTCTGGTACCTGATCTCTCACAATTCCCGAGTGGCTGGATATCCAGATCAGAGGCACTTTGTTTAGGTTGCCTAGGCATTGGTAGGAGCCAATACTTTTGAGAGCCGGTTGGCTGTCGGAGAAACTGTGTATGGATCTGCGCCTTTGTTCTAGTTTTCGTGCTCGATGACATGCACCTGTGCTTGAAAAGTAGGTGTCCATTCTCCGGGTTGCAACTTTATTTCCACCCCAACTCCGGCGGATGACAAATTACGATTTTCCGATGGGTTGCAAACTCATGTTATGATAGTGATTAGAACTCTCCCTTTCTTTTCTTTTTTCACTAAACATAACAATGCTACATCTGATATTCTTCAAATTTTCATCTCATATTGGGTTCCATTTCGATCTTTTTAACATTGCTGATGTTGGCCAAGATTGGGGACTAAACCTGAGTCACTAAGAAATCCAAGAATCGTTGCCTGCGCAAGATTCCAATTCAAGACAGCTTTTGTTCGTCGATTCGTTAACAGCGTTCTAGGATATTATGTCCCTGGAAGAATGACCCAAAGAGTCATCTCAGAGGCCTGACCACATCAACACATTGCTCTCAAACAGGTTATGTCATACCTGTTTGAACCTGGTGTATAGAAATATAAACCTATCAGATATCAGAATTGATGACTTTCCATCTTTTGTATTTTACAATAACTTATCTCATCACGAGAGGAAAACCTATAACGCTCGTAGAACATCAGGTTAGCCAGCGGTGGAGTGTCGGAACAGGAGGTAGGCATAGAATTTTTCTCAAAAGTTTTGAGGTTATTGATCACCAAAGATCTTAGTAGACAAAGATTTCCACAACTTCGCCGTTCGGTACAAAAATGAAGTCTTGTAGGAAGAAGTTACTCAGCTCTCAACCCTGACAACGGAAGGGTGACTAGCCTGAGCTCCTCTAGTCTGCCTATTTGTAATAGCTTGTGGTGGTATTGTAGACGAAATTTCCAATTAACACCGACCATGAAAATATCTATACGGTGATCTAGAGAAGTCAATCATCAACAGACGAATAGTCTATCTTCTAAATAGAATCTAACACCTTCAATAAATGTTTGCTCCAGGACAGATCGAATTTGTGCCTTGCAGATCATGAGAAGCTGCTGGGGTGTGAAGTATCTTTTATCACGAAATATAAAACCAAGTTTCTGAAAAGCAGTGTTCGCAATTGACCTCAAATAATCGTCCCATGGGGCTATTAATGGTGATAATGAGCATGGATATTGACGACATCATCGTATTTGGGATTATGGACTCCGCCTTTCTGGAGGAAATGCATGCTTGAGTTTTGATACATTAAATTGTACCAGATTATCAGAGCCTCATTTCAAAATTCTTGCCAGGTCTTCATGAGCCTGACAGTAGGAAGCTACCTGAAAGTTGGAGAAACAATGACATTCTTAGATAGGGCTTCCATCTGTTCTGTTATATTTTCTACTTCGTACAGTTCAAGCGAGCTCAAAGGCTCAAAAATGGTAGATCCAGATCATGCTAACGATTTGTAGGTATACGAACAACGATTAAGAGATTGAGGTTTTTGCTGACTTGTGTGTGGTACTTTTTCTAAGGTGATGCGTAAGTTTTGTATAAGTATGCTTTATCCAGTGCTCAATGAAATATAGAAAATATGCTTGGAATCAAATAATTGCACAGTTATCATATACGTTGTTAGATAGCGAAATTTCTAAGTCATCGGCAGATGAATAATAACAAAACATAATGGAACAATTTGCAACGATTTGAATTGATTATCAAATTTATTTGTCTGAGCACAATTAGATATAAGTCGTAATAAAATAATATAGCATTACGTTAGAATGCTTCACTATTGAATAATCTATTGATCAATGTTAGGGATCTGCATTGAATTATATCTACCAATCAAATTGCCTACTGTTTCGAATTTTTAGATCTTAGACTGTGCAATGTCCAGTTCAAGTAATCAAGTAGGTATGTATTTGAGGAGTTTATGGAAGTATTTTACGTTACTTGTTGATTCATATATTTTCTTCATATTCATATATTTTTTTCAAATTTCCTATGAATTTGTATCGTTTCTCAGAAATCATTGTTTGTGAGCTATGCTAATATGTAACGAGAGATTAGGAAGAATTACATTTGATAGCTACAGGAACACTAGTCAGTCCTACAGAGATCCATGTTGATATTAGTGTATAAAGTAAGCTGCATGAACTTGCACATACAACCGGGGTGCTCCGATTTTGAAAGATCATCCTCCAGTCATCCTGTATATGAACTAAGCCTAATGCTTGCTTTACTCTCAAAATCCCGCTTGTTCACTTCGCATATTACTCTGGAACGTCGTAAACTTTATATCGTTACCAGTTATGTTACAAATTTCTCAAGCTCTGGTATCTACAGCATTGTGATACCTATACAGAAATTAACCATATAAAGTTCAGACATTTATCCTAGAATTAGATTGATCTCACAAATGCAATTAAGAACATTATATTAATGAATTAAGTATCTTGGCTCGTTAATGAACTACATAAGTAGTACCGAGAATGACAATTTGATGTGGCCAGATATATTTGCATCCTCTCATAATTATACAATACGTATTAAATTGATTTCACAAACGCAATTAAGAACATTATACTAATAAATTGAGTATTATGGTTCATTCATGAACTACATATAGTAGTTCCGACAATGACAATTTGATGTAGCCAGATATATACAGACTCGTTATTATACCAGCTTTATTAAATTGATCTCACAAATGCAATTGAGAACAATATATTAATAAATTAAGTATTTCGCCCTGTTCATGAACTACATATAGTAGTTCCGATAATGACAATTTGATGTGGCCAGATATATTTGCATCCTCTCATAATTATACAATATGTAGTAGATTGATTTCACAATGGTAATCAAGAACATTGTACTAACGAATTAGGTGTTTTTCTTCGTTCATGAACTACATAAGTAGTTCCGACTATAAAAATTTGATGTGACCAGATATATGCACACTCTCATTATTACACAATATGCTCACTATTAATAATAATTGCTCAAATTTGATTCACTATTAGGAATTATCATTTATAACTATGTGTATTCATTACCTAGTCGGTTTCTGAGGGTCTAGATACAGTTGAAAATAAATCCTGTTCAGAAAGAACTAAACCAACCAAAATGTGGTGAAAGTGGGACCTTTGAGAAGGATGACCATTTGTGAACCATTATAATGATAATTATTGAGATGAATTCGAATATTTCCATTGGAAAAATTGAGAACATTCAAGTGTCGTTTTAATCCTGTACCGGCATTGTTTTAAACAGTGGGACCAGCGTCTCCGAGAGTGTTTCTTCTAGCTTCACCACAGATATACTTTGAAGAAGATTGATTCATTATTTTATTGTTATCCCTCATCTCATTCCTTTTTTCATCAGATCGTATACAGGATGAGATCATTTGTGGCTGATGGTTCCAAAGATGGTTCAAAGGTAAATTGACGATGATGAAAATATGACCGCCTATGACAAGAAGGTTGGATTTCAAAATGTTAATATAAAATCTGAACGCCGTTGAATATTGCCGCTCATGATGAGATGCTTTTTCTGTAAATTAAATAGCTAATACACTTTTTAGGGAACTCTGAGCATTCACTCATCATCTCCACGACCTGTCTCTATATCACTCTACGAACCATCCAACACCTCCGCGCTCAATTTGGCATTACATCTCAGCCGACTAGGACTGTTTTTGTTTTGTACATACCTTCCAATCAAATTTATATTCAATAATTGTTTGCCGCCCAGAGCAGACATCATTGCATCGGTTTTGTGATATTTATCTATTAATCAGATTCAGATATCAAATGTACTAGATTTTGTATTCAATAATCTGAGAGATTTCACTTTCAACCTTTGTAAATATTCGCTTCAATCTTACACATCAATCAGCCTTCGAAATTAATCTATATGTTACGCTTTACAGAGATAATTCTCACAAATTAACGAAATATTTCGAAAGCCAGGTTTCCCAAATAAGTTAGATTTTCTGACAGTTATTTTAGGTGCTTTTTCGGTTTACCTATTGAATGAATATTTTATATCATTAATAGACCACCATCAAATGATGAGCTCAATTCTAAATGATTTGAATATAGATAGATGAAAAGCTTGCCTGTTAAATGTTCTGTATATCAGCACAATCAGCTCTTATTTAGATCTGCAGTCCCGCATCTTATTATATAGATCCGGACGCTCGCCGTAATTTTTATTTCAGTTGCGAAGCCGCCCTCACCACTTAATCAGCAAGAGGGTCTTTCAGGAAGAAACGTTTAACATTTTTTCTTATTGAAGTTAACGGGGGAAATTACGGAGAGATCAAGAAGTGACCAACTAACTCCAAGCCTTCTATCTCTATCAGAAGTTCCAAAACTTCACGCAATTGAAGGTCATTAGAGGGGTGATTTAATCCCCTTATAATAGGAAAATAAAAGCAAAATATCACTGGGTGTTTTTAACGGCTGCCGTTTCATCCTCACAACGACTGAGGCTGTTATGAATATAATTTTAATGCTTTCTTATGAATTCATGAAATTTTTGATTTACAGTCGAAGTTCACGTTATTTCATCTTCTGTAATAATGGAAATATGTACCATATACTTTACTACCGAAATGTTCATGGTTTTATTTCATAAAAAATATAGTCTTGCCTTCACGAAACTATACTTACTCTAAAACTAGGTAAATTCTCTATGAAGAAAATGAGGATTGATTGGAAATATTATCGTAAGTTGTTCGGAAAGTTTTTTAACGAAAAAGAGTTAATATTAAATTGGTAGATACATTTCCTCCCTCCGTTCCCACATCAGTAGCTTGTAAGTTTATTATTCAATTTACTCATTCAATGGAATCAAATTATTCTATTGAATAATACACTGTAGAAAAATTACAACATATATTAATACATGTTTATTATAAAAAGAGAAGAATATTCCACATATTTTGAATAGAGGTCACACCATTTCTCAAGAAAGTTTATCACTATTATAACACAGTACGGACAAATATTTAGGTAATTGAGAAGGGATGAAAATGTATGAACGAAAAAGCAATTCATTAAATTCCGACTCATGTCCTGCTAAGGGTAACCCCTTGTTTGCGTTATTATCTCCAAATGGTATTTAAACAGTTACATTTTGATTTATAATTTAGTTTAATCTGATTATGGCTACTTGGTAGCCGAAAAGTCTTGAGTACTTTTAGTGGATAAGGGTGATTATTTCTCATTTATAGTGTTAGTGTATCCACAGTGTGAACTCTTTATAGTTCATTTTAAACTTTATCGATAGTATTCATTTAAACCTAGATAGCTCCTTTATTTTTCCTGAATACTCCGATTGAAAACGACAACATCAAAACTTATCGAAATCGTAGTAAAGCGGCAACAACCATGTGAATTTATTACGACATAAAAAACGTATCTTTTCAAATAGTAGAAACAACTGAAATATGATTCCACCTATTCAGTGAATAAATAAAGTAAGAAACAGCCTTATGGGAAACACACGTTATATATGTATGGTTTGGGGTTCTTCCCCCCTTCTCAAATAACTTACATTTTTGGTTCACATAGTGAACCATATTCACTTGGTGGTACCTCAGGTGTGTTTGGGCTCCGTGTGGTCCTTGCTTCCCTTGGTACCTGTTCCACAGAAGAGCTTTTGCCTGTCTTTATCCCTTGAGCTCGATCCAATATTTTCGATGTCTGCTCTGGATATATTTATGGACAAACTCCCTCACATAATAGGTATAAATGTCACCAGCTCTGGAACGGTGCGAATATGCGACGCAGCGTCCCAAATCACTTGATCTGCCACCTCATAGCCTCTAATCCCGAAAGGACCAAATTCACTCTTCTCTGCTAATTCCTTCAAGGCTGTACGACAATTAGTCATCAGTCTTGTCTTTTTTGGGTAACGTCTGAATAGCGGTGGCGTCATCCGTCTCCATTCTGGTGTACCAATTAATGCCCTGCTTCAATCAAGTCCTCTCTTCTGATTATAAAAACCTTTAAAGGAGCGGTCCCCTGAGCCCCCGAGGATCTAGAATAATTTCTTTGTTTTGAGGAGACTCAAAAGAAATCCAAATAAATTCTTGGTAATTGAGGAGGAACTTTTTTTGGAATAATCGGTTGCGCTAAACGGTGAACTCAGCTGTATCAATGGTTCATCTGCAGCTGCACACTCTATGTAATCATCATAATATGATAAAATACCAATGGAATCAAATTTAATGTAAAAGAAAGCATGTTTATTTAGCAATATATTTTTACGTCTGTGTGCGGTATTTCCTTGTAAACATCAGTTTACCCTTTGACCCTCCGTTTCGCGATCATTCTATTGACAAAAGAGTTGAAATAACATACGAATATATAACGAAACCATCCCTAATAAATATTTCCCAAAGAAGAGTCAACATAGTTGTAAGCGGCGTAAATTAAAATGTATTTCCAGATCTGATATGCTATTTGATTTTTACATAATTAAGTTTGAAATATTTACATTCATCTGTTTGATGCCGAGTCAACAAACCAGATTCCTAGCTGCCGCGACCTTGACATCAGAGAATATGATTGATTTGATTCCACACTATCGAGTTCACAATTACTCGTGAAGTTATCACTTTACCTGTTTTCGAAAGAGTCTTGGGAAGTTTCCATACAATAGTCCAGTCATTATAGGAGATTTTCATCGAAATTTTTGGGTACAGCTCAATTTTTGTACCAAAGTGTAGGTTTTGGTATCTGAAAACATGTGGCACTGACGCGCCTGCGCGCGCATATTAGCATTCGTCAGAATAGATATATATATATACGTTTTTTTGCCATTTTTTGCACAAAATGGAGAATATATCCAAATGTATGCATTTTATCGAAAAAATGAAGAGGAGTAAAGTTGTTCAGAATTAAATTTCCTATAAAAATGCATTATTTGATTTTCCGATTTTCTTTGCAGTTTTCCCGGGCGCGGGAAATTAATTTTCCCATGATTTTCAACGTTAGTTTCTCTTTTTATTTTCATTTTACCATTCAAACAATATTATGAAATTGTGAAACGTTTTTTTAGTATTTTATGTTATTTAAGAGACACGTGTGCTTGCATTTTTTGTTTCAGCCTCATGATGGAAAATTCGTGGAAAATTTTATCAACACAAATCGGAAAATCAAATAATGCATTTTTATAGGAAATTTAATTCTGAACAACTTTACTCCTCTTCATTTTTTCGATAAAATGCATACATTTGGATATATTCTCCATTTTGTGCAAAAAATGGCAAAAAAACGTATATATATATCTATTCTGACGAATGCTAATATGCGCGCGCAGGCGCGTCAGTGCCACATGTTTTCAGATACCAAAACCTACACTTTGGTACAAAAATTGAGCTGTACCCAAAAATTTCGATTATTTGCTCAAAGATCTCCTATAATGACTGGACTACAAGGTATTTTATAATGTAAACGACGTCGAATATTCTTGTGTAGCTTCCAATGTTGCACCTTATATTCTAACTTTATTTCGCAAGTTCACTTGAGAAAATATACCAGGGTGATTCCATTTACACTAATCTCTGTAAAGCATTTCACAAATGTCACCATGGCTTATTACTTAAGAAGTTGGAACTGTATGATGTGGGTGCTGTTCTTCTTGCGTGGTTCGGGAGTTATCTTCGTGATAGGGTGCAGATTGTCAAGGTGTTGCATTATCTGTCGAGTGAACGACGTGCTGTTTCCTCCGGTGTGCTTCAGGAGTCTCATTTTTTTTCTGCTTTTCATCAATGATATCTCCTTGGTGGTCAGGCATTTCAGAACTTCTTTTTTGCCGACTACCTTCCAATGTTTCGAAGAGTTCCGCATGACCTGGACTGCCAAAATATACAGGAGGATTTGAACTCTTTCCAGCAATGGTGTGTTATAAGTCTCATGAAACTTAGCATGGGTAAGAGTCGGCTTATAAGTTTTACTCGGAAATCTCCCAGCTTAGTGTATTCATTAAGTGCCGATCCATTATCGTAGGTTGATATGTACCTTGGTGTCCTCTAAACTCAACTCCAATAGTCCCATTGATAATGCGGTTGGCTGTTCTATGAAAATGTGTGGGTTTTTAAAAGCATAATTGCATACTGCATATTTTAACTTGTATTATTTCGATGATTCTCTTACATGATCACACTTGAGCAGAGGTTGATCTGTTGTTCCTTTAGTTACCGGAATTATTAATATTCCCGAACTCGTAGCTTTAAATGTCTTCACTCCCTTGAATACAATGAATGAACTCTCCCATATTAGGTTTCATAGAACTAACAATGGCAGAAACTCTTTGGTGGATAGGTTGTACTTGGCGGATGTCATGGTGATGTATTTGATGCTGGCTTAGCCGCTTTTCTTTGACTCATAATTGTTGGCTGAGCCTACTTTTATTCGTTCTAAATAATTTTGTAGTGGTGTGTAACTTTTCTTTTATTCTTTCCCCTTTTATTTGTTACCTTACATATAAATTGTATGTACTGATGCAATATACTATTTGGGCATTTCCTGTTATTTACTGAATTGAATAAACAAATAAAATATCGGAACATTGAATTGTGATCAAAATTTGGATCGAATGTGAGAATGAAGCTAGAAAGTCGATTGAATGGAAAATGTTTCACTCATTCCGGGGATTTCAATTCATTTAGAACGTTGAGTTGTTGAAAAAATAATGAAAAGATTCTCTTGAAAAGTCATGGCCTTCATAAAGAATCTTCAGCAGGATAAATTATCACATTTATGATTTGACATTCCTCAATCTTACGGTTAGACCAAGAAATAGAATGAATGACGACCGTCAATGCCAACACATTGATTAAGATTGAATCAGTGAATCGGTAGCTTGGGGATGGATCAGCTTGTGTACATTCCCATAACAGCATAGGCGTGCTGGTGAGAAGCTCCATATAAAATACTTAGTTGATGAATAAAATTGTCAATCATGTAAGTTTCATGTTTTTGATGCAACACGTTTGATTTACTATAAATAATAAATTCATTAAAATACTGTTATATAAGATATTGAGTACATTTCAGCTACAAAACTAATAAACTTTTATTCGTTCTAAATAATTTTGTAGTGGTGTGTAACTTTTCTTTTATTCTTTCCCCTTTTATTTGTTACCTTACATATAAATTGTATGTACTGATGCAATATACTATTTGGGCATTTCCTGTTATTTACTGAATTGAATAAACAAATAAAATATCGGAACATTGAATTGTGATCAAAATTTGGATCGAATGTGAGAATGAAGATAGAAAGTCGATTGAATGGAAAATGTTTCACTCATTCCGGGGATTTCAATTCATTTAGAACGTTGAGTTGTTGAAAAAATAATGAAAAGATTCTCTTGAAAAGTCATGGCCTTCATAAAGAATCTTCAGCAGTATAAATTATCACATTTATGATTTGACATTCCTCAATCTTACGGTTAGACCAAGAAATAAAATGAATGACGACCGTCAATGCCAACACATTGATTAAGATTGAATCAGTGAATCCGTAGCTTGGGGATGGATCAGCTTGTGTACATTCTCATAACAGCATAGGCGTGCTGGTGAGAAGCTCCATATAAAATACTTAGTTGATGAATAAAATTGTCAATCATGTAAGTTTCATGTTTTTGATGCAACAATATATATAAATAATAAATTCATTAACATACTGTTATATAAGGTACTGAGTACCTTTCAGCTACAAACTAGCCATCATCAGAGTAAAGTAAATTAGAAAACAAAATGTTCATGTTCAAATACTACTTCTGACTAGTAGGATATATAAGGGATTACCCTTAGCTGGAGTAGAAACTGAATTCATTAAATTGCCTTTTTGCTTATGCATTTCCATCCCTTCTAAATTACCTAGATATTTGCCATTAATGTGTTCCAAAAGTGATTCTTGAGTACAGTATGACTTGTATTGAAAATTTATTCGGCTAACGCTGGTTTTTCAATATTATTTTTCTTTATATGGGTAACATTTCTTTATAGCGAGTTAGAATAGTCTTTCAAGTTTGGCCACATAGCATTTTGAACACGACTCACAATCAATTTTGTAAATCCCGGAATTATCGAAGTCGGAAATTCAGTGAAAGGTGTTTCCTAAACGGTTTTTAGCTTGTTCGTACATCTAAAAACGGGTTGTATTGGGAATTTAGAAAACACATTATGGAATTTGTAATTTTGAAGGATAATAGTTAAACTTTTGAATTTTATTGAAATATTTGAAAGAAGTGGCTCTATTTTGGTTAATTGGTTGCTTTGCAATTTCCTTTTTCCTTTAGAAATTGAGTTATAGATCAAATATTTGTCGTAACCTTTGTCCAATGCTATTTGCTGAAGTTTTTCAACTTCATTTTTATAATTTTGCTGGCGTTTAATAATCTGTGAACAAGACTATTAAATGAAGATATTTTATAATTAATTGATGTGACTGTATCCGCAGGAGTATACCTATTTGTATGAGTGGGTTTCCTATATATGTTGAATTCCTAGTATCAAGGAAAGGAAGTTGCGTATCTTTTTCTATTGATACAGTGAATTTGAGTGACACGAATTGACTATTAAGCGTGTTCAAGAAGCCATGTAAATCAAAATCTTTACTTATAATGGCGAAAATATCATTGACATTTATGTGCCAAGCTTTTAGAAACTTTATTGATAAGAAATAATTCCCTCATTCACTAAAAATACTATCAATGAACTGAGAGCCTTTCGGCTACCAAGTAGGCATCATCAGAGTAAACACAGTTAACACAGTTTACTCTGATAATGGCTACTTGCTAGCCGAAAGGTCCTCAGTACCTTAATAGTATTTTTAGTGGATAAGGGTGATAATCAATAGTGTTATAATATATCCACAGTGTGAACTCTTTCATGGTTTATTTTAGAAACGGATTTAATTTTAATTTTAAGGAGGTTTCAAATTCGCTTGGAAAAATATTGGCCAAAAAAAGATAGTGGATTTACCTGTTGCATATCGGCTTGTTTATTTATAGTAGTTTTTGTTAAAAGTGAAATAATTTTGCTCCATACATAAAGACGTAAGGATTCTGTGCAGTTTGTATCGGGGATATTAATATTTGAAAGCCAAACAAAAGCATTTGATGTTAAATATTATGGGGACTTCTCACCATCGATTAGAACGATTCACAAATGGTTTACTGGTTTTCGTTGTGGTAGTATGACCACAAAGGACGCCGAACGTTCTGGTCGGCGTATTGAGGTTACAATGCCAGAAATCGTCAATAAAATCCATGGTATGATATTGCACGATCGGCGAGTTAAAGTGCACGATATTGCTGAGGCTATGGGCATCTCAACCGAACGGGTACGGAACATTTTGCATACATTTTTGAATATGAGAAAGCTATCTGCCAAATGGGTGCCGCATTTGTTCTCTGTTGACAACAAGCGCGACCGTGGGACAACTTTAAAGGAGTGTTTGGCGATTTTCAAGCACGATAAGGAGGACTTTTTGCGCCGTTTCGTAATCGTGGACGGAACAAGGATCCATCACAACACACCAGAGACCAAAGAACAGTCGAAACAGTGGACTTGTGCTGGCGAATCGAAGCCGAAAATAGCCAAAGTGGGTTTATCGGCCTACAAAGTCATGGTGACAGTTTTTTGGCATACACGACGCCGATTTGAATCGAAAGCGGCCACACCAAGACAACGCACCAGCGCACATGTCCGCAGTGGCAATGGCAAAATTGCATAAATTGAGCTACGAATTGGTTCGTCATCCACCATAATCTCCAGTTTTGGTCCTCTGCGATTTTTTTCAAACTTGAAAAAATGAGGTCATCGCTGAAACGCTTATTTGGAAGGTCTCGAAAAATTTGAAAAACGTTGGACGAAGTTTATCGGGTTACAATTTCACTATAGAATATTAATTATAAATTAGTTGAACTTGAAGTGTCAAAAATATCTAGTTGAATCCCGATGAATATTTTCATCTCTCACATGTGCTAGTTAAGGGACTAGGATATGTTGGAGGCTTAATGTATATCTTTCTTAATGAATTGATGTTCATGACGTACGTAGGCCCTGAATTATTGTATCTCTCAATATGTTAATCTTTTTATGCATCAATAAACTTGTGTACATACAATGATTGTTGTCGAAGGTTTCGAATCAAGCACAGGAGACAATACCTCAGTTAAAAGAGCATGTACCATGTTGCTTCAGAAGGCATTTGTATTTGCAGTGTGAAACTGCTGGCAGATAGTCTAAAGATACAGAGGGAATAGCACCTGACTTCAAATACCGCATTCCGCTTGTTTATTCAAAATATCCCTTGAGTTGAAGCAGTCTGAACAAATGTATACTTTAATAAATAGAAATTCCCATATATTCTCCCAATAGACAACTTCAATGTTCCATTTGTGAAATCATTTGATAACCTATAATTGCCAGATCATAATATATATGGAACAATAAGTTACATCCGTTTTGAATGTAATTTACAATTATTAAAATTAAGGAACAATTCTTACTTTGATATTGTAAAGCAGCATTAGTCAGTTTCTTTAGGTGACATTGTAAACCATTATATCTATCATGACAATCTACACAATGCAAAAATAAGCTTATAATGGCATTTTATATAAAGAAAGGCACATTTCCTTATTTTTTCTTGTAATTGTAATTATTTAATAACTTCATTGATCTACACAATGTAAGCGATAAACATGCATTATTATACACACCAAACAATTGCTTTCATGATGATATTTACGCTTGGCCTGAACCATTCCAGGTTCACAGTAGCAGCCTTGACCAAAATGAGGTCAGCATCAAAGCGGAGCATGGTATCTTACTCTTGTTCTGTGTATTGATATTACTCTTATTTAAATGGGAAATTGTACTAATAATACTGATAACACAAAGTGTGGTGACAATCGATGGGTGATGTGTTGTCATCACAAAATCCTGAATCGGTCTACGGACTGCAGCATCCAATCTTCCTTTGTTTGCTTCGATCAGTCATTGAATTTGTGCAGGCATTCCAAACCAAATAATTTTTGAATTAGCAAAGAGAATATGTACTTGGTTTTTTCTCATAGTTCCATTTGTACACATACTAATATAGCTCAAATTAGACCTTGAAATAAGATTGAATGTGTTCCTAAGAGTGTACTAATCTTCCTTTCTGGACGGATTTAATGTATTTTTGTTTCCATCCCGATTTCAGAGCTACCCATCGACCAGGAAATCCAACAGACCTTTTGGTTGGCCTCCTTTTCGATCAAGCTAAACGTTGTTCGGTCTCTGGGACGTGTGTTCTGGCGATACATAATTCGTTGCAGTTCAAAATCTTTATCCGATAACCACACCTTTAATTCTGAAACAACCAAAACTTCCATAGTTGCTCGTCAATTGCTCTTCAACTTGCAATTTATAAGCTCATTAATTTTTTTAATCAACTACCAGGTTGAGAGGAACATTTATATGCAGCTATACTTCGGTTAGCTAGGGAGTATTATAGCTCTTGTTATGTCGAGACAAAGAGAATCTTTGGATACTGATTAATTGGTTGATCTGCTATCCAAATACTTTGGATCGCCAACTTCCTACAGCCTGTCATTCTTCTGTTCGCACGTCCTAGTTCAGGCTACTTGGGTTATAAAATATATCCTGCACTTTTCAGCTAGGTTCTGCTTGTTTACCTCTTGATACATTAATTTCAATTTCTTTATTATTATATTCCAATAGAAAATAAATGTCCACTATATATAAAATAGAAATATGTGACGGGTTCCATCAAACACTTTTTTAAACTTTATTTAAAATTATGAAAACAAAAAACAATTCTAACTATAGTAGTCGTTATCAATTATTAAAAAAGCATGGCATAAATGTTGCGTATAAACCTACTAAGTGTGTTGAGAAAAAATGTTGAAACCTAAAGCTCTTAATACCTAAATATAAACAAACCCACAGAGTATACAAATTGAATTGTTTAGATTGGGATGGGACTTATACAGGAATCTCTAAACAATATTTAGAAAAAAAATTAATGACCCTAAGTATAGTAGAAGAAACAAAAACAGACATTCAATCATTAAGTCATATTTATACTAATTTAGTTAATTAGGACCCTTGCAAATTCCTACATGCGTCTTTATAATGTTAAAAGTATATTTTTGGCAGAATGCTCAAATAGCAGTATTTCGAATAAGGTCTGACAACCTTTTTCTATTACCTCCTAAATCTTCAACACCTGGTTCGAAAGTGGATACTTGAGCGTTATATTTTTGGTTTCAGTCGTATACAAACCTTGTTTGATATGACTTCGTTTATTATAAGAAAACTGCTAAGGAGTGGATTCGTGATACTATTCATATACTTAAAACTTATATATAAAAATTCTCGGGAAATAGGTCACATTAACACTTTGTTACTGTTCCAGTACAGGTCTGAAACCTTTCTTAAGTACCTACTCATAAATCCTACACATCTGGTTTCGAAAGTAGATACTCGACAAATAACTTCGTTCTCCTCAGTTGTTGTTAGAATACCAATATGCATTCATATATTTTAATAATATTACTGAATAGCGGATTCTTACTATAAAAAAAAAATTTTATACTTTAATACTGACGATACAATTTTGATTATTCGTAGTTCTGTTCGTTTCGACGGCGTGGGCTCTTTTGATTGAAGTTAAATTGTGCGATTTGGACGCTTGTGCTATAATTAGTTTTAATAAACCCCTTTTTAGACATAGTGAGTCTTCTGATGATGGTCGTGAGACCGAAACGTACGTAAAGACGAATTTTTAAAACAAAGTGTTAATGTGACCTATTTCCCGAGAATTTTTATGTATAATTCATACTGGGTCAAGAATCTTTATTAATATACTTAAAACATTAATGTGTTCGATTACTCGTGTTTCTGTTCGTTTCGGCGAATGGGCATTTTTAATGTGCTTCTACAATTAGTTTAGAGAAATCCCGTTGATACATCTTCTGATGATGGTCGTGAGACGTAAAGACGGAAATAATAAGCATATGTGTTAGTGTGACCTATTTCCCGAGAATTTGTATATAATAAATAATCATTATCTTAAATATCTCAACATTTAATTGAAACTGAAATTGCCCTTTGAAAATTACAAATTTCTTTTGAATTTAATTATCTTATAGCGTTCTGTTATAATAGAGTTTTCATATAAATTTAATTTCTTTTTAAAGCCCTAAAAAATAACGAACTATAAAAACTGAAAATTATACAAGTTTTTTTTTAAATTACTCAACCTACAATTAATAAATTCGGAGAAATGATTAAAATTATTCAAATAGATATTTAATCGTCCAATTGATATCATTAATAAAATTCCAATTGATAAGTATAAACAATTTTCAATTCTGTGCCATATAGAAAATTTCACATAAGGGACAAATACAGTCATTACACATATTTTATTACATCTCATAAGTTTTCTTTCGTAGGATATACATTGAAAATGGCTTTATAATACAAACTAGACCTACACTTAGACGGAACTTTAATAGTTAATATGGCTTTCCAATTCCAATTACATGTGGGTTGTTTTGTTATCCACATCATTTACAATATTAAATCCGCTCAAAAGTTTTTTTCAATTCCTAACACTAATTGTACAGTGAATAAGTCACATCGTTGAAGAAACGCGTCACACTTTAATGTTATAATATAGTGGAAATCTATTTAAAGTTGTTTTACATCGTTATTTTACATGCATTTGCTTGAACTAACGGCTTCTTGAATCCAATCTATTATATCACCCATTTGTTCTTTGCTCACCTTCCCGATAGTCACACGTTTGTTGTTATCAGTATCAAAATTGAAACAGGTGTATATGTGCATGTATACACGATAACGATTTCCACAGTGACTTTTATTTAACATATAACATGTACATTCCAATTCATTATTTATGATCACGTCAGTTATATATAACCGAGGTGGAGTTCAATAAGATCTCACAAGACGCTTAAACGAGTTAACTACAGTTAACGAGGTGTACAGACCTCGCTTAATTTAGTATTGGTCACGGGCGTTTGCCAAAGTGACCATAAAAACTAAGTCAGGATCTGCGTGAACGGATATTCACGCTGATTGAGAGTTTATTATTTAATAAATATCCGCCATGAATCATGTGGATCATATGACTGCATTATTACCTATTGTTCTCTCATATTTGCTTCAAATAATACATATGGTCGGAAGTAATAAAAAAATTAAATGAGAATGGAGTCTTCTAGATATCTAGTTTGGTGTTCAAACCGTGTGAAATGTTAGAAACATATTTCACAAACAAAATAATATGTTTACGGGGAAGATGGTCTCACTGGGTGATAGAGTCCATCATAGGACGCCACTTGGGGGGGGGGGGGGGTCCATCATAGGCACTTGCGCATAGTAATGCCTGAAAGATTCTAACGACTGTATTGTTCAACCTAACCTAAAAAGAATGCAGTAATGGACGCACAACTTGCAACTCTACTCTTCATACAAAAAGAGCAGCTGTCAGCTAAGCTCCAAGATGTTGTTTAGATCAACTTACCAATTTTGATTTTATTTTCTCATTTCTCAGCTTGAAGAGAATCAAAACAGATGAAAACACATATTCTACACAAAAAGTTTTTATAAAATGCAAAGAAAACTAATTCTTAAAGCTTTCAAAATCATCATGTTACATGTTATGTAGAGTTTTACACTGAACTAAAAGAAATTACAAAAAATTCCATTATCAAATATTACAAAATTTCATCTTTGAACTTTCAACTTTCAACTCCACTTAGCTTTTTTCTTAGTTTTCCATTCCATGCCAAGAGCTACTTTACATCCCAGCGATTCCTCATAATCTAGATTCGATCTGTCCTGGAGTACTGTTCACATGGAGTTCGACTCCCAAACATACGCTGAAGCTCTTGGATCGCATCCAGAAGACAGTTACTCGTTTGATTAATGATGTCACACTTACGAGTTCATTGACCTCTGTAGAGTATCGTAGTGAGGTGGGAGATCTCTCCCTTTTTTATAGATATTTCCAGAAATCTGTTATTTCAACACTAGAGTTTCCAGATAGGCGGACTAGACGACCTCAAACTAGTCACCCCTTCATTGGGAAGCTCGATACTTGCCGAACTTTTTCTTACCAGACTTAATTTTTTTATCGAACAGAGAAGTTGTGGAACTTTTTACGTAGTGAGGTTTTTCTCTATGGCTATAACCTCCAAACCTCCAAGAAAAATACGAATGAGTATCTCCTCTCCCTACATTCCACTGCTAGCCCACACGATGTTCTTCGAACGTTATAGGTTTCCCTCTCGTGTAGTGAAAAAAAAATTACCTTCGGCGTCATATGAACCTACCAAGTTTCATCAAATTCCGAATCCATCGCGTCGATTGATAGTAAAAACAGTTCATTTACTAGACTAGTATTAGTTTCCGATATTCCCATTATGGAGATCAGCATCAGTATGGAATATTAGTTTACTCCCCTTAATTTTGAAAATCTGATTATTTTAGGGTAACAACATGAGTCATGTAATACATAAGCTGATAAGTGTCATTCTCAATTCTAGTAGTTTTAAAAAGGCGGTTATTATTTTAAAAAGCTCGACAAAATGTCACTCGTTTCATAAAATCTTTCTATCCATATAGAAAAATGGATACAATAAAAACTGTCCAAGATCCAAATTTCAAAAAGCATTCTTTCTGGTCGAATGGCCAGTATTTCAAGTTCAAATTGCAAAGTACTGAAAATTGGGTCGGTGGTACCCACAATATATCACCATCTGGGTAAGTTAAACAGTGGCTTACAGCTGCACTTGTGGCACTAAAATGAAATTAAAAAGTGGAATAAAATTCGTAATTAGTCCTAATATCCGAAGCAATTATAAAATACAACGAAGAAACTTACTTGGAACCGGGTAAAACATTAATTATTGAATTTCACATGAGTCCCCCATTTATTGCGATGTATGGAAAGTGACAATAATGTTTTAATGAATTAATGCATTTCAGATATCTTAATTAATTCGGATACAATAAGAAAACCACTGTCCACTGTGTTAAAACATGTTTAATTAATCTAACAGCAAATGTGTGAGACTACGTTAGCGGTACAATGTAAAATAAAGCAATCTTACTTCCTTGGTTTTTAGCCTGGTAATTTGAACGAGACCGATAGTGAACCGGCCGACTGGACATTCCGGAACTATCCGGTGGTTGGGATGTTTTATGGTAAGGGGCGGCAAATGAAATTATAATATCTTTTTCAACTAAACGCAATGTCGCGTATAAATTTCCTTTTCCCCAACTCCAACATTATAAAATATAAACCTTAAGTTTGCGACTCGCTTTATTTTTCTCGCGTTTGGATTGTTTTGCTCTTCGTTTTAGCGCTATAAACCGACTCTTCATCAAATAAACTGCACGCCTTTGCAAATTTTCTTCGTTTTGACTTCGTTAAATATTTCAGCTCTTTCTTGATGAATGGCTATCCTGTTTTTCACTTCTTTTCTTTGTGGTTTGCACTTGAAGGGGAAATAAAAACACTGCTCTGCTGCATAGACGGAAATATTCTCGGAATCGTGGCTTAATAACTCGATCTATTTCATCTCTTGTTCTCGGACGTCCTCATTTTCCTACACATGTTTTCCATTATAGCTCTTTATTTAACAAATCTTATTCTATTACACATTAATGTGTTACAATTTCGATTACTCGTGTTTCTTTTCCTATCGGCCAAATAGAAAGCTATTTCAACACCTTTTTAAGTAGTTTGGAGAGACTGGAAGTTTTCCTCCTAAAAAGGACAACGTGGCATACTATTACAGTAGACCAAGAAGAAAACATTTTAACTTGGATGGCAGAAAATTTAGAAGTTATCAGTAAACAAATACCTAGGGACTACAGGTACAAGTGAAACAACAGTCCTAAAAATCTTTCATAAGAAACAGTTGAATCACTACCAGTTTACACCAGTTCGAAATCTTCTAGCAGAAGACCTACCAGCTAGATTACAGGCTGCTCATTTTATGAGAACTCCAAACTTTGACCTGACCTTTAAATAATGTGCTATTTACAGATGAAGCCACCTTTACTCGTCGAGGAAGAACAAGCACACATGGGACATTTAAACTTGTACGTAGTCATTGAGCGTTATTTTCATCGACAATTCAAAATAAATGTTTGGTGTGGAATGATAGGAAACCACCTTCTGGGTCCAGTTGAGCTCCCTTTGAATGTAAACGGTGAATTGTATTTAGATTCCCTGCAGTACCATTCAGATGATTCACCATGAAATTTAGGGCAATAACTTTACTCCATGCAAGATGGGGCTTTCGCTCATTTTGCTGTCCAAGTACGAAACTATCTTGAACAAACTTTTCCGGATCGTTGGAAGTTCAGTTCACTTTGTATTTGAATAAAAAAGATAATATTTGTATGTCAAGTTTGACAGTTGAAAGAAAAGAAATAAAGTCAAGTAAATAAAAAAAGTTCATCTTTATTTCTAAAATAAGCTATTAATCTTGAAACTCCACTTCGTGATAAGTCTGGAGCTTACAAAACATAACTTGCTATATTTAGTTATTGAAGACTTCACCTCTGTAGAATACACATTACGTGTTGCACCAATTATATGCGATGGCGTCGACGGCATATAAATCCATAGTATCATTGAGGAAACGTTTTTAGAATGATTGAATGCGGGATTACACATCAGAAGTCAGAAGTCTTTCTAACACTCCAAACACAAGTGTTAGAAATTATGATAATTATATTATGTTTATTCCTAATATCCTATCTTAATAAATTAAAACGTTTTTTTTTTCAGGGTCACATAGGCGATGTTCCTTTCGAAAGTGAAGTAGGGTGGACTAAGAATCATTTTTCAGCTGCTACAAGCCCCTGGCCATCGGCTTTGAGGCAATCAAGATATAGTGTAAGTGCTGAAATATAAAATTACTCATGTTCAAATGACCACTAATAGTTTTCACTACCGTTTTGGTGGGAAATATTTCGATTAGGAGGTATTGAAGATATAACGTTAACAAAAATGAATATCTTAACAAGTACCTAATAGTATTCTCTACTATATTTAATCGACATATATTCTTCAATCGCTATATCACACGAAATTATGTCAATACGTACCATATCTGTCCTTTCTAGATCGTATATATATATTGGCATGATGATTCAGAAATCAAGGAATGAAGACAGGCAGTCTCTCCATATGAATATGTATATAATTCTGATATATTCACCTGAATAGATCAGTGGCGTAGCTAGAGTTAACTGAACCCTGGTGCAACGAGGGTTGATGGGGCCCCAGTTGACACAAACACTTCCCCACCCCTGAAGCTGCAAGTAGTTGATGATGAGAATGTACAGAATGGTTAAATTTCGATGTTTTAATAGGGAATCTTAAGTATAAGAGATATCAAAGAATTAACTTTTAACTACTTTGCTTGTTCATTATCTGTATTTTTGGTATAAATTTGATCTAACATGAATTCCTTTCATGATAAATTGTCGTTGCAATGAATTGTCTCGCGAGGAATTGTCGTAGCGATGAATTGTCGTGCGACGAATTGTCGGACACCATCGTTATCGGTACCGGGAGGTTAGCCACTGTGACATAATATAAGAAAACTGTATGGAATTTCACAACATTTCATCATCATTTTTGGGATTGTTGATAATTTCCTTAATCGATGGATTGACGGATGAGTTGATACAAAAGTTTCTAAGTTCACGTGGTAATGTGTTGACGTGTTGAATCTGTTTTTAAGTGTAGGAAAGTTTTTCCCTTATTGGGAAAATTGTCAAGCAAACTCAAGAAATGACTGAAAGAGAATCACTTGGACCTGTATGTTCTGGTTTTAAGTGATAATCTTTCAATAATTAATATAGAAACTCAAGAAATGACTGAAAGAGAATCACTTGGACCTGTATGTTCTGGTTTTAAGTGATAATCTTTCAATAATTAATATAGCATTTTCTCCTTTTCATGTTCGCTTAATGTTTTAGTACCTAACATGAATGTTGACACAATTAACTAACGGTAACTCAAGTTACTTCATAGAACAATCCATTATTAATTGAAAGCAGTGTATAATACAAAAATAAACAAACTGATGTAATTCAATCAAGTACATCCCGTTGTTGTATAAAGCAAATGTGTTGCAATAATACAACAAATATTTCTACCAGGAGCTTGATCTGAGAAGTAGTGGGTGGGAATAAAGGAAACCAAAATATAACAAACTCTCCTCGGATACAATAAACAGTTTCTCAACTTGATAAATCGTTATGTATAAACATTGGTAAACTCCGCATGTCGACCTTGTTTTAAATAATATGCTGACCACACTATTTAGAGTTTATACATTTTTTAGCACGGAGTAAATAGTTTCGCTTGTTCTATGTCTTTATCATAAACACATTGCAAAGAAAAACAAAAATGTACAAACTTCGTATTTGATCACGTAATTTATTTTTAAAAATAGTGCTTGAACGTGTGTTTCATCTAGCGCCTTATTTGGTCCTGTTGATTCCAATCTACGCAAACATGTGCCTTTTTCTTTGCATAAAGTAAACAATCGGTACAATTACTACAACATTTCAAAGTAAACGAATGTGTATTGAAAACAGACCCAGGAGTCATTTGGTGTCATGATTTCGATCTAACACATTGATCTCCAGTATTTCTAATTCCTGAGTTGACAAAATATAATAACTACTATTCATTTTACAGCTTCTTGGAATATTGCTCTTTATTTCAGGATTGAAATCATTTCATCTTGAGACGAGAATTGTAAAATTTCACAATTTTTTAATTTTTTTTCTCTTCTATATTGATGATGAATTTGCGAGACAGTGGCAGCACTCATTCTGTAACAAGTTGGAATGTTACTGAATTTGAGCGTACTCGTAACTGAACGACTCCCACATGATGTATACCATGACTCTTGTCTTTATTCGAAAAATATAAATTGTCACTGAGGGAAGAAATAAAATGTCAGAAGTGTTAGGAGTGCGGCACTATTATGAACAGCGCGGAGAAGTCCCACAGTCAATCCGGGGAGATCCCTCGATGCGTGGAAGCGGGGTACAGCAATAAATGGTACAAGGAAGATCAGAGGGGCATTATACGTTAGGCGTAGGCGAACGATGGTCGCGTATATTGAATGATTAGAGCTTTCATATATAATACAGTGACATTCTTCAAAATATAACCGCAGGGTAAATGGGTTATATCCCCAGTTTTTTGGCAATGTTCCTGCATAGCATTAGGCCTTCTAATGGTTTCATGGATATCCATTTTTCATACTTCCAGAAGAGTTTTTTTCTAGTGTAATGCCCAGATATTTGACCTCTGACTTTCATTCAAAAACTTTCCCATCAAATTTGAAGGTTTGTAGGTTAAGGCTTGTTTTCCTTTGAAAGAAACTGAGGGTGTTTTGGTGGGGTTAACGTTAAGTCCCATTTATTGGCACCATTCTTTAGTGTATTCAACGCATCTTTGAATTATGTCGCCAAGGATATTCGCGAACTTACTTCTTGCGAATATGACTATATTGTCGGCATAGCTCTCTCAGATTAGGGATCAAATCGCAGGGAGTTGATTTATAATTAGGCTCCACATACATGGAGAGACCAATTCCCCCTGTGTGCATCCTCTAGTTGTGCAGATGGAAATAGTGCCTTGCCCAATTTTTGTCTCTTCTATTCTGGTAGAGAGCAGTTTCGACATTCAACTGGTTCTCATGCTATCTACTCCTTTGGCTTCAGTGCTCTTTTGGTAAATCTATTATGCTTTTGTTCCTCCCAGATTAAACCACAATAGTGGTTCGACTTTACTCCACTTGCTTGCCAAATTTAACCGAACACCGTGTTCCATCTAACCTAGAATCCTATAATTGATGCTTATATGCCCTAGATATCCAAGATGCTGATTCTATGACTGTAAAATCATTTCCAAAGATTTCAGATCAATGGCAGAGCATCTAAAAGTTTATTGATATCATCTTAAAACAATACGGATCCCTATGTGACGTACAAATTCTAGAGGATACGTTTGAGGTTGATGAGTCGCTGATTTTTTGATAGAAAACTCAGGAGAAAGCAAGGGATGTGGAATTTGAAGCAGAAGACGAGCAGCATCTGTTCAGACCAACAATCATTGATCACGAATGTAATTTCAAATGAACATGTTTGGGAGGGCGAGGTTTGAGGAAATTTAGTCGACATTCTACGTTGAATTTGAAGGGGAACATGAATTGTTACTTTAGATCAAGTCCCATCTTCCAACACACCCTTATGAGCTTATCAAGATTGTTATTTATACAGGTTAATTCCTAAGTTGATACTTTTTTCCATCTATGTACAGAACTGATTGAAATGAACAAAAGTTTGAAATATTTTTTTTCAAATCACTCAAAAATAAAATAATTTCCAACCTGTATAAAATAATCAGTGCAGTACACTTCGTGATTGATTGAAGGTTCAACATAAAAGACTTGACTTTAGAGTTTCAAATGTTTTGTGACAGCTACGCTTATTTTTGTGTTATTTCAAAAAGTTGTATGAACATTTTGTTTATTTCGATGAGTATGATATTATATATGAACTCGGGATTCATCCTGGATATTTGCTCCAGTCATATACTCAATTTGAAGCTATAGGATATAGTTTATACAAATTTGGTCGAATTTGAATGTTACACTGAAAATCAATTGATTCGATATCGTTTACAACCAGGAATGGAAGGTCGAAATGAATTTCGGGCACGTGAACTCCTGCCGAACATTCACTGTTGTCAACACCTAATAAACAGTAAACAAAAAGTGCCAATTGAACTGGATGATCTACCAGTATAAATAAATAAACACATGAATCGAAATAACCACTCAACAATTTATTACAGCGTTGCTATTCTCATTTTTCATAGAAGAGGAAAAGTATAGAATTCGGAGAAGAAGAATCGATTCTACGTTACTTTTACTTCCGAGTGTTTCAATTGATTTCTTTTGTTTATAGCTCGGAACAAAAGACGATAGGAAATTTTTTTTTGAGCCGGTGAATTTGTCTCAAAAAAAGAGATAAAAATGTGACTTCCATTTTTTTGTAACTCCCATAGTTACCAAGCTACCCTATACAAACATCGAAAATTGCCCAGCCTGTACTTCTGGATACGGTGGAATAATACCATTTGTTCAATCTTCTTTGATTTCATGTTTATAGTTTTCGATCTTGCCTTGTATAAGTCAAATACCAAATAATCCTCATAAATGGAAGTGACGTGCTGTAAAAAAGGGCTTACAAAAACATTTTGTACCGAATGTATAATGGGCTGCGAATTCTGTAAGCGGTTGTTTTAAATCATCTTAATCCTTTATATGGACTGTATTCTGAAGTGTAAACATACTATTTCGTTTTTGCGGGTCTATAACTTGTAAAATATTCAGTATAAACTTGTAGGGTAAACTTTTCCGCATTGAATTTTAACACTTTAAAGATCAGCAAAGTTCACAAATGATGTTGTTGTTTGGTATTTTAGGGTTTGAACTGAATTATGACTATAACCAGTTAGGCACTTTGAAATTTCCATATTTGCATTCAAACGGAAATTGCCAATTCCAATAATACCAATAATAATTACTTTACTCTTCATGACAAGATTATCTAAAAACATATCGTTCACTAATCTCTGATCGCTTAACCGAACTCCTCATTTTAGGGAGTATATAGAAAATCAAAGATGGTGATTGACCCAAGATTCCAACTCTTTCTTCATTTTGGAGTTCAGAAAAATGGCTTTAGAGGAAGTTGGAGATATCAAGGGGATTATCGGTCAAGATTCTCGAGCAGGTTTAAGTAAAACTATTTTACATCCAATAAATCGCAATAGTTAATTGATTCATCAGGGTTAGACATGTTAAACTGTTGTAAATACTATTGTACCTTAATGTCATAATGCTCCTAAAATGTAGAGTTTATTAATCAGTTTGAGATGAAACATGGTTACACAAACATTTTGAATTTTTCCTAATTAATTGACAGACCATCGTCAACATAAGTCTCTATCCCACTCTCTTGTCAAACGACGAGACGTGACCTCAAGCTGCCCTGTTTAAAGAAAAAGAATGAGAAATATTGAAGAATCGATTTCATTGATATTCGGTGACGATTGACCTGCATGCGAATACCACACTGTCTAAACTCTATATTTAGAAATATCCAACATTATTATGAAACGGATAAAGAGTCTCTGAAGATGAAACTCCCATTATTCCCGGCACACGGGATGAGATGGGCAAGGTGTTCCTGTTTCTAACACCAAGAACGGGTTTTTGTGAATAATACTGAAATGTTGGAAGCAATGAAAACAACATCCAGAAAGAAGTCGCTAGAATATCACTCGCAAGTGATGGTAGTATACCTTCTTCCACATAGCTATTTCTTAAGATCTTGGAACATTTCCAGATTTCCAGGGAGGGATCTATACTCGGTACTTGCATTTGGTTACTCCCTCTCCGGTCATTATATATGTTCTCATTGCACCTGTTATGCATACACAGGCTAGTCTTTGAATTTTCTATAGGTTTAGACTTATACTACTTTGAGTGCTGCCCCAGACCACTGCCCTATATTTGATGATTGATGTCATCATTGTCGTGTACCTCCACTGCAGGGTATTTGGGTTGAACTACCAGTTTTTCTTGCATAGATGCTACACACCATTAGGAATTTATGGCTTTGTATGCTTACTTCCTTCTCATGCTTGTTCCAGGGGAGTTTAATGTATTGTGTAATTCCCAGATATTTGACCTCTGCTTCCATTCTATAACGCTCGCTCCTAATTCGATTACCACCATTCTTTAATGTGGTCTAGACCTATTTGTACTATGTTGTAGAAAATATTTTCGAACGTGCCTCTCGCCAACTATGTCGTCAACATAGCTCTGATAGAATATGTCGGTCAGATCACAGAGGAGTCGATCCACAGACCACGGGGTAGGTGGTCTGTGAGTCGATCTACCGTTAGGCACCACATAAGAGGGGAGGTCATTCCCCTTATGAACATCCTCTGGTCGTAGATATAATGTCCTATTCTTGTCTCTGCTATCTTGAAAAAACGTAAAAATGCTATCGGGATTCCTGAAGCATAATTACACTTCTCCGTACAAGAAGTCCGGGGACTTTCACTCATTCTCATTAATTTTTTTTGCAGACATCGATTAGGCAAAGTCCCAGCCATTGATGATTCAAGAATTTGCGTCTGTGTACAATAGCTTCGTCCGAAAAATTATATTGGAAGCGATTATTGGATCAATGTGACTTCCTTCCTGCGTATATTTGAGAAATTGAAGAATGTAGGAGTTCCGTTTTGCATAATGTAACTGACATTTTCAGTAGTGTCAAAATTGTAGCCTGTACTGAACTTTCATCCACAGCCAGCATTAGTTCATTTTGAACGCTCTCTAAACTAGTTACTTACACTCCCCAACTAACACATACATAAGCTTGAGCTTTTACTGTCTCGAAGTTCCACAAATGAAGATCCATAACGGAATTGAAATATTTCTTGACTAACTGATTCTTCAATTCCACTAATCTTGTCTTATGTTTACGAAACAATGAATCCCATAAGTAGGGAAGTTTCAATTTTTAATATCTTTGGATAGTCAATCCAAACATTTTTCTCTTGAGCAAAGAAATTTTTTTACTTGGGTAGTGAGAAGAAAATTAGTTTAATTAATTTTTGTCACATTTCATATACAACCACACATTAAAAATGCCAAAAAATTAACATGAAATTCCTTGGGAGATGGAATAGTTTGTAGTTTCATAGGATCTTTTCAAATACCTACATTGACAGTTTTGAAATTTCTTAATTTGGGATTCCCGTACATTTATAGAGTGTTGTTAAATATTTGATTTTCATTACATATTTCAGAAATAATCCGAGATACATTCAAATATGCGAATACAAAGAAGCGGATTCAATTTTTGATAAATATCTGTAAGTGTTTACTTGCGTCTTATAAGCATTCTCCGAATCCCCCACGGCTTAACTTAACAAAGAACTGAAACTTGAAACGATTTGAAACATTGTTTACACGAAATTATAAACGAATGTTCGATTGGCGGACGGTCAATGAACGAAGAAAGCGAACCAATTTCATAACGTAGACATCGAGAGGCAGAACTTAATTATAAATTAATTGATAATTACAGAATTTTTAAATTACAATGGAGAGATATCTTTCCATTCTCAACTTTTCTGCATACAATTATTATTCGTGATATAACTACATAATTAACATTTTATTCCCAAAATATTTTGAATTCCTCCAGTATCAACAAAATTTAGTTTTGTTATCGATTTTTCGCTTATACATTTCCATCCCTTCTGAATTACCTAGATATTTGTGTGTACTGTGTTTTAAAGTGATGAATTTTCTTGAGAAATGGTGTGACCTGTATTCAAAATATGTTCGGCTACCGCTGATTTATCACCATTATTTTTCTTTACATGGGCGAAATGTTCCTTATAACGAGTTAAAATGTTCCTTCTAGTTTGCCCACATAGCATTTTGAACACGACTCACAATTGATTTTGTAAATCCCGGATTTGTCGAAATCCTGCTGATCAAATGTAAATGATTGTAGCAACAGAGAACATATTCGAAATTATTCACAAACTGCTAATGAATGATCACCATACTTCCCTTTCAACATATTAAACTACGTATAGGGAGGGAAGTAAAATACGTTTTGGAAATATTAACCCCTCTTGGCAAATGAAGACACTATAACTAATCTTGAACGCTTAACGGATTCGATTTCTTCTTCAGAATTAAATTTAGTTATTACTATATCACCTATGACGTGGTGATAATCATAATTGTCTGGAAATATACTACACATATTTGTATAACATAAACAAAATAGTAACACGCCGATGTTTACTAAATATTTCCAAATTTGGCTGTGCGCACAAAAGGGTATCGGACGGCCGATATTGCACACTTGTCCTCTAAGTAACCTGGTCGACATAGTTCGTTACATTGAAGTTGTGCAATAACCTACTTCCGCCACGAACATGCATGCCTCCGGAACTGTTTCAAATCAGTGACGAAACACATGACATGAAGAAGGTTCCTCATTCGAAGGTTCTTGTCCCAATCTATTAAAATACCTTCTATTCTGAACATGACTCATAACATGAATATCTACTTGCACCTCACATCTATGGAAAACTACCACAAATAGAGGAAACAAGAGCATTGAGGCAGATTGAATTGCCTCTAATATCCGACGAGATTGTTTATGTATTCTTATCAGGATATATTAAGTTAATGACTTTATGAAATAATTTTATCATATTTTATATGTAATTAATTTACTTTCATTCTGCAATAGATTTTGTAAGAAATAATCTTTGTTATTATTATTATATCTAATTTTAATTGTTGTCAGCCATTATTTCATCAATTTTTTACTTTCTCAAATATAACAGTTCGCGGTTATTCGAAGGAGGCTGTATGATGGCGGGTTAATTTTTGAAATGATGTAAAATGGTTCATAAGAATCGGTTTATTCGGATCAGTCTACAGACCAGCAGGATAATATCGGAGTAATTCGTGTTCAGCATTTTAGTTGGATTTAGAATGTTAAAGAATTTGAAGAATCGATAGGAATTGTAGGAAGGGAATAGCTTGCGGCCCTCAAGTCCGTGAGTTCGCCCCTTTGTTTGTTGTTTACACCATAATAGTATCATAATAAGTTCGGGAGCAAGCTTTGTTTGTACCGAAGATTTAAAGTGTAGGGGCCCCATTTATTGCCCTACTGACGAATTTTTCCGTTTCCAACTCACATTTATTACAAAAAATAGACTAAATCACTTGTTTGAATGCTAGAACTGATAGAAATTGTGATATGTGTAATACATAATTCACGTAGTAGCATCAGCTAATTGATCGCATTATGGGATCCTACAATTCAAGATTTATTCATTAATAATTGATTATATAGATCTTCATGCCTTATCACTATACATAAAATTTCTTCCTACGTGTTGGTGGATGTACCTACGTGATGTACAGGTGATCCAAAATTTGCACCCAATGCCTACTACGGCAAATATAAAAAATAATTAAACCTGGGATCGCAAATATGATGGCCGGAGGTATATTTTCAACTAAAAGAGAGAAAAATTGTGAGGTCAAAAATGTCTGTAATGTCACCGGAATTTTTTTCACCAGAAATATACTCAAATTTTTTTACAGTTAGGAAGAACCCCTTACTATTGTGAATAACTTTCATTAGAATTTTTTCTCTATATATTTTTGCTACTAAGTCAAGAATGCCTCATTTAAGAAATCACGCAAACCGAGATTAAATCAAAATTTCCATGAAAAATAATTCAGTAGAACCAAGAGAATTCAGGTAACAGATTCAATTGAAAAACTCCACAAGAAAACAATAACTGAGAATAGTTGAGAATATTTTGAAATACATAATCCTTCCCATTAAAGGTTTTCGATAAGATTCCCTTCAACATTCTCCTAACCTCCTGCACTGTAGCTTTTTCCTTCAGCTGATCTCTACTTGTCTAGGCAATTCTATTAACTTCATTTTTCAGAGTGCCCCATCAGTAGAAAATAGTAGCCTGTAGATAGGGGTTCATTATTACCGACTCTGCAAAATTAGTTTTTAAGTATTCACGTATAATTCGTGATCTATGCAAGAGACTCCGTCATGCTGGAACCACACGTTGGCATGAAGTTGTAGTGGAATGTTTTCAAGTAGGAGTGGTGGATAAAATTAGTTCTTTTTTTCATATGCGGCTCATTCAAAACTATTAAATTATACCTTTCAAAAACGTGGTACCTAATTGTTTTTAAAACTCGTTGCACAGAAGTGAATTTCAAATTTAATTCACGACATACTTGCCTTATACAGTTCTTATAATTCTTATAATTATTATTATAATTGAAATATCGCAAAACTTGGGAAACCATATTATCATCAAAAATAATTCTAATAATAGTTTTACCTGTTCGGGGAGAAAATGCATCTTGGTTTTGTCTCAAAGTGCGTTCCAGTCTAACGAAAATCTTTGTATCGGTATTTGTTGCGATACAATCAAACAGCTATTCTATTATGTTGTTGAGCTTCACCAAAAACCAACGGCATATCAACTTTTTCGTAGTATGTATACATGTTGAAAGGTTCAATAAAATTAGCAATATATATTGTAAACAATCACGAATGACAACTAACTTGACATATTCAAATTCGCCTTGTTTGTATATATGAAACACTTGTCAATTGTTTTTCATGGAAACCTTAATTAATTAAATACCCGTTGCGAATAAAAGTTATTCACAATACTAAGAGCTTTTTTTTTTTTTTTTCGTAGAGGAGGGGAAATCTTGCATAGACGCCTCGGGTGCCCGTGCCCCCGGGTGTGCCGAATTCCTACCGACTGAAACCCCTCCTCCGTGAGGTTGGTTCTCCATCCTAAGGGGAACCCCACAGCACTGCGGTCGTTATAGTCCTATTGGGCTTCCCAATTGTCACTTGAGGGTATATTCGTGGGAGAAAAAATTCTGACGACGTCATTACGGCCATTTTGGAACTTATAATTTTTCCCTATTAGCTGAAAATGTACCTCGGGCCATTATATTTGCGATCCTAGGTTCAGGATTTAATTATCTTTTTTACTTTTGCCGCAGCAGGCTTTGGGCGCCAACTTTGGATATACAGGAAACTATTTTTAATCACAGTTCGAAACATCACTTTTTTGAGAATTGTAACAATAATAAGTGAGGATCAATCGTGTATATTTATAGCAAGATAAGATATTGCGTTCCAGCAAATCCTGGATTAATGTTAACAATGAAGCAACAACAGTAAACATGTGTTTGTTTTCTAATCAATATTATTTTTAAGATAGAATTTATCATTTTCAATCAACATAATATTACTAAAATTCTAAACATGAATCGATAAATATGAAATATTATCTTGAAAACAGAATAATAGATTATCAGTATAACTCATATCTAACATGTTGCGAAATATGTATATATCAAACCAAATATAAATATCATTATTTTCTCATGGCATCATTTGTCAATAAATAAACAAATTTACGAAACCTAGGTCCTAAAAGGAAACAATAAGTGATAACTTATACTGTATTTCTTCTCACGAATTCGAATACCGTACATACTTCCATTCTTGTTGAGATTCCAATTGAGGTATATATATATATGATGACTCATCGTCAGCGATGGTTCAATAAAATCTGTTCTAGGGGCGTCGTTGGACTTTCGCCAAAGCAATTGGTAGACCTGCTTGCCTACATAGCATATGTATGGCAGAAATCTAATGAAAGACATGGGGAATCTCTAGCTGTAGCATTGGATATCTCCAAAGCATTTGACCAAGTCTGGCACCAAAGCCTTCTTGGGAAACTTCCGTTATATGGTTTGCCGCTTCAACTTTGCCGCTT
The DNA here is from genome assembly GCA_958510875.1 of Endomychus coccineus. Classification (NCBI taxonomy): domain Eukaryota; kingdom Metazoa; phylum Arthropoda; class Insecta; order Coleoptera; family Endomychidae; genus Endomychus; species Endomychus coccineus. Next base: position 4,385,540 of record OY294071.1, on the reverse strand, counting down.
ACTATCGAGTTTTCTCTCAGTGGTGGGTGGTGGTTGACGGAGTATACTCCAATAGAATGGCTATTAACGCTGATGTTCCACAGGGTTCTACCTTGGCACATACTTTGTTTGCTTCATATCAACGAGCTTCTGGAAGTGACCACCTGCCTCATCCACAGCTTTGCACATGATGGTACACTTCATACCTCTTCCTCATGTAGAGCCCCTATACCATCCAATGAATCCAGAGGAGCGGGACAGAGACAGGTTGACGCAATTAATGAATATCAGGCAATGACTTTGAAATGGGGATCTGATAATCTAGTAGAGTTTAATGTAACCAAGACTTAAGTTTGCGTCTTCTCCAGGAAGGCGGATCCCACAATCCCTAATATGATGATGTCACGTACAACTATTCCTATGGAGTCTTCCATATCCATGCTCGGGATCACCACCAACAGCACCCTCAAATGGGATGAAAACCGCTTCACAAAAACTTTATATCTCGTGCTAAGAGCTACTTTACATCTCAACAGCTTCTCATAATCTACTAAGCACAGATTCACCGTACCCTGGAGTACTGTTCACATGTTTGGAGTTCGACTCCCAAATATATGGTGATGCTCTTGGATTACATCTAGAAGAGAGCGATTCGTCTGATTGATGATGTAATACCTAAGAATTCATTGACCTCTCAGAACATCGTAGAATGGTGTGCTATCTCTCCATTTTCTATAGATGTTTCGATGGTCGGTTTACATCAGAAATTTCGTCTGTTGTTCCACCACGAGGGATTCCAGATAGGCGGACTAGACGAGCTCAAGCTAGTCACCCCTTCAGACTTCTCCCTACCAGACTTCATTTTGCTATTGAACAGCGAAATTTTGAAACTTCAGGTCTTTCACTATTTCTATAACCTCCAAACCTTCAATAATAACGATATGTTTCAAAAACAAACAAGAATTTTCTCCACAGGATTATGAACCCGTATGCTATATTTGTATGTGCAGATATTTACATATTCAAATTTTTTATGTAGTCAATATAATTGAACAATTACTTGTTAGAAATCAATCTAACCTACAAAGGCACTATAAGATCTCCCTACAACAGTGACATCACAGCTAAATAGCTCCAGACAGCTGTTTCACCTTACCTGGCTCATCATTTATATCTCTACTGATATATAAGTCAATAACAACAAAAAGTGCTAGAGGGAGATATAACACTCAATGCCATCTACCTGCGAGCCCATGTAATAAAATTTCAAATTTAATCATCTTTAAACACCGAAATAACTCCCTATATAGTTCCCTCTCTAACACTTTCTGTTGTTGATTTAAGTATATATCAGCACAATCAGCAAACATATCGTTCGGTGACACTACAGCTGATGAGATATTAGAGAGACCTATACTACATTTATTTATTCATTTAACGAGTACATTTACAAAATTTATTAAATCAGGTAGGTATTTTACTAATCAAAATATAGTGATATACGCCTAGGTTCAAGGACCCGTATGTATAAAAGATCATTCATTACATTATTGCCATTTTACTATTTGTGAGATAGGAGTAAATATGATAACATTAATCAATCCAGTTTTATTAAGCAAGAGAGGCAGGAATAACGAAAGAGAGTAGGTAACAATATTAAGTAATTCTTATTCATTTTGGTATTTTATTATCAATAATTTAAGATTCCGAAGGGCTGGGTAAGATTATCATACGATATTCATCAATCAACTACCGAACTTGATTTTAGTGAAATTTGACCGAAGTATGTGTCTTTTAAGTATTTCAGCATTATTGTAAGATTTCGTACTTCTCAAATTTACAAATGGCTTGACAACTTGAATCAATATTAGACAAGCAAATTTGATTAACTCTGACTATGACCACCATTTCTGGTAATCAATCCTCAATATTGCAAAATTAAACAATACTGAGTAGATGTCACTTTTATTTGTAACTTCCGTTACTCAAGCTTCAGCGTTATTGCGCCATCTTCAGACGATATCCAAATACCGAATTTGAATACCGTCTGGAGATGGCGTAATAACGCTGAAACTCGAGTAACGGAAGTAACAAATAAAAGTGATATCAATATAGTAGTATATGAATAAAACGATAGAATTTCCTGAAACGTCCAAATAATCGAAACCGTGACTCAGGATAATACCTTCCCAACATTTGGAAACCCATCCTCGAGAATTTCACTTCGCACATTATCCCACAACGGGAGGGTCAGGTGCTAGAACGGAGTTAACCACCAGAATAAAGGCAGTGAACTGTGTAGGGTGAAGGTTTTTCGCACAATAAATACCGCTACAGAAACCAGAAAAATCAGTTTCAGTTCAAGCCTCAAGCTTGCCCTGAAGATGCCACCTGTAATGGTTGATGAAACGTCAGCATCAAGCTATTGTGAAGCAAAATCTATCCGGCAGCTAAGAATTTTTTTATATGTTTGGAACTTATCATAAAAATTGATACTACCATGGAATAGAGTTTAAGACAAGTATGGTTTGCAGAAAAAGAAAATTGTTGCCCTTATATTCACAGTCCTCAAAATTTTTTACGTGGTAGTCTATACTATAATTCCATGAAAAGATCGAATCTGGCTGTTATTTAGAAACACCAAGGCCTCGTCAAATTTTATCGATGTTCCAAATAGTACAGACTGGAAGAAGCAGGATGAATTTGGCTTGGTACATATATTTCTGAAAATATAGATACTACCCTATTACCTTCAGCAAAATTAACCACTACCATCAATAAAATATTTTTCGAGCTAATAAAACATAATTCTGCCTTCTACACAGTATGAACTTCCTTTTTCAATACCCTAAATTATAAAAATTAATAATTTATGAGAAGGTACAAATCTAATATGTATGACCAAATATAACGATCGAATTTTGCATAAATTTGTGAATATGAGAAACTTCTCTGCCAGATGGGTGTCGCATTTGCTCTCTATTGACAACAAGCGCGACTGTGTGACAACTTTATAGGAATGTTTGGCGATGTTCAAGCGCGATAACAAGGACTTTTGCGCCGTTTCGTAACCGTAGACGAAACATGGATCCATCACAACACATCAGACACCAGAAAACAGTCCACTTGTTTTGGCGAATCGAAGTCGAAAAAGGCCAAAGTAAGTTCATCGGCCAACAAAGTGATGGCGACAGTTTTTGGGATGCACGCGGTATCATCCGTATCGATAACCTTGAAAAGGACAAAACTATCACCGGTATATATTATGCAGAGCTGTTGGATCGATTCGACGCCGATTTGAAGCGGAAGCGGCCGCATTTTGGCAAAGTAAAAGTGCTCTTCCACCTCCTCAATACCTATGTAGTATGTACGATTTGTTAGTTAGAGTCATTCACTGAACAATCTTATCGGTGTTAACTGACTGGGAAAGCTCCCTGACTATTACTAGGACTTGGGATTCGTGAAGTATGCGCATTGAGTGGATCAAGTTATTATTTTACCGTTGCGATGTTTTCCTTCTGAATAGAATTACGACATACTTGGTGAATAATAATCAAGGCTTCTTTGAATAAAGTTGCTCAAGGTATTAGATGATTGAACATGAAAGTAGATTCATCTAGCAATTTTATTAGGTGCGTACTGAATTTCGAAGAATGGTTTGAGACAGTGTTTCCCAAATTCCTTAAAATCTCGTAACACGAGGATCCCCTTCAGAGGTGTCGGAATTTCAATACTGCCTTGGCAACTCGGTGTGGTGGGCAAGCGACGATGAGAGAAAGAGCAGCGGGCTTGTGCGCCATAGAGAAAAATTTTCAGGGACTCCAAGGTCAAATTACTTAAAATCGAAGTTGCTGATTTGAAAAGTCGAAACTTTATCTCCTTCAATTGATATTTATGAGGTTCGTGAACCCACGAAGAGTAGGCAGTGGGACCCCAAGGGTCCGTAGACCACCATTTGAGAAACACTGGTATAGGAAATCCTATGTCCCAATTTGTTATTCACAGTATCTGACAAGCTACTAGAAACTACAAGGTAGCTGAAATACGAGATGACATTCTACCTTGAAATCACGCAAATATTATTTGATTTAATTGCTATTCTTTGTTGCAGAGCTAACCAATTGAAACATATCTTGCTATTTATTATGCTTCCATTTACAGATTGAGGTCAGGATTCTGCATTATTTGGTAAATATATAAATCATCTACGGAACCCAGAAAGGATAATACTAAACATAATGCACACTTCTCTCTGTATTAAATATTTATAATCCGTAACGTGTATATTCCCTATCGTTACATAGACTACGAAAAAGTAACCTTCCAATATTTCTAATTCTGTCATATGGAATAAACAAGTGACGTCAATAAACAAATAAACATGATGTGATGATAAAAGATGTTTATATTGTACACACAAAGTAGAAATACTTGATCTCTTCATCGCTTTCTGTTGCACAAACCTGAATTGTCCTATCCTCCTCTTAACAGATAGCATAATGTAGTTATAAATTTGTTTACACAAACATAATATACAAGGCACGATCCGCATTATCTGCAAACGTTACGAGGTCTCACGCATATGTAAATTTCTCTCAAATATACCGAATTTTGTACAATTCTTAGTGTACTCCTATATTATGTATATTTCATTCTTTAATTCTGGACAACTTTGTATACCATAGAGCAGTGAATATTAAAAAATAGAATAGAGACGATTCTTGCGTTCTCCAAAATTATTGAACACTCCATTCTCATCCCTTCAAACAAATAATCTTCTCAAAATGCTTAGATATGCATCCAGTTATGAATCATTGGTGAACTTACATTGCTATAAATCGTACTATAGTTCGTTCAAAACCAACTGGCAGTAAATGTAAACAAGGGCACTATAATATTCGCAATGGTTGCACTTACGCTAGGCGGAGTATTTACTGTTTAATACAAATTTTAACATTTTAACGATGGTCTTAGATAGGTAAAACTATTTATTCTAAAATAGAGATGTGTTTTATTTATCGAAGATCGATGGTTCCCAACAAGCAACAACAGTAAGAACTCACAATCAAATAAATACAGCCAGCCTCGACCGATCAAAAAACTAATGATTTTCATAAATTATGTGTAAATTTCTGGGAAATAGGTTACATTAACACATATGTCTTTACTTACGTTTCTTTACTTACGTTTCCCTCACGACCATCAGAAAACGTTTGAGGACTAATTCACATCAACTAAAGCGCGGGTTTTCTTAAACTAATTGTACTAAGCACAGAGCACAATGCGATAAAGACGCTTAGTACAATTAGTTTGAGAAATCCCGCGCTTTTAGTTGATGTGAATTAGTTTTGAAACGTCTTCTGATGATGGTCGTGGGACCGAAATGTACGTGAATATGAGAATAAAGTGACATAGGTGATAATGTGACCCATTTCCCAAGAATTTAAATATAATTCATACTTGAGTCAAGAATCATTATTAGATTTCCATAATGGATTATTTCAATAAAGAAAGGAAGTGCCGACAAAACCTCATCCGCAAGCATTTGCTACGTCAGCATGTATGTGTTCATGCCGTACAATGATCGATAAGTTTGCTAGCCTCCCATCAAAAACTGTATACTACTTCTAGTTGTTTGGTATGAGTCGAATATCCTTTGCGCCTTATAGACATCGTTTTATGTTCACGTGTGCCTAATTTATATCACTTGCTAGATACTGATTTGATGAGTGTCTCTTTTTATCCTCACTGTTTAGAACATTCGAACTTTTCAAAATAAAAAATAATCCAAATTCTGAATTGGGTTCGCATTTATCATAAGTTGTTCCAGTTATCGTCGGTGTACGTTACGATAGGAGTTTGATTCGAAAACTGTGAATCTGGGAACAATCTTAACTCTAACCAATGATTCACGAACCGACTATATTTAATTCGAATTATTGAATCTCAAAATTGATTTATTCAGGTTATTTCAATAATCGGATTGCAGGTTATGTTTTTAACCTAATTAACCATTCATCGAAATAAAACTCGTCTGTGAAGCGACATTGCGAAACGCCTATCTGGCGTCTTACGGCTGATAAGTCATTGGTGGTGCGAATACCATTCGAACATCCGTCGACTACTCACCAATCACTGTTTACGTCCAGGTTAGTCGAGGAAATAAACCATTCCACATTCCAAAGTCGGCGCAGTTGGATGGATTGAGATGTAGTTTTCTGCATTCGATTCAGAAAGTGATTTAGAAATTTTGTGCCGGGTTTGTTTTTAGCGAAAAAAATGTCTACAGCCAAAAAATTTATTTTTCTGAGTGCACTATCTGAGATGAATGAAAAAACGGATTCGAATTGGTTTCTTGGGGGTTTTTGGGGTCGCTGAACACGAATATGCTATTGAAAAAATTCCCTGAGGTCTCCTTGGACCATCCCCGGGGTATCCGGGGTCCTGACACCCTGACTATGGATGAATTTATTTAAAAATTATTTTTTAATGTTTGTTAACTGTTCGAGAGGTGATATAAAGGTTGCTAGTGATGATTACGACGTGAAAAAATTCTTCTGCAATACCTGGTGGTACCCTGAGACCGGGTAACCACGTCATATTCTGAGAATTTGTTAATTTTTCTTCATAAAATGTAAGTGGCTCTCGGGGGTTTTCGAAGTTGCCGATTACGACTATGACACTCACAATGCTCTGCAAATAACTGCCGGGTGTTTCCGGGTCTCTGTATACCTACGTCATCTTCTAGGAATTTGCTAATTTTTCTTCGTAAAATGTAACAAATTTTGGCTCTCAAGGGTTTTCAAAGTCGACTATGACGCCCACAATGTTCTGCAAATTACCTGGGGGTGTTTCCGGGTATCTGGAACCCTGTGTATATACGTCATCTTCTAGGCATGAACTTTCTGAGTATCATAATCGTGATCGGCGTTAGCTTTTATGAAGAAAATTAAAAAAATTCCTAGAAGATGACGTAGATACATAGTCACAATAGCACGACTTGATGCCGACGTTTCGCCAACCCTCACAGGTGGCATCTTCAGGGCAGGCTTGAGGTTTGAACTGAAACTGATTCTTCTGGTTTCCGTAGCGGCATTTATTGTAGGAAAAACCTTCACGCTACACAGTTCACTGCCTTTATTCCGGTGGTTAACTCCGTTCTGGCACCTGACCCTGCTGCTGTGTGATCATGTGCGAAGTGGAATTTGCGAGAATGGGTTTCCAAATGTTGGAAAGGTAATATCCTGAGTCACGGTTTGGATTATTTGGATGTCTTAGGATTGCTATCGCTTCAAGAATTTTTCGCTGATAGAATTTTGGGGCTCGGGCTAGGATTTTGGTATTTTCTAAAAGGATTTGATGATTGGTGTCAAACTTGTGTTTCGCAAGTGCAGATCTACTGGTTTCACGAAGCCTTGTACAGCGCTCAGCGAGTACTACTGTACGACCTGTTTCACCAATGTAGACTTCACCGCAAGAACAGGGAATGCTACAAACAGCTTCTAAATGAAGAGGAGGAAGGGGATCTTTGATAGGTCTGTAAAACTGAGATAGTTTTGGCAGTGTGGAAAACCGAATAGAAATGTTATGTTTTTTAAGGATTTTGAAAATTCGATCTGTTATATTTCCAATATATGGAAGATAGGGAGTGGATAAAGCAGGAGGGGGTCTTGTGGCGCAGGTTGATTTGAAATTTTAGGCGAAGTGTTTTTCTTTATGGCTTTTTGAATGTTATAATTGGAGAAATCATTCGATGATAATACAGATGAAAGATGTTTTAATTCTGATTTTAAGGATTGTGGTTGGGATAAGTTGACAGCTCTGTGGACCAAGGAGTTTATGACATATTGCTTTTGGTCAGGGTGGTGGTGGGACAAGCCATTGAGGTATCTATCGGTGTGAGTGGGTTGACAGTCTAACAGTTAGAAGTGAGTTAGTGAGTGCGATAGGCTGATCCATTGTGGAATGTAAATAGTTCTTCATAAGTTTAAGTTTGCTCTTTACAATGGTAACCGTCACGGGAAATGTGAAGAATAATAAAAAAGCCATGTATACTTGAGAAATTCCCAATTTATCAATGACTATTCCAAAATGCTGCCTGACACTTTTTGACTATTTCAGATGACATTTTGTTAAGTTAATGAGATAAATATATTGGGATATCAGAGAGGAATATAATTTTTTGTGAAACTTTTCAGTTTTACATGAGCGAGTACCTATTGTTGAGAATAATATTGGTTGCAAGAAGTCGAAGAGTTCTTGAACTTTCTCAGAAGGTTTCTAAGACGTATCCTGTAATAATATTACACTTTTCTGCATTACAAAACAATTAGTTTAGAAATAAACCCTGTGTGTGATATCAGGAATATGTGCGATATTCAGGCACTTTCCTCTACATACGTTCAAACTTGTCGTATATTATATTTTTGGGCATGCGATACAGCCGAGTCGAATGATCGATTGGACAATAACGCCACACACATTGAAATTATTGTTCAAACGGTGATTCAGCCACGATTGTACAACTTGTTGTACCTACTACATATTGTGAGTTTGTTCTGTGAACCGTTTAACGGAGCGTGTGCAACGTGTGTAAGTTCATAAATTTGGCACGACAAGGTAGTATTGAACAATATAGATTAATATTATTGAATATAATAGGTAATATCATTCAATAATATTAATTGTTACTGTTCAGTATTCACATAATAAACATATTCATCGTGAATTTCAAAATAACATTATTCTACTATCTCGATTTACGGAGTTATTGATGAAACATATTATAAGGCGTTATTCATTTCATCCGTGTCTATAAATATTTGCTGTTAATGGACAATGCCGACTGGATCCTAGAATAAGAAGAATGCTTTATGTGCTCATTGAGAGCGTTGGGAATATGTAACTAAAGAACCACATCGGTTCACTTGTGCTGTGTAGTCGAAATACAAACAAAGGAAATGCGGCTTCGAAGAAATATTTAACAAACATTTGTTGGGTATATTTAAATATATCTAACAGCGGCATCGTTTGGAATGTAATTATTCTAACGAGTTTTTTGTTTAAACTTGGTTTAAGTAAAGATGACTATTGAAAAACAAATAACTGTTAAAAGAAATACCATCTATACAATGACACTTTGCTCATGAGTCTGTTAATAAATATTCAATTGTCAACAACTGTTTTCTCTGATTTCTAATAATCACCAACATGAGATAATAATTGTTGGTTCTTTTCATATATGGTGATCTAAGCTGGAATATCTACTAACATGAATTTATCGCTGGGAGTCAGATTTCTTATCCATATGCTCTCAAGATATACATATATCATTTTACCTCCACTGAAAACTTTTTAAAATTGTTTGAAGTCAGTTATATGAGTAATTCCACGCCAGATCAGACAGGTCATTCACCATGACATCATGGATTTTGCTGAAATTTTGTACACGAACAGACGTTCAAATTTTTTAGATTTTCCGGGTAATGGAAACGTCATTTTTTCACATTTTTATTGTCCGTTCCTTCCTAACTGAACGTTTCCAAAAAAATAAGGAGATTTTCCGACGAATCCGAATCTGCAACGAGTTTTCTTATATAACGTAAATTGTGCACTACGTTCGGTGTTATAGTGATAAGACCGTATTTTGGATCGATTTCATTTGAAAATTTATTGTGAGAAGCCTGTACGTTGAATTTTCACGAAAATTTCAGAATACTCCTGAAAACACATTCTTTGGGATAGTAATTATCTAGATATGGCAAAAGTGGTCAGAAAAATTGCTACAACCCAATTTATGAGAAAATTTCAAACCCTAGCCGTAAAAAATTGCACAATATTCATAAATGCGTTTGTTCTAGTATTTATATTCTTGAACCATTTGGGGATGTATATATTATGTTTTCTTGGTATTCTGGTTCTTTGTGTGAATGAAAATAAAATAAAAACTTGTTTTGTCAATTAGTGTTTCCATTATCCGGAAAATCTGAAAAATTTGAATGTCTGTTCCCAGGTGTTCCTTAACATATCCAACCCACAAATTTTGGAAAATATCATATTTTGTTTACTAGAATTCGTGTACAAAATTTCAGCAAAATCCATGATGTCATGGTGAACAACATGTCTGATCTGGCGTGGAATTACTCTTATCTAATACGATTCTTCTAACACAAAATATTATAATCAATATATTTTAAATTCAAGACAATAATAATAATCGAAATATTAAGTTGACGAGATATCGACGTCACATATTACTGTACTTGAATTAATTGGAATATAAACCATCAAGCATGTGATCATCTTGCCCCATATCATTTGATATATATGCATATAAGCTGGATATCGCAATATCAATTTTTTTGAAACGCACTATTTTTTAGTGGAAGTAACAGGAAAATTGTATCAATTCAAAGGATTGCTCTAAATTCGTAATAATGGAAGACTGGACAGTTTATGTTACCTAGATTAGTCTTCCACGGGCAAGGTCCCTGAAAAATAAAACAGATGGCGCCACAATCGAAAACCCCATGTGACATTTGTAATGTACCATCTTTAACTAGAACGCTTTGAAAATTTCAGACTAATATGTCATTCAGTTCTGTTTTGACACCCATCGAAAGCAAGCGACCCTGAAGATTTTTGTAAACGTAGAAAAAAGGGAATTTCGCATCTTGATTAAACAATATTTCTTGCGTGGAAAAACATCACGCAAACTAAAGCATCGCTTGTTAAACATTATGGGGGCACAAAGGATGCCGAACGTTCTGGTCTTCCAATTGAGGTTACAACGCCAGAAATCATCGATAAAATCCGTGGTATGATATTGGACGATCGGCGAGTTAAAGTGCACGAGATTGCTGAGGCTATGGGCATCTCAACCGAACGGGTTGCATAAGTTTTTAGATATGAGAAAGCTATCTGCCAGATGTGTGCCGCATTTGCTCTCTGTTGACAACAAGCGCGACCGTGTGATAAGTTCAAAGGAGTGTTTGGCGATGTTCAAGAGTGATAAGAAGGACTTTTTGCGTCGTTTCGTAACCGTGGACGAAACATGGATCCATCACAACACACTAGAGACCAAAGAACAGTCGAAACATTGGACTTGTCCTGGCGAATCGAAGCCGAAAAAGACCAAAGTGGTTTTATCGGCCAACAAAGTAATGGCGACAGTATTCTGGAATCCACACGGTATCGTGCATATCGATTACTTTGAAAAGGGCAAAACGATCACCGGCTTATATTATGCAGAGCTGTTGGATCGATTCGACGCCGACTTGAAGCGCAGCCGCAGCTCAGCTGTCACTTCGTGGAACTTTTTCTATTGCAGATCTTTGGATTCCAAAATATCTCAATTTTGAACTTTTCGTGAATTAGAAATTTTGAAGGGGAACCAAATATTGGATAACTGAGATAATTCCAACATTAGTTAGCCTTAAAAATATCATTCATTTTCTTTTGTTGTTGAAAATTGGAAATTTCGGAGGTTGGAATTCTTAAAACACGTTTCCGACTTACCTATCGACTTTGGTAATGTTTTCAATTTTTCATTCAATCTATGTACAGACGATTTGCATAGGAAGGAGTGAAAAATTTTACCAAATGACAGCTGACTTATATTTTTGATAGAAAAATATGTATGGGCACAATTCTGGCACATCTATACTTCGCATAAGATTCAGGAAAAATCAGAAAAACTGTTTTCCATAAGTCGCCTCATTAATTTTCAGGGAATTCCAGGGAAAGCAGTTGGTTGATATTATCTTTAATGAAGAGAATAGATGAAAATCCGTTAATTACTAACTCCGCATATTTTTTTTTCCTATTTCAAACTAACCATGGACCGTTTGTGAATCTCTCACTTCATTTTGACTTTTTGCACATTTTTGCTGTTTTGCTCTGGTTATATTATATGGACATGTACATAGCGGATTGTGTCACTAGCTTCGAACGAGTGAAAGCGTGCAGCACATGTTCTTGAGGGTAAGGGTGCTTAGTATTGTCACGTTCCTGCATAAGGAACTCGAATAAATATAAATATGTGATAAAACTTGGAAGGCTCCATAACTCAGTATTATGTTCCAAAGTATGCTCATATTTTTCACACAAACCATCATTTGTCGCTCAAGGATCATTTGCTAGTTGTTCTTATGCAGGCTGCAGAAGGCCTGTACTACGTGCGGAATAAGTTTACGCATAAATGTCGTTATATAAAAATGATATATACCTTAAAAACAATCTATTTGTAATTATATTCGCAAATGGAAAAGCTCTCAATCGAGTATTTTCGCGCTTCATGAAGCTAGTATTTAGTATTTGTATCTGTTCATCTTGAAGCAATATATTGGTTAATAGTTTGAGTCAATGATAAGTGTTATTTCGGCTTCATATATATTTCCAAGTTATTGGTAAACTATATCGTGTATAACTTTTATCATATTTCTGGAACATTTACATCGGGATTGTAATCTAAAATGCTTAGCAGAATTTGATGATCTCCGCAAGAGAATTTCTCACCTGAATCTCCCAATCTTCATATGTTAGAAACCTATATCAATTGATGAAAACTAAAATCGTTATCAGGTATTATTAGTTTTATTAAATATAATCATTCTACATAATAAACCAACAGTGTCGTATGGAAAATTAAATTTATTGTACAATTTCTGAGCTCTAATTTGATTTTCGCGTTTTTTTTCAACATCAAATAAAACCTCTTCAATCGCAAAATTTTTCGCAGGGTTTTCCAGAAGATCATACAACCCTGGATATGTTAAATTTCTGAATATTTGACGAAAGTGATCTCAAATCTGGAAACTACAATAGGAATATATATATGGACAGTTCAAATACCTGTCATTTTGAGAATACTGCTGAAGAAATCATTAGAGTGTTAATTCTCAAATCAAAGACATACTGACTCCTCTTGAAGAATCTACAGTTTCAATCGTTATAAAAAAAATCACTGTGTCGTGAACCTAACATATTACGCCATTGTGTTGGGCACTATTCTCGGGTCAAAACTTCAATGGGACCTTGTACGAGCTCTTCAGTCCCCCGAAGCTGGTTAGAATCGACATTTTTGCTACCCTCAATGTCAGCTTTCTAACACCCATATCAAAGGCGAAGGTACTATATTTATTCTGATAGAGTTTTTGAAGACATTCCCAAACAAGAACAAAAGTTTCTTGTTCTAAAATGTGTGCTTTAGGTGTGGCGTGATTGTGATAAAATGGTTCTTTTTTCTTCCGCAATATCTATCTAATTCGAGGTTTTCACTATTAGTGGTATCCATTCGTCTCTATTGCATACCAACCCTTGCTTCAACTCACCACTCTTTCCGATCTAGTAAAAAAAAAGTTACTAGCCTACACTTACCGCCTAAAAAAATAACTGTGAGAAAGAAATACTCCAGAACAAAATTTCTATAACAATAATAGGAACAAACACACTTGGTGGCTCAGTTATTAGTTCCACATGGAACACGACCGTTCCAATTCGCAATCACTTTTACTTTGGTGGCTAGTTAACTCTTCTGTTGCCTTCACTCTCAATATGACACTCCCCAGATTGGGAAAAAGATATGAAATATAGACTCACCTTGCTATAAGAATGAAATTCAAATTTATGAACATCTCTTAGAAATGAAGGAACATTGCACTGAGGTACTATTCACCAGTAGGTACTCGTTTTTCTTCTGTTCAATAATCATGAATCATATTGATTATTTGCAACTAACTGACAACTGGTTCCTTGGTGGAATTCGGCGTAGGTACACACACAATGTTCCAGATATATCTTTATAGGGTCCACTAAAATATAAAGTTTATGGTCAGAAGGACTATCATAATATTGAGGACCTTCAACTCAATATTGGAAGATTAAGAAGAAGAAAAATAAATATCCCAGTGCATAATATTCGAAGGATGACAGAGCTGTATTTACATGAACACTGAACAAGAGAACAAAGACAACATTTTGAGCATTTGCAGGGATTTATTTTTGTCTTTACACTTCCTTTCATTATACCCTTTTTTCTTTTCTTCCCGTCATTATTCGAGAAGTTTTTGTTTATGATGTCACATGGGCTATGTATATGCAATTAGCATAGCTCAAGCTGATGACCCAACCCTTTTATAGACAGCTCAGCCTGGAAACTTAAAACTTCTTCTCAAAATTGTGTATCCTATTTATATTATGATTAGCAGAATTTGATGATCTCCGCAAGAGAATTTCTCACCTGAATCTCCCAATCTTCATATGTTAGAAACCTATATCAATTGATGAAAACTAAAATCGTTATCAGGTATTATTAGTTTTATTAAATATAATCATTCTACATAATAAACCAACAGTGTCGTATGGAAAATTAAATTTATTGTACAATTTCTGAGCTCTAATTTGATTTTCGCGTTTTTTTTCAACATCAAATAAAACCTCTTCAATCGCAAAATTTTTCGCAGGGTTTTCCAGAAGATCATACAACCCTGGATATGTTAAATTTCTGAATATTTGACGAAAGTGATCTCAAATCTGGAAACTACAATAGGAATATATATATGGACAGTTCAAATACCTATACCTGTCATTTTGAGAATACTGCTGAAGAAATCATTAGAGTGTTAATTCTCAAATCAAAGACATACTGACTCCTCTTGAAGAATCTACAGTTTCAATCGTTATACAAAAAATCACTGTGTCGTGAACCTAACATATTACGTCATTGTGTTGGGCACTATTCTCGGGTCAAAACTTCAATGGGACCTTGTACGAGCTCTTCAGTCCCCCGAAGCTGGTTAGAATCGACATTTTTGCTACCCTCAATGTCAGCTTTCTAACACCCATATCAAAGGCGAAGGTACTATATTTATTCTGATAGAGTTTTTGAAGACATTCCCAAACAAGAACAAAAGTTTCTTGTTCTAAAATGTGTGCTTTAGGTGTGGCGTGATTGTGATAAAATGGTTCTTTTTTCTTCCGCAATATCTATCTAATTCGAGGTTTTCACTATTAGTGGTATCCATTCGTCTCTATTGCATACCAACCCTTGCTTCAACCCACCACTCTTTCCGATCTAGTAACAAAAAAGTTACTAGCCTACACTTACCGCCTAAAAAAATAACTGTAAGAAAGAAATACTCCAGAACAAAATTTCTATAACAATAATAGGAACAAAGACACTTGGTGGCTCAGTTATTAGTTCCACATGGAACACGACCGTTCCAATTTGCAATCACTTTTACTTTGGTGGCTAGTTAACTCTTCTGTTGCCTTCACTCTCAATATGACACTCCCCAGATTGGTAAAAAGATATGAAATATAGACTCACCTTGCTATAAGAATGAAATTCAAACATCTCTTAGAAATGAAGGAACATTGCACTGAGGTACTATTCACCAGTAGGTACTTGTTTTTCTTCTGTTCAATAATCATGAATCATATTGATTATTTGCAACTAACTGACAACTGGTTCCTTGGTGGAATTCGGCTTAGGTACACACACAATATTCCAGATATATCTTTATAGGGTTCACTAAAATATAAAGTTTATGGCCAGAAGGAATATCATAATATTGAGGACCTTCAACTCAATATTGGAAGATTAAGAAGAAGAAAAATAAATATCGCAGTGCATAATATTCGAAGGATGACAGAGCTGTATTTACATGAACACTGAACAAGAGAACAAAGACAACATTTTGAGCATTTGCAGGGATTTATTTTTGTCTTTACACTTCCTTTCATTATACCCTTTTTTCTTTTCTTCCCGTCATTATTCGAGAAGTTTTTGTTTATGATGTCACATGGGCTATGAATATGCAATTAGCATAGCTCAAGCTGATGACCCAACCCTTTTATAGACAGCTCAGCCTGGAAACTTAAAACTTCTTCTCAAAATTGTGTATCCTATTTATATTGTACTATTATACAAATATGTATTTATCTGAATAAGATTCTTACTTACATATCTTTTATCAACGAAGATCTATCTAATATTGGAGCCTTGAATTGCATTCCTGCTAATAGAGTAGTACAGAGCTGTGTAGATGACACATGAAACCTGATTGGTTGGTGGATTTCCTTCGCTTTCTACAGATCAAATCATCAGTGCAAGTGAACCTCTTAATCAATACATCTAGTTTTAGAAAGTTTTTATCTATTAGTAGGAATTTTCTAGGAATTCCTAGACAAATAAAGGTTTTTGATATTTATTTTGAATCATTGGTATGCTCCTCTATCATTCGAATTATTTTAGGAGGTGAATGAACCTGATATTTGATTATTCAAACAAAAATATTTGATCTAGTTAATATTTATTTATAAATACCAAAATACGTAGTGTTTGTTTATTTTACAAAGCTGATAAATAAATTAAAATTGTTACATTTTATAACATAAATCTTCAAAACGTGTGTACAAATTTCTTGAACCGATTGAGTATAAAGTTCTGATATTTTTTCCAATTATCACGCGTGCACAATCGTTGCTACATTCGGTAACTCAATATTTGTTGTGACTAGAATGCCCCCTACACGTATATAATGGTAAGCGAATTATTGTTTATTAAATAATTAAGATAACATCAAGGTTGGAACTATAATGATATTATAACGATCTTGTTCTTTAAATCTGAGCTCTTGATATGGATAGAACTGTTTCAATGATATTGAGGTTTGGTAGGCCAAATTTTGATTTCTCACTATCTACCTGAATGATTAAAACAACATTAGATAAACTACAAACGTCAACAGTGACGAATTGACCAGCAATGTATGCGCCACAATTTGGTGAAAATCCTTTAAAACTATCCAAAGTTGGAGCATTAAACTCAAATTTACACAAAAACTTGTAACGTTTAATTTGTAATCAATGCGTGGATTTCTTGGGTGGACAAAACATTACCCAAACCAAAGCATCGCTTGTTAAACATTATGGGGACTCTTCACCATCGATTGGAACTATTCACAAGTAGTTTACTGATTTTCGTTGTGGTAGTATGACCACAAAGGACGCCGAACGTTCTGGTCGTCCAATTGAGATTACAACTCCAGAAATCGTCGATAAATCCATGGT
This sequence comes from Endomychus coccineus, assembly GCA_958510875.1. NCBI lineage: Eukaryota > Metazoa > Arthropoda > Insecta > Coleoptera > Endomychidae > Endomychus > Endomychus coccineus. The sequence goes on along the minus strand of OY294071.1, from coordinate 4,368,488 downwards.
GTGATATTGGACTATCAGCGAGTCAAAGTTCACGAGATTGCTGAGACTATGGGCATCTCAACCGAACCGGGAACATTTTGCATACATTTTTGAATATGAGAAAGCTATCTGCCAGATGGGTGCCGCATTTGCTCTCTGTTGACAACAAGCGTGACCGTGTGACAATTTCATAGGAGTGCTTGGCGGTGTTCAAGCGCGATAATACTTTTTGCGCTGTTTCGTAACCGTGGACGAAACATGGATCCATGACACCAAAGAACATTCGAAACAGTAGACTTGTCCTGGCGAATCGAAGCCGAAAAAGATCGAAGTGGGTTTATCGGCCAACAAAGTCATTGCGACGGTTTTTTGGGATGCACACTGTATCATCCATATTGATTACCTTGAAAAGGGCAAAACGATCACCGGCGTATATTATGCACAGCTGTTGGATCGATTCGACGCCGATTTGAAGTGAAAGCGGCCGCATTTGGCAAAGAAAATGTACTCTTTCACCAGGATAATTGCACGAATTACGCTACGAATTGACAAAAATCTAATCCGAGTTGAAAATCTTGCGGTTTAATAAATTGAAGGCGTTGTAAATAATGCGGCTTCAGCAACTGCTCATGCAAAATTTCCAATACACTACTCTTGGGTACGTTATCCATCAACGGCAGTCTTGCTGGATTCTGAATTGCATCCATCGCGAAAAAATCAAATCGGAGTTGGAAATTTCGCGGTTTAATAACTTGAAGGCATTGTAAATGATGCAGCTACAGCAACTGCTCATGCAAAATTTCCAAAACACTACTTATAGGTGCGTTTTCCATCAACGGCAGTCTTGTTGGATTTTGAATTGCTCCCATTGCGGAAGAATCTGATCGGAGTTGGTAAGGGTACGTTTTTCATCAAAGCCGGTCTCCTGGTAATTTTGACACTATTTAAAACACGTTCTTCTGAACCTGCATTCCTAGTGGTACGCCTTTCCCCACAATCGGTTCTTTGTGACAAAAATATATCATTTTCTTCTTAAGCATTGACGTAATAGACCAAAAAAATTTTTGGAGGGATCTCAACGATTCGGAAATGCTTCTTTGTCAAGTCAGAGTTTCACGACTACAACCATTTCCATAAAATACATATCGGCTATTTCAGAAAATGTGTACTGTGCCATAATGTAATGCTAAAATTCGAAGACACTTGTGTTATTGAAAGCTAATGATCAGAATCAATAAGTTTTGCAAATAGTGCTATAGCAAAACCAAAAGTTACGTCAAGGTGACAGCTATTAACTTTTAGCTACTCGCTACCTGAACTTTCTACGTATCACTCGCGCGGTGTATTTTTCACACCACATGTCTTATTGCGAGACTAAGTGGATAAATCGTTCTTTAGAACAAGAAGTACTCTTTCCATATTGAAAAATGCTCTTCTATTCATGGAAAAATAACCATTTATAATCCGATACATTCATATAATCCGTATATTAGCTAATAAAAATAATACAAATTGCCACAATTGTTTTACATTATCAAGAAATTTATTCTCTGCTACATTCACACGTGTTGCAAAAGTTGAATTTCACAACATTAGTCACATATTGATTTATTACAGCAGTCGCAGTCGATTGTTGTTACACGATTCTTCTTTCTTCCGCAGATAAAACACCTAGCTCGTATTTTTGCAGGTGGCTCCTCTTCAATATTTACTTCTGGCGTCTTGTACTTTCCTAGAAAACATTTTATATCGATTGGCAATGACTGTAAACTGGTACGTTAGAAAGATGAGGCTCCATCAAAGACAGAGAGAACTTTCTGAAACATCCTTCTGTGCTTGTAAGCAGCATTTAACATGAGTACAGCTTACAACAGTCAGACCTTGATTTCCGCTATTTTATCAGTTGGTAAAATATAGTCAATGGCCATCTCATTGTTTTTCTAGACACAGAATAGGTGCTATACATTTTGTCCACAGTATCAACTCGGCCTTTAGTGGTGTTATATTATGATATTATATCGGGCTTCTTTGAATCTGGGTCTATAGTTTCATCCTCGTAAATTTTTGAAATCAGTACTACCTTATTTATTTTTCTTTGGAACGTATGAGACTAATGATATATTTTTTTTGAAAGTCAAATAATGATGAACTAACGGTTGTGTAATATGGGTAAAATGCATCATTTTTTGATATTCAAAAAAATCAAACCAAATGTGTAAATTTATAGTACAAATACGATGTTGAAAACTTTAAGTTTAGTTTAATTTTTCATTTTAATAAATACAATTGTGACAAAATATATGTTTTTCCTTAGGTGGGAAAAATTTACCCCCATTACTTTGGATACAACAAATGGTCTCTAGTTATGACGTGAATGGAGGTTTATACCACATTCGATATAGATAATTGTACAATTATGATTTTAGTCCAGTCTATAAGCTGGGGATTTTGGCCGACTTTCTGAAAAAAAAGCAAGAGATCGTATCAAAAAAATTCTTTTTGCGTAATGTTCTGTCGCCGATTTGAATCATTGTTAAGGGTTAGTGAACATGAATACGAGGTTATTTTCCCGGAAAACTCATTCAATGGGCTGAAAATCATTTTCACATACAAAATTGCTCATTGTTCGCGCGATTATCGTTTTATACATAACAGATGTTGGCAGTAGCGTTTCCGGGAAAACGACCTCGGATTCATGTTCAGCCACCCAAAAAACCCATTATTTTTATAAATTCAAAGTTATTTTAAAAATAGGGTGCAAATTGGGTTAACTTAGCGCTTAAGGGTGAATGGGAGGCCGTGTCCACTTGTCTCAACCCTTACGAATGATTCAAATCGGCCACAGAACATTATGCAAAAAGAATTTTTTTGATACGACCTCTTGCTTTTTTTCAGAAAGTTCTCCAGCTTATCGACTGGACTATTTGTTACAAACTCTTAATTTGTAGTACAGATGTGTGAACTAATTGGCAGGCAGAAACCCGTGAAAAATATTCAGATTTGACTATTCCATAAACCTAAATTTTATAGCTCAACTAATAACATACATTCAATAATAGTCAATTCGTTCCAGTCATATGTTGGCGTCTTGGTAAATTTCCTGTTTCTATTTGAGTTGCAATATCTATTTTTGTGGATAAGGGCGATTGTTTCTTATTTATAGTGTTCCGATATCAGTTCCACGTTTTACGCAACAATACTTCCTCCGTCTATTGTTTTAACAGGTGAATGCAACACTGAAAGTTACTTCGTTTTAAGTTGAATTTTTATAAAGAAAATTAGTTGAGGATTAGTAAACACCTAATGATTTTCCGAGAGACTGAAAGGCCATTTCTGGTTCTTGAATTTAACAAAGACAATTATCGATTGAAGTTAATTTTTGAAATAATGAAGACTGCACTCTGACAGGGTCGAGTTTTTAATTATCACTTTTAAATCCTCTTTCAGAGGCTAAAGAGGAGACAAAAGCTTTAAGAAATCTGCAAACCCTCGCCACACCGCACCGTTTTCTCATCTGTGCTGTTCACTTCTGATTTGATTGCGATTTCACAGGTCACCGGAGACTTTTGTATTTTTTACTGACGTTTTATACCTCCTAAATTTACTCAAAACAATGCGCGAATGGAAAATAAGGAACAATCAATATTAAAGTAGTTTCACTAATGGCTTTCTTTCTATGTTTAATCTGCAAATTGGATTGCTCCGAAAAATACGAAATACAGGTTCGCTATTGTTTACTGTGGAATGATTTGAAATATTTAGATATCCGAAAAGAAATTGTATCAATTGTGTATTAATACGTCCATAGTTCTGACATGGCATAGCAAACTAATTTGAGAGTTTCAATTATAATAAATTATATCGTAATTGTTTCTCTTACGTATTACAAATATATGTTTTAATATTAATCGCTCACCGTCTCTAAAAATTCGAAACACGTTGTCCTTTTAATTGTAAAATGGTGAAACAGTCAGTAGAATATGTTTCGAGAAAACAATTGCCACTACTTGCCTCTAAGTAATTCAAATGCTGCGTTAGCTAGTGATATTTATCAATTGTATTGTTACATTTTCGTAATTTGACATTTGTTGTATTGATTTCAAATTTGTATTTGTAATTTCCTGAAATTATACGAACTAGGGTTCTCCTACATGAAAAACGTTCCACCTTGTTTAAAGTTAATGTCAGATCTCCAAAATTGAAATATGAGAGGAGTGATATATAATTTCGAAATATTTCAACTATCGGTGAAACGTTACTTGACTTTGGTCATAAGATTAGTTCAAAAAGGCATATATTGGACAAAAAGTCAAATTTATTCTATTTAATCTTCAAAATAACTTCGAGCAACTTCAATTCCATAGTACACCAAAACGGAAAGTTAGTCGACTAAGATAAGAAAGCATGTTTATTTGAATGCCTGCAAAAGGAATCTAAGATAGTATGAATTCCGGTGACCTGGCTGATTTTAATAATTGCTTACTAGTCATCTCTGGTTAAATGCATTACTTGTTGGAAAATCAAAATGATTGAAGGAGTTCAAGGTAGCTCGATTAATCTACATGCTCATTTGTCGATAAATCGTTGATATCTGGGCAGCAACATGGTTTTGTATCGGGTCGCTCCACAACTACCAATCTGATCTGTATTACAGACTATATATCAAAGACGAGGGACTGCAGACGGATGTTCTCTACTTAGATTTCTCTAAAGCGTTCGACAGACTAGATCACGGCATTCTTCTTAATAAACTTGGTTTCTATGCTAATCTTATTTTCTTTTTTGAATCTTACCTGAAGTCAAGATAACACTTTATGTGTCATTGTAGTCGAAGATCGGCCGTCATTTTCGCTACTTCGGGGGTGCCACAGGGGTCGATTCTTAGCCTTCTATTTTTCATTTTGTTCATTAATGACTCCTTGGTGGTCTTGGATACCCCCCATCTTTTGTATGCCGATGACCTCAAAACATATTCCATGGTATCTGATCGCGGTGACTGTCTCAGACTTCAATGCAATCTGTCAGATGTAAATGCATGATGTTTGAAGAATATGTTGCCACTTAATGTTCGCAAGTGTGCTGCTTTGACATTCTCGCTGAAGTCCAATGACATTCTATACGAATATACCCTGGATGCCCGTATCTTGAATAGACCGAAGACGTTCTGTGACCTTGGTGTTATCTTTGACAGAAAGTTTTCATTCATTGATCATATCGGTCATATGTGCGCCAGAGCATCTAAGATGTTGGGGTGTGATCTAAGATGTTCTAGGGAGTTTTCCGAGATTCAGACATCTATTCTTCTCTTTAATACATTTGTAAGATCACGGTTGGAATATGCGATCTTGGTATGGTCTCCGTTCTACCAGATTCATGTTGTCTCTGTGGAAAGCATTCAACGCAGATTTCTCAAATATCTTGCTTTTAAATGTGACAAATATCTACCCTGTTATTGGCTATTCACATGTAGTATGACTTATCTGAGGTCTGGAGCGTTTCGTGCAATCCTCAGTTCTCTATAGTTTGGATTTTCTCTCGTCTGTGTAATTTTTGTTCTAGTTATATGATTATGTTGTGTTCTTAGAATTTTATGTTATCTCAGTTTGATTCCAATGCCTGTTATAATATTTTCTCGAATATCTTGTCTTGTGTTATTCCTCAGATTGTAATTAGGCTCTATGCCTGTTAAATGGGTGTAATGTAAATAAATAAATAAATAAATAAATAAATAACATCTTCTAGCATCGAACCATCTATCTATATTATCGCAACCATGATTCGTCCTCTCAATAAATAGTCGTCTTAGATTTCACATTGAATAATTGTTTTGGATGATTCAATGTCCATCGTGAGTATTGAATTCATTCATCGGAGATTGTAGGAATTAGTTGATAATAAGAGAGCAATATAATCTCCAAAATCACTTCAGTTCTTGTCTAGACTCTTGCTATAGATCTTTTGCCTGGAATAACAAAGATAATACTGTTTATAACACAACTGTTGCAGTGCAGGAAATCCTTTGAATAAGATTAATATCTACATCTCGTCATTGATGAAATCTAGTGTAATAATCAAGATTATAACCATTAGTAATCGTGAAAAATCTTGTCTTCCGGATGGATTCCGCGTCACAATAGCTCGACTTGATGCCGACGTTTCGCCAACCATTACAGGTGGCATCTTCAGGGTAGGCTTGAGGCTTGAAGGCTGTGTATCGGAAACCCACCCATACCGATAGATACCTCAATGGTCTTTCCCACCACCACCCTGCCCAAAAGCAATCTGTCATAAACTCCCTGGTCCACAGAGCTGTCAACCTATCTCAGCCTCAATCTTTAAAATCAGAATTGAAACATCTATCATCTGCCTTATTATCAAATAATTTCTCCCATTACAACATTCAAAAAGGCATAAAGAAATACACTTCACCTAAAATTCCAAATCGACCTGAGCCAGAAACCCTCCCACCTGCTTTATCCACGGCCTATCTTCCATATATTCAAAATATAACAGATCGAATTTCCAAAATCCTCAAAAAACATAATATTTCTACCCGTTTTTCCACACTTCCAAAATTATCTCAGTTTTACAAACCTATTAAAGATCCCCTTCCTCCTCTCCACTCAGAAGGTGTTTATAGTATTCCCTGTTCTTGCGGTAAGGTCTACATTGGTGAAACAGGTCGTACAGTAGCTACTCGTGTGAAAGAACATGAGCGATGTACAAGACTTCGTGACACTAGTAGATCTGCACTTGCGGAACACAAGTTTAACACAAATCATCAAATCCTTTTTGAAGATACTAAAATCCTAGTCCGAGCCCCAAACTTCTATCAGCGAAAAATTCTTGAAGCTATAGAAATCCAAAAACATCCGAACAATCTGAACCGTGACTCAGGATATTACCTTCCCAACATTTGGAAACCCATCCTCGAAAATTCCACTTCGCACATGATCGCACAACGGCAGGGTCAGGTGCCGGAACGAAGTTAACCACCGGAACAAAGGCAGTGAACTATGTAGCGTGAAGGATTTGTCCTACAATAAATACGGCTACAGAAACCAGTAGAACCAGTTTCAGTTCAAGCCTCAAGCCTACCCTGAAGATGCCACCTGTAATGGTTGGCGAAACGTCGGCATCAAGTCGAGCTATTGTGACGCGGAATCCATCCGGAAGACAAGATTTTTCAAGATTAGCTGTCCGCGGAAGTCTACTATCCAAGACATTAGTAATCGGTAAATACACAACCATTGACAAATACAGATCATGTTGAAGATATATCTAAATATGAAGGCATTGGACGTTATTTATGAAAATCGAAGACAAATTCAATACTTAATCATAGTTATCAATATACAGATTGAGTTTAAATCAGCGGTGTATAGGGGAGTCTTGTGTTAGAGCGAACCAGACGCTTTATATTGTTTCACATGGGAAACGAGTAGTAAAGCGCTATAGTGGGTGGTGCCTGACAATTGCGAAGCGAGCAAACCGATGGAATCTCATCTCACGTATGGCAATAACTCGCGATTGAAGCACGGTTATAAACTGATTTGACAATTTTTTGTATTTCGTAACTAACTGACCTGCGCGTATGAATAGAATGCCCATTTATCTTTGTCGAATCCCGCTCAGACTTATTAAATCACTATACTCCGCTGATTTAAAGTCAATCTGTATAAAGGTTGAGGTATACTTATATAAAAAAGTCTTAAGGAATCCAAATACTTGGGAGTCATCCTGGATACAAAAATTCTACGGAAACCAAAACTAGAAAAACAAGCGGCCTTCTGGTTATACAGAAGAGCTATTGGCCACAATTGCTTGCAAAACTGGGCGCTGAGGAACCCCTAATACGTTCGGAACCAGCGGAAGGCATTTCGATTAGCATCATCAAAGGAACGATCAACTCCTGAATCAGATCATAACACTCGAAAGAGACAACAAGTGAACGGTTGCAGTAAGTTCAAAGCATTGATCTGACTGCACATTAGGTATGACTGGTGTTGGGAGGATTCATTCGCTATTAAGCGGGAGCAAGCTCCTGGCAACCACATTTTCAGTTTAAAAATTATAAGATTAAAGCTTTTGGCGTAGAAATTAAAGTAGTTTCCTGGTATTAGAGTGGCATTACCTCATTACGAGGTAATCAGTTTTATCCTGACATTGCTCTGAAATAAGTGGCATCAAAGACTTTGGGCTAGAAAAAATAAAAAGGAAGCATGCAAAAATTATCTTCATCCGTGAGTTTGGCTCATTTTCTGAAATGGTATGATATTTAATCATTTTTCGAGGTGCTCTCCCGTTCACAGCTTTGTAGATGATGGTACAATTCATACCGCTTTCTCTCTCGTTGACGCAATTAATGGAGACCTGGTAACGATTTTGAAATCTGGATCTGATAATCTAATAAAATTTAATGCAAGCAAAACTCAAGCTTGTATCTTCTCCAGTAAGGCGGATCCCACAATCCCTAATATGATGATGTCAGGTACAACTATTCCTATGAGGTCTTCCATATTCATGCTCGAGATCACCAGCAACAGCACCCTCTCATGGGATGATCTTGTGAGGTCCATTGCAAAAACCGCTTCACAAAAACTTTGTTTTCTATTCCTGGAGTACTGTTCACATGTTTGCAGTTCGGCTCCCAACCATACGCTGAAGCTATTAGATTCTATCTAGAAGAGAGCTATTCGTCTGATTAATGATGTCATACTTAAAATTTCATTGACCTCTCTAGAACGTCGTAGAAAGGGTGGCGATCTATCCCTTTTCTATAGATATTTCTACTGTCGATGTTCATCAGAAATCTGGTCTGTTATCCCACTACAAGACATTCCAGATAGGCGAATGAGACGAGCTTAAGATAGTCAACCTTCATTGTCAAGCTCGAAACCTGCCGAACTTCTTTCCTTACCAGACTTCATTCTTATATCGAATGGCGAAGTTGTAGAACTCTTTGCCTAGTGAGGTCTTTCTTTATGCCTATAACCTCCAAACCTTTAAAAAAAATTCGAACTCCTAATATTCCACCTCTGGCTCACACGATGTTCTTTGAACATTCTAGGTTTTCCTATCCTTAGTCAAAGTATAAAAAAAATATTGCTCTAGACAACTGAAGATCATAATGCGACCCTGAACATAAATACCATACAAATAAAATTTGCATGTTCGACCATGTTTTGAACGGATGAAGTTAAATGCCAAAACATGGCTGTTTTTTTTTTCATTGGACCAGAAACTATTTCCCGTGTGTAGATTGTTTCCCTTGATCGACCCCGATCGTCTGAAGAATTTCCTATTTACATTAGACTTTTCCATTCTCGCTAGTTCAACACTCGTTGGAATCATTCAATATTATTGACAAACATGAATAATAAATATAGTATACAGTTATATACATCTCACTCTGGATAGTATGGTATAACTATCAGATTGATTAAGTGTTATTGTTCAAGGCGTCCCTTATGATGTTTACAACTTCTACGATTTTTGTGAGAACAAATTGAATCTAGACATCATCAAACAAATAATTGATCTCCATATCGCATTGTATCAAAGTCTCCTTCATAATATTTACATAACAATGAAAATATAGAAAAAAACACTTTAAATATAGGTCTACGGTATAAAATGGATATAATTATAATTGTAAGCAATATCAGACCTAATAAATATACATACTCAAAATGTATAAACAATATGATAACAATTTCCGCATTTCAATTGAGACTTATACTATTTTTCTTCCTTGCACAAAATTGTTTGTACAACTATTCATACATTATTCTGAATCGACTGTACATTCTTAGTCTATCTTGAACATGATTGCTTCTTTTCATTCCTTTGAAGGTTTTAAAATACAGTTCAATTTCAAATACCAACTGAACTGATGCAATCGTGGCCTATATATCTACGTTTCAATCTAGGTGAGAAAATATTTTTCTTATACACGGTATCAATATTATTCATAGAAAAAATGTATACGTGTACCAGTGATCTATTTCTTTTCACAATCGGAGAGTAAATAACATCACTTGGATTTGGAAAATCCGGAAAAACACATCGTTGTATAGACGTGTCCGGGAAGACCAAGAAACATGATAGCAAAGTCAGCAGAACACAATTATCATTATCATACAATTAACTGCCAATTAAATGCACTAATTAAAAAACTATCTCATGTTCTGTCAGATTTGGAAAAAGGTAGCAGAACAATGATTCTAAAACGAATAACTGAAAAATAAATGTGAGAGTATTCAGATCTTTTTTTAAGAAAAATCATGATCTGCTAGCTTTAGCAAAAGTTAGCGAAACAATAGTTCAAATATCGATGAATAATTATGGAATAAATGTGAAATTATTCAAATAATCAAAAGCTTATTACATTTTATTTTTAATCGATTGATTTTCATTACATGTTCACTATATTCAATTTGTAATAAAATATGAAATGGATTGACTGTTTTTCAGATAGAACACATTATTTGTGAACTTACCCAAGTGCTACCTAAGAAAACTCATGGAAAAAACAGTCAATCCATTTCATATTTTATTACAAATAGGTAAACATTACAAAACTATCGAACCACATGGAAAGGCAATTATGTAACTCAAAGATACACTCTATTGTAGATCCAGTACATTTGTTCCTTGGTCGAAGATTTATAGTGGCGAAGTGTCCAATTTTTTTTCCAATGCCGATTTCAACATACTTAGTCGTAATTTTTTATTCCGCGTTTAACGGCGCTGATGTGGTAAATTACATGCTGATAAATGGTGTTACAGGTAAAATATATTAAGGAAAATGAATTTGACCGGCATGTGATCGTCAGTTCGACATAACAACGGTTAGAACTTATGGCTTCTGTCCATAAGCTCACATTGTTACCTCGTCAAGTAGGTTTGAAAGTGCAAAAAAGATATATATACATTCAGCGTTGGATTCATTGCTTGTATTATGCAAAGGCAGACCAATTGGATAGTCATCTGTATTTGTTCAGTTTTTAGACACACTTTAGTTTGGAAGAACAACCTCCGGTATATTCTGAAATATACCTTGCTTGTTAATTTTCTCATATATTGGTCACATATCAATTTAACATTCAAGATGATGCCTGAATATATGATTTCGCCAACCAAATGGTTGAAGAGGATTTGGGATTTGACGTTTCTCCAGCGTTCCTATTTCGGGTGGAAAAATTTGTTCTTCTTTGCAGGTAGCACTTCACCTCACTTCTAAGAAACCGAAATAGACATTATATTTGCTAAAATTGTCCTTACTAAATTGATTGATTGATAAATACGTTATCGTCCCTATAGACAAGTAATTCAAGGCATCGGTTCCCAATTGTCGATGGCGTAATCGCGCGCTTTCCTGATGTAGCCGCAATTAATTGAATATCATTACCGGTTACTGATTACGTCAATCGCGTGATTTCCAGTTATTGACAGGATTGACGAGAATACAGAAACCGTGAGACTAGATATAACTCATAAGAATTCATCATTATTGCTGTCATTACGTCGGTTCACCTATACATATTGTTTAGGTTCTGGTCCGCCGTCGCGTCGGTCGTTTGCATTCAGCATTTAACAATTATTGCAGTTATTACCACATAATGTCATGACGGTGAAAAGAAACCGTTTGTCTCTAAAAGACAAAATTGACATCTTTGTTGAAAGTGAAAAGTCCAGCATAATTGCTCGAAAACTGGCTGGAAAATTTGGTGTTGAAAGGACACAAGTTAACATCATAAAAAATAAACATTGAGGAAGGTTATCGAAGAAGGTTCTAATTTAGAACTAAAATGAAAATTTCCCAAAACCGAAGAACTAGCGATAGACCAAGTTGCTTACAATTGGTTTTGTGAAGCAAGAAATATAAACCTATCCATATCTGGACCTTTAATAAAAGAAAAAGCTTTGGAAGTAGCCAAAAGTTTAAAAGTTGCAGATTTAAAGCTTCAAATAGATTAATAATTGGCAAAAATCCTCGCTGCTTCAAAGGAGCCCATATAAGCAAACTGCAATTAGAATGGGTGTCAAATGATAGAGCCTGGAGGATAACAGAAATAATGACCTCATGGTTAAAAAAATTTGACGAAAAATGTGAAAAGAAAATAGAAATGTCGTATTATTTTTGCATAATGCCAAATTACAATTACAAAATGAAAACATCGTGTTCCTGCCTCCAAATACAACCTCACACTGCCAACTACTAGACCAAGGGATTATCCATAGTTTTAAGGTAGCATCTAGAAAATATCTGTTAAGAAAACTTCTGTCTTCACCAATAGCGAAAATTCTTACGAAGAAGCAGAAAAAAGTATCAACTTGACTAGTGCTTTAGTATGAATATCAGCAGCTTGGAGAATGTTTCTCCTACTACAATTCCAAGATGTTTTGCGAAGGCGAGATTCTTGGATGCTATTGCACATGACTACATTTTCGATGAGAAAGACGAATTTCCATTGGCTCAACCATTTCCTGCCTTAACCATCATGAATGGAGTAATTGTAGAGAACTATTTATTGATCAAAATGTTTGACTGAAAATCTCAGTTTCGATACTCAAGAAATCATAGATGAATAACGCACTGGTGAAACATATTCTGACAATAAAAATGAGAATGAAGAAACTGCACATCAAGCATTGAAGATATGTGTGACGAGATGTTCCATTTGTTATAAAAGACATTCCATTTGTTAATTGAAAATGGTTTTTCATTGTTTATTAATAGTAATAATCACGCCCCCCCTTTTTCTCTGATTAACGATGTGTAAGTTATTCTGAACACGATGCAAAAAGAATTTTGCATTTTCGTGCGGTCTTAAAATTTTAGATGTTTTTCACACTTTTGACTGAACTAAATGGGAATAAAAATGATTTACAATAATGAAGAAAAATATAAATTGGTAATAATTGAATTTGGTAAAAACGGAAACGTGTTCAATATAATGCATATTCTGAAAGTGTCTAGTATTTCGCTCGAAAAAACCATATATTTCAGAAGAGTGCTTTATAATGATAATTATAATGAGTGGGAAAACTTTCAATTCGAATATTGCGTTCTTAGTATGAACATCACCATCACTTAATTAATTCCATTTTGTTATGTTTTTGAAAGAATAAAGTGTTTTGTAAAAAAACAAACACAGTCTCTAGAACAAACAGCCATTCTCTTAAGTTTTTAAAGTAATGAATTTAAGAAGCAAGAAATTTCAATCTACTAAGCAATTATTTGAAGTATGTTTTTGTATTTGAACGTATAACCAATCATTCATTACTGAGAGTTATATAAAATAAAAAATAAACACCGCACTGATGGGTTTGTTTACGTTTCTTAATGCATCCGAGAATGACTGGTGCATTTCCTTCATATTCGCTGTGCACTTTTTCGTAAACAACGATGATATAACACTTTTCGTCCTGATTCGGGGCAGCAAGCAAGATAAAAATGCAATTATGCTCCTTGCGGGAAACGTTCGGAAAAAGCGACTGGGACGAACAATCCCGCGGTAGCGAACTCCTGCTACATCAAAAAAACAGTTTAAATTGCCTGATGTTGCCTCACACCAAATTTATTAAAATTTACCCACTTTATATCATATTACATAAATATCGATCGTTTTAATACATTCTATGTCTTTGGTTTAATATAATTCATATCCCCAGATATACTTATCGCTGATTAATCATGAACTCGGTGAGAATTGCATCCTTATTTATATTCTTCTTTACAGTACATTTTTGAGTTGCACTCGTAGTAGCTCCAAACTCTACATTTCGACCATTCTGTGCTTTTCAATGTGTATATAAAATGCAAACCCTAAACAAATTAACAGAATTTGTTGAAAATTAAGAAATATTGTGTGTTTTAAACCAATAAAGATTCATAAAAAATACGTATTTGGCTACAAGGAATATGCTTCAGTTGAACTAAAAACTAAACTGAAGTATGCTAGGATTCTAGAGATATTCAGTGCCGGCTTGGCCATATTGGCATTATGCCTAAAATGCTTAACAGCTTACGATTCCGGTTGACAAGGAAAAAAAATTGTTGTCTAACTTAAAAAAGAAAACAACCTCAAAGATTTTTGTCGTAAAACTATAGGTGACTTTGCAAACAATAGTTAAGAATGTTCTTAAATATCAATATAACAATTACCATAATGTCAGATTAGTTGATAAAACTGAAAAAGAAGACACCTATGAATATACCAGTGATGAGGCATAACGGATTTACATTCAAACTCACATCGACAACATGTATTCTACTGGTAATTATTTATCGTTTTAAAGTATGTAGCGAAGTTGCCAGTGATTTTGCACTGATTACGGAAATTTGAGGTAAAATTTGTATTACTCCATATAAATGTATACTTTTCTATAACTACCTCGTAGGCTATTATGAGAATGTGGTACATTGTGAATTTAATGTGTCCTACCTTACACCATGTAAGGTATAACCCTAATCAGAACGCTTATATTGAGGGAATATCAACTGATCGAGCCATCTATCAAGTAATCAACATAGTAAAGTCCCTAAATAACAAACATGAGCCTAAAACTATCCAAAGCTTTCGACTCTGTGAATCATGACAGACTACTTAACAAACTATTCTGTCTAGGTTTCGAAGGTATTGCTTATAACCTAATTAAAACGTATCTATCAAATAGAAAACATAAAAAAGTAATTACAAATAACCGCCATAAGATTCATTCGGACTGGAGTTGTATATGACAAGGAGTTCCGCAGGGGACAGCAGTGGGACCTTTGCTATTCCTGCTCTATATAAATGACCTACCCGAAACGATTGAAAATATATTACTGCGTAAAAAGATGAAGTTTTATAAATCAAAATACACCAGTCATTACAAATTTTGAAGGAATGTTTTTACACAAATATATTAACTTAAATGTAGAAAAATGTCAAATGGTGTAATTTGGTTTTTTCTTCACATGCACGTCCGAAGAAAATACAACTTGAATGTAACAAAATTGCATTAACATTCATATATGAAATAAACTTTTTGGGGTTATACATCGCATTGAAATTAGCATGCTTGTGCTACCAATTGAGAGTCTTGGAAAATAATGTGAGTAATGAGGTCGCTATGTTAGTATATAATCCATACGTAAATTTTGTAATTAAATATGCTATAACTAATATATCGAGTCATGCAGACCATATGTTATAAGACACAGAATACTAACCATCTCGTCAATGTATATCCTAGAATGTGTCTGCTTCAATAAGCAGCATTTCGAAGAGTTTTTTTGTTGCACAATTATGAAACTCGTTATAAACACATTCTGTTACAAGACCAAACTACACTAAGTCAGATCTATAAAATCACGAAAAACGATCAGAATTTATAATCATGTTCCTACTTCGCTTATACTACCCATAGTGAGGGAAGTAAAAATTATGATACATTCCGAAATATTGTATATATGAATATTGCGCACAATTCGATGCTACAGACCTTTTTGGTACATTTACCTATCGTGGGATAATGGCAACTGGAAGAATGTGGGGGTGGATGTTTGCTGTTGCCCAAGAGTGGCACTTACTATAAATTGGGCTCTGGGTATTACTAATGGGTCCTTGATATATTCACTACTACTAACAATCCTGCACATTCAACGATAGATTATTATTAAGATACACAGAATATGTGAAAAAAAAATTTTAAATCCATAAATCTACACTAAATGTATACCTACCCTTTGATATTGAATTGAATTGTCGGTTACCTACATTCTATTATAACAATAAAACCAAACTTTTCTTTGTTCACTATTACTAATTTTTTTTAATGAATGTTGATTGCAATTTCGACTTTATGATATGTTTATTTTCAAAACATACAATCCCGTTAATGTCTAAATATGGATAATATAGAAACAGAACACAGTAACATGAGTTAGAACACTAATAAAATAAAGATAAATATACTAGATAAGATTAATCATAATTTGATTAGATAGTTGCAAATTCACTCCATTTTCATTAAAATGGTATAGTAATCTTGACCATGTGTTACTTTATTAAATCAGGATTCTGTTGGGCGAATACAACTCTAATCAACTGCAAAGATTCGTGATTTTCTCTAACCAAAGGTAGATATAATGATGATGACGTATTTCTAGTTCAGATCTATCAGTAACGTCACAAACTAATAGTTCCAGACTGCTGTTTCGTTTTTCTCATAAAGCTCATCAGTAGAACGAGCAAGTTTGCAACTTTACTGAACGATTCCTTTTCAAGGTAGTCATAACCATTCCACAACGTGGTAAAAGACCACAATATCTCACTCCATCTATGAATAGGTGCCCCACTAAGAAATCAAGCAATGTAGCACAATGACAGTTAGATTTCTCGAACTTTATAAAAGTTGCGGGGAATGTGAGACTACTTGAGTGCGCCAGATGGCGACACCAAACCAACGTAAGAGAATTAGAAACAAATGAATATATGAATATACTCATTAGCTCTTGTTGGCTTCTGCTAGATAACAATGATAAGGGTTTCTAGTTCAGATCGATCAGTAACGTCACAAACGTAGTTTGGAACTCTCCAGAGCTAGATCTTGGAATCTGTGAGGTCTGATCTGTAGATCTCCTATCAAAAGCTGCAATTGAATTATCGGGAGAGTACTGTTTTACTTAGGCCGACAGTCCATGGTAAAATCATTGCCCATAAGAAGAATTCGAACAGATAGTAAGGACACATAGATAGGTAGATATACTATTTACAAAGACAAAGTTATATTTTACTTCAGTAAACGACAATATCTTGTATGATTGGATATGTTTTAGCAAATTTGTAACAACTTTTCATTCGATACTTCATAATCACTAGGTGAATAATTTAGTCCAGATTTCACGGGTAAAACGTGATAAAGATCATGAAAAACTATACATTCATACAATACTTATAATGTAAAGATTTTTTCATTAGATGCAATGAATGCGTTATCTCAACTGAAATCATTAATTTCTTCGGAATGGTAAGTATATTGGAGCAACTCTTCGAATGTTGAGAACAAGAAATTAAATAGATCGTGAATAGAGATAGATATGTGGATAGAGCCTCAATTTTGAATTTCTAGAATATTATCTATATATCCGTAACTAGAATTAAACGGGTTAGTCGTAAATTCAAAGAAACTTAGCACAACTAACCCAAATTATGATTACTCTCCCTCTATCCAAAATCTGACTTTATTCCAATTATATTTCATGTAAGTTCTTCTCTGCGTGAAGTGATTAGAACAATGTATATTGAAGGAAACGAGACTCACTGTCGTGTTTTCGTAATCATAAAAAGTGAAGTCATTGTGAAACCATCCCGACACAAAATTTTAGAGTTCGACATTGAGAAATTCATACCAAAATCAAAAGTTCGGTGTTCGATAACGTCAGTAACATATTCTGAATCTTATTCTCAAGACTTGTGTTATGGGCATTTTGTGTTTGCATGTTGATATAAAACTTGGATAGAAGGTATTGAAAATAGAATTTCCAATCATTCACTCCACCACCGTATCAAACATTGTAATGTCAGTCTCATTCACTCTCCATGAAACAATGGTTTTCGTAATGGACCTCACAGCACCTTGTTGGTTGTAATCCTGAGCATGAATATGAAAGACTTCTTAGCAATAGTTGTATGACATCATGATATTGGGGATTGTGGGATTGTTTCATCAAATTCTACTAGATTATCAGATCCACATTTTAAATTCATTGCCAGATTTCCATTAATTGCGTCAACACATCTCTGTCTCGCTCCTCTGACTTCATTGGATGGTATAGGGGCTCTAGATGAGAAAGAAGTATGAAGTGTGCCATCATCTGCAAAGCTGTGGACGTGAAATGTGATCGTTGATATGTGGCAGAAACAAAGTTGGTGTCAAGACAGGTCCCTTTGGAACACCAGCTTTGAATCGGAAGATATTCCGTCAATCACCACATGGAGTGATCTATCTGAGAGAAAACTCGATAGTAAGCGACAAAGTTGAGGCGATAAACCATATGACGGAAGGTTCCCAAGAAGGCTTTGGTGCCAGACTCGGTCAAATGCTTTGGAGATATCCAATGCTACAGCTTGAGCTTCTCTATATTTTTTAACAGATTCCTGCCATACATGTGTTACATAGGTGACAGTTGATCTCTGCTGACGAAAGCAAAATTGCCGGTCAATCACGATTTTGGAGCTCTCTAGGTATTGGATGGGCTTGATGTTGATTGCTTTCTGCAATAATGTGGAAATCATAGATAATAGTGCGATGAGTCTATAATTATTAGGAAGGGTCTCTTCACTTTTTTTGGAATTGTTTGGACTCTAGCTGAAGTTTGAATAAAAGGGCAAACAACCCGCAGAAAACTGATTTTAATTTAGGCGCACATTCCTTGAGAACGACAAGGGGAATTCCGTCTACCCCATAGCCTTTTTGGTGGTTTGGAGATCAAATAGAATGCGCCTAATTGGTGCTGACGAGAGACAATTCCAGGCATTTCGCTATTGACGGCAGCAATATTAGGAGGATCCTCCCCTTGTGGAATTTGCTGCAAACATTCCAGCAAAATGGTTTGCTTTTTCTTGTGGTATAGTAGCCAGTGGGCCATCATTTGAAGGGAGGGAATGAACTGGTGAAATTTCGATCAATTGCTTTGGCGAAAGTCCAAAAGGAACGGGAGACTTTCAATAAGCTTGGATCTCATTTTGGCATTATATGCCTCTTTCGAAGCGTTTATTGTTATTATTATTTCTGGCTTCAACATATTCTGTTCTGGTCTTCAGACATGGGTTACCGTGCCAACTACGCTTCGCTGTTTGCTTTGTAGCGACGGATCTAGAACAGATTTTATGGAACCATCTTTCACCAGATGACGGTGATTTGTTGATATGAGGTATGTAAGTTCCCGTTCCTAGCCTGATAATATCCGAGATCTCTGTGGCACATTGCGTTGGGTCATCAGATTCAAAACATACTCTCCTCCAAAGAAACCCGGATAGAAACATGCGAAGACCAGCCCAGTCGGCTTAGTTGTAATGCCAAACTGTGCGTGAAGGTGTTAGATTGGTTCGTGAGGGACAGAACATAGAGAAGAGTGAATGGTCAGAGTTTCCCAATGGTGCACGGACCTTTATTCCATAGGGATCTGGATTGTTAGTGAGGAATAAGTCAGCATACTGGCATAATGATAGTTGTTATCAGGGATCCGTGTTGGTTCATTAATTAACTGTACGAAACTATAGGTAATGGTCAAGCTGAGTTGTGGACGTTTAAATCTCCCATGATTCCAGCTGCTGAATATTCTGTTGAATGAGGTCAATATTCAGAGAAAGAAACTCAAAAAGTTCACCATGAGCTGGTTCATTTGGTGATAAATGAAGACAACAGAGAAACTTTGTCTGTTTGTGGTATGAGAGATCTTTTCTGGAATATTCTTAGAATTGTACAATAATTTTCAAGACCAAGATAAGATTCACCTCTGATCTAGATTTGTCCATGATTAATTCTGGACAAAATCGGTTGGAATTCTTCAGGTGATTATAAGAAAGTGTGTATTGCCATACGGGACAATGATTTTCTTTCTTCGCGGTTCTGAGATCATGTCTCTTTGGCTCGCGAAGTTGACCCACCAATATATATTTTCAGTTTGTGCCACCAATTGTGCTAGAATTATGCTCAATTTATCGTGCTATCATTTTTTTCCAAATTTACTCAACTTAATTAAAAAATTCAACAGCTAAGATGAAATACACTATTGTTCAAAAACCTAGATACAGTGGATATAGAACAAGTGAGCAGGTACTGATGTGACGTAATGTAAAGAGAAAAGAGAATAGACTAAGGGGAATAAATCAAACATGCAGAATGAAATATAAAGTTAATTATCCACTAAAAAAACCAACAAAAACTTAAAAACCCATGAAAAACATTGAAACAGAGACAAACTGGAACGATAGTCTGTTTTATATAAATGCACGTAATAGAAAGTAGACAATAGCAGCAGGATTCTGTAATTTTTGTTGACTCGATATTGTCCAACAGCGCACAAGTTTGATTTTAAACTACTTTACAGTTGAACACATGTGAAAAAAATATCAGCACAATAAAGAACATGTCGAGCACAATTTGAAGAACCAAACTAGATGGGAAATATCCAAAATAACCGGTTGCTGGCCATCAAAGTTCAAATCTCTTGACTGAGCGTCAAGTTGGTCCTGAAATTGTTTTTCGTTTTCAAGTACTGTTCAAATGAACACATTTGGAAAAAATAACAGAAAAATTGAAAGAACCAAAGGAAACGTAAAATATCCCAACCGGGATTGTTTTGTGCTTAATTGAAATTCAAAAGAACCAAAGAAAAGTTCAAATATCCAAAATATTCAGGGGGCTGACCGTCAAGTTGGTCCTGGATTTGTTTTTCGTTTTTAAGTACTTTTCAAATGAACACATTTGGAAAAAATAACATAACAGTTGAAAGAAGCAAAGGAAACATCAAATATTCAAAATATTCATGGAGCTGACCGTCAAATTGGCCCCCCGAATTTGTTTTTCGTTTTAAAGTTCTTTATTTCAGCAATACGATATTTAACCCATTCCTCTATTTATATTCCATTGGAGAAATATAAATGTCATCTCGGCTTAGCAGTTATATGGATGTGAAAAGAATATATTGTCAACTTTTCCAAAGTTCATTCCAAGATTCATTCAATTACTCAATAAGTGTCATTGTCTATATTGTTATATCAGTGAAATACTCTTCCATTACTTTGTTCTTAGCTTAACGGCAATATTTAACTATCAAACAAGGTGAATTAATCTAAAACTGAGAACGCACAATAGAGAGAGATGAGCGTATATTAAAATGCAATCGATTTTTATGTTTGTAACGCTTAATTGTTCATTGTAGCTCAATTAGTGTGAGAATTATGTCAGTTTCAACATGTTGCAATCGGAATTATACCGAATATTTATCAAATTCAAGCAGGTTGGTAAAAACCCATTACTGTTATCTTTAGTTTGTGTACATTTGTTCTTAATTCTATGTTTCAAATTAGCAAACAGTACCATTAATTATAATCATTAGTTAATTATGAATTCGAAATGTTTACGTTACTGGAAGAAATTACTATTGGAAAATATGGAAGTAAATAAGTTTTATAATTACTAGTTCATGGTATGCTGCTTATTGAACGGAAGTATTTTAATTGATACAACTGTATCTCGCATTTATGAAATTCATATTTATTGCTGATAAAAAGTTTGCAACTAACTTTTCTTCTCTTTATATTTGTTTTTCCAAAATGAGTTCAAGTCGTTTCAAAATATGAAATGATTTTGTCCAAGTGTGTATGTCACAAATGTAAGACATGTATGATTATATTTTTTTAACTGAAATGGATTTTTGAATGACATTCTAACAGATTTTGATTTGAGATATTAATCATTCTTTCGGAATAGTTAATGGGTTACTCTTCCGGTTTAAATCTTATTGACAATGCTATAAATCTTAATCTTTTATTTCATTTATCTCACTTTGTTATTCAACATATACTTGTTATTATGAATAAGTCAGTGGAATGTGCTACGTATCTATCTAAGCCTTCATCATTTGTTGACAAAGTTCTCACTGATGCCATAAACAATCAAGCCATATCAATATCACCTCAAGTCAGATCATCTTTCGATTACAACACAGCCATCATTACTAGAGTATACCTTCAAGGAATTCTAACCAATACGTCAATTTTATATCTGCCTCTTATACAGAAAGAGAATTATTGTTCGCTTCAGCAATAATTGTTGGTCGTTGTCCAATAAATATCTGAATATGATGCGTGGTGCGACATGGTCACAATACTGAACCAAGTTTTGAAGGAAAATCGAAAACACCAATTGTGATAAGTAAAGGAAAAACCTTGAGAAATACACGACATTAAATACTACTGGAAAATGTTCGCATGAACCATATTTCATTTAAGAATACACCAAAATATTCTCGAAGATGATGAATAAATAGATGATACACATCATAATCTACAGTTGAGAAGGTATACTTATAGGTGTATATTAGAACAGATCACAATACATCACACGATCGACCAGATATCACACTCACAAGCTCTATAAATCCAAATACATAATAATGAATATTGCTATGCAAAAACCGCTCCAAATGATGCACTTCCCGGAAATGGATACCTACTGAGAGAGTAAAGCTTCCGTAGCAGTGTCTTGCCAGAAAACTCAAAATTACAATCAAATGCATAGATATAGTTCCAATTATCATCAAAAAACATAAAGAAAATGAAACCTGAAGAAGGACCCCATTTTGTAGACTTAGGCTCGACATGACAAGCATCTGTTTTATCTGAAAAGGTGCACAATCAAGAACAATAATAGCAAATGTTTCCATCAATAAAAATTGAACCACTCAGTGCCTTTGCACTAAACCGAGCTCTAAACAACAGTTTCTTGGCCCCCGTTCTCAGATAAATAGGCTAGGGGCTCATAATGTCCAGATAAATCGGGCTGACAATATTCTTTATATAGTGAGTATTATTTGATATCCCTACCATGATGCTTGTAATTTGGTAAAATTTACAGGTAAAGACGAGCTTTACCATTGAGCTTTGGTAATCAGCTCCGGAAGCAGATGTCTACTGAAGAAGAAATGATCCCCAGTGATGTAAATTGCTTCACAAACCTCATTTTAATAACTCTCTGTTATCATAATATCGTTGCTGGAAAACTACCTCGTGAATTCTCTTAAAATAAATTTTCCCTTATTGATCACCTAAAATTGATTCCGCAATGAGCAGGAGTTTTCATATACGAGTATCTTAATGCGAGTGCTTATTCTTGAAATCCATGTTATTTGGTTCCATGTACGTACAATAGAAAGTTTACGTCATAATGTCATCAATTTCAATATCCGATTATGAAAGAAGGGAAGGAAAAATAAATACAATATTGAATTTCAATTAAATAAATGGAAAGTCATACACACTATATAACTATGTCGGTCGTGTAAATGTAGTATAACCTCCGATTGTTCAGCGCAAGGCAGATCACAGCGGACGAAAGAATATCTAGGTCGTCTTTCTTCAGATGGGAACAAATTTGTTGGTCTGAGATCCCACCTCCTGGTGTGAATGATAAATTTAATCAACAATTACCAATTCTTTAATTACATTGAGATAGTGAATAATTATTTCTAACGAAAACAAACTCACTTATAATTGTAAGTATTCAGCTTTATGTTGTAGTTGGAGTTTCAAACATTGGTTCAATGTTTATTGAATTATTTCGATTGGAGAATCAAACAAAATGAATGTAAAATTGCTGTAATAATATTCATCATATGATAATTTCGTCGTTTGGTCACATTTTGATCTGGAGGCCACAGCTTTTTTCATATTTTGAAGTAATTTCCATTTCGAAGATCGTGTTAATATTATGAAGGAAAATTATTATTTGCAATAATTGTAAGTCGGATCTGCTGGAATTCGATTCCAATTTTCTCCGGGATCCTCTACTGTATTTTATATTTCGACCACACGAGAGGAAAACCTATAATGTTCGTAGAACATCATGTTAGCCAGCAGTGGAATGTTGGGAGGAGGAGATTAATAACTCCTCACTGGATGAGAAATTATTAACTTTAATTAAGTTCCATTACGGTATAGTATATAGAATATAAATACACAACGTCGTGCTAATAATCATTTTGATGAACCTACATAATGTCCTTTACTCCCTCCCAAATATTAGAATTTATTCTTAGCAAATAGCGCTTCAGTCCTGCACTCAACAATTCACCGAGACAGTGCGCTAGAATATCTACAACACAGACTAGTGCCGTATATAGCTTTTTGCTTTGGGTGGGGGGGGGGGTAGGATTTGACTTAGGGCCGGTTGTACCAGAGAAGTTCAACAAGAGTTCACTGTGAACTCCAGTTTATATAGCATACGTTGTACCACCGTCGCACTCGAGAGAGAACTAGGTGCATGGTCCGGAGGACTCCGGGAGTAGCTTCAGCAAGCAACGCCCTTCCCGCGGGTCTCGAGAAAAGTAACCCATCGAGGCGAAACAAACAGTTGCCACTGCAAAAGATCCGATGAATTGGGCACCACATAACGTTTCAACACTAAAACGACGGAACCGTGCCTTCTTGTCCCAGGGTGCTGGTCGGAACAGATTCACGGACGTGGTAAACATATGTAGAAGGCCAAACTTGAACGAGGCTGGCGAAGGCTAAACGTAGCTTAGTCTAATACGAGTAGGCGGGTGGGACTATTCCTCGGCAGACGGTTGGGGATAGTCAGCTAGCACTGTGCCAACTGCGGCAAAATTAATGTAGGCCCTAGCTTAAAGTAGCCTTTGTCGACCGGGCGGGACGAAAAAAGGTGCCTCTGCGAAACGTCAGATAAACGGTGCACTACATAACGTTTACTCATAAAAACCACGGCGCAGTGCCTTCCTATCCCAGATGACTGGTCGCAACGGATTCACGGCCGTGGTAGACATATGCGGTAGGCTATTTGAATGAAGCCGAACGGTTACTCGTCCATGTTCCTGGTAAAACAGGTAGCACGAAGAGGTGAGAGTTGGTTATAGCCCAGAAGGGGCAATAATATAGTCTAGCAAGCAGGGCCATTAACGGGTCCGCCTAAATAGTCCTCACACGAGTGAGGGCGGAAAGACAGCTGCCTCTCCTAAAGTCCGGTGTCTGTGCTTCCTATCCCATGTTTCTGGGTAATGGATTCGCGGCCAGGGTAATGAAATGTAGTAGGCCGATGACATGAGGCCGACGGCGACTGGTCAAACGGAAGCTGTTTAACATTAGACACGAGTAGGCAGGGGAGAGGGGCCCAGATGGTTCAAAAGACCGTCTCGTCTCCAAATAAGGCGTTGGTCTCTGTCGGGCAGTGGAGTGCTGTTTGGTAATAGGGGAGGACAAGTACGATCGCTTGAAGTCCGCTGGATGGGTAAACGGGTGCTTGATTCCCAAATGTTCTTATGTACCACCGTAGTTCAAAGTTGACTGTACGAGTTCAGGTAAACGTTAAATGTGGATCGTTTAAACCGGATTGAACGCAGATCTAACCTACGACGTCTGGATTGGAGGTCCAAATATCTACTGGCTGACTGTTCAAGTACATTTGTTATTTTTCAACGTATATATTTTTCACGTATATATTATGGATTTGGTCACTATACATGACATGACCGACGACGAAGACTTCATAGTACTCATTGAAATAGTTTTTCAGCCAAGGAAACTACAAGTGCATAGGAAAAGGCCTAGCCATTTTGAGAACTATAATGAAAAAGAATTCCGAGATCGCTTCAGGTTGAGTAAAGATATTGTGACTTTAATAATAGATGAAATGTTGCAAGCACTTGTCATGGAATATTTTCAAAATTTTGTGTGAATTCGAAAAGAAATTGCCTTAATAATATAATCTTGACTAACAGTTTTAGGAAATGAAAGAGAATAAACGTATAACACATTTATTGAATATTATTTATTAATTTTTGAACTAATTCTTGTTGCAATTTTATTAAATCAGTTTTTTTTTGCCATGATCCTCATCTGTATGCCTTACAGTTTGCTGATGCTTCTCCTCCATATGTCGAAGACGAATATTGTGCTCTTCTTCAGCCATCAGCTTTTGTGCATCTTAGTTGGGATGATTTTGACTTTGCCCAAGTTGTTATTCGTGTTTGCAGTTCAAATTTCCTCTTACGGTCTTCTGTGTTCAGTGAATCATCTAACTTAAAAGTAAAATAAATTAAAGTTCGAATTAGAAGTAAAATAAACATTGAAAAACTTTTTAATAATATTACTGCAATACATATGATCACGGTCATCATCATAATAGGAAATTGATCCCGTGGCTTGTGTATCAACATTTTCAAGTACTTCCCCTTCTATGTCTGTAATAGTCTCAGCTGGAAGAGGACCTCTACCTGTGTAGTAAATGTGCTTCTTTTTATGTGCCACTTTTGTTTACATCTCTTCTCAATATTCTCGTATTTGCTACGTAAGACTTTTTTATCTCTGATGATTGTCTCTGCACTAGTCGAGTTGTATTCCTGTGTCAAATTCATCCAAACAGTAGTTTTTACCTTATTTGTATTTGTGTCTGTTATCTTGCATTCAATACTATCTTTAAATTTTTTGGTCAACCCTACTAAAATAGCTTCTTCTCTAGTAGAGAAATTATTAGAGCGTTTTTTTCTTTCCATAATGCTCTACCACAATAGCCTTAGGAAAAAGTATAATGAGGATGTAATGAGTGATTAAAAGGTCACTACGTAATTTAGGTATGTGGTACTTTGACAACTCAAAATATGTAATAGATGAAGACGTTATAAAGATAATTGCAACACAATTGACAAATATCAATATCCAAATCAATCGCAAATTCCTAGTCACAAACCGGTAAAATAATATGAACTGCTGTCATTTATAAATGCCTAGCTTCCAGAACAGTCAACTTCAGTTTAAACACGTTCGTTCACCTGAACCTATTCTGACTAAGCATCGAACAATAACACAAAACTCACAAAACCAAGTTCAGCAATGAACTATAGTTCAATAGAACTGTCGTTCAACTCAACGTGGTGCAACTGGCCGTCAGTATTTCAGTTAGTAGTTATTACCACAATAAAAATTAAGTCATAGGGGGGGATTGATCTCATTGACCCCCATATCTACGCCACTGACACAGACCGTACCTACAGATCGGAAATTCAATGATGTATATTATATATCACCGTATGTCATTGTAAATGTTGTACAAATGATACAAAATCATTTGAGGTTAAGAATGAGTTTATCTGCAGTAGTCTAGTGGTCGATTTTTCGCGTGGTTTGATACAAAACTGCATCTCGGGGACACGAAAATGTAGATGACGAAGGCATCATTTCTCTCAAACGCACCATAGTGAATCAAGTGTAAAGGACCCCTCAGGATGTAGAACCTGAAGACCCACATAAGGGTATAGTACAAAGGTCATGTATCTACATGACACGTGTTTTTCAAACTACGATATTGGGCTGGCTAAGCTGGCTTTTAATATCATCTATTAGCTAAATAATATTCCATATAAGTATAATGTTGTGTCCGATGCTACCATACATTTAGAATTTAGGGAAGCTTGAATATGTAGGTATAAGATAATAACTGAATGGTCCACTTAAACTGGATGATACTATTGGAAACATACCAACCTATTTGATATTTATTCCCATTGTAAATGTTTCGTGTTGCGATGTTTGAAACCTGTTCATGTTCTGTACATTCAAACTACAAAGAACAATAAGTTTGAGATCAATTCAGGTGATACTACCCCCACTCGTGAATAATAATAATAATACAATGAATATACCAACTAGAAAAGAAACTCATTTCGTGTAGGTATATTCCATTATTGAAGTAAGAATTTTATGGAGAGGGTAAATTCGTAATAAATTGTTTTTGATTGCACAATAACAGAAGAGATTGATCAGGAAATTAGATAATCACTTACTGTGAGAACGATCGTACCAATATTTCAAGTATAAGTAAATATGAAGCTTCTAGAAAACAAAATTTCACTGAATTATCCAAATTGAAACACTATCCCGTTACCTACAAAAAAATCCGCTTTCTGCTGTTCAGCTGCAAGATCTTGAGCGAGTCGGCAATCTTCGATTCGAAAGACTGTTACAGTTTGAGGAAGGTCAAGGAAATATGTATGGATGGGGAGCTTTTATTATGAAAGCGTGACTGGTCGATGTATTTTGAACATCACTGATGTGAGGCTGATACTTTCCTGGCACTAAGCAGACACTAGTATGTTATGGTAGGTCCAGCACTAATAATGCGTGCTGATATCTGGAAGAAATTTAGCGACGTCAGTACGTTTGGGCCACGTGTTAACAGCATCCTCAGCGGCCGCTGGTTCGGATGACCGCTGGAGGAAGTGAGGGCGTGGTGGAAGACTGCGCACTCATCACCTGGTTGGCACGAAAGTCCGACGGCCCGCCCCGCTGCGAATCCCCGACCGTCGGGCGCGGTCCTCACTCACAAAACACATTTTATACTATTTCTTGTCTAGAAAATAACAAAATAAAATTCTGAGATGATGATGCTACATCTTGATGTGAAGCGCGCGCGCTTTTAGGCGGCACCGTACACTAGCAGCAACATCCGTACTGGTCTTCTGCTCCAAAGAAACAAATAAAACAGTACTTCTTGTACGCCATGCCATTGTCTGTTTTATCTTTTACTCAAAACAACCGTATGTCTTACATATAGATAGCTACTGGGGCACTCACACTCACCACGGTTATTTCAAATGCTAAACTTAAGTAAACTACTTCATGAACCTACACCCCGACCTGCATTGTTATTAGAATTACAAATTCTATTCACCAATAGTAACAAATGTCTACCTTCACCAAAGAATGTGTCGTCTTAATAATCTACTTTGTTTCCAGTAACTATTGATGAATGTTGTGTTACTAGTTACAGTTGAAACCCAAAGCAGCTCCTTCAAGATAGATAATTTTAGCTTGTTGTTCCATATGTCACATGTCACAACCTAGAATTGATTTCGTCAAATTCTTCTACTGACTTAGTGAAGGTACGCCAAACGTTTTCCAAATCCACCCTTCTGGCCCACTGGTTGCTCGTAGAATAACAAAAAATAGCGTACCAAATAAGACATTTTGGGATCTCCAGGACGTGTAGATATCAGTTACGCTTTGATTGAATATAGGTACTGTGAGTGAAACAATTTAATAGTATTGGCTATGTACCTACTATTTCTAACACACATTTCGTGCAATACACGAATGCAATAATAAAAACTGCTAGATACAAATTAACATTGAACACTCTTTCTGTCCAGAAGTATAAAGAACAATTACAAAATGTTAGAGGCGATGACAACTCAAAAACGCCGATAGGTGCATTCCACCACAAATAGCAGATCCTAACGTTGGCTGTGAGAAAACAAAAAAATAACGTATTTTACACAGCGACCATACAACTGAGACGTTCAATCCCGTCGTCATTCTTTGTTAGAGAATAATGCTTCTCAAGCTCAATACACTGATATCACTCGTCAGACATTTCAGCAATGTCAAAACAGATACATTTTTGCCTTGAAGAGGAAGGAATAGTTTACTAACTAGCTCCATCGTTTGTTTGTTGCAATTGATTTCCTGCTTCTTCATTCTGTAGTTCGCTATTGGTTCTGTTAGCGAACAACTTTTCCAATTTCTTATGTAAGCTCTAGGGCTGCCTCGATCATTTTGCTCGACATAAGAAGCATTCTAAGGTATAGAAGTCAGATTGAATGTTCATGATTGTTGCCTCAAATTAAGTTTTGTAAGTGCAGCAATCAAATGGTTCGGGAAACTTGATGATGTGAATGCTAAGCCAAATGATGTTGTTTTGATGTATCTACAAATTGTTGAAGTATTAAATGAGCCCATCGAGAATAATCAAGAAATGATTAGTTTGTTGTCAACTATGATAAATGCATTATGTGTTCTAATTATATGAAACAAAATTTTGGAATATTTCGACAGAATTACAAGAGGGAGTATGATGAAGGTAGGAAAACCATAAAATACCATTTTACTTTGATCAACTTGTTGATGAGGATTGTGAGTATATTGTTGAGTATGCTGTTATAGTAACAGTGACAGATAACGGGTGCAAAGTGTTGGAACATATATCGTCTGCTTGCAATTGAATTAGAACGACGTCACAATATAAAACAATTGAAGCCCACGGAAGCTCTATTATGGCGAAAAGACGCTACCAAAGAATGTTAACATATTTGTGTCTTAGGTGAAATAGAATGTTAGTTTTTTTCTTAATTTTGATTACACGAGAAGAAAACCTATAGGTGATGTTCGAAGAACATCGGTTGAGCCAGCGGTGGAATGTTGGGAGAGGACATTTGCAAGTTTGGAGGTTATACGCACGAGGATAGACCTTATTTGGCAAAGAGATGGAAAAGTGAAGCCTGGTAAGAAGATGTTCGGCAGGTATCAAGCTTGACAATGATGTGCCTATCTGGAATCTCTCAAGGTGGAATAACAGACGAGATTTCTGATAAACATCGACCATGAAAATATCTATAGAAAAGGTAGATATCGCCCACTTTTCTACGATGTTCTTTCTAGAGTGGTCAATGAATTCGTAAGTGTGACATCACCAATCGGACGAATAGCTCATTTCTGAACATAATCTAACAGCTCCAGCGTATTTTGGGAGCTGAACTCTAGGACAGGTTTGAAAAACTATCAGTTCTGTTGTTTGAGTCTTCATTCAGAGAGAAGGAGAACTGCAAAGGTACATTTCAAGAAATATCCATGATCCTTCCATTATCCGAAAACGCTATGAAGATAATCTACAGAGAGAGCTTTATTCACATATCCGCATAGGTGGAACTGCGCCTCGTCGCTCATGATGATTCCCAGTGGATAATCATTGCCATCGATGTTTAGGAGGTCGATTGGCTGTCGACAAGCAGATGATGGATTTGTACGGGAACATCTTCAACTCTTTCAACACAATTATCTGTAAATACCGTCTATCAATGCCCAATTGCGTGGTCAGTCGTCGGGTTGATGTTTGTGAGTCTTCTTGGACATCTGCAGCTTCAGCTGCGAAATTCTAGAACGAACGGCTGCTCCGGCGTCGGGGAAGTATGCTATTGTCTGATGTTGAACCAGTTTTCTCGATGCGAGCGCCTAAACGCCACAGTGTTTGCTTGACTAAGAGTATTCTGTTTTTGCTTGTTTCACAAATGTCAAAGTCGAGATGTTATAAGATGCAATGTGCATACATGAGAACATCTCCCGAGAGGGAGATGACTTTTGCGCCACCTGCTATTTTTTTTAGACATGGAATCAGTACCTCATTTCAAAAGATTCTGGATGAAGACTGGGTCGGGGACATTTTACTCGCTAGTTTAATAGATAATAATATATCGTTCCCAACACAATTAATTTATAGGAACATATTTACGATTTATAGAATTGACTTTTTTTCATATATTTTGACTACACGAGAGGGAAACGTATAATGTTTGAAGAACATCGTGTGAGCCAGCTGTTGTTCTTGAAGGTTTAGAGGGTATAGGCATAGGGACAGACCTTACTATGTAAAGCGTTCCACAACTTCGCTGTTCGATACAAAAATGAAGTCTGGTAGGAAGAAGTTCGGCAGGTCTCGAGTTTGACAGTGTTGACTAGTTTGAGTTCGTCTAGTCCACCTTTCTGAAATCTCTCGTGGTGGAACAGCAGACGAGATTTCTGATGAACACCAACCATGGCAATATCTATAGAAACGGGAGAGATCTCCCACCTTTCTACGATGTTCTTTCTAGAGAGGTCAATGAACTCGTCACTGTGACATCGTCAATCAAACGAATAGCTCTCTTCTGGATAGAATCCAATAGTTTCAGCGTATGTATGAGAGCCGGACTCCAAACATGTGAACAGTACTCCAGGACAGGTCGAATTTGTGTTTTGTAGATTATGAGCAGCTGATGGAATGTAAAGTAGCTGTTGGCACGGAATAGAGAGCCAAGTTTTTGTGAAACGGTTTTGGCAATGGACCTCTAATGATCCTCCAATGAGAGGGTGCTGTTGGTGGTGATCCCGAGCATTGTTATGGAAAACTTCATAGGAATAGTTGTACCTGACATCATCATACTAGGCATTGTGGGATCCGCCTTCCTGGAGAAAACCCAAGCTTGAGCTTTGGTTGCATTAAATTCTAAATCGTTGATGAGATGACAGCTATTCTAAACTTATTCACAAATAAGGAATAAAAATAATCAATTCATTTGATTCTACTAGAAATACTACGAATAATTTTGTTTTTATTTCAATTTGTTCCTTGTAAATCAATGTTACCATCATGACTATTACTTTAAACAACCATTTAGTTTGATTTACACTATGTGAAATCTTCAGTAATAATGTTGATTATGATTATTTGCATAAGTAATTGAACATCTACATGAAATTTCATAATACCGTTACCCATGTCGAAAAAGTAATGCCTTAAAACGTTTTATTATCAAGTCAATAACGTTTATTGTAATCTCAAACTGGCTATTCTTGAACTTCAGCAGCAATATTTCTGGATGAGTTATATCGTAAGTTTCGATCTACGTTTTTCCTGCTAAACTTATTTTAATTTTGTTTTCGCGTTTTCGTCTGACAACCCCACCAAAGTCGATGCTGTTTGCATCCTAATTTGTAATTCTCTATTCCTGATGAGAATATCCGATTGGAAATGCCAAAGCTATCAGATGCTATCGGAACCTCAGGACACTTTCCGATTTTTTCTTTAATTCGAATTGCGAGGGGTTCTAGTTAAGCTTCTTCATTCTTGATTGGTTTTGAATTATTAGGCATCAATATTTACATAATTTCGTTCGATCCGAGATCGTATAAATAATTAAAATGCTCATAACGTTGATGGAAATTACCTCAATAATGAAACCATACAATTCACTGTTCGAGGAAAATTAAAAAATAGGAATGATTTCAATTCTTCATCATAAGTAGGAGTTAGTGAATTCAAAATGAAAATTGTGTATATACACAATCATCATTTAAGTGTGATTTAGGATACGGCACTGAAATAATGATTCACGACGAGATTTTGTGAAAAATCTATACATGACAGCCCCCCAAGTATTGATTAAATTCTCTAAAATTGTTTTGAAACAAGTGCTACATTGTAATTTTGGACAAAAGTGGTTATTTTATAGCTACATATGAAAACAGTTTTATGAAACAAAAAGCGTCATTTTGAAATCACATAGAAATCATTACCTCCAAAAGTTACAGACTTTTCATCATAACTATTTCAATAACGTGAATGAATACTCATGCAACATCGAATATGAACAGTGAAATTTTTCGATCGATCGATATTAGACATAGACTTAGACTACATACTCAGATCTATTGTGCACCCAAGTTGTTTCACCATGCATCATTAACCAGATTCAATTCTTCGTTTCCTGCAACGACTTTGAATGCTATAGCGGGATGTAAACAGAACACGTACAACTAGTTGTGAAGTTCGTTGCAGGCATTTTCAAATCAGTTTAGTTTTGATTAGATTAGTAAATAATAAATTACAATTATTTTGTAAATGTCATTACGTTTAATGAATTATTGGTTGTAATTTCATTCCAGTCTATAAGCTGGGGATTTTGGCCGACTTTGTAAATAAAAAGCAAGAGGTCGTATCAAAACAATTCATTCTGCATAATGTTCTGTGCCCGATTTGGATCATTCGTAAAGGTTGAGCTGAGTGAACACGGCCTCCCATTCACCCCTAAACGCTAAATTAACCCTATTTTCACCCCCTTTTTAGATAATTTTGAATTTATAAAAAAATTAAACTTAAGCCTCCAAAATGTGTTCTAGGAGTTTTTTTGGGTCGCTGAACACGAATCCGAGGTCATTTCCCCGGAAAACTCATTCAATGGGCTGAAAATCAATAAAATTTCGTCATTTTCATACAAAATTGCTAATTTTTTACGTGATTATCGTTTTATACATGAAACATGTTGGCAGTCCCGTATTTCGATCCAAAGTAGACTAAAACTCGGAAAATTTTCGGAAAATTGTGGAAAACCTGAAAATAAAATCTTTCCACGTCATCGAAATTGTTTTTTTTTACTTTTAATTTTTCTAATTCAACATACACATCGAAAATACAAATGTTAATACAACACCGAACTCAAAAATTGCATTCAAAAAAATAAGAATTCATAAGAAAATTTTTTCGATTTTCGGGAAATTGATATTTTTCAATTTTTTAATCATCAAATTCGTAATCAGCGACTACAAACACCCCTATAACGACTTATGACACGATAATTTCAATGACGTGGAAAGATTTTCTTTTCAGGTTTTCCACAGTTTTCCGGAAATTTTCCGGGGTTAGTCTACTTTGAAACGAAATACGCGACTGACAACATCTTCTATGTATAAATGATAATCGAGTAAAAAATGAGCAATTTTGTATGAAAATTACGAAATTTTGCTGATTTTCAGCCCATTGAATGAGTTTTCCGGGAAAATGACCTCGGATTTGTGTTCAGCGACCCAAAAAATTTTCTAGAACCCATTGTGGAGGATTTATTTAAATTTTTTTATAAATTTAAAATTATCTCACAAAAGGAGGTGGAAATAGGGTCAATTTAGCTTTAAGGGGTGAATGGGAGGGCGTGTCCACTTGGCTCAACCCTTACGAATGATTCAAATCGGCCACAGAACACTATGCAAAAAGACCTACTTCAATTACCTCAAACTCACAATTTTTTGCCGAGAAGAACTTTCTTGTGCTCTCATAGATTAGCAGGTGGTCACTAAGAATGCTTCATAAGAATGGGAACTCATCTCGAGGGCATCGTCTGGGCACAGCTAAGCTCAAAATCTTCTCAAACTAATATAAATTTTCAAACAGTTACAATCGTTTCTTGAGCAGCTTGTTCTCCTATCTTGAAGTCTGTAGGTCATGTTGTTGATCAATCCCATACCACATCTTATAGAATCAAGATCAAATTTGGCACAGTTACTCTCCAGGGTGTCGCGGAATGTGAAGACATCAGGTCAAATGTTTAATCGTTATACTACAGTCTGCAATGTTTACTTTCAAGCTTAGACTCACCAACATTCAACTTATGTGATGATTTATGTTTATTGTCTTATTCGCAGGTACTCATATGATGTATCTAACTTTTCAATAAGCATTTGTTATTATTAATATTATAATTATTATTATAATTATTATTATTAAAAATTGTACGAGGGCAAGGTGAAAAGTCCCTGAAAAATAACAGATGGCTCCACAATCCCATGTGACATTTGTGATGTACTAGCTTCAACTAGCATTGAAATTTTCAGACTGATATGTCATTCAGTTCTATTTTGACACCAATCGAAAGCAAGCAAGATTTTTGTAAACATGGAAAAAAGTGAGTTTCACCAAAGCATCTCTTGTTAAACATTATGGGGACTCCTCACTATCGATTGGAACGATTCGTAGTGGTTTACTGATTTTCGTCGAACGTTCTGGTCGTCCAATTGATGTTACAACGCCAGAAATCGTCGATAAAATCCATGGTATGATATTGGACGATCGGCGAGTTAAAATGCAGGAGATTGCTAGGGCTATCTATCTTAACTGAACGGGTACAAAACATTTTGCATACATTTTTTAATATGAGAAGGCTATCAGCCAGATTGGTGCAGAAATTTTCTCTCTGTCAACAAGCGCGATAAGAAGGACTTTTTGTGCCGTTTTGTAACCGTGGACGAAACATGGATCCATCACAACACACCAGAGACCAAAGAAGAGTCGAAACAGTGGACTTGTCCTGTCTGAACTCGCATGTGAGCATACACGTACACGTGCCCTGCGTTTATGAAGTCGAGATCAGGTCTTCCGTTCTTCGGTAGATGTGCATTAAATGCAACGTCGAGAAGTGCTACCTCAACTTCTAGTCAATTAACGAGATGGCGGAAGTCGTTTCCTTAGGAATTTCCTCCTTCTTGAGCATAAATTCGTCAGTCAATCGTATACATACATATCAGTGAAATATTACTACTTTACGTCTGGCAATACTTGCTAGTGAGGGTTACTCATTGAGTATCTGCATTGAATGTTGCCCAAACAGAAATTCGTAGTGTTTCAGTTAGCCAATATGTGTGTTCTTTCCCTATCTCCAATTAAATCACTCAGCAAAGGTTTTTCTTCCATTTTCAGTAGATTAACCAAATAGTTGCGAAAGTGGCATTCTGGTTATACGTTCGGTGTAAATCAAACGAAAGCAAGTGGGAAAGATCTCAACGGAATTAAAGTAAAAACATAAATTAAAGAAAAAACGCAATGAAAAGGTCGAATAAACCATTTACATTCATAGTGAGTCGTGAATGGGGTAGCACGCAATTACGAGATTCAGTTCGAGTCTGGCGCTAATTATATGCCAGAAGAAGGGGCATCAATCGGAAATCTCCATCGACCACGAGTCTTCTAGTCGAGTTTACAGTCTAACGATAACTGATATATTTCGCAATCTAATAGTTGAGTACTGAACAGAATAGGAATATTGTTATATGGTGCGTTAATATTTCCAAGATAAATGACTAGCAATTTTTGTTTGTTCAATGTCCAAACTTTCTAAATCGGATTTATCTTCCGTGGCTACATATTATAATCTTCAACTTCATTTAAGCAAAGTTTGTGCTCACACGGATGCAACTATAAAGCTGAACTACCCCAATGAAGTATTGTTATGGTAATAATCTATAAAAGAGTTCACACTGTGAATAAACTATAACACTATAAATAAGGAAAAATCACCCTTATCAACTAAAAATACTGTACTGAGGACCTTTCAGCTACTAGAAAACAAAACGTGCCTATTTAAATACTATTTGTATTTAGTAGGTAATATAGGGGTTTACCCTCCGCTGGAGATAATCTGAATTCATATAATTATATCTAGATATTTGTCATTACTGTTTCCAGAGTGATAAACTTTCTAGAGGAATGGTGTGACCTGTATGTAAAATATGTTCGGGTAAAGCTAATTTTTCTTTCTATGGGCAAAATGTTCTTTATACCGAGTTAGAATATTCCTTCCTGTTTGGCCCATATAGCCTTTGAAACACTATAATCGATTTTCTAAAATCCGGATTAGGCGAAGTTGGAAACTTTATCAAAGATGTTGCCTAAACTATTCTTCACGCTTGTTCTTACATCCATAAACGGTTGTATTGCAAATTTAGAAAACAAATTATAGAATTTATTAATTACTGAAGGATGATAAGTGAAACTTTTGAATGTTATCGAACTATTTAAAGGTAGTGACTCTAGTTTCGTTGATTTGTTGCGTCCTAGTTTCCCTTTTTGTTAAGAATTTGAGTTATTGATCAAAGATTTGTCATAATCATTGTCCAACGCTATTTGCAGTTTCTCAACTTTGTTATAATTTTGCTGGTTCAGAGGAAAGTTCAATTAATCTATGAACAAGACTATTAAATTGAGCTATTTTATAGTTAATTGGTGTAACTGAATCCGCAGGAGTACCTATACCTATTATTTTGAGCAAGTTTTCTGCATATGTTAAATTCCATGTGATTACCATCTTTCATAATATCAATATCAAGAAAAGCAAGGTGCTTATCTGTTTCTATTTCTACAGTGAAGTTGAGAGAATCAAATTGACTATTTTATGCGTGTTCAAAAAGCCATGTGAATCTATTCCAAACTTTTGGAAACTGATTTGATTTAGTTAAGGAAGTTTCAAATTAGCTGCGAAACATATTGAGCAAAAAAATGTTTCCATTGCACATTGCAACAAGAGAAAATTAGGAAATGATAATGCTCAAACAGGTGATATAAATATTGCGTATAACATAAACGTACTAACAGTGTTTGTCCATATTTTTCAAATCTCAAACCATTAATACTTGCGATATGACTTATACAGGAATCTCTAAACAATATTTATAGCAAAAACTTAGAAACTTCAACTGTCCTTGCCAAACATTGTTTTGATTATAATGATCAGTTCGATTATAAAAATGATAAAATTTTGGCTGAAGAAATCAATTATTATAAAAGATCTATCTTGGAGATGATTCACATAAATTTAGATAATAACTCGTTACATAATAGAACTGATGTAAAATCATTGAGCCAAACATATACAAATTTAATTGCAAATTTCTACATTCTTCTTCATAAAGTTTGAAATTGTGTATATGTAGAAAGCTAATATGAACAGTAATATTGGTATCGCACAGACCTTTCCTATCGTGGTTTTAAATTTTGAACACTTATGTTTCTCATTGAAGGTACATTGGCGCAAAGAAATTAAATGGTGTCGAATGACAGATGTTATGTCATCAACGTCAGAGTCCTCAGGCAAACGTCAAATGGATAACCAAGCGTTTGAATTTTCCCGCCTCGCTATCAGACCCTTAAATTCTGAAGTTTCCCATCATAAGATATAAAGACTTAAACTAATATCCTCAAATATTCAACCTGCAGATATCCCGTAAAATCAGCCAGGCTGAAGAATTGGCAGATGGTCAATTAGTTTAAATTGATAGGTCCAGCTCCACATAGGGATATTACATACATATGTATGTCTCATTATGATACTTATTTCGACTTACGGTCCCTGAAATGCAATATGAAAGAGTGATATGAACAATATGTAGATGCGAATCACACTCGAATTGTTCTGAACCTATAACTATTCAGTTTATCGCGCATATGTGACATATTTTCGGATATGATATGATGACTGCTTGTTGGAACAGGCTGTACAGTTACGTATATGTAAAACATCAATGAAAGACAGTTTCAAAACTTAAGCAATGGTAGTATGAGCTATTTTAGGATTATTTATTATTATATCATGCATGTAGAGTATAACTAATTGAGCAACAACATTAAAAATGTGTTCAACACTTTTATATTCATGGAATTATGTTACTCTACTTGCAAAATAATGTCAGTTTCGCCTCCTTAGGACCATAGATATGAGGTTTCAAATTGCTTGTAAATGAATAATTGACCTTCAATTAAGTCCTGTTTTAAATAATGGAGTAACGATACGGCGTGATATTAAATTACACTTGAGTAAACACTATTGTAATATAAATATTGTTTCCGAAAAATAAATTTTTTACGAGACCGCACGCACGAGAAAATGTAGGTTGTTCTATAGACCCTATCAAGTGTACAAGGGGAGAAAACCTAAATTAGGGGATGATGGTATGATTATGACATTTTTTACTGAAAAATAACGCTAGCTTTTCTTTAAAATATTGCTCACGTGAATGGAATTACTAAATAGGTCTACGTATCAGATACTGTATTGATCTATAAATTATGAAATTATCCTCTATTGTCAGCTAACCTTACGCGGCATATTTACAATTCCTTGTCAGATGTGAATATGGATGAGAAAATATCTGTACATTTGGCACCCTACTCACCAACTAATTACTTAATGTATGAGCTGTTTCAGAAAAAGTACC
The DNA here is from genome assembly GCA_958510875.1 of Endomychus coccineus. NCBI lineage: Eukaryota > Metazoa > Arthropoda > Insecta > Coleoptera > Endomychidae > Endomychus > Endomychus coccineus. Next base: position 4,329,372 of record OY294071.1, on the reverse strand, counting down.
ATAAATTTGAAGTCATCTTGAAGGAACTTGAAGAAGTATGAAATAAATAAAAATTTATTCAGAAATTGTAACGTTACTTTCTCACTATATACAATGTGTTTCATCTTTTTTTTTTCAATATTTTGTCTGAAACGCGCATGAAGAATATTTTGAGTTCTGATGAAAATTGGTACACAGCCATAATCGATTATTTGCTCATCAATGCCAATATTTTGAAAATGGTCGCAATACCGGTTCTACCGGAAGTGGACATCAATTTTGTTATTTTAAACTTCTTTTTTACTGCATTTTAATATTCCTCAGATTACCTAACCGTTTTCGAAATATTCAGACTTTTTTGGAAACTTTTGAGTTTATACTTTTTGAGAATGAATAATGGTGTATTTATAATTGGGGAAATGCAATTAAAAACGCTTAGGGAAGTTCAAGTACCCATAACTCATTCTTTCCAAATATAATGCATTTTTTCCTTCTATTAAATGAAGGATTCTTTATACCTTTACTGGTAGTTTACAAGTTATGAAGACTTTTTGTTGACATTGAGAGCAATTCATTACATCTAGATGTGAATAACTTTGATGGTCCACGTTGTTCTTGCCAAATCACCCTAAAATAACCCAACAAAATCATGACATTTCACATTTCCATGGCTAACTATACGAAAATGAATTCCTCTCAATTTCAACAAAAAATCAGCATAACTTGAAAACTATCAAACATTAATACAGATCCATGCAAATTGTAATTTTCCTTCCTTTAGTAAAAAAAAAATTGGCATTCCATTTGTTAAGAATCTGTGATCAATTGATCTCGTGACATCCCTCACTTTTCTTGTCAAAATAATAACAATAACAGCAATACACTTTCTTGAGAAATGGTGTGACCTTAATAAAATATTTTCGTCAAACGCTGATTTTTCACAATTATTTTCATTTGTTCATTTTTTGCCAGCATTATTTTGTTTTTGTTTGCTTAGATTCGAAATATACAGAAACCCACCCAAAGAAATAGGTATACTTCATTTGATAGGCTTGTTCATTGATTATTGAACTTCCCTTTGAGCCAGCAAAATTATAATAACGAAGTTGGGAAACTTCAGCAAACAAGCAATTTGCTGAAATTACGACAAATCTTTGATCAATAATTTAATTTCTAAACAAAAAAGGAAATTAGAACTCAATGAACTAACCAATTTAGAGCCACTACCTTCAAATAGTTTATTAAAATTCAAAAGTTTCACTTATCATCTTTCAGTTATCAATGAATTCCATAATTTGTTTTCTAAATTTGCAATACAATTTGTATTCTGACACCTGTTGTCAGGTTGACTTCCGAAATTATTCACACTATAACAGAACCTGTTTTATAATGATACGTACTGTCCAACAAACTATTAGTCACAGATTAATCGTATAAAATGGCTTGTGGTATTGGTTGGTATTGGCTGAGATGGCAGCGGGTATATATGCTGTATGCTCTATAGTTCTGTAGTGGTATCTCAAATAGTTATTTGGGATATTCCATGTAGGTATTTCACATACAATCATTTTCAGTGCCTGAGCTTGAGAAGGGTCGAAGCAGGCGCATAAAATCAGGTAGCGGCAAATTTGCGCCCAACTGATTGCACATTTTTTAAATCGTGAATTCCGAATTTGATGTTTGCATTATATTTGTTATGCATTTTCATTTCGCATGCTGATGATACTGAAATTTATGCTTCTTCTTATACCAGGGAAGAATTATTTGACATGATTAATTATTATTTGGGTATAGTTACAATCACTGATTATATATAAATCAATTATCGCTTAATTCGAAAAAGAACAGTCAATAAATAAAGCTTTTCCGTATTGATAGGCTCAAATTTGAATATTATTATTGATGGAGATAATGGATTTGTGACATACTACAGTATATTGTGTCACAAGGGCAGAAAATGAGCATCAGCGCCCGCAGCTGTTTTGTATTATGTACCTATTCTTTTGTTTTTACTTTTATATGATCATGATCACTAATAAATAAATGAAAAACAAAGTAATATACAAAAAATACACACTTATATACCATGACAAGTATTTTTAAATTGTTCTTGTATATATTTTGATAATATCAAATTTCATTCATTAAATTGGAAACAAATTATTCAATTACCTTGTCATGTTTTATTTTACAAATAAAAATTAATCATTGATAAATAACGTTGTTTGTCTATTTTTCCAACGAAATAAATATATTCAAAGCTGGCGGTTCTCATTTGAGCCGGTAATTTGATTATGATACTACACAACGAATATCCAACTTCACTTTTAATAATAAATTTTTCAGTTCTTCATTCATGATCGTAAAAAAATGAGCGGTAACTGCCCTTTTGCGCGAAAAATGAGCTCCGCCACTGATCATTATATATTTAACTTTTTGAAATTAGAGTTAGAAATTACAATTAAACAATTCAATTACGTCGTAAGATTTAACAAAGTAATTGGAGTTTTATATGTTCAAAATCACTTTCATTTAAGAACTTTTCGGATTCAAAGTTACATCTATTTACAAGAATACACGGAAAGAACAATTAAAGTGTAAAAGTATTTGTGATAATAAGGTGTTATTCTTGGTATTCTAGTGAATGAAGATCTAAGTTAACCATACGAGCAGACCGGAGATTCCTAAATCTAATTTGAAGGGTTAACACATCTTCCTAAATAATTATTTCAACTAGCTCCACAATAGAATCGTAACACTTCGAAAAATTGGTACAACAATAATAAAAACTGTATTATAAATCATACATTTTTCAAGGACATGAATATATATTTTGATCGAATTTGTTGCTATAAAAATTTTTGCAAAGTCATAAAAGGAATATTAAATCAAAACTTGTCTAAAAATACTCTTTTATTAACTTACAAACAGAAAATCATTGCCAAACCTGAAATATATTATTCATGAGAAACAAATGAATGAAGTCGGCCAATGTGCTCTAGAAATTGCCTAGCTCGAAGGCATATAATGCTCGGCTCTACCCTTCACTTAATCAATACCTACTTCATGATGTTATTAGCCAACTTGACAAATTAAATGATTTACACCCTCGTTCTCCATAACAAAACAACTTAGCAAAAACAAAGACTAATGAGAAACCTCCATAACGTACTCATTTACAATGTAGCTATAAATAGTTCATTACATCGGCGTCACATTAACTACCAAAACGACTTTCTCAACAAGAAAGGTATTGGTAGAGGAAACTTTTGTTATCCTCAACTTGGGTTTCATCTGAGTTCTCAATCTTGCCAAACAAACGCGCCTTCTTGATTTTGATCATATTGTTAAGTGGAATTTTATAAAAATGCTTTTCCTCCTATGAAAATCATGTTAAATATAAGGATATCGTTTTGATTTATATATTAAATTCTCGGGAAATAGGTCACACTAACACATATGCTTATTATTTTCGTCTTTACGTACCACAAAGTGTCCTTAGCGCAGTAGTTTCAATTTGAAATGCCCACGTCGCCGAAACGAACAGAAACACGAACAATCGAAATTATAACACATTTAATGTTTTGAGTATATAAATTAAGAATCTGCTGCTAAGCAATATTTTTATAAGCTCTATATACATATCGAATCACATTGTGTGATACGACTAAAGAACTGAACTAAAAATATAACGTTCGAGAATCCACTCTCCAACCAGATGTTGAAGATTTATGAGGTAATAGAAAAAGGTTGTCCCATCGCAATCTAAACAATTTAATTTGTATACTGTGTGGGTTTGTTAATCTTTAGGTATTGAAAGTTTTAGATTTGAAAAATCTTTCTCAACACAGCTAGTAGGTTTATGCGCAACATTCGTATCATACTTTTTTAAACATTTCTTAATTTTCTCTGAGGTCTCTGGAATTAATGGTAATGTTATAAAATTATCTGTATTACCGTTTATGTTATTTATATATGACGTTCCATTATAGATTTTGTTTATTTTTTCTTTAATGATGGGATTGAAAAATGTTTCTGGGTAGCCATTCATTTCCAGTGTATTAGGTGATTTCTTGTTTCGGGCGACGCGTTTTGTGCGTAAATCAAAAACTACCTGTAACCCTCTCGTTTCGGGCGGATTAAAAATTATCTATTATTACGGCGCATAAGCTTATTGAAAGCTTCTCTTTTTTTAACTCAATCCGACGATGACCGACGCGAAAAACCGGTTTTGGCCATTTTTACCATTTTTTTGGATCATTTGCGATGATCAAAAAGTGTTCGATTTTAGTTTCTTAAATTAGTATCATAATTATCTACTTAAGGCAATTTTTTCTCCGAACTCAGAAATAAAAACTCCAAAAAGCTAATTCTATCACACTAAATGTAGCTTCTCATAATCTACAACGCATAAATTCGACCTGTCCTGGAGTACTGTTCACACGTTTGGAGTTCAGTTCCCAAACATACGCTGAAGCTCTTGGATTCTATCCAGAAGAGATCTATTCGTTTGGTTCATGATGTTACACTTACGAGTTCATTGACCTCTTTAGAAAATTGTAGAAAGGTGGGAGATCTCTCCCTTTTGCACAGATATTCCCATGGTCGGGGTTCATCAGAATCTCGTCTGTTGTTCCACCACGAGAGATTCCAGATAGGCGGACCAGACGAGCTGAAACTAGTCACCCCTTCACTGTCAAGCTTCGAGACCTGCCGAACTTCTTTGTACCAGACTCCATTACAGCGAAGTTGTGGAACTCTTTACCTAGTGAGGTTTTTCCCTCTGCCTATAACCTCCAAACCTTCGAAAAATACGAATGTCTATCTCCTATCTTTACATTCCACTTCTACTGCTGGCTCACACGATGTTATTCGAACATTATATATAGGTTTCCCTCTCGTGTAGTCTAAGTATAAAAAAAAGTATATTTTTGTCACCATCAGTTTGCCGCCATAAAACAATGATAAATACAGTCAACTAATCTCCGCATCAGTCAAACTTACACAATATATATCTTTCTCATTTTGAGACTAATCAGTATTGAGTACGACAAAAGAAGCACTTTTATCTCATTTCAAAAACCTATCAACATTGAATTGTGCCAGAGTTCCGGAGATACTACATTAAAAAATAATTAGGTGAATTTTTCTTAAGCATTTTTGTAAAACTAATCCCCATTCGATTTTCATTGTGAAAGAGTGGAACGGAAATAATTTCAGTTTAATTTTGTTAGCTACATAAATCAATCATTACAATTTTCTTCAAAATTTAGATTCGGAATTTTCATCAAACAGAAACAAATTAAAAAAAAACTATGTGGAATAAATGTGGAAATTTCGGTTGGGAATGGGGAAAATGTTAAGTTCAAATTTATGAGTGGATTCTCCATGGCAAATTGTCGCCAAGTCGTTATTCTCTGAACAAATTCAGCTACTTCCTTAATCTTTGTCTAATTGCAAATACTTTTACAATGATATATATTTCATTCAAATCTGGCAACGAATTGTCTACGTAAACAAACCAAGTTTAATGTAATATGAAAATAATCAACGTTCGTGCCAACCCTAAGTGTATACTGTTTTTATTTTAATCTGATACGAAATGATCCTTTTTTCTTGCGAGTCTCTCGGACCAGTTGGTAAAGCACTGCTATATAATACACTAGGCCAGTATAAAGAAGATAACAGGAACCTATTATCCAGATTATCCTTTAAATGGAATAAATGACCGTTGGGGCCACTTCTGTCGACACCTTATCTACTTCCTTTCTACGCATTCTACACGTTAATAGGTGCAAAAAAATAAATAAATTTAAATTTTTAACAAGCAGGAAATCTCGATTACACGTTTTTCGATGGCAAGGCAAGCCATGTAGGACATTTATCAACCTAATGATGGCAATAATGTCAGTAAATTATATGCTGTGTGGATATATTACATAATCATTTTGATTTTGTCTTTATATTACGAAATCTGGAATAATCGTTCTACTTAAAAAATATCCATAACAGACAAACTTTTGTCAGACCATAAACAAAAAAACTATATGGTGGTCGAGCCATGCTATTTTGTCTCAAATCATTTGACCAAATTAATTAACTCAATCAATATGGGATCAAGATGTTTTCAACAATGTTATCACAATATAAGGCCCCTCCAGGGGTAACCTGAAAAACATATTATGTACTCACTTTCAATAACATGAAATTCCATTATGTTATATTGAAATTAAATCATTCAGTTCACGATCTGAACATTCAAACATCATAATCATAACATGACTCGTCACACTTATAAACACAACCGTTGCAACAGTAATTACCATATTTCACCCCCAAGGAAGTTCTCTCCAATAAGTGATCTTGAGAGGGGTGAAATAGAAATATATTTTGTGACAGCTAATAATGATGTATATTGATATATCATGCAATGCTTACGGTATTCGCATAGTTTTAGGATGTGTGAATGTAACGTATTCGGTAACCTAGTCGATTTTAGCCCTTACCCCTTTGTATTTTCGTCAATTTTAGCGATTCCATCGATCGTCGTGCCAAAACCCTTCGACCTACGGACTTGTTCAAGGCATCTTTCGATTCTCCCCTTACTTCTGCGCAATCCGACGGAAAACCCAAAAATTACCCTCCCCCACCGTTTTTTGGCTACAGTCGATTGTTCGTCAAATTTATTTTCAAAAGTCGATTTCTGTAACTTGTCGCATTCAAAGCTCTCCCATTCGATGCGTCTTTGGATCACTCCGTCTATTTTATGTTCAACTAACCCCATTCGATTACGAAATGTTCTTAGTTTCGAAGTTATGCGCTATTTTGTTTTTCAAACCACGTTTATTTTTCCACACTCTATCTACGAACTAAGCGGATTTTCCGTTTCTACTGGTCAAATATAGTGAGTATATGAGTTTTTATGGAAATCAGTGGAATAATTTTAAGATATCCGATAAATTAGGTCCATACGGGTATAGTAATAATATAAGCTATAGAACTATACCTCTGGCAAACACGCCACCATTCTCCAAGTGGAGATACTGGCAATAACGCGCTGTGCCCAAATTGCGCTGAAGAAAGAATGCAAACCCAGTATATGCACAGACAGCAAGGCAGCCCTTGCTGCGGTGGGTAGCATGAGAATGATATAAGCTGGTGTGGGACTGCATCAACACGCTAAACAACCTTGGCGGAGACGAAGGCAAGCTCACTCTATTCTGGGTCTCCAGTCACTCTGGAATAAGGGGAAACGAAATAGCCGATGAGTTTGCAAAACTGGGGGCTATAGAACCTCGAATAACCAGCGGAGGGCATTTCGAAGAGTTATATCAAACAGACAATCCACTGGTGGGTCAGAACACAACAGTCGGAAGAGTGGACGGTTGCAGGCAGTCGAAAGTACTGATTGGACCGCATATTAGGGAAGACTGGTCTCAGCAAGGGGTTCAAACCGATGCCAAACTGCTGACACAGATACTGATAGGACACGGATCGCCTAACTACCACCCCCACATGATGAACCTTAGCGATTTGTCTTTGTACAGCTGAAGCAATGTGCTGAAGATATTTTGGAGATAAATATGCTAGGAATAGAAAACTTCATACTCCACACCAACAAATCATTCAATGAAATCTGTTCTAGGGCCGTCGCTTCAAAACAAACCATACCGTCGTTAGCGCTGGAACTCATGCCTGGAGACTAGAACAGAATACGTTGGAGCAAGGAATATCTGGAGGCATATAACGCCAATATAAGATCAAAGCTAATGGAATGCCCAAATGATTCCAGTTCATTATGGACTATTTGTTTCTCAATTCTTAGTGAAGAATATACGTCTTTCGAACGGCTGACGTTTGTTTAATTTTTATTGGCAGACATTTCTGAACATTTCAATACTTCGTAGTTTCTATTCTTGTTATGCTAGTCATACTTTCCAAAGGAAATTCCATGAATTTGTATTTGTTTCAGAAGTTGTCTTATTTTATGTTTCAATAGAAACACATATTATTGATGAAAATATCTAGTCAATTGAAAGAACATTCTGTATAATTTACTGAACTTTCGATGTGTAGTGGCTGCTTTCCCATAAACATTAGGGATAATAGTAACCAATGCAGCGAGATTCTTTTTGTCGCCCCTACTTGAAGAAGTTTATTTCGTCTACTTGAAATTGTAAATACTCAGAGAGCTGGTCACTCTATACCTCATCTACTTTATTTGACGTCAAGAGCCGTGGAATGAATTGAGAAACTTCGTATAATCAAGTCGGACCACTATTGTGGATGTGTTGAAAAATGAGGGTGCTTTAATGTTCGAACTGTTTGTATCTTGATAAGATGATTGTACCTCGAATGTGTCTATCACACAAGCCCTAACCAATACCTCGAGTAATTGTCTTCTTTCTTTCTAAAATCTGTATGTCTCTTTTGTCGATATTTTCAGTGCTTGTGAAAATTGTAATCCTGATTAATAAATCCAAACATAATCGGAAACATCCAAAGAAATATTGCAGAATCCTATTACTCTAAGCTCCAACTAAAATAGTCAAGCATGAAACGAATCGTCATTCCAATCTCATAAATTGATTATAAATAATTTTAAACTTGAGTTTTGAAATATTATTTAGAATTTATGGCGATTAGAAAGATGAGATGCCATGAGCATCTAAAAATTCCTAATAGTTCCTCCAAATTCCGATCGACGTAGGTTTTTTAGAATTTCCTATAATTTTCCGTTTTTCCGCTAGGGGGATTTCATTTTTTGCACTTAGAGCTGAAACCATGCATTTTGATAAAAAATTACAAGAGATCAAAGTTGTATAGCAATAAATTTCCAATTAATATTGGCTATTTGGATTTTCCGGTAGTGAGCGCATTACCCGCTAGAGAGCATTGAAGAAATTTCGCAAATTGTCACCTTCTGCTGATTTTTTGGATTTTAAGCAAAAATATGCATTATGATTCAAATTTACTCAGTTACCTCTCACACATATTGGATATTTAATCAGAGAAGCTGAGGAAAATTTACCACTGACGTACAACAATTTTTTAAGGGAAAACATGTTGACGGACATTGGAAAAAGTATCACCCTGTATATTTTTGTGTATGAAATTTGTTTGAGTGTAATATTGGTCAATTAGCAAGGGTAGGCAATTTCGAAGCTTAATTTATAATGTTAAATCTTCTTAATCTATGATGCTAAAAATCGATTTTTTTTTTATTTCTATCCCCTATAGCTCCGCTACTGATGTTCATATGAACTTTCTTGCTCAAAATGATGAGTTATATATATATAACATGTTACAGTTTGGCCGAAACCAACCGGAACACCCCGTATACTACTTATCGAGAAGGAAGTAAAAATGTGCTCATATTATGTCATATTTATAGAATATTAGAAGAGAATGAAGAAAGAACTAAAAATCGATGTTGTAGGGTATGATCATCATCTGCACTACAATTCCCAATTCAAATAGCTCAAGTCCCGAAGTGCGAACATCTCCTGAAATAATATTACAGAAGATAAGTGATTTAAACTGACCGATGACGGAATAATAAAATAAATGTGAATGTATACCCATATTATGCAAAGAACGTCGTTTTTTCGTTCATACGAGTGTATACGATAAGCCTAGCTAATAGTCGTAAAAACTAAGAGTTTAGGTAGAGAATTGTAAATGGCTTTGACAACATTTATCCTAAATGGACGAGTGTCCTGGGGCCGATAAAATCAAGTTGGGTGTCTTGTCCACCGGGATTTTACAGTCCGTGCGAAATACATCGGATCCTATCATAAAATTATATACGCTAGGAATATTTTCAAGTGGAAAAATATAATTGGTTCTGTTTTCTTATAGGATGATGGCATTATGGACCAAGATATAGATGGAGATGGTGCCATCAATCTTTCTACTTCGCAAAGACCCTCAGCGGCAACGACACCAAACGATAGTGTGCACCCGGAAGATATCGATCAGGTGAGTAATATCTTACCTTATTTTAAGATTGTCAATTCGTACAATTCCGACGACCTTTCAGCAAAAACGTTATATTCAGTTTGTGTAGGGAGCAAACTACCCTTGAGCACAAGCATTAACTTATATTTATTCATAATTATTATTAGGGATAGTTACATTTAAACATGAACAAATAATACGAGGGCAAGGTGAAATGTCCCTGGAAAATAAGAAAGATGGCGCAACAGTCGAAAATTCCATGTGATATTTGTGATGTACCATCTTTCACTAGAACGCATTGAAATTTTCAGACTGATATGTCATTCAGTTCTGTTTTGACATCCATCGAAACCAAGAAACCTTAACGATTTTTGTAAACATGGAAAAAAGTGAATTTCGCGTATTGATTAAACATTATTTCTTGCTTGGAAAAAAAATTTCGCAAACCAAAGCATCGCTTGTTAAACATTATGGGGACTCTTCACCGTCGATTGGAATTATTCACAAATGGCTTTTCGTTGTATTAGTATGACCACAAAGGTCCCCGAATGTTGTGGACGTGTAATTGAGGTTACAACGCCAGAAATCGTAGATAAATTTTGGTATGATATTGGACGATCGGCGAGTTAAGGTGTACGAGATTTCTGAAGCTATGAGCATCTTAACCGAACGAGTTAGGGACATTTTGCATAAATTTTTGAATATTAGGAAGCTATCTGCTAGATGGGTGCCGCATTTGTTCTTTATTGTTGTTTGCCGATGTTCAAGGGCGATAGTAAGACTTTTTGCGCCGTTTCGTAACCGTGGACGAAACATGCATACATCACAACACACCAGAGACTAAAGAACAGCTGAAACAGCGGACTTGTCCCAGCGAATCGAAGCGGAAAAAGACTGAAGTGGGCTTATCGGCCAACAAAGTCATGGCGACAGTTTTTTGGAATGCACACGGTATCGTCAATATCGATTACTTTGAAGAGGGAAAACCGATCACAGGCGTATATTATTCAAAGTTGTTGGATTGATTCGACGAAATTTGAAGCGAAAGCGGCCGCATTTGGCAAAGAAAAAAGTGCTCTTCCACCAGGACCTCAAGCCTGCCCTGAAGATGTCACCTGTGATGGTTGGCAAAACGTCGGCATCAAGTCGTGCTATTGTGATTTTCCAAGATTAGCTATTCGTGGAAGTCTACTATTCAAGACAAGTTGGTATGTCAATTGATATTAATACTCCACCAAGTGACGTCTTGCAACTAGTTTAGTTCGAGTGATCAGTAGTGTACATAGTGTACTTATTGTCGATAAATTCACCATTGTTTATATTAGAGTTTAGTCCTGTTTGAGTAAAAGCTTTTATGAGGTAAGACAAAGAGAATGGTTAGGTATAGCTTGGATAGTTTAGTTCGAAGACCTTTTACGTTTTGATAATATATCAGAGAGCTATTTATGCTTTCTTTGGATCTAAAAAATTGTTTATATTTGTTTTCCTATTAAATCTACAAATGCATAGTCCTGCTGTCCAGTAATAAGCATTATCTATAATGTTCAATAGAAAAAATGGCTTGCCGATTTTAAAAGCAGAGTATGAATTTGGCTTTGAGATCTTTTCAACAATAAATTCCGCTGCGGGGTAATCATCATTCGATTATTTCGTAACTATATCACATGTAACATTTTGATTTTACGAATGTATAGCTACGCATGTTTTTCAGCTCCTGATAATAAACCTTTGGAGCAGTGGCGGCTCGTGAATTTTTGAGAGAGGAGGCTGGACATAAAACGTTTTTGTAAAAATATACTCTATTCACAGCCTTTTAACCTTTGCACAGCGACCGTACCAGCTACTTCAGTGACAAAATTAATTGTTACCCAGCAAGAACCAACGTGGAGGTATAGAGTTTCTCTTGCCAAAAAATTTTTTTTCGTTTTTTTTCTTTTATTTTTTTGGATCTTTGATATTTTTTCTTTTTTTTGGAATTTTTCATATTTTGTTTTTTTTAATTAATTTTATTAACTTTTTTATTTATTAACGGAATTCTACGGTCTTTAGTTTGCGAAAAATGATCAATAATATTATCAAAAAATGTATCATTTTGTTTTAAGTGTTTTACTAAATCTTTTTCAATAGATATTAAACTAACATTGTATAAACGATTTTGTCCCATTGTATTTGGCATGTAAGTTTTAATTCGTTTGAGAGTAGAAAATGATCTCTCCGCCGATGCCGACGTGACAGGAATGGTGACTGTCAAACAAAGTAGTTTATAAAACTGAGGTAAAACTTGTTGCAAATCATTGTCTATCATATATTTTATCATATCGGCGTGACTGTCGTACTGGCCTAAAATATCTTTATCCGAGTATATAACGCATAATTCATTGTGCCGTGCTATTTTATCAAAAAATTTATAAGTTATCTTAAAGTGTATTGGGGAACTCTTTTGAAAAAGATTCGAAAAATCTTCTATTCGTCAAAAAACTTCAATTCATGTAAATCGGAAAATCGAATCTCAATTTGACCTTTAATAGTATCTAAAATTTCATAAAAAAGTTGTTTATAATGTAGTTTCTGGTCTACCAAATTATATGTTTTCCTCCTTCGCGGGAGGAGCCTCATCAGTTGAAAAATTTTCAAATAAAATATTAAAATGAAATTCTTTATTACGGAAACTTGAAATTTTTCCGATGAGATGTTTCAAACGATCTCTTGAATAAATTATATCAGTGAATTTATGTTGTAAAATTTGAAAAATAAGATCAGTTTGTTCAAATATTAATTTAAAATTATGAAGAAAAAACAAAAATTCTTGATTTTCTAAATAAGATTTTAAACCAACAGCAGCATTTAATGAAACCTGATCTGTTGAAAAGTCATCACTGTTTAATACAAAATCTAATGTTTCAATTAATTTGTCTTTATTTTTATGGATGGTAAATACTGCACGTGATGTAAAATTCCATCGAGTTGGAGCATTACAGGGGAATCAATGATTTTTTTTAAAACTTCGTCTTGTCAATACTACTATTAGTATTAAATGATCGATTTTGATAGTTACCTGACATTACTAATCCTTTCAAATCCGGTAAAGGCCGTTTATTTAAAAGAAACACTTTTATCATATGTCCACTAAATAGATTTTCTAAAAGGCAGCAACTAACTCACTAACACTCATTTTAAATTTACAACAGACAACAATCTAACCTTACTTCGCGTGGCGTGACAACACATAAACAAGCACTGACTGACCTACTCAGCAGTCGGCAGAACGCACGTGTCGTATTTCATAGATTGCGAGCGGCTGCCGCAGGCTAGCCTCTAGAGGGTGTTGCCATTTTCGCTGATTTACCCAGTTGGCGATCGGACTGGTCGGAAAAACGGCAACTGCGTTGAACAACACATGCTCAGCGTTTGAGATATATAGAGAGTCTAGCCTCAGGGCACTGTTGCCAGATTAAAAATAACTACTGAGAACGGGGAATTAATTGTAAAATTTCAAAAATTATCAGAGAAACAGGAAATAAAATGGAGAATGATCATTAAGATAAATTGGTGAGGAGGCTGAGCCTCCTTAGCCTCCTTCGAGGAGCCGCCACTGCTTTGGAGGGATCAATGGGGGGCGTATCTATCTTTTGAGGTAGACGAGGCCTTTTTCTTGAGATCATTTAAAAATTTGAATGAAAGCTTATCCATCTTGAAGTAATGTCATCATAATTTTGGCGAATACTTTTTTTTTTCGATTTTGATGTAATATAATACTTGAAATGCGTCAGTAATAGAGTCCAACTTGTGTGACATGTGTCGTTTTTACAGGTAAGTTACATCTTTTACTGAATGAGAGGATACTTTCCATAACTCAATCATCAAATTTCATATTAGAGACGCACGTATTTGATATTGCTACTTATTAAAATTCAGTAAGATGTCACTTTAAAGTGAATTAAGCATAAAAGCGACGCACTTCAATGGATGAAACGAAATCGACTGAGGGGCAGAGGGGAAAGACATAAGTGGCTATCGGCACACTCTTCGCATATGCCTTAATGCACTTAGTTGCTGTGTCCAATCGATAACATATTGCATTCTGAAAACGGCAATTTACAACATATGCTGTATCGACACTTCTTTATGGATTTTTAGGACCATTCTGAGTTACGGCTCGTCCTAAGTTATAAAATTAATTTTACCAAAAACGACATTCGATAAAATACTACGAAAGCGGGCCGAAAGTTTCTGTTTTCAATTCAGTATGACAGAAAACGACACCGGAAGTTCACAGAATTCACATTAAATTATATTTAAAACCGCTTTTTAATTTCGACATTAGGTGCAAAGTGAAAAGGCGGCACCTGGCATTTGTTAAAGTCTTTAATTAAAGTACGCCCTAAAACAAAGAATGCAAAATTAGCTTCATTTCTAATTATACTTCGCAAATATCTTAATTTTGAACTGTGAAAAACTTTATCGAACACATCTATCAAGCAGAAAGCTTCGCCCTTAATTTATAGAGAGAATCGCGGCTGTAGAACACAATTTCGTTACTATTTGTTTGACCCGTGGATTAACCATGACACACTTGGAAAACTTTCACCGTTAAAATTCAGCTACGCTGAAAATTTATTTAAAAAATCTTATACACTTAACTTTTTAAATCATCTTCACCCTTTCACTTCATAGTAACGTTAGTTAAATCTCAATCTTTATTTGAGATCAAATGTTATAAGAGAAAGTTTAATGGTTTATTTCTGGTTTGGGATTTTAACGTGTTCGATGTGGCTTTGTTATTTTCAAAGTTCTCTCTCTAATGATTGAATATTTTTTTACAATCACCCAGGAATGTGATTCTAATCTCAATAAGAATTTTTTCAATGATCTTGTTCTTCGAATAGTTATTTGCTTCGAAGAAACAATTGATTTATTGTAATCAATCACTATCTATGTTCCCTCTAAGTTTGTGTGCCGATTATTAATTGAAACCGAACATATAGTGCAGTCAAATGGGTATTGAAATTCTTAGGAAATGGATTGATTTTCTTCAGAATGTCATCAGAAAGAAAAGTTGACCACAAATAAAGTTGCGCAAATTGTTTATAAACAATAAATAAACGATTTAACTAGCTCATTTTTGAAGTTACATATAAATTTATAATAATTACAAAATTTGACCGATTTTGATCGGATAAATACTATTTTTTGTTATAAACAATTTATTTATTAACAAAATTCGACAAAAACTCCTACTGTAGGGTCGTTTTCGGATAATTTTGGTATTTTGAGTTAGATTTTATCGTCAATTTCGTCAAATGTATACCCACGAATTTGCTAATTTGTTATAAACAAATTATATTTATTATTAAATCTACGAATTTGACCAAAATGTCGAGTTTATAGTCGTTGCCGGATAATTTTGGCCTCCTGAGTACGATTTTATTGCTATTATGGTCTTTAAATACATATATAAATTTTTGAATTGTTATAAACAAATTATTTATCAACAAATAAAGGAAAAAGAAATGTTACATTTTTATTAATTTTTATATAATATGCACATTCAGAACTTGATTTTTTTGACTAAATTGATGAAATGTACTAAGTCTTGATATAATTTAAAAAATGGCATGTGTCACTAATTTCAAATAATTGTTTTTCCTTACATAACAACACTCGCATATCCCCTCAAAAACCAATATGTTCAATTTTATATAAATTTATTGATACTTTGTCATACTAAAACATCAAAATTTTTATTATTTTTTCCTAATTCGCTTTTGAAAATTTCCACGAGAATTCATTTAAAGACCATTATAGCAATAAAATCGTACTCAGGAGGCCTAAATTATCCGACAACGACTATAAACTCGACATGTTGGTCAAATTCGTATATTTAATAATAAATATAATTTGTTTATAACAAACTAGCAAATTTGTGGGTATACATTCGACGATATTGACGATAAAATCGAACTCAGAATACCATTACTATACTATTATGGTCTTATGCATTCTCGTGGAAATTTTAAAAAGCTAATTAGGAAAAAATAGTAAAAATTCTGATGTTTTAGTATGACAAAGTATCAATAAATATATATAAAATTTCCATAAAATAAATTGTTATGGAAGGGAAAACAATTATTAGTGGCATGCCATTTTTTTATTATATTAAGACTTAATACATTCCATCAATCAAAAATCGGAGTTTTGGTCGAATTCATCTATTTTGTTAATAAATAAATTGTTTATAACAAAAAATAGTCTTTGTCCGATCAACAATGGTTAAATTTTGCAATTTTAGAATTTTTTATGTAATCTCAAAAATGAGCTAATTAAATTGTTTATTTATTCTTTATAAACAATTTAAACAACTTGTGCAACTATATTTGTGGTCAACTTGACATTCTGAAGATAATACACTTTGTCCCATCGAAATCGATCGAATTCCCAAGGATTTACGGGTTTGGCCTATTTGACTGCATTAATATACTCATTTCAATGGCTTTGTTATCAGGGATAATGGATGAAGTCATCACAGCTTAGCTCAAAAACTTCGAATTTATTTAGATTTAATTATCGAAAGTGACTTTTTTGTTTTTTCTCATGGACATTAAAAGTTTGTTATTGGTTTATGGCTACGACATGAAGATATACTGGTTGTTTTATTGAAAATATTCGAATCAGAGAAATATTAACAAGGGTTGTATCAGGTTCAGTGGTCTGTTCACCGTCCGGGTTAGGAAGATATTCATCAAAGCGCTTCCGGCTATGATTTGATTAACAAACGCGGATGCATGTAGCGCACATTGAGCATAGATGGAATGGCGAACCCCACTGTCACTTTTGAGAGCTGTCGATCGATGCGATTTTTTGGTATTTTTTACTCGTAACCCCCTCATTAATATACGGAAGTTTGATTGCTCCGGACTATTCTGTTTTCCAGTAATAAAATATCATGTGGTGACGTGTTCTGTCAAAACTCGAAATAGTCAAAAGTTTAAATCAACTAGTTCACCCTCTCTAAAAGGCATCATCATTTATAAATTGCCCTGTTGATTTTTGCCGAAGATTCACGTCAAGTGATCAGGTTTTCTATGGAACGATTATTTTCCAAAAACTTTAATTATTTTCACCTCGAAATAGATATTTTAACGTTTTCCCTAGAAAGTCCATTTTCTCAACATGTTCGAAACAGAGAAGCATCTAGAGAGTTTTCGTATCTAGATTCCCTATCGAACTGTCGTCTCTGTTTTTTCAATCCTCACTACTTTTTCCGCCCAAAAAACACTTGCCAATTAGGGTACGTAAGACCGTCAGGAGAAACGTGTTCAGAAGACTTCATTAAAAATAATAAATTTTTTCGATAATTATCGTTTATCAAAGCAAAATGTTGAATATCACCATACTTGACTTAATAACTTGGAAACGATAAATCGAGAGCCAAACACAAACAAGTTTGTAAAAATTGGTTAGCAAAGGTTGAGTCTCAAAGAACAAAAATGTTCTTGTTATCTAGGTTTATAATTACGACCAGTTCTACCTATATAGTAGTTATTACAGTCTGGGCAAATTAGCTTATAAACTCCAGGTTTACTATATTCATTGGTTCTGTCTTTAGAATTATATATAAGATGGTATTGATTATTTTGTGGTTTTAAAGTGATTTTAAAATTATGGTTTTCTCAACATCCATGGAGAATACAGGCAGAAACGATTTGACTCTGAGAACTTCGAGTCGGCAGTTCTTGTACCTTATTAATTATTACAACAATTAACGCAAATATAGACGTATACATAATGGTGAATGCGCTGTGAAATTAGAAATTTTGTCTCTATACAAGAAAACAAATATACCCAAATACAAACAATGTTATATTTAGCACATTCAAATGCGATAGAACTGGATTGTACATTGGAGACATCTGGTCTAAACTCTTTCAATTAAGATGAAAAATCCGAGTACATTATAGGGTGAAATATAGGGGTGCGGAGTAAGGGCAGCCCGCAGGTCTTGATTAGAAAGGACAGTGCCTCCTCTCAGAACTTCGGCTTTCAGAATATCCTCCCCTACCATCTAACGATACTCATTTTTAATATTCGAACTGGAGGGACTAATCTGCAGATCTGACTTCAGATCGATGTCTGTCGACTGTAGAGTTAGTCCTCTTGCATTTCGTTCACATCTTATTCTCTTCATTCCTTAATCTATAATCATATTAGAATCTTTACAAATCCTTTATGGTCTCTGCCGGAAACAGCATTTCTTGCTTATATAAATTCAAACTAATTTATGCATCTTCTAAAGTTATTCTGAAATTGAAGTACAGAAAATTTTTATATTCCGTGTATAGCACACTAAACACATAAGTTTGATTCAAATGCAAACTGAAGCGAATTGTTATACTTATTTATACAATTTACTTAGAATACTCGTCAAAAAATATAAGTATTGAATAATCGAAACATACGATGGCAAGGTGAAAAGGGGGGAAGTTGATAAAAATGTCAGGGAGCAAACGTGGAGAATATGGTGAATATTGAACCAATTCGTAGCGCAATTCATGAAATTTTTGCCATTGCGACTACGGATCTGTGCGTCGGTGCGTTGTTCTGGTGGAAGAGCACTTTTTTCTTTGCCAAATGCGGTCACTTTCGCTTCAGATCGGCGTTGAATCAATTCAACAGCTCTGCATAATATATGCCGGTGATCGTTTTGCCCTTTTCATGGTAATCGATATGGACGATACCATGTGCATTCCAAAAAAACTCTCGCTTTGAAGTTGTTGGCCGATACAAGTCCTCTGTTTCGACCGTTCTTTGGTCTTTGGTGTGTTGTAATGGATCCATATTTCGTCTACGGTTACGAAGCACCTCAAAAGATTCTTTTTTCGCTCTTGAACATCGCCAAACACTTCTTTGAAGTTTCCACAAGATCCTGCTTGTTGTCAACAGAGAGCAAATGCTGCACCCATTTGACAGATAGCTTTCTCATATTCAAAAATTTATGCCAAATGTTTTCTTTAAATTTCCGATCGTCCAATATCATTCCATAGATTTTATCGACGATTTCTGGCGTTGTAACCTCAATTGGACGACCAGAACGTTCGGCGTTCTTTGTGGACATACTACTATAACGAAAATCAGTGAACCACTTGTGAATCATTCCAATCGATGGTGAATATTCTCAATAATGTTTAACAAGCGATGCTTTGGCTTGCATAATGTTTTTTCACGCAAGAAATAATGTATAATCAAGACGCGAAATTCACTTTTTTCAATGATTACAAAAATCTTCAAGGTTGTTCGCTTTTGATGGTTGTCAAAACAGAACTGACTGACATATCAGTCTTAAAATTTTAATGCGTTTTAGTTAAAGATAGTTCATCACAAATGTCACTTGGGATATTCGATTATGGTGACATCTGTTCAATTTTACATATATGGTATTAGATAGATTCATAATATTCAGATACACTGCCCCAATTTCTTAGTTCCTTCCCCAATTAAACAATCAAATTGTCAAAACCATAAAATTGAGCTAATGCAATTTTAAATTAGGTCTAGTAACGTGTATGGCTTCTACGAGATTGTATGATGGCCTGGCACCTTCGCGGTATAGGTACTTTCAATCAACCCCCGGACATGCTTCTGAGGTATGTTAACCCATACTTCCTGAAGAACTAATGTAGCTGTTGAAGATTTTCTGAGGCCATAGGTTGGTTTCTGATCTTCCGTTCCAGCTGATCCCATACATGATATTATCATTAGGATATGAGCTGAAAGCTGGACCATCCATAATTGGAATTTGGTGTTCTTCAAGGAATTACCTTGTCTCATTTGCTACATGTGGTCTTGCTTGATCGTGCTGCAAGAGGAATCCGGAACCTATAACGGTTCTAACAGCTACCACATGGTTTGAGATAACGAAAGAGGAACCAGCCCACACTGTATCAGATCCTCCTTCAAACCTGTCTACCTGCTGAACCAGTCCTTCACGATAACGTTCACCTATAGTGTGCAAATTCGGAGATGACTATCACAACATGTCATCCAAAATCTGGACTCATGGCTAAAGAGAACTGAGGACCACTGCTCAATCACCCAATATACATGTTGAGCAAACGTTCGTCAGTTCTTTTTGTGAACCATATTCAACCGTGGCTTCTGAATCATTCTACTTCCTCTTATTCAACGGATAAATTATCCATTTGGCGTCTGCTTCTCAATTGTAGTAGCTGATCTTACTTTCAGTTTAGTAAATCAACAATCATTACAAATAAACATCTCATAAGTAGCTTCAAAATATCCAAGTCGATGTTTATAATTAAAATGACCATCACATTTCAGTGTTGATAAAGTCAGTTTGTTTTGTTGGCACATTGAGAGATAAAACCATATAGGTAGAACATTCGATCAAATGATTATTCAATTGAATTGGATCACTTATACCATGATAAAAGAAAATTGCACATTTTCAGAATTTGAATTGACTCAATTTTGTAAATGATTTCGAAGTGGTGTGTTTTTAGAAGTCTGGCTTGAATTAATTGAACTAGTGCTTGTTTGGACAAATTGAATAGAGAACTTTAAAAGATTGATCAAGAATATTAATGTTGTGTAAATCGAAATGATTATTGACTTGGCATAATAGGAATATCAAATTACTGATAACTAATATTCCGAACAATTTTCGCTAGAGACGCCAGCAATAAGAACTTATTTGAAAGGGTCGGAGTAACGCCCAGTCGAGCTATTTCATCTCCAATGTAAGTCGTCTCAAGCAATTTAAGGTGAAAATTCAAGCTTGGGTGTTCAAGAATACAGGATTGAAGAATTTGCATGAAAAATCAGAGTGGCAATCGGGCAAATCCCGTAATTACGCGATACATTTTATAAATGAAACGTGTCGTCAATAAATTCCATTCCCTTCAAACTTTTCTCCCTAGCTTTTATCCTTCGTAATCCACTTTGAATGGAAAGTAAGCAAATAATTTTGAACACGTTGCATTTTTGACCCTTTCTGTTTTCTTTCCTATATTCCCCATTCAATTTGAAGAAGCCTTTTTAATAGACAACGGTCTAGTCCATTTCACGGAATTCAGGCTAAAAGAACAACATGAACGATTGAGTTCTTATGGCACATGCAAACCAGAGAATACATTGGTGTAGAATGCGAAGGGTTACGATTCTTTCTTAAATATATCTTTCTGATGTAAAGGACGAGTTTAGTTGATCATGATTATTTTGTTTCATCTGACCTCTATGTGAGAACTAATTCCAGTTTTAATATAAACAAATATGTAAACTACTAGTGCAAAGTGAAAAGTCCGTAAAAAATTAATCAAGAAATGATTTCTATGGTCGAAACTTATTTTATTTCTGAACATAATCTCATTGTAGCTCGATAACCTTCGTCCAACGTTTTTCTAATTTTTCGATCCCTTCCAAATAATAAGATTTCTGCAACCCTTCAAAGTAGGCGTTTGTTCCAGCAATGACCTCATCGTTGGAGCCAAATCTCTTTCCTCCGAGCCATTTCTTCATGTTTGGAAATAGATAATAATTGCAGGGGGCCAAATATGAAGAATATGGTGAATGAAGAATCAATTCGTAGCGCAATTCATGCAATTTTGCATTTGCGACTGCGGATCTGTGCGCCGGCGCATTGTCCTGGTGGAAGAGCACTTTCTTCTTTGCCAAACGAGGCCACTTTCGTTTCAAATCGGCGTCGAATTGATCCAACAGCTCTGCGTTATATACGCCGGTGATCGTTTTGCCCTTTCCAAGGTAATCGATATGGACGATACCGTGTGCGTCCCAAAAAAACTGTCGCCTTGACTTGGCTGGCCGATAAACCCAGTCTAGCCTTTTTCGGCTCTGATTCGCCAGGACAAGTTCACTATTTTGACTGTCCTTTGGTCTCTGGTGTGTTGTGATGGATCCATATCTCGTACACGGTTACGAAAGGGCGCAAAAAGTCCTTATCGTGCTTGAACATCGCCAAACACTTCTTTGAAGCTGTCACTAGGTCGCATTTGTTCTCAACAGAGAGCAAATGCTGCACCTACCTGGCAGATAGCCTTCTCATATTGAAACATTTATGCAAAATGCTCCGTACCCGTTCGGTTTCTCGCAGTTAATCATAGAAACTTGTAGCAAATGTCTACTTGGACTCGTGAAACTGTACAAATTCAACAGAATTTGAATATGAGCAACATAATATTACATCATCCAATCAAGGGAATCGACCGAAATGTGTTTAGAATAACAGAGGAATGTGGATTTCCAAAACTATCACAGAAGATTGTAGTATAGCTATATATGTAGCTAATGAAGCCAAGAAAGATAATATGGAGAACAGCATGTTATGATTCCAGTAATTGAAAATTAATTCCCAAACTCTGATGACCAAAAACCGTTGCATTAGCATTATTTCAGAATTTTGTCTGAAAACTTCATCTTGCTCTACTCCTGCCAAAAAATTCCTTTCTTCGTACAACCACAATGCAAAAGGCTCAGAACAGGGTTGCTGAGGAGATTTCAATAAAATTCCCTATGATGGCATACCATAATTTTTGATCTACCCATGCTCAATTTTTTAAGAGTTTGTATAGGCTGGAGCTGCAAAATTCGTTTATCCAATAGTTGCTCTACTCTTCGCGATTTCTAGACGTACGTAACCAATCTATTACTGCTTGGATGTAAAATATTCATTCTAATTAATACTATTTGTTCGAACTTATCTCACTTCTACTCGAGTTACATGTATTATAAAACTTACACAACAAATCATCATGTGTCACATTTTATTGCGATAGGTCCTGAATTGATCATAACGAGTGATACAGGTGACCCCCAACTGATCATTACAAACACAACCTCAGAGGAGATTATCGACTGTATCTGATACTGTCACGAACCAGCTCTTTGGGTCTAGTCGTCGTCCACCTGTAGCAAGGCATCCATTGGGAAACCAGGAATCATTCTTAAAAAATGAATGGCAACACGTTTTCTCTTGTAAGAAAAGTTTCCAACGAAGTGTTAGTTGACCCCCATCGTACGTCTATGGAGAGGTCCAGCTTTGAGGTGGCTTTCGGGCGTGTAAGTTGGTGTAGGGCGCGCTGTCGGTGTTGACGTTTTGCGATATAGCCGCATGCAAAGACTAAATTGAATTTGGGACTGGCCGGCCTGTTTGGATTCCAGGATGGTTGTTTAGTTTGCCGGAACAAAGAAAACAGCCATGTGTTTATTCTGCTTGAAATAGCAAGCCACTCCCCGGACTGGCTCTCGGTTGGTGTAAACACCTCTCCGAGGTACTTCGCCGTCGATACATCGTTTATACAAAACAGGGGCGCATTATTTCGCTTTCTTTAACTAGAATCCGATCGCGGAACGTTAGCTTAAGGGCTTCGGAGAGATACTGTTACGCCTAAGTGAGATGTAATTCTGTTCCAGATACCGGCACTATAAGCGTGTACTGCATTCTGCTATCTAGATAAATGGATGTACCTAAAGAAAGTTGCGACTTCTTGAATATTTATGCATTCCTTTCAAGGAGTAAATCCTTAGAAGGTATTTAACCTTCAATGAACACCATCACTCAGAGACGGATTAAATCCTTGGCTTGATATGTTTTCAATAACTAATGTAACAACTGTTCATGAATAAAAGGATTACTATACAAATATTTCAACTCTATAACTCATGTACAAAACTAGTTCATGTTCATTTTGTCTCAGTCAAAATTATTTCCACATTCCACATCTTATACATACGTTGAGTATAGAAGGTTTGGGACACCGGTTATCGGAGTTTATCCTGAGAATAAAAAAATGCTAGACCCGGCCGAAGGACGAACCTTTAACCGTCATCAAAAGCGATGGCCTCTCTTCTCATCAAATTTTCAGAAGAGTCTAGTGGTTGGTATTAAGTGATACTGGATCGAGAATGGATGTTATCATTCTATCATCATTTTTGAATCTTAGAACGAACAACAAAATTGCATCTATCAATAATTTTAGAAAATCTCTAACATCACTAGGAGAGTGTATGTCTCCAAAAATTGTATGGGGGGGAGGGAATTCATTCGAAAATTGTGATTGAGATGTACACCAGACACACAATCTAGTGGTTAGTTTTCGAATAATGCCAATTCAAAATGATGATTATAATTCAATATTTTCCTTTCGAACTCCAGAACCAAAAAATTAAATGATACTTAATTATTGTGGAAAATCTCAATTCAGAATGGATGACCTCCTTCAAAATGGACAATAATGAATATTGTATCGCAGTATTCGGCCAAGGGTGTAGACTACGAATGGCCAAGGCTTGTAGTTCAATATTGGGCCACGACTGCATACCACGCCTGGCGCGATGTTATCATGTCAAGTGCCTTCGCTCAACCTTGGAGTCCAATCATGTGTCAAGTTTGTGAGGCATTTGCCCGGACCTTAGCCAACCGTGGGCATAAGGAATTGTAGAACGAAATTTGGTTTATCATGAATGGTTCGCAAATGCGATGAACTGATAACGTTTTAATGTTCTCCAAAACTCATAATTGACCCAATCAAATTAGTATTGTAGAAATTAGAATTATCAGATATTATTTTTGTTTCCGGCTCTTAAATTTATTCCATTCCATTGAATAACTCAATCCAGCAATCCGCCAAACGAAGAAAATAGTATTGCCAACTTTTGTTAAATGTGAATTGTTCAATTTTGGATATCACTACAATTTTTCTAAGAGCAATTCAATCTTACGTTGAATCTCAATTTGCAGAACAATATCCGATAGTGCAAATGAAGTAACGCTTTTCAGTTCTTGCAACAGTTTTCACTGATAAATTTTGGAAGAATAAAAGTGAAATAAAGATTGAAGTCGCAGGCGATGATCAAATGTTCAAATTCAATAAAACAAATAATGCTTATACTTCTGGAAATTTTGCTCTGAACACAAATCATTTTTGTAAGAAAATAATTCAGTTGATTAGAGCGAATGATAAAGTACGAGTATTTTTATTCTTTTTCTGACTAGTTTAATGCGGAACGTTTTGGCTAGAGATGGAACTCGTAACAGTGTTTCTTGCTGCCCCTCTCTAAAACGGGAAGCGTCGCGTATCAAACCCGCCACACTTTCTGTAAACAATACCCTATTTAATTGCTTTTACAGTCTCTTGCACTCTTTTGCCAAAGTATACTTGAAGTTTTCGATTTCGCAATACACAGGCGCAATTGTCTATTCCGGCAATTTACTTTAGGAAATTACTCTTCCGTAATTATTTTAAACTTTAATTTATCTTTCATAATAATTGGTTTCATATCGGATATTGAGGTTTGTTATTAGTCCAGAATCTTCATCGTACATTTCTATAGATAGAAGTTTACGAAAAAACAATTAATTGTAAAATGCCAAGGAATTCTCCTAGAATAATTAACACAATTTACAATTGGTTAAACATAGATCATAGAAACATGTTTAAAAAGTGTCATTTCAAGTGAATGTACCTACAGGCTGACTCACCAACCAGATGGAATGGCTTGATGAGTAGAGCATCCGTCTCCAAACCAATAGTTACAATCATTTATGAATATAGTTGTTCCTTTGGAGATCCATATCCGATTCCAATTGAAATCGCGCTCAACTCTGTATGAATATTGGAACCAGTGGTTTTGATATTCCATACTTTTGGAAGGAAAATAGGTGATTGTGATGTTGATATTGAAAGGAGAACCTTTGTGATGAAGTTTACTTTCACATTCTTCCAAGAATGAGGAATATATCCCAGAATATAATCGGTCTCATCGTAATAAATATTCCATGGATTCCTGCTTCTGCATCCTTTACAGTCTTAAAAATTATTGGTTTCCATTACAGGTGGCCTCTTCAGGGTAGGCTTGAGGCTTGAACTGAAACTGATCTTCTGGTTCTGTAGCTGTATTTATTGTGGAAAAAACTTTCACGCTACACAGTTTACTGCCTTCATTCCGGTGGTTAACTCCGTTCTCCGAGTAGAAATATTATGCTTCTTAAGGATTTTGGAAATTTGATCTGTTATATTTTCAATATGTGGAATATGTGGATAAAGGAGGTGGGGGTTTGTGGCTCAGGTTGATTTGAAATTGTAGGCGAAGTGTATTTATTTATGGCTTTCAGAACATTTACAGTCTGCTTTGGAGCTTCCCATATACAATTTGAGCATTCCTCTTTTTATATCATCTTTTGCTCTCATTATTCAATAGGACTCTAATGTATAGCTAGAGTCATACGCCGAATTAATATGCATCCACCTGCCATATGAGAGATATTCAACGATATGGGGAATATTTCTCACACTTGCTATTGCACCTTTCTGCAAAGTTGCATCTATTTTCAAAAAATGTGTCATAATAACCAAATCCTCATGACATTTCAAGAGCTTATTCCTAGTTTTGTAGCTTTGCTAAGTCACTGATGAGCTGGCATTGCTGTTTAAGGGCATCAAATACATCATCATTTTATTTTTGCATGGGAACTAACTCCTAAATATATCCTAAACAGTAATTGATATACTTAACTTGGGTAATTTCAGTGCGACAGAGATCAAGATTATGACGAGACGTAGTTGGGTCAGATTTAAACTCCTCCGTTTGAATATTGGAAAAGAACCCCTATAAAACAGCTGCAAACTTTTCTGCATGACCGAGCCGAGTGTGTCACTTTCTTAATGCTTAGAAAATATATGATCGACGCGTATCGACTCTACCGAAAGCTATCATCGTATACTCGCAATGACAAGAGGTTTTCATCGATAAGATAAAATTGCTAATACCAACATGGATTTACCATCAATATCTCTTTTATATCAGTCTTCCTATTCTCGCTGTGCGGCTCAAAATGTTCAGAGCTTCGAAAATGATAACTTGAAACTGTTTCGATATAGGAATAACACATTATTTCAGTTTCTTATTCTACTTTTAATACGTAAAAACCGCGTTTTTCTGGTTGTAAATATATTACACGTATATATTTAATTTGCAGAAGTGTCCGAAATGTTCCTTTTAAAATTCAAGTGGAATCATCGATGTGACGTCATGATCTATGGTATGTCTTTATTCTGTGGTACATTATGATGGTTTATGTGACAGCAACTGTCAGTATAAGACAAGGTTATATTATAGTGTGAGTACTTGCGAAAGTCAACATGACAGTAGGTGTCAGTATGAAACATAGAGTGGTGAAATACATTATGTAACATAGAGTATAATTAAAGGTCTTTCATTAGCGGTTTCTGAATATTCTCTATTCCTACAATCAGGTCAACTTCCCCTGCAGGGTTTTCCGAAAGCTATTTTGATAACAAAAGTGGGTGAAGTCACGTGATCAATTGATCACAGCATTTTTAATAGGCTTTACACTCTTCTTGAAATATTTGTGTAATTATCCATCTTCCCTTCGACTATTTAGCCTAGAAAGAGTATATCTACCTTGTCCGAAAATTATTGTGTGTTGATTTTATTGGTCACTGTTTATCTGTTATGCTGCATCGCTGAACTACAAGTCGTGCAAATGAAACTGGAACATAATTACGCTTTATCAAAATATAGTTGATTACATTTCAGTCGTCTAAAAACAGTTGGTATTTGTTAAAAATAATTTGAAATGTTTCACATTTTAATGTTGGACACAATAAAAAGATCGATATGCTTTGTTCGTTGGGAAATCCATCCACTGAATGTCTTTTAATCATTCCATGACAATTCTATCAATATTTTTCGTTTGCGAAAGCGATAAACGAATTAAGCTTTTGTTTAGCCGAGTCGAATTAAAATGGCCGCTTTCTCCACCGTGGTTTATTTCTATAACAAAAAGACAATAAGAGCGTCGACTGACAGCAGTATTTGTTTTACAGATGGATCTCGAAACCCAAACACAAACAAGCCGGGTGGAGCTGCGCGGTTAGGGAAATGTGGCTAATCCGTTTGCGAGAAATAAGGGCTACGCTGACTCATTACCGTTCTCTTTGACATTGTCCAATCTATAAAACAGCTTTATAGTTCCTTTCAGAATGCGGTAATTTTTATGCAATTTACAGCCAATTTGAGTTTTAGTCTAATGCTGTGAAAGAAATCGATCATCATTCTGTTGAGCAACGTTTTGTTTCTGCTGTAGTCAGTTGCCTCCATTCACTGGACGAAGTTTTCATTTCAATAATTTCTCAGAATCATTGATTCCTCTCAATAAAAAAATCATTATTGAACAGAAAATTCTCATTGTTTTTTCGATAATTAATGGAGACAAAATAACACATTTGGAGGACAATCAACTAATACGATCGTACAGAGAATAAATGACCCACAGAAATAGACTTTGCTCTATGTAAAATTTTTTTTGCTTAAACTATATAGCCAAAAATGGCTTTCCCTACTATGTAATAAAATATAATATTCAAACAGGGTGCTAAAATATGAGTAACATATTTTGTAGGTTTTGAAGATACAAAATTTGGTTTTGAAAAATTGTGCATATTGATTTTTACCGATGTTCCACCTTCGACTGAAATATATTCATAATTTCAAAGTATTCTATATTCCTAGAACTTATAGTTTTGTTTCTCTCGAAATTTTGTACAGGACGACTCATTTAAAATTAATTACTCGTATCATAGTAATTGTCCAAATATGATTATGTTTACAGACACATTCGACGATCTCTTCTTTTTCTATACATGTTCGGTGTACACCAGAAATCTCGTCTGTTGTTCCACCACGTGAGATTCCAGTTAGGCGGACTAGACGAGCTCAAGATAGTCATCCCTTCATTGTCAAGCTCGAGACCTGCCGAATTTCTTCCTACCAGAGTTAATTTTTCTATCGAACGGCAAAGCTGACAAACTCTTCCTAGTCAGGTCTTTCCCTATTAATATAATATCCAAACCTTCAAGGAAAAATCGAATGCTTATTTGCTCTCTCAACATTTCGCACGATGTTCTCCGAACATTATAGGATTTCCTCTCGTGTAGTCACGTATAGAAAAAAAATATGGATGAGTACACGTTTACGTCTTCATCATTGAATACCCTTCGAGGTATGCCGTAAATCTAAGTGCATAGGGAAGAAGATTATCTATGAACTTTGGCGTACCATTAGTTTGAGAACCTTTATTCCTTCATTCTAAGTTTAGTGTTGATAATAAATCATTCATGTTTTTGAAATCTGGATATGTTCACATACCCATTTGACTGTAATGGTTGAATACACGGTTGTCTCAAAATTTTTCTTAGTCAAAGAATGCCCGTCAAAGTATAAGCCAGGGAAATAAGTAATAAGTAAGAATGTGTGTCCTATGTTACAGAATTTAACTGACCTGTATTAACTTACGAGGGCAATGTGAAAATTCCCTGAAAAATAAAACAGATGAACCATTGGCTTCGGTCCGATAGAGGCGCTAGACGACCCTCGCCTGGCCAGAGTCGGCCATTTCGTTTCCTTCAACTCCGCTGTGTCCAGGGAACCAGATGAGTTGAACGTTATTTCTCCTAGCTAGTTCAGCCAGTGTATCCCTGCATCCTTTGACAAGCCTTGATGTGACACTCGGTGATCTTAGAGCCGACCGGCTGTCTGTGCAAATATATATGCGCCTATTTTCCAAGCACAAGTCAGTATTGCGTAGACCTCCGCCTGAAAAACCGCGCAGTAAGCGCCTAGCGTCACCGAGATAGTGATCCTTGGCCTTTTTAGGTACACTCTCGCCCCGGAAGCCGTACCTACCTTGAACCCATCTGTGAACCATACGAACCCGTATGGTGGCAGTAGGGTGAGAGTTTCGTTGTTCCATTTTGGGAGAAGTGAGATATGCAGGGATCATGCTATCTTGCTTCATTTCTAGTATGTTGCTTTTAGAGATTGCCTCACTTAAAATCGATGAGTGTCCACGAGAGTGGTGCGTTTTGGTCCAGTGGCCTAGGCCCTTCAACCTGTACGCCGTTCTCATGGCCACAGTCATAATGACAAAATTGCATGAATTGGTTTGTCATCCACCATTATCTCCAGATTCGGCCCCCTGCGATTCTTATCTATTTCCAAACTTGAAGAAATGGCTCGGCGGAAAGAGATTTGACTCCCTATTTTGGAGGATTTCCGAAACCGTATTATTTGGAAGGAATCTAAAAATTATAATAACGTTGAATGACGTGTATCTGGCTACAAGGTGATTATGTTGAGAAATAAAATAAGTTTTGAAACGGAAGTGGTACGGGTGTGAAACGGCAGCCCATCTATGCTGGGCGCCAGTGAAACGGACCCGCTTAGGCCGGTTTATATTGACCCCACTAGCTCAATTTGAAATAGTTAATCTCAGGGCTCGTAGTGAAACGTGCCTTGTAATTCTAGACTGGTGAATTGTTTGAGCGCCACTTGCTTACTGAACAACTATAAAAATAAATGAATTCACAGCCTAGAATACAAGCACCACGAGATTGTTTATTAGTTGATGGAAATTAGAAAAACAATATAAATTCAACTTAACAAATTGATTTATTCCTGTTGGAATTTGGTATTAACCAGGAAACAAGTTTACAGTTTATATAAAGTATAAATTTATAAATAAAGGTGAAATTCGAAGTAAAGAATTACAATTTGGTATTTAACCAGAAAATGAATGATAGTTTATAACATGTATTACTTGATAAAATTAAGTCAATTAATTACTTGATAGAATGAATAGGAAAGTAATAAGGAGTCCACGAATGGCTCAGTAAAATTAGTGAATACAATATTGGTAAACAACAAAATCAGATCATGAAATAATGGTCTATCGACTAAAAAAATGTTACCCTCCTTGGATCTCGTAGGAACTGGAAGCTGGTCCTGTCAGGAAAGTCACTAAACCGTCTAGGAGTGAATGGGTGAGGACCCTCAAGCGTTCAAATCCCTGTAATGTCAAAAAAAAACGAACAGTACCTGACTTGAGAACAAGGACAGGTAACACCATCGGCCGGAACAACCAAATGATTCCACCTCCGATAATGTTATCTTCCCAAAAATGTAAAACACTATTACAAATAGATATCTTGAAGAGATATCAATTTATATTGAATACAATAATTTCTGAAGGAATTATAAGGTTACAATAATTACTTAAAATTAAGCAATAAATAATAGGTAATTGAATTAATGTTACAAAAAAATATAAAGTAATTTAATCAAATTGTGAATGAAAGGAAGTAAATAATAAGTTGAATTTGCCGGTTAGCACATAACTAGAACTTGAATTAATTTGGCAACAGATTGATGTTTCACTCTATTTCGCTATCACGCTAACGCAGCAATCCTGATAATCTTAATTCAATAAGCAAGAATTGAATAATACCTTGTGAAAATTCCAAATCTAATTATAGCACGATGCAGTCGAAGACGACTCTGAATACTACGTATCAGAGTTACAAAATGGTGACTCGGACGAGTCCCAAAAAAAATTAGCATGTGTCAATACGGAATTAAATTTACAAGGAGTTCAGAAATATTATCAAGGAACCTGCATACGTTCCGTTAGATTATCCTACTACAAGAGATAACAACAATCGATGTTACGATGGAAAAGATATTCTGAAATATGCCATCCGCAAAGGATTGGGCTTGCATCCAAGCAAGTCGAGATAAATCTACCGAACTATTATCACACTCAGGCTCTAAACATCCAGACGCTAATTATAAATCTAAATCAAATTAAATAGCCTGTTGTGAATAATAGTTCGGAAGTAAAATTAAGAAAAGTTATATAAAATTCAATGAAACAAAATTTCTCGACTTACCGGGATCAGAGTGCAAACCACAATGCCGTCTTTTCGATTTCCGCCGAGCTATAACCCCACTCTGCGATATTTAGTGACATCTCATGACATGAGAGGTAGTTTCAGAAATCGATATCATTGACTAGCAGATGTCTTTAATTAATCAGTTGCATGATTACTAACGAAAAGAAATCTAATCCGTTTAATAAATAGTTCTATATAATCACGTAACGACCTGTTCGTTACAGTTTTGACCAAATAAATCATTTCTTGTTTAATTTTTCAGGCACTTTTCACCTTGCCCTCGTACTTATTCATTTAATATTGATGGAAATTGTTTCTAGTGAATGTGTATAGTATCGTTGTTGATATAATTAAAACCCAGTTGTGCGCGTTCACTATGCCCAATGAACTGTCATTAATTGATCCGAAAAAAATGTATTCCCTATTACAATACTTTCCTTATACTATACTACGTATAGTTAGGAGAGTAAAAATTTATCAATCGCTACTTTCTAATTAGTGCGAAAGAAATACAAATAATTAAATAGAAATACTATTGTCATTACATCATCTCTTTCATTAGATGAAATATTGAATGAGACGCCGCTACAGTTTTAATATGTATTGTCGTATGTTACACAAAACAGGTTCGTGTTATTTCAAGGGAAATGATTTTCGCAGAGGGAGATCATGACGAGGAGTGAAAGCGCAGTGTCCGCTACGGGAGGATGTAGTAAACAAATAAATATTAGCCCCTTCGCAATTCTGAGCGCGGTCATCTGATCAAGTTATTGCGCCTGGTTGTTTATCCTAATTGGAAGGATCCATCGGACATAAATCGTGATTCTCGTAAATTCAATTGATTGTTGTGTAAAGAAATTGTAATAGAAGAATCACACCTATTCCATATTTTTGAGTTGAATCCGATATTCTTACAGTACAAAAATAGATGACATGGTATTGTTTTCTTAGCTTATCGGCTTCTATGCTTTCACATATAATACAGGTTGTGCATCCGATGTTATCCGTTCCTACCAAAATATGCAATTGTATTTCCAAAACAATTAAAAATTATTATCGTCTTGACACAAAGTTAGTTAGTTTCTATTATTTACATATCATCCAAATAACAGAATCCGACTTCATCATACAGATAAGGAAGCAATCAACAACAGTAATATGGTTTTTAATTTCTGTCCAAACTTTTAGAAGGACGTTTCTTAAATCATGTTCATCTTTTAGAACATCCTATTTGTATGAGATAATGCTATAAATTCTTGCTTCTTGAAACGAATTCTGTAGATAGGATGGTCTCTGATGCTATCTTCGTATAAGCTGATAAAGATAAGGCAATAAAGAGCGCGCGCCGCAGTCTGTCTAGTTGCGTAGTCCAGGAATATTCCTGAATTCGGGCAAAAGAAACAAAGAAGAAATAATAGAAATAAAAATATACTTTTGAAATAAATCTGCACCGAGTCACAACTTGAAGCTTCCGTATTGCTCTTGTGAAGTTTCAAATCACCTGCCTATTAAAAGAAGAAACATTAGAAGAAAATTCATTACATTTTATCATTTGTTAATAACACGAACAACAGTGGATCTAAGAACCACTTTTATACCTTCAATATCCAAAATATTGAATGTATGGAATAGTAAGATTTCTGAAACTGAATAAAACTTGAATACTAGACAAAATTCAATTAGCAATGTCTCAATGAAAACAAACAACCTTCGTCAATAGCTTCGAAGAAATATTAAGTTAAGCAAACTGAATGAAGAACAGGTAATCGACCGGCCACGAAGGCGTTCTGATTTGGTGAAATCTACAATTTAACATTAATAAAAATCATTGTAATAAATGTATTAAAATATTGCACAAAAGTTATTGATGAAGGCGACTACTAATGGACGGAAATTAATATTCTCAGGTTTATCTTTTTTTTATCCTAAAATTGGTGTTGAGACTTTCCAAAAGTCGACAATTTTTACCTTAGTTAGTTTTGAAAACATTTATTTATATATGATAGTGATCTTGCGTCTTAGTTTATTAACTTGAATCACATCATTTCTATTAACATTAATAAAATGTAAAATTTTATTGTTGACATTACCTGAAACGTCGTTGCTAGTCTATATAGAAAGTTGGGAAATGCAAAAATTAAAGCCAACAAATTTGCCTCAATTACTTGACGATCGGTATCGCTCGTATTATTCGAAATAATTTGTTCAATGGATTAGAATAGATTTATCCTTAGTATGATAAAATTACTATATTCAGGGTTATATCCTCCGTTAGTATCACCATGATATAAAATTCCTATCGAATAATTGATGGTTTATCGTTGTGATTCTTGTTTATGAGGAAGAGTATATATAAAGAATAAAACTGCAATTAGCGCAGAAATATTTCCGGGAGATGATTAGCTGAATTTATTGAAATCAAGTTGACGTGAAACGAAAGCTGACGATGGCTATTTCTTAAGATTCAAGCATGAAAGTGTGTCGCGACCGGGTCGATTGGGATTGATGTTTGGTGCTTATTGACGTTTTCCGGCAGGTATTAATCAGATGAAAATCTGCGGAGTTTTTGCGCGTTGCGATGCCGGCGTTAGCTGCTAACCCTCTTGTTTTATTGGCGCACTTTTTCTTTATCTTTTTTCGCAGCTAAAAGCTGTGTTATGGTAAGGCGAAGGTAATCTTGGGCGATGACGTGTGACGAAGGACGGCAATCAACGTTAACTGCCGCCGCTGACCATTGCAGTGCCACTCGCTTCGTATTCGATCGTCGTAATGCGACTGGCTATCTTGAACCTAATCTTTCCATCACTCGACCACTATCCGGCCATCCGACTATCTTCCCTTATGTGCAACGCGGTTTTTTAACACCGCCACTAACTCAAACAAGAGTACCTCATAGTGTAGCATCGTCACCTTGACGTGTTTGGAGTTAACGTTGAAAACCTGGTTATTTCTGTATTGGCTTGATTCCGTCTTAATTGACATCAAAGGGGAACAAATGGATGTTATAGGTTAGCAAGAACTCTGAAATATATGTTGATGGCTAGTTTATCATGTAATATAGTATTTTATGGTATTCGGTAACAGTTTGATGCTTTATACAGTGCTTGTGCTATAGAATCGTTCTAGATCGCCACGATTATAGCTAATCGAAAAATCGATAATATTGGTTTTTCTGCCACGTTTATACTTTCTTTTTAATAACTTGTTCATGAAAAATGCTCTCGTGGTTTAATTTGTATAAGGATAAAGTTGATATCATTTCGAATGAATCCATTCCAAAGTTCTACTGTAGGAAAAAACTTTTTGCTTATAATGATGCTGGATTTGAGTGTTTTTCATGTAGTATTTGAGATAACTGAAACTGTCAAGTTATATGAAATCGAGAATGGTTGCAAAAAAAATCAGATCTTGCAATTTGGTGAACATTTGATGACGCTTCTCTCCACTACGTTTTTCGAAGGGAACGTCATCTCAATTCTCTGTATTTCTAGAGAATGGGATGATCCGAACAAACATCATATGTCATTTTATAATAATTGGGCATTCTAGATAATTCTATGGAATCTAAACCTCAAAACTGTTACGCATATGTTAGATAATGCGTTATCTTTTTTAGGTTGAATTTAAAATAGACAATAGAAAGTAGTTCTTCAAAATAACAGAATTTTGTCAAGTTTGAATTAGATTATTGTAAAGTTTTGAAAGATTGGAATCTATTTTGTCATTTACACAATTGTTTTTTTAAATTTATATACGTTCTAATATCAAACGTTTGTTGTTATCCGTTTCAATATTTAAAATTTTTGTATTGTTGTAGTCAAATGTATGGTTAGTGTCTTTTTCATGTTTACTGAGCGCAGTGAATGAATTTTTTGTATATTTGTGCCCATTCAATCGTTTTTCGAGGTATTGGGAAGATTGGCCGAGGTGTACCTTTTTGCAATCTTTACAAGGGATGGAATAAACCAGAATGGGTTATCTTTTTGAAAGGTACGCTGCGTTTTAGTTTAGTAAAAAGACTTTTCTGGTTTAAATAACTTTTATGACATATATGTAGGTCATAAGGTTTTACTATATTACATAATCTTTCAGAAATACCATTAATATATGGTAGCGATATGTAATGTTTATCTTTTGATTACTCACTATTGGTATTGATTTTACCAGATGAGTTATAAACAATTAGATGGTTATGCAATGGGCTCTCCAATATCAAGTAGCATAGCCCAGATAGTAATGAAATTCCTTGAAGAAAAAGTAATATCTCGACTGAATTATAAGGTAGCCTTCTTCAAAAGATATTTTGATGATTGTAACTTTTATTATTGTTGAAATATTCGAGAAAAATTTTCATGTTATTGAAAATTATTGTTTGATTTGAAAAAAATGGACTTGGCCTTCCAAATGTATTTGTAGAAAATTTCTTAATCGATGTTGAATTTTGTTACAGATTATCATAGGCACCCGCAGAATTTTTCATAGGGTGGGGCAAAACAGATCAACACGAGCTTCATGTATGAATATAAATGTTTTATTCCAAATTATTCATAAAATCCACCTAAAAATAAATTTCTTTTGATGAAAATAGTAAAACAATAACAAAATTCGATATGTAAAACTATTAGAAATAAACACAACACTGAACAATACACTAGAAAAATAGCCAAACATAAGCTTAATTACTTAATGATTACAAAAATACAGGTTCGAATGTAATAATTTGTTTGCGACAGATTATCATGTGAAAAGAGTTTAAGAATAAGAGAGTATGAAGAATCTCCTTCTGAGTATACCACGTTATCCAAAAATCTACCTTTATTCACCATTCTACTAGCGAAAGACCTACCATTTTAACCTATATAAAAGTTTGGACAAGACCGACGAATTTAACCATAGACTCCACATTTCACTCCTTTTGAAAGTAGGCGAATTGTTTCACCATTCGAGATTTTAGCAAAGTATGTAATGTTTCCATTTTATTATCAGATTGTGGTCGAAATTATTGTCAATTGCTATCTGTTCCTGTGGACTCTGTTATGATATTCTGCTAATTTATGACAAATTAGATTGTTGAATTAAGTTTATTTTAGAATTTTTCTACAGTGTATTAATCGGTATAGTGTTCATTTCTAAGGCTCATTTCAATCATGAAAATGAAAAACTAACTTAACACCAGAAATAAAAGGAACTATAGTCGTTAGTCAATAGTTTAGACTCAAATAAAAACTGGAGCCCTTTTTTTTCTTAGACCAAAACGGTCTATCACTCCTTATGAAAATTTGCAGTCCAGCTTCTCGACTAGCTCTTGATAAATTAACGTCATGGCATGGGATGCTGATCGTCCATCTGACATTGTAGATCCATGTTTTTATTCTGCGTAATTTTCAAATTTCCAAAGTGGTGGCTATGCAGATTATCCCAAGTTATCGCTTCCTGTAACAGGCATAGAGAGTTGATCGGAGTCTATAATAAGTAATGGGGTATACATTTAATTTGTCGCTAGTTTTAGAGGACGTCTACATTCTTACGACCCGAATTTTTATTGCTACCATTCCTGTTCTAGAACTGATCAGGAAACGGTTATTCAACAGACACGACACCATCCCCGCTGTTTTGAACAAGTAGCCTGAAGTATTCAACTGCCGCGGCCACGATAGCAGTGGAAACTGGCCCGACGCTGCGCTTCCGGTCACCGTCTCTTATTATTTCGGTTAAACATTTCTCATTTTGCTCGCTCGCACCCGCTTCACGAATACTAAATAAACATAAGTTTTAATTGAAGAATCTCGTTGTATCTCGAAGCGATGTGGACGGCGTTCACCGCTCGCCCGCTCCCTAGAGTTATTATTAGATCGCTACAAGCTGATGCAAATACAGATTATAAAGATCGGCCAGATGAAAAATGAGATACAGCATTCGCATTGTCTTATGTTATGACAATGGCGGTTCCCAACGCGACCGAGGCCAAATATTTGTCTTCCACCATAATGCCGCTGCCTCTGCCGTTACGTCGCGCTCCACCGTGCATATTTATCATAACTACTGTTTATATACCTTTACCCTCATATGGTGCGGTACCTCGTGTCGCTCAACCACCGACTCGTTACGTATGCACTCGTAAGCACCAAACCGTCGCTGCTGCTGCGCCAATAATATTAAAATTTGATTCTCACGCCGCCCGCAAACGACGGTTATTACCAAATCAATAAAAATTCTCAAGACGTGTTGATGAATTGCAAGCTCTCTGGAGACTATATTCTCCCTCTCTGCATTGTTTCCAGAATAAAGAAGGCATTTATCCACTTCTATTACTATAAACAGAGTGACGATTTTTTTAACATATTTTTCATTTAGATTCTAGTCTATTGACTTGGGGCTGGATTTAGTTTAGATGAGGCGCTAGGCATTCTTTGGTCGAAAATTAGTTTTTTCGAAAAATATATTCACTATAAGCATTAAAGATAATCATATTCTACATCGATCGCAATGTTAGGTGTGAATTAATTTAATGAAGATTGTTGGTAATCTTTAGGAATATTTTCAGATTTATCGACAATCAGAAACATTCATAATGATCTCTTTCTGATATGATTGTCAATTCTAGAACTTTGCTGAACTTTGCAAAAATACTGTGCTCCAAATTGGTGAGCCTAACATCTTTCCTGGTTCTTTTTCCAACTGGAATACTACAACTAATAACTTACAATGAATTCATCTTGTAAAAAAATACCTACAACATATAAAATGATATGTTGTGGACGCTACAAAGTTTTGACAAATGTCTTAAAAAACTGCGAACCATTCAGCGTATGCATAGTTAATTGAAAACACATCTCGTGTTAGAAGTCAATAGACAAAGTTTTGTTTTTCCAGATTTAACAGTGGCAACACGTCTATTAGTCTCAGTCAGCTGTTACGTCCATTGCATGAACTCGGCAGTGGATTGAGGCACTGATCCACGATCTCCGGCATTGATATAATTACCATCTTCTGAAATGTTTGGTGAGCCTAGATTTTCCAACACCATCTGCTGAAAAGAGAAAGTCTCACTTCTTCAGGTTGATATCTGCTTTCCGGCAGATTCTGTTTGGACATCTAGGTTATAATTTTCATGTTGTCTGAACTGAGCTTGTTGGCGCACTTGGTTGTCATCTCGAGGAATATCAGGAGCTCCTTGGTGCTTTTGCACCACCTTAAATCCAGCACTTTCCTGTTGATCGGCGTTTCTCATGGTTGCCCTGTCCTTACTCGGACGGTTTGACGTGACGGCCACTAAATAAATGTTTGTGACGTCTGTGTATCTGTGCTTGCAAAGTGATTGTGTCCTATTTTATATATGTTAGATGTTAATTTCCAGACACGCTTTTCAGTTTATCGAATCGAAAACAGATCTGCACGTAAGAGGGTTAAGTCCAAGGTACCTCTGAATTAAATCCATGTGGATGAATCCGCAGCCCCACTCTGAAGATATTCCTGGATCGAAATTTGAATTGTCTGATAGTAGATCTTATTGTCACATAAGCGATGGGTGGAGGTGATACCTCATTTTCACTTTTATTAAAAGCGTGGACATCTAGGTTCGCCAAAATTTTTGAAGGTAGTAATTATATCACTAGCGGAGATGATTGATCAGTGACTTCGCGTTCGCCTCACTCCACGGACGAGCACATGAAAAGAGCTGAACAGCTATCTGGGACTAATCGACGGGTTGTAACTGTTCAACCTCGAAAACCAAAACTTTGTCTATTGACTTCTAACATGAAATGTGTTTGTAAATCATTATGTATGCATTGCCAGCTGGCGGTAGTATTTCCAACTATTTCCCCGTCGATTCTTTGCATCTTGATAACTGTATCATCAATGCATGGCATTTTGAATTGCATTCTCAGTAGGGCAACACGTCTATTAGTCTCAGTCAGCTGTTACGTCCATTGCATGAACTCGGCAGTGGATTGAGGCACTGATCCACGATCTCCGGCATTGATATAATTACCATCTTCTGAAATGTTTGGTGAGCCTAGATTTTCCAACACCATCTGCTGAAAAGAGAAAGTCTCACTTCTTCAGGTTGATATCTGCTTTCCGCAGGTTCTGTTTGGACATCTAGGTTATAATTTTCATGTTGTCTGAGCTGAGCTTGTTGGCGCACTTGGTTGGCATCTCGAGGAATATCAGGAGCTCCTTGGTGCTTTTGCACCACCTTAAATCCAGCACTTTCCTGTTGATCGGCGTTTCTCATGGTTGCCCTGTCCTTACTCGGACGGTTTGACGTGACGGCCACTAAATAAATGTTTGTGACGTCTGTGTATCTGTGCTTGCAAAGTGATTGTGTCCTATTTTATATATGTTAAATGTTAATTTCCAGACACGCTTTTCAGTTTATCGAATCGAAAACAGATCTGCACGTAAGAGGGTTAAGTCCAAGGTACCTCTGAATTAAATCCATGTGGATGAATCCGCAGCCCCACTCTGAAGATATTCCTGGATCGAAATTTGAATTGTCTGATAGTAGATCTTATTGTCACATAAGCGATGGGTGGAGGTGATACCTCATTTTCACTTTTATTAAAAGCGTGGACATCTAGGTTCGCCAAAATTTTTGAAGGTGGTAATTATATCACTGGCGGAGATGATTGATCAGTGACTTCGCGTTCGCCTCACTCCACGGACGAGCACATGAAAAGAGCTGAACAGCTATCTGGGACTAATCGACGGGTTGTAACTGTTCAACCTCGAAAACCAAAACTTTGTCTATTGACTTCTAACATGAAATGTGTTTGTAAATCATTATGTATGCATTGCCAGCTGGCGGTAGTATTTCCAACTATTTCCCCGTCGATTCTTTGCATCTTGATAACTGTATCATCAATGCATGGCATTTTGAATTGCATCCTCAGTAGGGCATCTGCTTCCAAGCAGATGGTGTTGGAACATCTAGATTCTCCAAACATTTGTGTTTTGGATTCTATCCAGAAGAGAGCTATTCGTCTGATTGATGATGTCACACTTACGAGTTCATTGACCTCTCCCTTTTCTTGTCGATCGAACTTATTCCAGCTTCTTCGGAATCCCTCTATTAATAGCAAACATTTCGGATTAGTATATTTGATACAAATGGAACAAATATATATCACAGATGGAGCTTACATCAGTGGGGCGACTATAAAGCAATCTTATAGACATATCCGAATATAAAAAGATATCTGCAACAGCGGTTAATTTGTGATTGTGAACCGAACTGATCCGTCAGGTAGTTACATAACGAAAAACTCCGCTTTGTTTTCTTCATTTCATTACGATTAGAAGAAAGATACATTCAACAAAATGCAGAAAGGCGATAGTACTGACCTGCAAATCGATAAAAATAAATTCATGACATAATATTCATCTCCCGTGAATTCGTATGACATCAGAGAAAACTGCATTAACGCGACAAATACATAATTCGACTGTAACGTGAAACTGTGATTTAAAAAATGCCACCTCTCATCCTGCTCCTCTCTTTTCTATGAGTTGTTCCCTCCAAGTGATCTCTGAATGAACCATACTTATAAAATAATCCCAATAAAATGAGTACTGGAGATTTAGTTAACCTATTATCAGATTTTTCTGCTTCTATCCAATCAGATGGATAAATCGCGTTCTCTAAAGTAAGCAAATTTTGGCAGTGACTTCATTATAGTACCAAGAGTCGCCCTATTCACTTCCGGATCTTCCTTCACCATTTTCATGATTCCATTACGCTCTGAACTAAGGATCATTTTTCTGGTAGCAGGAAGGAGTTCCCTATTTTTATGTATCAAACGGTATTAGAAGGTTTGATAATTCGGAATTCTGCGTCGAGGAGATCGTCTTTAATATTCTCTTACTATTTTCGTACATTGCAAAATTGCAAATTCAGCGTTCTTGAAACGGCACGTCTCAGTTTGAACTTTGTATGTTTCTTTGAAACCTTAGAACAGAACAAACACCGAAAAACAATAATTGTAGAAGTTTATTATTGAAGCTTCTCAACTCAATTCAAAAACAACATGAAATAGTTGAAAGAACGAAGATGAATTCTCGGAAATAAATTAAAACTCAGTTTTGACATGGTTCCCCGAACGTTCAATTACTTATCTCTTCAGAGTGATTGTTTTCTTGACATTTTAATGTTATCGTAAGACTCATTGAGAAATACTTATGCCATAATATGTTCTTCAATTCATATTCATTCATTTCTCCCATTAGTGTCTATTAATTTATATGTCCGTACTGGTATTCAAAATATGTTGTATAGTTGACTCTTTCGAAGCTCAATGAAATGGTCGGCGTTCTTGACATATGATGCCACGTTGTCATGCATGTAGTTGGAGTAGCTTAGCTAGATATTGGAAAAGCTAGAGCATAGACGAGAGGACACATAATCGCAACACGTGTGATGTTATCCAGGGACTATCAAAAAGTAGCCTTGACAAACAGGAGAATTACCACATCATCGACTGACGATGGAAATCAGCCAGGTGTGATGATGAACCATGAACTTTTGCAGGTACTTAACAAGCCTCAAGAACTCGTAAACATCAGTTCAGTTCGATTAATAAAAAGCCGTCGCAAGCTATTTGTCAAGCAAGACCTGAAGATGGCAGACGTAATTCTGCCGAAACGTCATCAAGACCAATGTGGTTTCACCAGGGACCAAACATCTACGTGGGAGGAACACCAGTGCATCATACAACTTCCTACTCATTTTAATGAATTTATCAATTAAAATAAAAAGTAATTATTAACCTATACAGGTCGGACAGTTATCAAATCATGTTTATCATTGACTGCTATCAAAGTATCAGCTGATTGATATGTCACTTATTGCTAATTAACACCATCACACATACGCACATCGAGAGCATATGATTTTCCAGTTTCCTACTATCTTATTCATGTACACTTGCTCAGTTTCTTAAATTCTGAGAACAATAATGTATCGCAGATGATTCGCGGTTGACAGAAGCTTGAATTTGTCGCTCAAATTTCAGAAGTGGGTATGATAATGACGGGTGGAGGCGGTAACCGCAGCCAGGCCAGTCGCGGAGGGTGATAGGACAGACTGCTGACATAGCTTGGTCCGAGCCAAATGGACAGCGTTCTCGGCTAATGGCTCAACGGGTGCCACTTATTCGACTCCGACTAAATTGTTAAGGACGGCAAAAAACTCGGACCAAATGCCGATGTTGCAAAGAAACCAAACCGTTCCCTAACAGAAAATAATTTAAATCTCATCACCGGTGAATTTAAAATCAATAGAATTAGTCATTTCGGTCTGTAACTACCTGCGGAAGGGTTGGGTTTCACTCGGAATTAATCTGGCCAAATTCATTAATTCTTTACTGACACTATCGGATTCTTTATTTTTCAGCCTGTTAAACTGTTATTGGAGATTTATGTTACTCTCATTAATTGTATTAATAATACTGAAACTCAAAACAACAATACAAACCATCAATTATCATGAAATCTTTTTGTAAATATTCTCCCTGTCAACCGATATCAGTTATTTATGTCCCTCCAAAGTTTACTTCCGGTTTCAAACAAGAGTTTCCTCTAAATTTGCACGTTTTCCATTAACACGATCAAACTACTGTTGATTTACATATTTTTGGAAGTAAAAATCATAAGTTACCGATTGATCTTCATAGAACACTACACCATACTAGCAAAATGTAATAAAGATAATCTGCATGTTACAGCGAAAGTATGCAAGTCTGGCAGTTATACTATTACTATAGTCAATGATTGTATTAATTTGATATTGAATAGTTTAGCCAATAAGAATATGTAAATTAATTTTTTATTCATAAAGTTATGGAAATAAAACCACTATTTCCAATATACAAAGTATTACAGTCATGACAACATGACTTATAAACTCCAGATATGTTAAATGTATCTCCATTTGTTTTAGAATTATTTATGAATTTGTGCAAATTATTAGACGTTCTATATGCGACTGATTTATTGTGTTTCAATAGGAATTTCGAAATATTGTTTGTTGGTTTCCCGATATATGTTAAACTAACATATTGACGTTCAGTTTCAATTTTTTGTTGAGGAACTACAACACAGAACTCAACAGATTAAAACAAATTGTCGTCAACAATGGTTACAATATTTCCATAGTAGACAACATTTCAAAACAGAAATTGAACAAACACATGTTAACTCTAATATTCGTAAACAAAAATTTGAAACTAAACGTCAATATCTTAGTTTAACATATATTGGGAAACCAACAAACAATATTTCAAAATTACTATCGAAACACAATAAAAATGACCATAATTTCACTCACGATCCCGAAATCTTACATTTCGAATGGAAGGGCTTGAAATTGAATATATTGGAATCATTTGAAATTGTCATGTTAAAGACAAAAATAATGTAGTTTTAAATGATCAATTGAACATTTATCATTCACCAATTATGAATTATTTCCTTAGTAGTTCTTCAGATGTTCTGTAACTAATGGTATTCCCCTCCACTTAATAAGTATAGTCATTATAGTATAAAGCCGTTCTCTGTCAATGTAACTTTGGTTCATTACGTAGCTCAAATGATGACACTGTGTGTTGAAACATGTGTAAAAAATAGTAGATAATGAGAAAACATTCATTATTTATTTAGTGTAAATTAGTGGTCTTATTTCCATAACTTTATAAGTATCAACTGAGTTTTGGAGTCTACCATCTCAAATCCATTAGGATTGAATTATAAATTATGAATTATGAATTATTTGTATAACACAAATTAACACTTGTGTGTAGTGGATAGTGATACCAATTTTTTTTTCTTTTGGGTTGAATAGTTTTTGTAGAGAAAATGGCTAGCTTTATCTCTAATTGTGAATGTCAAATTGAATAGCGTGGAGCTTATAAGTTTATTCAGAATGTAATCTTGCTCTCCGGAATATGACGGTCCTTCTTTGTTAGATGGTGTTTCCTCCTTTTAATCTCCGATCTCTTAGACAAAAGTAGCATGTATATTATAAGTAATTCATGAATGCCATCAATTTGTGTTTTAGTCAAAATTATTTTGTATTTCTGTACTGTGGCTTAACTCCGACGCCAGGAGACAAACTCGCCCAACCTGAAAATTATGCCGAATCCTGACTATTTCCAAGTACAGGAAGGGATCTTTGACGTTCGGTGACATCGTACAGCACAAGGGGCCTAC
The DNA here is from genome assembly GCA_958510875.1 of Endomychus coccineus. Taxonomy (NCBI): domain Eukaryota; kingdom Metazoa; phylum Arthropoda; class Insecta; order Coleoptera; family Endomychidae; genus Endomychus; species Endomychus coccineus. The sequence continues at coordinate 4,284,442 of OY294071.1, read as the reverse complement.
TGCTTTACTTCCCTTCCGAAGGAAGGCATGGTCAGATGTTATATTGTCCAATGAATATCAGCGGCTTCTGCCTGAGATACTTATGATATGATTATTTCGACAGTATCTCAACCGTGACCCAGTTATGAAACCGTGTCAACAGAGTGATAGGCGCCCATGCAAACCACTATACTACCGAAGACTATCCATAATTATTCTACACATCCAACATCTAACAAACTAGCTACTTATAATACAATGATACATAGAACTATTTCATTACCATTAAGCAATAGAGAGACATATTCACAGAATTAGATATGATAAGAACAGAAGCAGTAAATAGTGGTTATAATAATAAGACCATACATAATTCAATCTCAAGGAAACGACAAAAATTTGCCTTCCATAGTACGAGGGCAAGGTGAATAGTCCCTAAAAAATGAAACAAGAAATGATTTATTTGGTCTAAACCTATTTTTTTCTCAACATAATCTCCTTGTAGCACGATACACTTTGTCCAACGTTTTTCTAATTTTTCGATCCCTTCCAAATAATACGGAATTCCGGCAATCCTTCAAAATAGGCGTTTGTTTTAGCGATGACATCATCGTTAGAGCCAAATCTCTTTCCGCCGAGCCATTTCTTCAAGTTTGGAAATAGGTAAAAATCGCGGGGGGCCAAATCTGGAGAATATGGTGGATGACGAACCAATTCGTAGCGCAATTCATGTAATTTTGCCATTGCAATTGCCGACCTGTGCACCGGTGCTTTGTCCTAGTGGAAGAGCACTTTTTTCTTTGCCAATTTCTGTTTACGCTCCAAATCAGCGTCGAATCCATCCATCATCTCTGCATAATGTACGTCGGTGATCGTTTTGCCCTTTTCAAGGTCCATATCGATGGACGATACCGTGTACATCCCAAAAAACTGTCGCCATGACTTTGTTGGCCGATAAACCCACTTTGGCCTTTTCCGGCTTCGATTCCCCAGGACAAGTCCACTGTTTCGTCTTTGTCTCTGGTGTTTTGTGATGGATCCGTGTTTCGTCCACGATTAGGAAACGGCGCAAAAATTCCTTCTTATCGCGCTTGGATATCGCCAAACTCTCCTTCGAAATTGTCACAGGGTCGCGCTTGTCAACAGAGAGAATATGCGACATCCATCTGGCAGATAGCTTTCTTATATTCAAAAATTTATGCAAAATGTTCCGTACCCATTCTGTTGAGATGCTCATAGTCTCAGCAATTTCGTGCACTCAACTCGCCGATCGTCCAATATCATACCATGGATTTTATCGACGATTTCTGGCGTTGCAACCTCAATTGGACGTCCAGAACGTTCGGGGTCCTTTGTGGTCATACTACCACAACGAAAATCAGTGAACTATTCGTGAATCGTTCCAATCGATGGTGAATAGTCCTCATAATGTTCAACAAGCGATGCTTTAGTTTGCGTGATGTTAATCAAGACGCGAATTTCACTTTTTTCCATGTTTACAAAAATCTACAAGGCTGGTTCCTTTCGATGGGTGTCAAAACAGAACAGAATAACATATCAGTGAGAAAATTTTAATGCGTTCTAGTTTAAGATGGTACATCACAAATGTCACATTTAGGAACTTCTCACCTTGCCCTCGTATATACCCCAAATTTGAAGATGAATTCACTTCTATTACAAGTTGTTACAATTTCAACTCAAATAGCTATCTCTAAACAGCATTCGAATATTCCCTCCCAGCCACAGCTTGAAAACTCTCATATATTTTTTAATACAACAGGTGACACAAACAAACAAACAAATTTTATAAAATCAGGAGCTTAGAAGTGATGGCCACTATATGAACCAGACAGCACGCTCCATACGTTTAAAGAAAATTAGCAATCTTTTAATTAACATAGAACAGATTCTACTTTTGCCAATCATCTTCCAGAAAGTTATCATAATTTTCCTGATATAAATGAAACAAAAATGTCACATTACTCCTTAGACCTGGGTATTTCCAATTGTTGTTATTGAGGTCTGAGAATAATGCACCGAAAAAGTGATATTTGCAGTAACATTAGCTTCCAATATTTGTAAGAGACGCATCTAACATTGAGGTTGACAAACATTGCAAAATGGCGGATGAGCTAGGTATAATATAAATGCAATATGTATAATAGCTCAAAAGGAACAATAACCAAATGAGCAACTTCTCCACTATAACACATAAATAAATGGTAAATGATAGTTCAGAGGAATAATCATGAATGCGTCATCGTGTGGAATATTCGAAAATATTTTAGATATAATTGCAATATTAAATAGAAACAAAAGTAGAATATTTTGTTAATTATTTTGTTTCTATCAATAAGTATAAATTTTTCATGAAGGATATAAATCTTATTATTTGGTGCAAAGTGTTTGACATTCTATCCCAGATTCTAAATAACGTTTTGAAACGGCTTATACATATCTGATTGAACATTTTGCGAGATACGTTGGGAAGAAAAATGAAAAGATTGTATCTGAAATTGCTTTTATTTCTCGGTTGACACTGGTGTCGATTATTTGTTGGGCCAGCGGATCGTGAATATTACAGCGATATCAGCTACGTCTGACTTGCATATGTTACCTCGCCGGACTTTATATAGAAGGGGATGTGTATCGAAGGTATACCACCCTTGGTCGCATATTGCCATTCTGTATGAACGGCAAATTTATAGCTTTCTTCAGCATTCCTATACATGGTGGACAACGTATTAATTTCCCTCGCAACTGATATATCTTCACTGAAGTAATTATTTTTGAACTGTGAATTTGAGTGATGCATGTTTGTTTATGAGGTAAATAAGTCCATAACTAGACTGAAACTAAGTCAACGGCGATACACTTCCGAAATCCATATCAGTTATCACATCTAGGATATATCAGAACGTGGAAATTAATATCATCAAACGAGTTGAAAAAATAATACTAGTTTATAAATTAGTAAACATTGAATAAAGGAACACAAATTCACACTATAATTATAATACATTCATAATGGTGTCATCAGACAGTGACATTTCGAAAATGGGGCATCAATTGGATACAACTAAGATGTGATTTCTTCTATACTATGGTACAGCTATAGCGTAAGTATTACCATAATATGGAAGAAATCTGGGGTGAAAAGGACAAAGTCTGTGTGCGATAAATGGTGACTGAATTGTGATGATCTATCGGATCATCCAAATCTACATCACTATTCTGTTTATTATGTATCAAAGTTTCTATACACTATACAAGAAATAGAAGAATTCAGAACACTGGAGCTCTTTTCCGAGACACAGATAGTCCAAGTTCTTCTTAGACAAATTTAAGGAAAATGATTTATTGGAAAACATAAGGGAAAGCAGCAGCAACCTAACAATCATAATTAATTTTCGATCTCAAGCATTCTTCATTTCTCATCTGGAGTCTGTGATGGAGGCTGCTAACAGACTACTTGGGTTTATTGTGCGAAGCTGTCGTGATTTTTCAGATATAGACATGCTCAAATTGTTGTTCGTAAGATTTGAGCGATCGCGGCTTGAGTATGCTTATGTGATTTGGTTTGGATTGAAAATGATAAAGTAATAACTGATATAAACCGGTATAAAGTAAAAAACAATTACCAATTTATTAAAAACTAAAAACAATAACAATATTCCAATGCTAAAGTTATTAATTGAACAAAGAATCACAAGAAGAAAATTAAAATAAATTTGAATAAAAACATGAAATATTCAATCACATTCCCAGTTTCTCGACAACGTCTCTAAACATTTTTTTATTTGGTATGTTTCTTCTGGGAAACTTTTCTGCATAACACGTAACAGCTGTACTAGCGTTTCCTAAACACTAGCCTGAGGTTAATAATATATCGGCGTATTCAACATTTGAATACATTTTGATTATTGATTAACGTATTTAACAACAATATTAAATGTTATTGACATTACCGTCTTAACTATCAATAAATGTCAGTTTTCCATGGCTAACTCAGACAAAACTGTTTTGAGGTTTGCGACGAACTTTTTTACTGAGGACATTTTGAACACTTACTCTAACTGATTGAATATTGCATGTCTTTGTTCAAATTTATTTTGATTTTCTTCTTGTGATTCTATGTTTAATTAATACCTTCAGCATTAGAATAATGTTATTGTTTTTGGTTTTTAATAAATTGGTAATTGTTTCTTACTTTATATCAGCATCAGTTATTACTTCATTATTTTCAAATCAAAATTTTCCGAAAATCCCACTTATCTTTCAGTGTTCTACCTATCCTAGCAACAGGGCCACCTTTTTTTGAAACACCCGGAATATAATGAAGCAGAGAATACGCTTCAAGTCTTCAAGAATAAATCTTTCGAATGACGGTCGAAGATCCCTGCTTTGTCCACAACGAACAAATTCCCAGCGATACAAACACAGCATACATCAAGACATGAAAAATGCAGCGACCACACTTTTCAGAGACGCTGAAAACCACGAAAATCCACTCCTGATAGTTGCGGTGGAATACAACGAAGACGAACACAGGAAATACAATAAACCGAAGATTATCCTGCTTAACGCCGATGATCAGTAACTATAGGAGATTTTCGCCGAACCGTCTACTTGTCGCGGCCCTAGACGCTACGTGAAATGCTGTGCGGACGAACGAAAACTCGACCGCAGCCGCAATAACATACCGCGAAAGGCGGTCGATATAGCAATATAGCCAAATGCAAATCATATATGAAGAACCCATGAGATTACACTGTAAAAGGGTTATACCTACTGACTAGTAAGTCAAGACGAATTCGTGAATGAATGACAATTCAGAGACCGCTCATCTTTCTTGAGCCGAACCACAGATTCGACTATACTATTGCATCGAATTTTCACATCTCACGTATTTGATCCATGATGTATTGCTTATGGATTTCGCAGCTTCCAACATCATGTAAAAATCTTCCAGAATGATATGTGTTGGCAGTATTCAATAACATCCTTAAGTTACGATATCATTTCACTACCAATATCCGATAAAATAAAAGAAAGCTGAGGGGACACTCTGTATATGTTTGACAATAACTACAGCTCATAGTTGCAGGATGTATTTGTATGTCCTCACGTCAGCTCCCCAATTCGACTTGTGTAGTTGGAAAGGGATGGCGCCTCCAGCGTGTTGTAAGCTCCTCCGGAAATATTGTTTAGTGGCAGGTGTCTAGCCTGCTATATTTCCAATAACCAATATCCTACGCGATTTCCAGCGACATAAACTTCCTTATTCATCCGGAAGATTTGTCATCGTGCGATGTCGCGATTCTCGCGGCAAGGCTTTTTCGAATTACCCACGATTTTACATAAATAATTAAATATTGAATCCCTTATATGAAGAACTTGCTCAATATCGGTTTGAGAGTTTGTCATCAACTGGATAATCACGTGAAGATGAACTTACTCATCCTCATTGCTACTTTGAATTAGAAAATCAAACTATGTCAACACCGCAGAAGGTGTGATCACAAAATATTGAAATTGATGTCAAAATGTGAAAACAATATTTCTCGTTACGATACACATTTATGTTAAGGAGGACAAAAATTGAATGGACATTTACATTGATGATGTAATCAGATACAGGGGCGGCTACTTTAGGTAGGTAGTCAGTGCCTCACCATAAAAATCAAACGCACAAATAGAAAAATAAATATTATTTATTATATCTAATTCACAAAGATTAGTAATTTTGAATATATCATGAATTCAAAGGGTAGGTAAAGCATCCATTTTACACGCATAGAATCTGAAACCAACTAGCTAATCATGAAATCTAGCTCAATAGTTCACTTCAGACAGATCGAGTATATGACTCAACCTTGAGCCCAGCGACGAATCATATTCGGTGAAACGAATTCAATTGTAAGAATATAATGACTGAATAGGTTAGGACAAAAACTCGAAAACGACAGCAAGCAGTTAAAAGTTGGGATAGAACTTCTGTTTTTAGTATGGTTAGGGTTCGCCATAGGGAGTAGAGTATTGCCAATTTCGATGGATGAAAGAAAAAATTTGGAAAAAAATAATTTTTACTACGCGGGAGGAGAACTTTTAATGTTCGTGGATCATCGGGAGATGATATAGGCATTGGAATTTGTCTTGGAAACTTGGAGGCTATAAGGATAAGGAAAGACTTCACTGGGTAAAGAGTTCCATAACTTCCCCATTCGTTAGGAAGATCATGTTGGTAGGAGGAAGTTCGACAGGTATCGAGCTTGACAATGAAGGAGTGACCAGCTTGAGCTCGTACACTCCGCCTAACTGGAATCACTCGTGGTGGAATAACAAACGAGATTTCTGATGAACATCGCCCATGAAAATATTTACAGAAACGGGTGATCGCTCACCTTTCCACGATGTTCTACAGAGGTGAATGAATGCTAAAGTGTGACATCACCAATCGGACGAATAGAATTCAAGAGATTCAGCGTACTCCAAATACGTGAACAGTACTACAGCACAGGTCTAATCTGTGCTTTATAGATTATGAGAAGTTGCTGGAATGTGACGTACCTCTTGGCTCGGATTAGAAAACCAAGTTTTTGTGGAGTGATTTTTACAATGAACCTCCCAAGATCGTCCCATGGAAGGGTATTGTTGGTGATGGTACAGAACATGGATTCGGAGAACTTTATCGGAATAGTTTACCTGACATCATCATATTAGAGATTGTGGGATCCGCCTTCTTGAAGAAAATACAAGCTTAGGCTTTGGTTGCATGAAACTCTACGGAATTATCGGATCCCCAAAATCGTTTTCAGATCTTCATTAATTACGTCGCTCCTCTGGCTTCATTAGATGATACAGGGGCTATAAATGAGAAATATCGTTGGTATGGAGCAGAAACAAAGTCTGTGACCACACAGTTCCCTGTGGAATAGCCATTGTATCGAAGGAGACTCCGTCAACCACCATATGGGGTGATCTATCTGAGGGTAAACTCGGTAGTAAACGACAAAGTTGAGGCGGCAAACCATATGACGGAAGTTTCTCAAGGAAGCCTTGGTACCACACTCGGTCAAATGCTTTGGAGATATCAAATGCTACCGCTAGAGATTCCCTATATTTTGCAGATGTTGTCTGCCCTATATGTGTTATAAAGATAAGCAGGTCTGCTGTTGATCTCTGCTGACGAAAGCCATATTGCCGGTCGTTCACGATTTTGGAGCTCTCTAGCTATTAGATGATTGCTTTCTGCAATATTTCAGAGATCACAGATATAAGTGCAATGAGTCTATAATTATTAGGAAGGATTGTCTCTTCTTTTTTTTGGAATTGGTTAGACTCTAGCTTTCAGTTGGAAGGAACCACACCAAGTTTGTATGAAAGAGTGAACAACCTGCAAAAAACTGGTGTTAATTGCTGCGGTCTCGAGAATAACTGACGGAATTCCATCTTGTTAATATAAACGAAGCAGGAGTTATTAAAAGTAATTTACAGATAGGGCTACTTTTTGGTTCAGCTGTAACAGTGCCCTTGGAGATTATGTCATGTACTTTTTCACGATTACTTCCACTGTTATCTATCTCAGCAGTGATTGTGTTTCCATTTTTTGATGACTTTGGAGAAAATTTGTTTACTCTGCAAATATTACTTTATGGTTTTCATTACTATGTAATAGGAGTTTTTTTGAGTTTGTCTTTAGTTTTTATAATTTTTTTATATTGTTGTGTCTTGTATGTTTTGAAGATTCTGGAATCAGTTTTATAGAAAAACGTTGGATAATGATCAGTAAGGGCAATATGCAGAATAGAGGATCAGTAATATTAGCACTTTAATCTTCTTTAGATAAAAATGTGATCTACAACAGGGGTTATATCAGGAGTTAAGTTATTTGTTCTTAGTTAATTGGAGACCAAAGTGGTGCACCATGGCTACATAATTATTTACTTCTCTGTCATTTTCAGCCGCTAGATTTATATTCATCAGCAAACAGTATATCAATTTGGTTACCTGAGTTGTTTGTGTAGAAGATCTCAATGTCCTGAATGAAGCACGGTATAACATTGGAAGGAGTTATGTACATCCAAGATACATAGATAAACGTATAAGTCAGAAGTATCCATCCGTGAATACTCAGTCACATTTATTGCAATCCGAGAATTATAAATACGTACCTCCAAATATCCAGACTTTATTTAGAATTCAATCAAGGAACGTGCTTGTGAATAGTTATTGTCGTGAAATGTGACTCTTTCAGGAGTTAATAACCGCTATATCCGTTTTATCGTATTCCATAGTTTTACAAACATTCAAAGATGAAATTGTATCCAATTTTTAGTGAGTGATAAACATTACGTGCATGTTAATTGGCTACAATGTATATTGCTCTCGCAAACGCATCGCATAAGGAAATTGCTAAACAAATACTGGTATCAGATGAACTAGCTAGCACGTTATTTTGAAAACGGTCCACTGAACCCCATAAAATGCAACGCTCTGATTTCAAAACAGGAGAGTAATGTATAATGGACAATACGATAAGTCAGCATGAGTTGCCAATCAATCTCTTGAAGTGCAAATAGTAAAGAAATGTACAAAACAAACATGTCGTTATGAAACGAATAGCTTGAATTGATAAAAATTATAACGATAATTGAAATCACAATCAACCTTATCCGTTGAAAAGCGTTAAACTCGTTCCAGAAAATTCCGGATATGAACAAACCGACCCAAATTGATCTGAAGCATATACCGTCAAGCGAAAATAATGAAACAAGGAAATTATATGCATTTAATAGCGGCTTCTTTTCACTTCCCCAATTTTGATAACACCAAATTGCTAGTTTCCATATAATTGAACTTCCTTTCAGTTTTTCTGTAGACTAATAATGAATCAACAGAAAATCAATTCTGTTTCTTCATTCGTGCTACATATATACCAGATTCAGTGGTTATATTCGGATATTCCACAGGCGAGCAGGATATTTATCTTCTACGTCCTTCTACATGAAACCATATTGTTGGCAATAAGTGGTATGATGCACATTCAAACTCTCTATACTAATCTCGCAATGCTCTACAATATATGAATTTTGATGAATTAATTGAACAATAATTTGTTTTTCTACTCGTGGGTTTGATTTATTCGAAGAAGCCGCCTCTGTTTGAAATAGTTAATAGTCATGTCAGGGTGCTCAGAAGCATATAGGCCCATTCTGATTGACCTCAATACCGAAAAGTCTATGGAGCCAGACCTGTCGTTCTCAAGAAATGTGCGCCTGAATAAACACCAGTTTTCTGCAGGTTGCTTACCCTTTCATACGAACTTGGTGTTTTTCCTTCCTGCTGGAAGACAGCTATAGTGAACCAATTCCAAAAAAAGGAAAGAAGACCCTTCCAAATAATTATGGGCCCATTGCACACTTATCTGTGATCTCTAAAGTGAGCAATCAACATTGAGCTCATCCAGTACCTAGAGAGCTGCAAAATAGTGAATGACTGGCAATGTGGCTTACGTCAGCAGAGATCAACAGGACCTGATTGCCCACCTAACACTTGTATGTTGTAGCTGTAGCAAAGTATTTGATCGAGTATGGCACCAAAGCCTTCTTGAGAAACTTCCGTCATATGGTTAGCCGCCTCAACTTGGTCGCCTACTATCGAATTTTCCCTCAGATATATCACTCCATGTGGTGGTTGACGGAGTATCCTCTAATACAATGCCTATCAACGCTGGTGTTCTACAGGGCTCTGTCTTGGCACCAATTTTGAATCTGCTCCACATAAACGATCTGCTGAAAGTGACCACCTTTCCTGTCCACAACATCGTAGAAAGAAGGGCGATCCCTCTTTTCTATAGATATTTCCATGGTGTGTTCATCAGGAATCTCGTCTGCTTTTCCACCACGCGAGATTCCAGATAGGTGGTCTAGACGAAAACAAGCTAGTCACCCCTCCATTGTCAACCTCGGGGAAGAATCATCATAGAGCGATTTAAAGACATACATTGATTAAATCGTTTTTGAGGTCTACAAAATCTAGCTTAAAAAATGCAATCTAGATCGTTTGGAATCCCACGACTCGCAGATCATATTAAATGCACCTAAAAATGTCATGACGAACAAATGAATCCTTGAAGAAGGAAATTTTAATCTGCAGAAATATAATGTTACATGAAAAAATCGAATAATAAAAATGCCTACAGTCTTGGAATAAAAAGATCCGATCATGCAATTCAAATATCCTCATCAAATTGGAACAAAATTGAATTGAGCTTGAAATAATTTCGTCACAATTCCATAAAGATAAAAATACCTAATTAACTATGAAAGACCAATTTTTGAGTTTTCATCAAGCCTAAAGAAGTCCAAACATTCTTCCATCCCTCAGTTACCGTTAATTTTTATTATTGATTATTGATTCATGAAATTGAATGAAAATAGGGAGAATTCACCAAAACCATAAGAACTATGTATAACATGGCCCTGAGTGGTGGTCTGTTTTGAAATTCTCTCAAACCAAGGAATGAAACCTTCACTATTGAAATACCACTTTAGTACAAAATAGTCAAGGTTAGACAATAAACCTAATTTCGTCCGAAAGTTACCTGAAATGAACGCAAGAAGAAGTATGTCGTTTTTTACCGGTATTACGCAAAAGCAGCGGAGGCATCGTTATTAGTGAGTTTAAGAATAGCAAAGTGTGGAAAAGCGCATGTTATTGGTGAAGAGCTAGTGCTACTTGCTGCAAAAGACATGTTAACATGTATGTTAGGTGAAACGTCAGCTAAGCAGCTGGATGCTATACCACTCTCTAATGATACCATACGTCGCATGATTGAAATGATTGCATTGAACGTTAAAGAAAAATTAATAAACCAGATCAAAAGTAGTGATTGTTTTTCGATACAACTCGATGCAAGCACGGATGTAACAAACTTTGAAACTATGCTCAACTCATCGTGTATGTACGGTATATATATCAAATGAAAAAATTTTGCGAGACACTATTGGCACACGATGAAAATATCCTGAAATGGGCAGTGATCATGTTCACTTGCTACTATATACAGAAGTAAGATGGCTCTCTCAAAAGGAAAAATGTTAAGCAGATTATTTCAAATATAAACCAATTTTGAACTGCATGATCAATTAACAGATGAATTGTGGGTCACAACTAGCAAATATTGAGAACCGCTGCTATAGACTGATTGCACCTACGTGCAATTGATTCTTGATTCTAATGTGGATATAACTTTCAGGGGCTTCATTCAAGAGATAGATAATTCACGTAATTAATCACTGCAAATCTAATACTCAGTATGCACCCATTCTAAATTAAGGTGAGAATTACCCAATATCTGGATATCAAATATCATTATCGAGATTTCACACCAGAATGAACCCTCACATAGTTTCCACCGGCCATTTTACGTAATCAACCAACCGAACAAAACCATCTTGGTAATATAAAGCGTTCTATCTACTGTGGTCGATAGTCTACTACCTCGATGATGATAAGTAGGTATATACCATTCTCTCGATGATATCGCTTTGTTAGAAAAAATTAAATAGATGTTATGTTGCATAACAGCTACATGACAAGAGAAACAAGCGAGGCTTTGTCGGACTATACCAAAAGTTTTTGACAAATAACCATAATAGTAAACCATACAAAGAAATAAAATCGTTTACATTGATTATTCGAATTCAATTGCGAGTATTCTTCGTTTTACTAAAACTTTAATTGGTATAATAATATAATGCAGTTTCGATGCTCATCGCATGGTTATTACAAACAATTATTATTGTTCATATATAGTGCTGGTAAAAGGAAAGAAAATTCTTATTCTCATTATAGTATCATAAACTAACGGTTTTATTCATAGAATATTAGAATTCAATTATATACTATACATACGATCTTTATTATTTATATCTTTATTTATTTCGACCAAGAATGAAGGTTGCTACTTTTTTTGTCTACTTTTGTTTGTTTAGTATCATCCATAGAATTGAATTAGGTTATTTTGTTGTTTAAATATTATTGTCATTTTAATTGACGTTAATTTTTCATTTGAACTTCCACTGCCAATCAATTGGGAATCATCCTACTTTTACAATGTATTGCCACGTTTACGATTAATTACAAATGAACCAACACACTGATATAAATTAGTATGGTATTCGAAACGTGAAAATTTCGGAGATCAATTCATACTCCAGAAACTTTTTCACTTAATATGAGCTGTTGAATCCAATTAATGTTGGTGAATTCATGGAGTATAAAACTGCACCGAATGGAAAGAATCAGTGATAGTTAACCTTAAAAGAGTTATGTCTTGGATATTTATCTGAGGAATTTCATTATTCTGAGGAAAACGTTTCCTGTAATTTCTACTAAAATAAAATTTGATGGGGCTTGTAGCATTTACTGAAGACGACTTGTCAACGTAGACAATGATTTTATCGAATTTTTGCCGATTTTGATGCAAAGAACAAGTACCCGTTTGGGAATATCAAAAATTAAGGTAAGTTGCTAACAATCATTACAATTTTATACGTACCCGATAGTAAGTCTGGAACTTCTGTAAAACTGGAACGAGCCATCCATCGTCAATACGATTTTTCCCCAATGTGCTATTTGAATATGAAGGACAAATTAAGTGTAGGAACCTATGAAGTCTTCCATACCCATGCTTTGGATCACCACTAACAGCACCCTCTCATGGGATTATCAGTGAGGTCCACTGCGAAAACCGCTTCACTAAAATTTGATTTTCTATTCCGTGCCAAGAGATACTTTGCATCCCCGCAGCTCCTGATAATCTGAAAAGCACAGATTCGACCTGCCCTGGAGTGTTCACATGTTTGGAGTTCGGCTCCCAAACACTCGCTCAAGCCTTTGGATTATATTCAGCAGAAGGCATATCGTCTGATTGATGATGTCACGTTTACGAATTCAGTGAACTCTCTACATCATCTATCTGATCTTCAGGATCCCAAATTGTGTGCCCTAAGTAGTCTGAGTTGAATCCAGAATTACTGCCTTCTGCATCTGGTCTATCAAGATCTGTGCCGGGTTCTTACAGGCCGGAATGATTTTCGAGTTGAAACGCAGCGAAGACCGAATTCCGCCCAAAACACCGATGATTTGAACAACTAATGTGACCTTGGTATTCTGGATCTTTGATATGACTAAAAATAAAACAAGATTTCTCTTTTTGACATTTCGATATTGTATTTTTTCTTTATAAAGATAAAAATACAATATCGAAATATCAAATTAACGTTTAATGTTCAAAAAAATAGCCGTTGACTTAAATTACACTTGACTAATTTTGTGGTATCTTATTCATTTCCATTTATACAGAAAGCCTATAATGCGAGAAGCGTTTCTAGGTTATTTATTTCGGTTTGATAGTTAAATTTCTTAGCGCGCCCCATTAATTGAAATCTAACGGTGAGAGGTCGGTCAAACACGCTGGCCAGGCCAATGAAACCATCATTTCCTTCTGGTGTTTTTGTTTTGTTTCAAAGTCAATGCCTACTCTTCAATTAAAAAATCACGCACCTCCTATAGCAAACAATTTAGTGCCAAGTGTGACATTTTCAGAATGCAGGTCAGTATTTAAAAAAATTAAGTTGATGATGGTCTGAAAAACGAAACATGGTATCCAACAAATTGTCATTTATTTAAGGGCATAGAAAGTGCTTCGAAAATGTGCTATTCGTTTAACAAAAATGATCAATAATAAAGCCATGAGAAGAAATCGGAAATTGCTTTTTTTCGGATTCTTCGGAAATAAAAGGATTTCTTTTCAACATTAAATGCGAATCTTGGTCTCCATTCAACCAACTCTCTTGTCTTATAGTTATGTATCGAGATAGGAATGCTAATGCATCGAATTTGTAACACCCTATATAATCGATTCAATTCCCATAAAATGAATCAATGAAACCGTTTAGTCAAACGCGGATCGTATATTACAGAATCAAACGATAATGATTACGTAATCTTTAATTTTCATTGTCTAGCTTCCAGGCCGTATCATGATTCTCGAATGTGTTGATTCATGTTCAGACAAAACTGACAGACACGTTGGCACGTTGTCCTCGATACCGACCTACCCTTCTGTTTCCATTGTGAACCCGTAAACAAAAACGAGGCTCATCACACCGAATGTATACCCTACTACACCAAAATAATCGATGTGGTTTAGTGAAGGGTAAATTAAAATTCACGCAACAGTATACGAGATTGTACTCACGCTATAAAATTCCCATAAAGTTGGAGAATGAGAAGCATGAAAATGTTGGTTATTGTGATGTTTTCGGAGACTTCATCATATACAGGGTTCGGTAGCACTCTCGACATGGATTATAGAGATTTTATTATACCAGATGTTAAAGAAAGAATGAAGACTACAAAACTTGTTTATATTCAAAACGGTATGTCCTGTTATACAGGGTGTCTCAGAAATGTATGGCCAACGCTTTACTATAGATTTGTAAGGATGTAGACGTAGACTTAATTCGTTTTACCTCAATCCAAAAGTGCACCCCTGGATAGTTAGGTCATCTTGAAGGTGGCACCCCTCAACGCAACTTTTTCTTAAACTGATAGCTGGATAACTTTCAAATTTTTTTTATATATTATCTGGCCTATAAAAGCTTCAAATTAGAGGAATTCAAAGACAATCGATGTAATGATCTTTTTCCTAGTGTCCCCTTTTAAGCCCCCAAAATATGTAATATGTGCACTAATGACAAATTAGTTAAGATTTTCAAATAAAATAATTTTGTCTTTTTCTAAATGCTGATATCTCTTATGGTTTTACTGTTAAACTAGCATTAATCGAAACATTGAACTACTACTCGTACTATTGTTTTAAAAAATTTAGTAGGCTGCGTAAAGACAGTAGTGACAGTACACATCAAAATATGGTTTGACAGTATCTCATCACTTGTTATCCGCAGTTTTTCAAATTTATCTTAATGTGGTGGCGTTGTTACTGTTTCATTTGTTTTATTAATCACATGTATTTAAAATGGCCGTTAACTATGAATTATTTTGCAAATCAGACTGATTTCTTACATGTTCATAAGTTTTGTGAAGGAAATTCTCATGAAAGTGTCTTTACATTTGTGAATATTGACAGCCTCTTACGTGAAACCGGAAGCTTGTCAATGCCGACGGTGGACTGTGGTCGTCAGCGTAATATTCGACACGTTGTCCTATAAGAACGTATTTCAGAAGAATTAGATGAAAATCCTCGAGAAAGTACTAGAAACCTGTTTGGAGTTTTTAAAGACATTATTCAGAGTTTTGAAAGAACAGTTGTTTTACCCGTATCATCTTCAACCAGTACAACAACTTTGCCACAGAATCCTCAATTACTTCTAGATTTTTGCCATATTATCCTGGAGTGCTTAACAGTAGGCAATGATTTTATAAGAAAATACTTTCCATTAATGATGCCTGTTTTACGAGGAGAGGTGTAATTAATGTTCATAATAAACCCGTATGTGCTTACAAAAATCTTCATTCAACTGAAGAAAGGCTACAACAGGTATTCAAAATAAATATCTATACAGGACCAGGATCTTGAATATCTCAAATGTTATCAGAAATAATGTGGTAATGGTACGAAGAACAAACCTTTACTTTAAATTTGTTTATTTTACTTTGTTCATTATTTAATTCATTTCTGTATTTTGAATCAATTGTTTTAGGTGTTTATTTTCACTATTAGAGAAAATGGTCATAAAAGAGTCTTGATTTCTCGAATTATGTTATTTTGAGGAGAACACCACCTCAGAAATAGGGATATCAAGTACATAGCTTTTATCAGTCAGATACTCTGTACTGAATTTGGAAGTTATCTGTTGATAATTTTTGATTTATTGAGGAAAAACTGCTTGGGACCTTAACTCTTCAGGGGTACACTTTTGAATAGAGGTAAATCTACCTAGTTTATCCTTACAAATCTGTGATAAAGCATTAGCCACACATTTCACACACACCCTGTATATTTATATACAGGTATCTTACAACAGATTAGATACAACTTTATCGTTAACTACCTAGTTTTCTCTCAGTTAGATATCTCTAGGTGGTATTTGACGGAGTCGAGTTGTGTTCCACAAGAATCTCTCTTGGCACTGAGTTTGTTACTGCTCCATATCGAAGATCTCTTCCAACATTACTTCCAAGTAATCTCGTGTCACTTCCACAGTTCTGCAAATGATATTACATTTCATACCGCTTTCTCCTTTGCAGCCCCTATATCACCTAATGGAGCCAGATGTGCATAAAGAGTACCAGGTCGCTGCAATAAATGAAGATCTGATGATAAATTTGAAATGGGGATCTGATAATCTAGTAGAAATAGATGAAACAAAAACTCAAACTTTTCTCACAATCTGTAATATAATGATGTCAGATACAACTTTCCCTATGAAATCCTCAATATTCATGGTCGGTTATGTGAGGTACATTGCGAAAACTTTTTGAACAGATACTTGGTTTTCTATTCCGTGCCAAGAGCTACTTTACACAGCACATAGCACATGTCCGACCTGTGTTCACACGTTTGGAGTTCAGCTACCAAACTTACACTGAAGCTCTTAGATTCTATTCAAAAGAGAGCTACTCGTCTGGTTGTAATGTCATACTTACGAATGCATTGAGCTCTCTAGAAAGTCGTAGATGAGTGGGCGATCTCTCTGTTCTATAGATATTTTCATGGTCAGTCCTCTCCGGATATCTGATTATCAGGCTCGACACTTGATAAACGTTTTTCTACCATACTTCATTTTTCTATCGAACGACGAAGTTGTGTTTGCCTGGTGAGGTCTTTTCTGAAGGCTTTAACCTCCAAACTTATAAGAAAAATGCCAATACACTTCCTCTTCCAACACTCCCCCGCTGGCTCACATGATGCACTATGAACATTATAAGTTTTGCTCTCGTGTAGCCAAAATATATTAAAATAATCTTTAACATACATTCGGATTTGATATAAGCGTTTAGGAAACTTAACAATACTTTTGGACGAGTTAGCAATTTGTCCATATACTGCAACTTTTAGAACAAACAATGTCGCTGGAAGAGAAATCAAGAAAGGGACCAGTAGTTATTTGTTGATATCTAATCGACTAATAAATTCAGCAATTTGGGCATTTAGTCAGATTCACTTCCACATATATCAAAGCTTTTCTCACAAAGGATCATTTCTATCATTTGATAGTTTAATTCATGATTAAAGAACACTTACAATTCATTAAAATAGGATCAGTTTAAAGTAGATCCTTCTTCTAATAAAACAGACACTCGAATAATGTATTATTTCTGGCCCACGTTAAATTGAGCTTTTTCTTATATATTTTGACTACACAAGAGGAAAACCTGTAATGTTCATGGAACATCGTGTGAGTCATCAGAGAAATGTTGAGGAAGGAGGAAAACATTGGAATTTTCCTACGGTTGGTCGTATGTTATAGATAATAGTAAAATTTGATATACGCATTTGAAACAGTCGTGTGTGAATGCAATTTTCATAATTTTTATCTCCAACAAATAGTTTCTCCTATTTGGAATAGTGAGTATATTTCCATCTATCAGCTCGTGTTAGCTTTCAAATTATTCTATCGTTACTCAGTTTCTGTAAGTATCTGTTTGTCTAGACAGCTTTTCTTCAAGCTTTCGAGAATTATATTATGATAGAATAATGTCTCCAACATTGGGCTATAATCGACATGCTTAATGATGGACGATATGCGGTGAGGGACTGTCAGCAGCCAGGACGGAATCAAAACTCGGAGTGAAGCACAGTCCAGCGACCCCGGAGATGCAATGTGACTTAAAAGGCAATCGGAGGAGAGTATGTGTAGATGCCTGGGTGCAGGACTTAAGGATGCGAGGCTGGTCGTAAGGGTGGTAGTGGGTTGGAGGTGTTGGTATTGCGCGGAGAGCCTTGCGTGTCCGCCCGCCGCCGCCGACGCTATAGATATACACACATACAAACAACACAAAGTGCAGCGGCGCATCCGAGACGCGCGTCCCGCCTACGACTCGTCCTGGCATCTCGGCGACTTCAATGACCCTTTTTGCGCAACAACACAACTAACTCTTGTTCTTTCTAGCGAAAAAGAAATAATTAATAGACGCTGTTACCGTTTATGTGTTTAGTTGTGTTTAGGTGTTGTGCTGTGAGTGAGTGTTTACCTGCATCTATATGAAGTACTGCGAGACGCGTATGTTAGCCTCCTTCGCTCAGGTACCTTAAACTTATCCCATTGTTTATATTTATTCCATTTTATTATTTATAAATATAAATATACTAACATTTATTTATCAATTCTGCAAAATATTAGATGACTTAAAAATATGTTTTATAAGATAATTCTTCGTATTTTTCGCCCAAGAAAAATATAAATCGCTAGTTCAAGACAACGAAATAATATTTCATATATTTATTATTACCAGGAAAATCAATTCCGAAATATTTGTGTGTTAATTACTATCGGTTGGGGGATCAATTTATATCAGGAATATTACTATTCAATATAAGTAAAATAAACAAAATTATTATTTAAAAATATTTTAATGCAATTGAACAGACAAGTCAAAAATCAAATTGTCATTTTCTTAGAAAGATATTAACTAATCAAATTTAAACTGAAAGAGAGTTTCCACTCAGGAAAAAGATGAGATATCAATTTTTATTTCGACACCAATACTTGAAAAATTAAAAAGATGACTTAGGTATTCCAATGATTTTTAAAAGTGCCTTTTATTTATGTGATCTACCAGCTCAAGATAATAATTTTAATTATATATTGATGCTTTTTCCTGATAGAATGAGTGATTTTAAATCATTATAAATATGTGCGAAGTACGTAATGTACAATACATTATTTATTTATTACATGTTATACACGTCAATTACATTAAATTTGAATCTGTAGGGAAAATAAAATAGAAATAAATAATATCTAATTTCATAAATGGATCTAATGATTTTTTTTCTGAAGTGTTGTCAAATATTGATGACAATGATTATACATTCTTGTATTAATTTCCGATCTCCTGAACTATGTTTAATCAGAAATAATTCTTCATGCCAATTCTGACAAGCCATTTCGTGTCATGCTATTCAAATCTAAGATAGAGATGAAAATGAAGTTACAGACGGGTTATTGAGAAATAGATTAGATCATTATAATAAAATAATTGATACATCACATGAAATTAAAAACTTAAACTCTTTTTATTTAGAAAACATTTTCTAAGCATGGGTTGATCCAATAATGTACGTGAAAAAAATTTCTTAGAATAGTAATGGCTTGTTAACAAATCCAATTCATCCGTAAACTTTTTCATTAACATGCAAACAATCGAGGTGCTTCCTAATATGAGTAGATTATTTTGGCACTGTGTTGATGATTTTGTTATCGGAAATTGTAATTTTTATATTCGAAATTCTGGTAAATCAAAAAATATTTTAAAGGTTCTCAAATCTTTATGAAATAGATTTGAAAGTTCTCACGTCTGCTTCTGAAACAACAAAAATTCTGTAATTAATGCTAAATGGGCAATGACATATAACCAACTGCTTACATATTCTTGCTTTCATACGAGTATATCTTACAAATACTAATGTGATTCTTTACACGACCAACAATATCGTATTTAACTTGATTTGTGAATGAATCTAATGGAAAGAGAATGACTACAAAAATTATCAGGTGTTACATTACAATCATCGAAATTATATAAGCAGATGCGTATCCTTTACCTAAGTTTTCTATAATCAGCAGAATATAATTCGCTCATTAAATGGAAGATCCAAATCTATAAAATGATACGTTGAATCTCTTCGTCACTCATAAGAATCTGCTCAAAAATTCAGTGCAATATTCCTGTAATAAGAATCTTTTTTTTTACTTTCTGGACCCCATATAATGATATTCATCAAAATTATGATTTCTATGCAGTCAAAAGTAGATATTTTACGTTATCCAGATATGATATTCAAATATTGAAACATAAACCCACTAAATTAATTCCATTTAATCAAAATATATATGAATCTATTATTGTACTCACAGTTAGGGAGAACCTGATAAATAAATAGTTGAACATGCAATAACTTCATTAACTTAAATTTGACGTTTATAAGTATTCCTATTACGAAACGTGAGATCCGTCGGGATGCTCGTCGACGCTAGCAAGCCGGCTGCCGACGCCCAACTGAATTCCGACCAGCTTTCTCTAAAAGCTTGTACACGGTTGTATACTATATATAGCATCACAACACAACATATAAACATCGCCCTAGTTTCCTATTTTCTGCCAGTTCCGCCGTATTTCCCTGTCAAGGGGAGAATCCCGTTCAAACTGATAGATGTATATGGTTTAACAGCTTATCATTACAGCAGTCACATAACGTTTCACAATATTAAAATCAAGTGATTACGAAAATTATATTTTCCATAGGATGATATTCAGTTGCCCCATTCACTTTTCCATTGCTTTCTGACGAGTTACGTTCGTCAATAAAATACGGAATCTTATTGAGTACTTAACATATATTGGGAACAGAGAGATGTGTTAGATTGATTAGGTTATTTTAGAGCAATAATGAAAAATTCGATGTTTGTCATGATCCAAAACAGAGCATTTTTAGAATTGCATATATCTAGCCAATGACCATTTGTGTTCAAAGGGAAGTTTGCTAATTTTTTGTATAGTCAAGATAGGAACCACACTAGAAATATAATTTTACAATAATTAATGTATTCCCATATGAACGAATCAGATGCAAATGAAAAATCGTTATCTCCGGAGAACTATTTCCAATTTCTGCGGATAGAAGTATTCTGAATGCTAGATTCCAAAATTTGCGAAGTTTTTCGACGGTTAGTTCAGTTTATTGGATGAGATCAGAACTCATTCTAAGAAATCGAATAGGGACCACAACCTCTTCAAAGTCTTAAAAATACAAAATAAGAATACTTCTAGATGGTTTAACACCTAATCATTACAGCAGTCACATAATGTTTGACAATATTAAAATCAAGTGATTACGAAAATTATATTTTCCATGAGCATTTTTAGAATCGCATATATCTAGCCAATGATCATTTATGTTGAAAGTGAAGTTTGTTATTTTTTTGTTTAGTCAGGATACAAACTATTGACCATGCCAGAAATAAAATTTTGTAATAATTAATGTATTCTCATATGAACGAATCAGATGTAAATTAAACTTAAATCTCCGGAGAACTATTCCCAATTTCTGTGAATGCTAGATTCCAAAATTTGCAAAGTCTTTCGACGTTCAGTTCAGATGATTGGATGAAATCAAAACTCATTCTAGGAAATTAAATACTCATCAGAACGTCTTCAAAATCTTAAAAATACAAAATAATAATTCTTCTAAATGGTTCTTCGTTTAAACATCAAAATAAATTGGAAAACCTGCAGCTATAGTGAAAATCTATATCAAACTTTACCAATATTTTCCAAATGTTGTTGTGTGATATTTACACTCAGAGTTCTATGTCATCTTGTGATAAATTGGTGAATTTGGGAAATATTGTTATAATCTGAATTTCTCAACAAAATTTGATTTCGGTCGAACATAATGTATGCATATATTATATATGTATATATTCTACCGATTGGATGATGAATTTTGAATATATCATAAATTCACACTTTCATTACAATGTATTGACACTAGTCTCATCAGAGTTGTAAGCATTAGCTACTTGTCTATCCATTGAAACAGTGATTGTGTGATTTTTTTTATTCTTGATTACTTGATTCACATAAAATAGGTAATTGAGTTGAGCCTGCAAACCTATGATATAATGTCATATAAATGATATTGAATCCATAAAAACCTCAAGCTGTCAGGAACTATAACATTATATGTGATCATGTGATTGAGTAGAGGCTATGTGGCTACTCCCCACATTAACTAAACCGAAATTTTGGAAAAAAACTGACATCTATAATTATGCTCTAAACAATTATTGAGCGTAACAATCGATGTGATGATAATTGAAGATTGAACTGAATGGTCAAACGTTTGCTTAGATAACATAGTTCTAGAATTATGGAAAATTATCGAATTATTTAAATACAATCGAAACAAATCATTTAAATAACTTAATTTGAATTTGAAAGTGATATCGCTAAAATTAAAATATAGGTAAATATGCTCAGTTTAGCCAAAGCGATGTGGCGGTCATAAGATCTTGAAGATTGATTCACAATGCATGATTTTGGACGTAAATGGAGTAATTAATTCGCAAATTGACAGGAATAGTAGTATAGCTGACACGTCATAGATCAGTTGCATCCATAGATCAGCAAAGTGGAGTTGAACTTTCGTGCAGATCGGAAAATTTAATGGTCACATACACTGTCCATTTATTTGGTAATTGATTCGATAACTATAGTTATCATGGAATTATAGTTATGATATAGACCTCAACATAAATATCAACATATCATATCATATGTCATAGGTCGGTGTATTTGAATTAACAAAGTTACATCATTTTCATCAAGATTACAAAACATGTTGCAATAAATATACAATCAACAGGATAGGATGTTTTCGGATTATTGAATTGATTTCGAATTCCACTAATTTTACTCACAGTTTCATATAAGAAGTACAATGTTGTAAGCATTTTGGTATTCAAAATAATCCAAAACATATGTTACAACTTTGATAAAGCAGCAATTTTACCCGATATGCAGAAACTTAAACGTTCTGTACATATTCAGAAGAATTTAATTTAATGTGTAATTGCTATTATTTACATGTCAGATATAAAAATTGGTTATATACCGTAGTACGTTGTTCACTTATGAACTTTGTTAACTTCGTCCTCTTCAGACATGGCTACTGTTAGTAACCGCTTTCTAATAAATAGTGTAAATATATAATCAGTCTTCAATAGTGAATTATTAGTTCGACT
Source organism: Endomychus coccineus (assembly GCA_958510875.1). Taxonomy (NCBI): domain Eukaryota; kingdom Metazoa; phylum Arthropoda; class Insecta; order Coleoptera; family Endomychidae; genus Endomychus; species Endomychus coccineus. Next base: position 4,261,460 of record OY294071.1, on the reverse strand, counting down.
GTTTGAAGATCTGTTATATGTTGTTTATCGATAGATATTTACATACACCTAAATAGGTTTCATGAACAAACTTCAATTAACAAATTCATATAAGCAAACGTTTCATTCTCTTTCATTTCAAGTTAATGATATTTTTCGAACATTTCAGGACTTAGATGAGAAAAGATAATAAAATCATTATTTGTTCAACAATCTCATGTTTATTCTCAAAGTTTAAAAGCTGTTTTAGAATTACATTCGGTTCAATATGACACTTGTAGGCATCGTAAAATTACATCGAATAAACAATAATTATTGATATTAACTATGTTTCAGTTGTCATTAAAAATATAGGAATACACAAGAATGAGAAATACGACACAATACATAAACGTAAAGTAGTTGTTAGAAATATTACTATTATTGCTTTCATATATCCAAACAATTTTATGAAAGTGTTCGCACATGTTACCTTCCTATTCTAATGTGTATGAATCTAAATTAGTTCGACTTGCTTATTTCATGGCTTTTATCACATAACCTCAATAATAGGACCTCCTCAATTTGATACTGGGTGAAATCATATTTTGTCATGGATTCATATTCACTAACTACGAATTTATTATGATTAATGGGTAAATATGGGAAGAATAGATTTATTCGTGTTAATAATGTTGAAAACATTCAACACACGTCAATCCAATTTTAAATAGTAGAATGCAAAACAAGTTGAACAATATTTCTGGAAGATTGAAATTAATTCACATTTTCATAAATACATTTCTTACATGTCAAAATTATTATCATGATACTACAACAACTACAATTTGAAAATTACATCAAATAAAAAACAGATAAGTAATAGTTATCACAGTTGTGGTTGAATATACATATAAAATGTAATAGATATGTTTAAAAATGATATGTTACATTAAGATGGTTGAAAAATACATTGATGGAGTACACTGTTTGATAACTATTGTGAACTTTTTCAGACCCAAATTTTGGACATATAAAGGACATTTGTTGAATATGTTATGACACAAAAAGTTCGGACCTGTTTGTGATCAGCTCAATCTAAAGCTATCTGGACCACATGAAACCATGAAAATCACAATTTAGTGATAGGTCATTAGCATGGTGAAATGTATATCCATGTATAAGACATTTTGAAAAGAATAAGCCAGGAAGAGTATATATAATACATTAATTAAAATCAACAACCAATTCGTAGTTTTCCTGCTCAAGTATAACACATACAGTAATAATTGTCACAGTCACAATAATTGTGGTTAAATACACAAGATAAAAATTAATAGATATGTTTATGAAAGATATATTACATTAAGATGGTTGAAAAGTTCATTAATGGAGTACACTTCTTGATAACTATTTTGAACTTTTTCAGACCCAAATTTTGGGCATATAAAGGACATTTGTTGAATATGCTATGACACAAAAAGTTGGGACCTGTTTGTGTTCAACTCAATTTAAATCTATCTGGACATCATGAAACCATGAAAATCGCAATTCAGTGATAGTTCATCAGCATGAAGGATTTATGTCCATGTATAAGGCATTATGAAAATATAAGCCAGGAAGAGTATATATAATACATTACTTAAAATCAACAACCAATTCGTAATTTCCCTGCGAAATTACAACGTTTTCGCTTGTATATACTCAGATAGATATGAAATCCACATGTGTCAAATTCTCCGTGGTCTAAGCCTTATTTCATATTAGTATTGATTATTGAATGTCGAAGAAAGGAATTCATTCGTTATTCTAGATTAATTAATTTGTTCTACTAGAATAACCATGGTACTTCTGTATACTGGAAGTGCCAAGAGACCAGTGATAGTTCATGAGAGCGACGGATGCGTTAAGGCATCTGATTCCTTGAAAAAAGATATATATATTCTATTATTGTACTGAAGGTGGTATTTACCGAAAGACGTATATAAATTTCTAAACATTATTCTGTTGTTGGAAACAATTATTTGTGGCTTTCAAACACAATATATATTCTATCTGTTCATTCCATTCACCAGTAATGGTAGTTAGAAGAAGGCCCTGACTAAAATTAATACCACTGCATCATATCAATCGAATCCCCTCATGTGACAGGAAAATAAAACATAAACTAAATTAAAATGATACTTTATTTTCCACTGGAACATAAACAAAATCTCTGAAACCTTCCATATCAGTTCGAGAAAAAAAATTGAGTCAGACAAACTCGTTTACAATGATACCAAAACATGCATGCATGTTGCAAAATGGAGGATGCGCTATAAATTATCTTCTGAACATGGAGCTTGGAATAAAATTAATAATATATTACGCAACGTCATCATAAAGAAGAAAGTGGCAACGGCAGCGTCCATAACATTTCGTCACGTGGAAAAATCTCCATTTGCAATTCTGAGATCAGTTAGCTTAATGGACGGGACTGTAGCAGTGGTCGATCGCTATCTCAATTTCTCCAAAGATTTTATTGATTCTTCCCTGATTGGTAAAAAAGTTTCTTAAATAACACAGCTCTGGAAAAATGAAGCATTTTCGAATTGTTTTGTTAGAACCTAAACAGATGAGAGTGTGATAGCCCATTTGAGTACCTCTCATCATCGTAGATACTTTCGGATGTGGTTCAAATTGTGTTTTGGAGCATTATCTTGTGAAACATTCTTCACAACAAAATCTCAATTTAACGTGAAGGTAACTTCGATATATCCGTTTGTTCATGGTTCCAGTGTCAATCTCGTGTCTTCCTATAACCGTCTTGCTCAATCTCGCCATGACTATCGAAGTAACATTGTGCATTATACAGTCTTTTGAACCCACTTAAAGAGATGAAAGAGGCGATAAATATAGTAGGTGTTCTCCGCACGCGTATTTCTTTTTTTCGAGTATTATTTGGTTCAATACTGTCGATCGAAATATCTGATCATGCCGGTATAGATACAATGGCTGCCAAATGATCTTCTGTACACCCAGAAAGATGCTGTATATTTTCTTTCGGCTACTTACTGTTGAGTTTAGTATCAGGAATCACTCCTGGATATTTTTATCTGCCAGTTTCTCCCACTGTAACACTAAAATTTGGAAGAAAGTACAAAACGCGAAGACTAACGAAAAAAATCACCTTGCTCTATATTAATACATGGTCTATGTATTTAAGAGTTGCACTCAGTCTAATTAATGATTCCGAGTTTTAGAGAGAACAAGAATTGAAATATTTGTATTGCGATATTTCTGGAAACCCACCTTTAATTTTAGAGACGTCATCACTTGCAAAACGATTAGTATTGGTTCTGGTGAATATCGAGTGTCCTATTTCACACTCTTTTCATCTTCTACTCCAAACTCATAACGGAGTCTATCAACCTCCATCCACAAAACTAGTTCTATTCATTTGTTTCATTCGTTCAACATTTGGATGGCCTTTTCCATCTTTGAGCTACTCCAAACTGAAGATAATGGAGTCAATTTATCACCATCCGATAACTCGTTCTATTTATTTGTCCTATAACAACAAATTGACCCTGATCATCCTAGCTATTCCAAAAGTAAAGATGACAAAGACAATTCACTCCTATCCTGAAAACTAGCTCTATTCATTTGTTTTATAACACCCAAATGTCCCTTCCCAACTCTTATTCCATACTGAAGATAACGGAGTCGAAGTGCCTCCATCCCAAAAACTCGTTCAATTCATTCAATTCTATAGGACTGAGTGACCAGGAGAAACTGCTATCAAATAGTCGCATTTATCAACTTAATCTCAGAAATATGACGAATCGTATTTGAAGTATTAATATATTGTTCCTCCCAAGATAGTAGTAACTGGTGGGGAGTCATATACGATCAAGAAGATTAATTAATTTCTGCAGAGAACTCACCTCAGATTTGTTATATTATGAAGAGATTTCGATTTAGAAATAATCGTAATCTTGGCCCCCAAATATCATCATTGACTATCTGAACTATTTGATTGCTTGGAATTGAATTATTAGTAAATAATCCATTGTTCTTCTCTCATAGCAATAATATCCTCAGGCTGAAATAATATATAGTTTAAACGAATGGTGAACTTCGTCCGATCGTCAATATTTTAGTTTTGTTTCATTATTGCATCGGCAACATGGCGTGAACTGATTCGCCAGAGTCTTTTATATTTAAATTGCTCACGGTGGCTCGCCGTGTAAATATTCCGTCTCCTCGCTCTCATCACAGATACAGTTATTTACTCAAGTGTATTTTTCTTCGGAGAATTATTCGGATGAAGTTTTTTACTTTACCTCCCCGTCGTCTAATTTCATTGTTCTTTCACCCTTACTGGATGTTTTATGTTTCTTTCAAGGTTTTTTATTTGACTGCATAGAATGATGCACCTAATAAGATGCTGAATTGTATCGCCACATTCCGGAACACTACTTACCGCTCACCTTATATAAAACATTGGCGGAATATTTCCTGCCTCGACCCTTCATCTTTCATCCTTCACTGATGGTCTACACAATTAAGATGGATAACAGATGAAATTTCAGTACAATCTCTCACCACAATGCAATATGGTTGAATTATCTGGGTACCGCCTCTAAATTCAAAATATATCTCCAAAGTTTCTGACCGAGTATGACATCAAAGCCTTCTTGAGAAACTGTCGTTAGTTAGCCGTGCCAACTTTGTCGGTGGTTCACGGAGACTCCCTCTATGCATTGGCTATCAATGACGGTGTTTGACATGGATCTCTTTGTGCACCAATTTTATTTACGTTAAAAGTAGCCTTATGTACACTCCACAACTTTGCGGATGATAGTTCTGCTCTAGAAGTGCAAGACAAAGAAAGGTCGATGCAATAAATAAAGCTCTGGCTAAAAATTTGGAATGGGAATCTGATAATCTAGTAGAGTTTGACAAGGACAAAACTGAAGGCTGTATTTTATCAGGAAGGCAAATCCCACAATCACTAATAAGATATGTGAGGTGCATTGCAACAACTGCTTCACAGAAACTTGGGTTTCTATTCCGTGCCGAGAGCTTGTTCACAACCCAGCAGCTACTTATTATCTTCAAAGCACAGATTCGATTTGTCCTATTGTACTGTTCACACTATGGAGTTCAGCTCCCAAACGAACGCTGAAGCTCTTAGATTCTATTCAGAAGAGGCTATTCGTCTCTGATTGGTGATATCACATTTACAAATTCATTAACTTCTCTAGAACATCGTATAAAAGTGGTGGATGTCAATTGAAAGGCGAAGTTTTTGAACTCTTTGCCTAGTGAGATCTCTCCTGATGTCTATAACGTCCAAGCTTCCAAGAAAAATTCTGATGCCTACCTCCTCTCCCAACACTGTACGATTTTCTAGGAACATTATAGATTTTCCTATCGTGTAGTCAAAATATTTAAAAAAAATACATACGTACTTTTAAGTATCGGTTCCCATTCGAATATGCATGTTCTGGTCAACAGAATCGAAATCAATTTCTTCACAAATCACTGAAAATATAAATAATTCCTATTCATCTCAGTTGATATTCTTTGAACATATCAGGACTTAAATGAGAGAATATGATTTAATCATTTATGGTAAGGTGTCTCTAGTCTGGATTAGTATATGCAGCCCTATAATGTCTGAACAAGGGTTCCTGCTTTGGCTTGCTAGGAACGACATGTCTTATCAGTTAACAGGTTTCGTGCTGCGTTATGGTAGAAGTATCATATGGAATGAAGGGGCAGATGGTTAGAATCACAACACTGGGTACGAAATGTGATGTATGGTTTTAATGTTCACTACATGGTACTTTATGATACTAACTTAGACTCTATCAAACTGACTGAACTTAATGCACTAAATACACTTCATCAACTTTATCAACTTGATCCACTCCAACTTACCATCCTCTAATCTACTTAAATATCTATTATCAAGGGAGAAACCTTGCTCCTCTCCTAACAGTTCGGCGAAGGTTGACCTATGTGCCGGCATTAACATTCATGTTATGCACACACGGTCAGAACCTTGTCGACTCATTATTTATTATGCTATATGAAACAATAACAAATGTGTTGTATGTTTATATGCAATAAACATGCATATGACATAAGTAAATAGAATATTCTGAGTTATCTAATGTAGGATGAATCTCTTCGAGATATCACAAAGCTAATAGGTTTCTCGTGGAGCTCACCGAGGAATCTTGTAACGTTACTGTAGGATAATTGTTGAAGGTACACATAACATGCCTACTGTATGATATAAAGACCAAAATATCTAACGTCATCTACGAGTAGATATCTCACTAAGAAATCAAACAATATACTACATAGATTTATAGATTTCTCAAACTTGACAAAAGTTACGATAAATGTTAAGCTACTTGAGTGCGCCAGATGGCGTCACCAAACCGGACCAATATAACAATTAAGAAATAAATGAATATATTCCTTTATTTCTCCATTGTTACAAAAATATTATTATCTGCTCAACATTCTCACGTTTATTCGGAAGGTACCAGACTTTCGGTTCATTTCAATTTCCTTTAATAGAAGTTCTTCTGATGGATAAGATTTATAAGTTAACCTAATATTACGAGATATATTGGATTCGACATCGGTTAAAATTAATTGGCATTAATGGATCGATTACATATTTACGCAATTCTCGAGTTGGTAAGCATCACGAAATGATAAGGGATATGCGGAAGGAGGGGACAGACGGTATATTAGCCTATAAAACATGCTTAGCGCGTACATATCCGCTGACAAATGTACAGTTTTAAAGGAGGTAGGGGTATGGAACATAATTTACAGCAGTCCATTCTCAATAACGCCCATGACTGCTGAATTTCACACTTTACGAGACCGTCGGTGTGCTTAAAAGTGGCGCTAATTTATGAGAGTCCAGCAAAACTGCCAATGCACCATGTGTCGTCCTGCCAACGACAGGCTTCATTTGTAACTCCTCCGGGCTGCCGGTCACTAAACAAGGACTGCTAAATATTAATAACTCCCGATTACCTTACTCTTACTAAATCCGCCCGATTTATTAATTGTAGTCGTTAGCCACACGGACCGGCCTGTTCCACTTTGTATTCGATCTCTCTAATTTATGGTACACACAGCTAGCTAAGCTTTCTTTCTACAACTTGCTAACGATCATTAAGAAATAAACATTAGGGTGCACTGACCATAACATTTCCATAAATTGTTCTAGCCTACATTTCTCTATTTCATCTAAGTATGTTGTTTGTTACAGTAATGGGGGAAGGTATGTACTTTCGGCAATAACATTAGGTCAGAATCGCGCGGGTTACCCTCGCTACGTAGGGTCAATTTCGTACCCGGTACAATTCATTACTACTATTAATATTTACTATTTAATATTTTGTTGAATTTTTTTAATCAATTAGTTTGATTTAAATAATATTCACCTGAGAAGAAAATTAAATGAAACAGAATATATAATACTAAGTTATTTTATTAATTAATTAATAATACCATAATTTATTAATTAATACAATCAAATCTCATAATACTATGGTTTGCATATAAATTAATAGTCGTTTCGTTTTCTATATCTAGTATACACTTTAGTGAATTCACGCTGCTAAGTTTAATTTATTTATTTATTTAATATATTTTAAAATATCAACATGCATTACATTAAAACTGTAGTTTAATCGATTGTCAAATGATTCACAAACATTTGTTGTACGATCTTTATCGCTTCTACAAGGGGCCCATTATTTGGAGGAAAAACAAAATCGTCAGATATATAATTTTCAACTAAATAATCAGCAAATCAAATAATCAATTACTTTATAATTCTGAGGAATATTTAAGTAGGTCTTCCACAAAACAAGCAATTACTTCATTAAGGTTTATGAATAAAAATCCAAAAGTTCAAAGCAACCACTGACCTATTGGACGAAATTTTCTTACAGTGGTTGTGAATCGCTTTTTCAAAATCACCAAGAAAAAAGTTAGATTAATACTAGTGCAATAACTTTTTAATAACAGAAATTCGTCAAAGTTAGTATTCGATTTTTAAACGCTTACTATCGAGTTTTCTCTGAGATATATCACTCCATGTGGTGGTTGACGGAGTATCCTCCGATATAATGGCTATCAACGCTGGTGTTCCACAGAGATATGTCTTGGCACCAACTTCGTCTCTATTTCATATAAACGACCTTCTGGAAGTGATCACCTGTCCCGTCCAGAGTTTTGCGTATGATGGTACACTTCATACTGCTTACTCATCTAGAGCCCATATTCTATGTAATGAAGCCAGAAGAGCGAGACTGAGACAGGTTGACGCAATTAATGGAGATCTGGCAAAGATTTCGGAATGGAGATCTGATAATATAGAGTTTAATGCAACCAATACTCAGTTTGCGTCTTCTCCAGGAAGGCGGATCCCATAATCTCTAATATCATGATGTCAGCTGCAACCATTCCTATGAAGTGATCCATAACCATGCTCGGGATCACTACCAACAGCACCCTCTCATTGGACGATCTTATGAGGTCCATTGCAAAGACCGTTTGACAAAAACGTGGTTTCCTATTCCATGCCAAAGGCTACTTTACATCCTAGCAGAGTTCATTGACCTCTCTAGATCATCGTAGAAAGTTGGCAGATCTCTCCCTTTTGTATACATATTTCCATGGTCGGTATTAGCTGAATAACACTGCATACAATCAGTTATGACTTTAAAGCCTTGGTAAATGATCTACAAATTATTCCTCGGCCATTTATTTGTTATTTGGAATTTAAAAATGTTAATAAGTGCAACCCCATTTCCCAAAAATGTATTTTATCTTGAAAAAGAAGCGTCTGGAGAAAAGTTATCTAGAACAATAAAATATTTTAAATACAATTCTGCGTAACGGCAATGAAAGGAAGTGTCCATTGACGTACGTCATAAAAAATGAGAACCCTTGACGATATAGTTAAGAGCAAAAATAATTGACATCATTATCGAGAAAAAACAATTTTAAATTTCAACTTTCATATCCTGTATCTTTCAAGAGAGGTACATGAGTAAGTAAGGTCCAATCGTCATATTTTAGCCTTAAAAATACGCAGTTGAGGATATGACCCTTTTTTGTTACACCTTTTTGTATAACAGGGTTCCTACAATTTTAGATCAATTCTTGATATCTGGAACATGCAATGTTTAAAGAGAAACTATTTTGGGTAATATTTGAGCTGAAACGCGAAAACTTCAAAATTATACCGTTTTGTTATTTTCTCCATGTTCCTCCAGATGATCTAACCTGCAAAAACTAGTGCAAAGAATATCCTTTCGGAAATAATCCCAATCGATTCGAGGATTGGCCTAATGCATACATATTTCATATCGTCACGGAATGCTTCCTGAAAAGTGGAGAAACACAATAATGGACCAGGGAACTAAGTTTCAATATAAATATATGCGAAAAATATGAATTTTTATGTAAGTCGCTTGAATAATTCAAACCATTCATATCTATACATTTTATCACAACTGAGTTCATGGGATAACGTATCATCATAGGGAATAATATGATGTTGAAAATCTATTAGTTTCCAATAAACAAATAAAGGCAAATATTCCGAAGAAAACTGTCGTGAGACGAATTTTTATTGGTGAAATAGTAGGGTAGCGAGAAGGAATATAAAAGTAGAAGTTATAAATTGTGGAAAGTCAACCGCTAACAAATATTTACCGGTGGCTGTTTTTAAAGAGTTGCGAAAGGGCCCCAATGAATGATAAGACGTTAAAATGCATTACCATGATGTCACATGAAATAAAACCCATATACAGAGGCGCATTATGTGAAAAATATGGAAATAATATTGCTCTAGCAAGCAAAACAGCCCTCTGCATATGAAATATGTGATCAGGGGTAAGGAGTTTTTTCCGAGTTTTTGTAGTACGTTTCGCAGTGAATACCAATGGTTTTAGGTGTTCGAAGAAGGCAATTTTACTTAATTTATGTTACGTAATACACATTCCAAATTAACGAGACAAAATAAATCGAAACATTATTCATTTTTAGGCACATGCTTTTATTACACGTCATATAACGCTTTCCTCAACTGAATAAATCTTCAATACTTACTCGTCCATCTCTGAACGCTTATAACCTTCCAAGAAATAATGATTTTTGTTACATAAACATTCGCGACGCATTTTTGAGGAAGTGCGTATACAACTCATTATTTCCTACTTACTAACTTATCTATAATTAATTAACATCTAGTATCATGAAATATGATTGATAGTTATAGACAGTAAGCAGACTAGAATGTTAATTATTATGGTACCTATAGTATCTTCAATTACAGAAAACTAATGTGTTGTTATAAACAAACGTAGATTAATTAACTTAGATTTTACCTAACATAACTATGAATAATTCTTAAACTACTATTCCACGAATGCCGATAAATATTACACAAATTTGAACAAATATACAAGTTAATTCATAGAAGTTAACAAAACTACTAGAAGTTGACAACTATTCCATGATACTAACTTAACCTAACCTAACATAGCTATGAATAATTCTTAAACTACTTTTCCACGAATGGAGATAAATATTACACAAATATCAACAAGTACAAGTTAATTCAAGAAGGATGTTAACTAAACTACTAGAAGTTGACAACTATTCCAAGATACTAACCTATCCTAACATAACTATAAATAATTCTTAAACTACTTTTTCACGAATGGAGATAAATATTACACAAATATCAACACGTACAAGTTAATTCATAGAAGGATATTAACAAACCTACTAGAAGTACAACTTTTCCAAGACAATTCACAGTAACACGAACAATGCACTGAAGATTCAATCTGAACTCGTTTGCGAAACGCGTGCTACTGCAAAGCAAGCGGATATACCATTCAAGATATCTTCTATTTATGTCACATGATTCGACTCACCGTATAATAGTTTCATCAGTGTAGACCTAGTTTCGTAATCAAGGATGAGTCTAAGGTAAATAAAATGAGATCTTATATTTTGAGAATAAAACAAATTATTATTTTTCGAATCTTACCATAACCCTTTGGTCAATTGATTGTTCATCTGTAGATACTTAACTATGTCTCTGTTATTTATATCAGTAAGTACCAATAGATATAACTCACACAGTCTTAGGGGGAATTTCAGTTTATTGTATCTATTCATGTCAATAGATACTCACATTATTATTTTACTCCACTTATTTCAATAATTTTCCCAAAGTTCTTCAACCTTTCAATCTGAATATACAGTCACCGGCTCATTGTCCGAGAAAGACTTCAATTCGTATTCAAATTATATTTTCATAAATAAGATGTAACTTCTAAATTGCTTAAAAGATTCGAACAGAGCGAATCAAAAGTTCCCTAATAAACACCATTTGTAGTAACCCTCGCAAAATTTCAATATAATCTAAAAAATGTAAATTCAAATTTGATATAAATTTGTGAATTGCAGAAGTTGTGCATATTTATCAGAGAAAGGGTCCACTGAAATATGTTTATTCAAAAGTGAACACTTTGTGAGTGAATTCAAATTAAAACGATGCGATGCGAGTGTTTTTGAATTCCTTCGGACAGCCGAATGTTCTTTTAAATAAGAAATTTCAAATTTAAAACACCATCCGTCCGTTCCTGAATAATTGCTTTAATTAAAAAAGTAAAAATTGTTAAAAATTCATGAAGCCCAACTGATTTTATTTCAATATTCATTCCCAGTTAGAATCGTGGATTGTACAGAATTTATTAATCCTTTTTTACGAACAAACGATTGAAAGCTATAACATGGAATAGTTTCATATTTCAATATTTCCAGAAAATGTTTCATCATTTGTCGGAATGGAATTTTTAGCAAAGCATTTCTAATATCCTCAAATATTGTGAAACGGAGAACAAAAAATAATTATGAATATTGAGCAATGTATTAGTTTGTAAATATGAAGAATATGCTCATTTTCAGGATATTGGTTTTGTACTAGTTGAAGGACCTGCTAGGATGAAAATAGCAAACGGCAGATTCATGAATCAAGTGATTTAGAATAAAGTAATGATATTCCATTTGTTTAAAACAAATCAATTCAATACATGGGTCTCAATCAAAGTAATTACTAGGAATTAAAATTTTTGAGATATAGGTGCTCTATCTCATTAATACCTATATTCTTAGTACGCCAATGAACTCTGCGTTCAATTTAGTCAACACCGTTATCTCAGAAGGTCTTAATTCGACGTGATTTAGATATTTGGCGATTGGTAATGTCGTTCATTTTTTCTGAACAATACAACTGAACCCTACTTTGTATTGTCACCAGGTCCTGAATTATACCGCTCTTCTTACTTCTCTATGTACGTTATTCCATTAGGATCTTTTATTGTACACGTTCCTTTTATTTATCCTCGAAGTGACCTGCTTTATTTTAAATACATTTCTCTTTCCAAATTCGACATAATTTTCGATTTAATTTATTTAACAATTGAAAGGCATCATTCTTAATGGAAAGCAGTGGAACGTTATAAATTCTTTTCGTACCGAATTAATGTGGTAAAGGCTTTTCACTTAGGCAAGCTTCATGTTTTATATATTGAGACTAAAATAAAAGGATCTTGTCTGCGAATATCAATTGACATATATGTGAGCCCTATTTCTATTGATGTTGGTCCACCCATTATAAAACTATTATTAAATATCGGTAATGAGCCGAGCAGTGGCGTAACCAACCCTGCCGGGACCCCAGTGCATCAACATAGTAGGAGTCCCTTCAATAATTTAATAGCAAAAAAAAGTCACATGAAAATTTTTCCTGTGTTTTCTGTTATCCTTGTTTAATTTCAATCTCGCTATCCATCTTGTAATCTTACAATCCATAGTCTCACAACCTATAATCTATAGGCTTATTTCTTGGTAACAATCTTTAAAATCTTGCCCTGCGAAATTTTCGATTATTGCATCCAGGTTTCCTCTTAACGAGAGAATCTCTCAGCCCGAGAAAACAAAATGAAAATATTCATGACAAGCATTGAAGCGTAACAAAGTATAAAACGAGTTTACATAGCAACAATAATTTCTATATTCGCTAATACAGATTAATACAATAACAATCACAATGAATAAAGAATAAAAAATGTTGAAGCAATGATAAGGATTGTAACCTACAATCATTGTATAACAAATGTTCCATGTAGCTTGTACGAGGGCAAGGTGTAAAGTCCCTGAAAAATGAAACAGATGACGCTTTAGTCGAAAATTTCATGTGACATTTGTGATGCACCATCTTTAACTAAAAGGTAAAAGGGGTGGGCACTTAGCCCCCTGATGCACTTAGGCCACTTAGTTGGGCCCATTGTGCGCCCCGTGGTCAGAAGCCTATTCTATTCTAGCAGGTTTGTGGCCCACAAGAAACCAGTGCTGGCTTCCATAAGTCCTCTGGGAGCAGTTTTAATTCTCCGAAGTGTCGGTGCCTGAAGGATGCTAATGCTGGGCATTCCAACAGGATGTGAGAGTCAGTTTCTTCCACCTCTCTGCATTTCCTACATATTGGGTCATCTGTGATGCCTATAGTATGGAGATATTTGTCATCTCTCTGATGTCCCTTCTGTTCAAAGAAAGGAGTTTCTTTGAGAGCCTAGGCACAGGCTCTTTAATGAAAAGCTTGGCCTGCCTCATGCGTGGTGATTCTCGCCGCAGTTTGGACCACTCTTTATTCAGTTGGCCCAGAAGGGCGAGACCCCCTACGCAGTTTGATGAAGCGACCATTGGCTCCGGCCCGACAGGGGCGAAAGACGACCCGATATATATCATTCAGTTTTGTTTTGAAGCAAGCAACCTTTAAGATTTTTGTAAACAGGGGAAAAAGTGAATTTCGCGTCTTGATCAAACATCATTTCTTGCGTGGGAAAAAAAATCACGCAAACAAAAGCATCGCTTCTTAAAGATTATGGGGACTCTTCACCATCGATTGGAACGATTCACAAGTGGTTTACTGATTTTCGTTGAACGTAGAACGTTCTGGTCGTCCAATTGGGGTTACTCCAGAAATCGTCGATAAAATCCATGGTATGATATTGGACGTTCGGCGAGTTAAAGTGCACGAGATTGCTGAGGCTATGGGTATCTCAATCTCAACCGAACTTCGGACCTACAATGCTATCCAGTATTTTGTGCCTAGACCTTATATTGGGTGATACAACCTATTCAGGTTCTGGTTCTATTATCTCACCTATGAGATGATCACAATATCTGTTGAATTGAATTGAAATTCAAGCATAATGAACTAACTACCTACGTTGAGAGTACACATCATAAGTTCTGACACTGCCCGAGTATGCTCCTCTTATTATGATTTATCTTTTCACTTGAATTATAAGAACAATTGATTTGAAAAGTTACAATACCATATCAAACAGGCGTTTTCCAATTATTCCATAAGAGCAATTTCAATTCAGTCAGGAAGAGCATGCTTATAGTATTGTTAATAATTATGTTTGAAAGGTGACAGAACCTATTATTCCCAAAGTACAAAATATGAACAATACCTAATAATTTACAATAAATTTAGAAATGTTATAAGGTAATATTAATTAATTCGAATAATTTTGCCTTCATGACTATCAGATTGCTCTGCGATTCTGGGACATTCTTTAGTTTGAAAGTTGAATACCTAAAATGGCACGGCGCAGCTCATCATGACGACTGTCATTCAAAGTATCATATCACAGCTCGCAGGCAAATATAAAAATGAGCACTAGATATATGGAGGTTAGGCCGTCCTTCGGAGGGACGTTAAACCAACGGTCCCGAGTCCATGGATGTTGGGCTCGTTAAAGATCCCTACCTCTGGTTGGAATACCAGAGGGATCTGCAAAAGTTTCATTTGAGGGAAGCGTGCTCACCGTCGTCGGTTATTAGACGTTAAATGATTAAATTTAAAAAATAATAAATAATAACATGAAATATTTGTAACTCAGTCCCGGTACCAGAGACGCAACATTTAGAAGTGACTGTAAGTAACTATTCAGTTCCCATCATGGGTTTTATTCCTCGCAATCTCTTCAACATACATTGAGATTAAGTACAGACACCATTTCATTTCATCTGTGAAAACTTCAAATATGTTAATTCTTTTGTTTAGTCTTTACATAATTCCAATATCTCTGAACAGCCACATTTTCCAATTTCTCAAAAGCTTAGCAACATAACACAACTGTGACTAATAGTTCAATATGATAATTACCTGTGAGTAAATATGTTCATAAAAGTCACGTTTGATATGGAAAAATCAAGTCATTGTATCCTATTACATATACAGATAAGTATCCGAAATTAATTGAATATTTCACAATTACCCATAGATAACTCAAACCGTAAAAAACAATTAGCATTTTAGTACAGTTTTTGCACTTATTGTTTTATGTGAGTGAATCATGTCAAAATATGATGTATGCACATAATTTATCATTGATTCGTATTTCCCCCGTGAAATGTAAAACACTAATCAACGCACAATCAACTGCATCTACAATACAAGTTGCAATATATGTATTGACGATATGATATAATTATTTTTCTTAGACATTTTCCTCTGGAATGTCAAAATAATATATAACATCCCTAGGGTACAGGCAATATACGTTTAGGCATCCATTTCCTGCGAACAAGAAGACCAAACTTTGACTGACTAAACTCTTAACTGCATTTTGGGATGTGGGCAGAGCCTGATCTAGCCGACTGGGATGGTCTTCGCATGTTTTTCTCCGAGTTTCCTTCGAGAAGCGTATGTATTGAATCTGATGATCCAACGCAATATGCCAAGAGATCTCGGATAGTTTGAAATGGGGATCTGATAATCTAGTAAAGTTTAATAAAACCAAAACTCAAGCTTGCATTTTCTTCAATCGCCTGATGAGGGTCTTGGGACCTTAACGTACGTAAAGACTAAAATGTAATAGACATAAGTATTGATGTGACCTATTTACCAAGAATTTACACATAATTCATACCTGGGCAAAGAATCATTATTATATCAAATTCGTCCTCGTATGTAAATTAAATACCTAATATGCTTCTTACATTTCCAGGTAGCTGCATATACGTATATGGATTCAACATGAAATAACATTTATCTGAATCAAATACATAATACTCAATTTTATTATAACGTTTCTAATAAGCTAAGAGATTCTACGGTATTCACATGAAAAAGTCCTTCTGATGATTAAAGTTCAACAACATTTTTTCTCTGCGGTTAAATTTAATTGAAAGAAAATAATAGGCATGAGTAAATGATAACTCACTATCACAATTTCGTTGTTGTTTGTTTCTTCCTTAAATTAAAGTTTCGAAATAGATTTGTAACCTATCAACAGTTTTGCTAATTTTTCTTCCCTCGCAATACACAATAAATTATAATTGCTACGCTCATGGAATAAAGGGAAACAAGAACTCGAATATAAACTATTCCGTCGTCTTGTGGGCCATTGTCTATGAAGCCGACGCGGCAGCTAATATAATAACCTTCCCTCCTTCAGATTACAAACAGAGGGTGTACTGTTTTCCCCGTATTAATGATTCAATATCAATTAGCGGTATACTGAATTATATAAACTCAATCTTGAACCTAAAAGAAAAAACTTGACTTATGAAAATTCAATGCCGAACCTGCCAAATTATAGCTTGATTTAATATTTAATGGGCTTATGGTTGGGCGTAAACATTGAGAAGTGAGATTGTTTGCAAAAGCACAGACTAGTAGCCTACGGGATGCTTATGTATTCCTTTCTAATACTCTTAGGTTAAGGATATCCATCTTAGATGGTATGTCGTCCTGGTGTAAATAAACAAGAACCCGGACGGCAATTCTGTTATACTAAATTGATAGAAAGATACAGGATAATTCACATATCTCTCCCACAGATGATTAAAAAACTATTGAAAACATCGCTATTGACAAATTGAGTAAATATTGTGAGACAATATATACTCATTCTGATACAACACAACTTTGTATTTAGATTGAACTAATTACCAGTTAGAGTGAATCAAATCGTTTGCTTGTTAGGTTCATTGGCAGTTCATTTTTCCGGCATGTATTTCATGTTTTTGTTTAGTTATAAAATAATGGAAACTTCAAATCATTTGAATTTAATAAAGAGAATGTACCTATATGGTGCTTTTAATCACACTCACACTGATGCAGCTCTAAATTTGGATCCAAATAATTATGCATAATCTCTTCAATCCCATAATTTTTTGGAGAATGTTCATTTCATTGAACATTGACAAAGTGCGCACTCAATGTCGACTTACCTCTCATACGAATTGACAAAATACCTTTATGAACTCATATCTTGGAAACAAAATTTACATCTTTTGAGATCGCAAAATAACATCCATAGAAATCAGTCCATCTGTATGTTTTTATGTTGAAAATGTTCCTAATAGTGAAAACTGTGAATAGCACGAAAAGTCCCTGAAGAATAAAACAGATGGCGCTACAATCGAATATTCCATCTTTAATTAGGATACATTAAAATTTTCAGACTGATATGTCATTTAGTTCTGTTTTGACACCCATCGAAAACAAGCAGCCTTGAAGATTTTTGTAAACATGGAAAAAAGTGAATTTCGCGTCTTGATAAAGCATTATTTCTTGCGTGGAAAAAAAATTTAGCAAACCAAAGCATTGCTTTAAGGAGACTCCTCAACATTGATTGGAACGATTCACAAGTTTTTCGTTGTGGTAGTATGACCACAAAGGACGTCAAACGTACTGGTCGTCCAATTGAGGTTACAACGCCAGAAATCGTCGATAAAATCCATGGTATGATATTGGACAATCGGCGAGTTAAAGTGCACGAAATTGCTGAGGCTATGGACATCTCAACCGAACGGGTACGGAACATTTTACATACATTTTTGAATATGAGAAAGCTATCTGCCAGATGTGTGCCTCATATGCTGCCTGTTGACAACAAGCACGACCGTGTGGCAACTTCAAAGGACTGTTTGGCGATGTTCAAGCGCGATAAGAAGGATTTTTTGCTCCGTTTCGTAACCGTCAACGAAATATGGATCCATCACAACACACCAGAGATCAAAGAATAGTCGCAACAGTGGACTTGTCCTGGCGAATCGAAGCCGAAAAAGGCCAAAGTGGGTCATGGTCAAAAAAGTCATGGCGACAGTTTTTTGGGATTCACACGGTATCTTCCATATAGATAACCTTGAAAAGGGCATAACGATCACCAGCTTATATTATGTAGAACTATTGGGTCAATTCGACGCTGATTTGCAGCAAAAGCGGCCGCATTCGGCAAAGAAAAAAAGTGTTCTTCCACAAATTCCAATTTTGTCGTAAAACCTCTAATAATATCTTTTTCCCTCTATTTCTTGGAAAATCATACATGCATATCCTGTATATGTCGACACTATCATCAAAACTATAAAGAGCTTCTGGAATAGTATCTCTGAATCTGGTCGAAATTGGAAACATTATACTCATGATAAGTTATAAAATTGTTGTAAAAGATGCAACTATAATAAAAAAGAAAAAATGAAATCTCAAAAAAATCGTTATATGTGAAATATGTACCTTGCTAGATAGCATTCACATTCATAGAAAGATCGAGAGTGAGAGAAAATGTGCATGTTTAGGTAGCAGAGTGCAAGTCGTGCATGTGATAAATGTGATTGATTTCTGGCGCGCGGGGAGGCTATGAACGGCCACATTAGGACCTCGGAAGCCATGTGTCTTGAAGCAATGGTCCGGTCATAATACCTGTACACCATCCCTAGATATATTGCCTCCACTCGCTAAAATAATCTAGACGTAGTGCTGTCTGTCCTATAATACAGGCAACTTCTGCATAAAAACGCACACCTATATATAAATTGGATTTATTTCTTTCTTTTCCCCTGCATAAAACTTCATTCGCTCATACCTACCTTCACAAATAAATATGCTTCATTGATAGAACAGAAACTAAGATAACATTTCGAAAAGGACACACATTTAGCTATTAGATCCCAATCGTTGAAGGAAATGATCATGTTATAGTAAATGAATATGTAAAATCACCCGAAAACATAATATTATCCGCAGTTATATAATATGTATTCGAATATTCAACTCAAGTATATTTAGGTTTTGAATATGTATTTTGATACTTCGGTAGCTGTTACCTCCACTATATAAAGCTTACATATAACGGTGATACTGATGTATTATCTAATTATAGGCCAATATCTATAGTTCCACTCCTTTCTAAAAGAGGATGCAGTTAAGGTAAATATCTGAAAACACTTTGCAAAAACTTATGAGAACGGAGAATTTTTATGTTTGCTTCCTTTTACCATCTCACATAGACATTTGATTGTGTCTCTTCCAAATTTATGAGAAACTGAATTATACATTCTTTAATAGCAGTATTTCTTTGATTTAGTCTTATTTCCCTAATAGATCATAGCAGACTTTTCTCAATAACGATACATCGAATTTACAGTAAAATAAAAAGGGTGTTCCACAAGTTACAATACTTGGGCCTGTATCGTTCCTGATATTAATGAAGGATTTATCGTATAATTTTGATGAGCATGAGCTCATTTCATTTGCGGATGATACACCTGTTGCCGAGGATTCAGAGGCTGAACTCTCTGTATGTAAGATACCTAGGCATTCATTCATTGTACCTTCAAAATAATATCGAAACATATTACTACTACACTGTTATACGTGGTGATATCATCGAATATTACCATATCAATGTGAATGATTTGTCTTTCTGCTCCTTGCGACGTTTTCCTTCTCTTGAAGATTTCCAAAAGTGTTCTATTCAAGAATTTTTACTCATAGCAATCACAGAATGATTCATACATCGCGTCATCTTTAGTACTAATATTGTTCCCAGCGAAAATTAGGGCACTGCATCCTGTACCAACTAGTATCAGTAGATTTTACATTAGAGTCCAGGAGATATGCATGTTGACAATTTGCATATTACAATAGTCAAAGTGATACGTCAATAATTCCGATCTCTCCATAGAATTAACAAGAAAATATTTTCTTATGATTATTTCCGTTCGCCCTACTGAGGAAGCATATTGTTTTGTCCTCAACACATACGTTTCTCGATAAATGAAAATAATTTGATTTGGTTAAATCTTCTCCATAATATTCTAGCTGGAGCTCGTCATAGAACGCTGTAATATGTTTCACTATCAATACTTGCGAAGAAAAAATCACCATCAATCAATTAATCAAAGCGGGGGCGGCCAAATTCTGAGCACTTGCGGCCGAGCTATTGTAACCTAAGAGAAGCCAGTGCTGGACATCCTAATAGGAAATGAGAAGCAGTTTCTTCCGCCTCTCCGATTCTATTTCAACCTGGGTCATCAACGATGCCCATTAAGTCATATGACAGTGGGCCAGTAAGAAGTCCTGTCTTCAGTTTTATACCTCTTCTTCTCATAGAGGGAAGGGTTTTATAGTATTTGGGCGTGAAATTCGCAATGTGAAGTTTCGTCTGCCCCATACTGGTGGCACCACTCTGAAAATAAGCATACTTGATAATTCCATTTAATATTGTTGTGACCACAATATTCGCAGTGATACAAACCTACCAATTTGCAGGATGATAAAATAATAACCTAAAATAATTTCGGCATCGATTAACTATTATTGGTAATACAGTTTTACATTTCTGTCGAAAATCTTCTTCATAAAGTTGTAACCGGAACTGAGCGTGACATATTGTACTGTGTATTTCTTGTCGTTATTACATTTATGGATTGAATACTGAAGTAGGATTTGGTTAGCTAAAAGCTGAGGTCATCTTGATATTGTCTGCATTGCTCATTATTTTGCACTGTTTTCCTTCTTACTAATATGATGTGGGTATCGTTACAGCAGGCTGCCTCCTTAGAGAAAGTACTGAAAGAGCAACAACACCATCAACAATTAGAATTGGAACGAAGCTGGGAACAAGAAAGAGACTTGAAAGGAAATGGAAACACTAGTCCAACATCGGAACCCAGGGTGCAGGAACAATCACCTCCACCTTTTGGGGACACGCAGAAAAATCTCAGTGCTACTATTCCACCTATTTCACAGGTTTTTGTTTATCTTTTATATTTTACTGGATATCTTATCTGTGACGTATGGTTCATAAAAAAGATATGCTGTACTGAACTGTGGGTAAGGTTACTAAAAAAAGCAGCGTATGGAAGTTTGGTATTAAATCATGTAGTAAATAGTAACAAACCTAAAGATGATACACATACAACTAGTAAGAAACCAGTTGATTCTTTTTATCATCTGAAACTATCTGATGTAACTTGTATGCAATGAACCTATCATCAAATGTAATACGATAAGAAACAATTACATTTCTGTATTCATTTGTACTTGGTTCATCTAGAATTTCCAAAATACGGAATTATTGTATTGACCAATACAATAAATTGGTATTCTCCACAAATCAGTTCAACAGATTCACTCGAATTGTATATACCCGTAAACCTCCTGGAACTAGGTTGGTAATTAATTTTGTTTCAGTCACAAACTCCTGGACCTCAAATAATGTCTTCACCAGCTTCCAATCTCCATCACATGCAGCAACTTTTAACACAACATGTCTTAAGCCCTACACAATTACAAACACTCATGAAACAGCATTCAATACTTCAACAGCAACAGCAACAAGTAAGTTTTTAGCAAGAATGAATCATAACGTGTAAAGAATGTGGCGTCCAGATGAGGATGATTCTGCAATTTGGATTTGTGGTGATTCTGATCTGAGCATAATGATCTTCAGACAGAATCGAAAAATTGAATATTATAATATTTGGAGTAATTTGTAGTAGTCAGATCACACCAAGTAGTCAATAAAAATTCTGATTTTGATCTCATGCAGGTGAAACTCAAGTATTTTCTCATGTATGTCAGTGTCCATATATCATTTATGTTCTGGTTGAAACCAAACTTCATCTATTGGTACCTAACCCTCAATCTATCGATTTTCTAATCTTACACCGAATCGTTTTCGAATCTAAGGTGGTTAAATATGCAACTCAAACGTAATGAAGGAGCTCTCCTGTTGTTTCAAAGTAGCAACAACTTTCCATCTACATTCAGAATTTTTTCCCTTAACTCACCAAAAGCCAATTGTATATTTTCATAAACTATTTGATTAAAAGAACTGAACCTTTCAAAATATTCTTTCTAACATTTTTTCAAATGTTATCTTCAATCACAATCAATTTCAATACTACATTCATTTGTATCTTCTTGAAACTTCTACTATGAAGATACATAGTTAACTATATTAATGACATTCAAATGTACCTGCCTCTTAAATATATATATATATATATATAAGTTGACTCATCATTAGTATGTATTGTTAGAAACAAATAACTATGCTTGATATTATTATCTCATTATTCCAGCAACATCAGCTAGCCGAATTAGGGAAGAAACAAATAGAACAAACAATGCAACAGCTACAAGAACAATTACAGCTGAATCTCATCCAACAAACACATATCTTACAAAGTCCAGACAAGAAAAAAGCATCAGCATCACTGCAACAGCTCGCTTTACAACAACAGCAAATCATTCAGCAGCTTCAGCTCATGCAGCGGCAATACGTCGTTCACCAAGGCATGGGTATGCAACCTCTCATGCTAGCTCAAGGACAAGGTATGAAATACGAAGAAGAACTTATCGGATTACTTCGCGAACTCGAATTATACAATAAATTCTAATAAGATTGATTGTAGTGAACAAATTGAATTTGAGTGTGATTTCACAAAGCAATTAAATAGTAGTATATTTTAAACGAAGAATTTAGAAGAGTATTTTTTGGAGATATTTAATGCATGTTAGATTATTTTTATTGAACGAATAAGTTGGAAAAGAATTGACATGTTGAGAAGATTGGACAGTCCGAGAGTTCCAGCGAGGTATGTATTTCCTGTTCCCGCCTGTCCATTTACCCTCGTATAGAAATCGAACCCTTAAATTGGGCAATGCCACCGGAAATAATTAATTACTAGTATTGATGAAGGTTTCTTTTGTCACGATCGGCAGACAGAATGAAATTTCTACCGCCGTCCGAGTGTCGCTACCGATGGACAACGGCTTCACGTGCGGTTGAAACTATTGGCACTTGCCCATCCCTCTCTCCTTTCTGAAATATACTTCCAACATAACCTCATTACCTCTGCTGGACCCGTCCGACGTCCAATCGCCTCAACAGCACGTGAAGCCTTCGTTCAATTTCACTTAATATTCCAATTCTAATAGGCCTATCTTTGTTTTTTCAGGTCTGAATTCTCGCGAAGTGTTGAGCCCATGGAAGGAGCTCAACGAACCACCTCAACATCTTCCCAGCAATAAGCCTCCATCAGAAATCAATGGTAAGTCTTGATAATGGAGAAAATATATTCTTGTATATCTGATAATATATTTGCTTAAAATATTTCGTTGAATTTTAATGAAACCATCAGGACATGCTTGTGTGGTTATGAAATTAAGTTGTTGTGACATAATACCCGTTTGCAGGCTCTAGCACTCATTCATTAGACCCGAATGAGGAAAATATGTGGACTTCCACACATTTTCTGTACGATGGCAAGTCTTATGAGGGTCCCCCACTTTCTCCGGTCATATCTAATATTTTCATGGAAACTTTGTAGCAAGATGCTATTGACTCATCTG
The DNA here is from genome assembly GCA_958510875.1 of Endomychus coccineus. NCBI lineage: Eukaryota > Metazoa > Arthropoda > Insecta > Coleoptera > Endomychidae > Endomychus > Endomychus coccineus. The sequence continues at coordinate 4,237,732 of OY294071.1, read as the reverse complement.
TGCTCAAGCCGAAATGTTGTTTTAGATATGCCGACGACACTTTTATTATTAGGCAACATGGTCGCGAAAATCTTTATCCCTTCCTCAATCATTTAAATGCATTACATCCCAATATCCTTTTTACCATGGAAGTTGAATCGGAAGGTTTCCTCCCGTTTCTAGATGTATTAGTTAGTCGACAGACTGGCGGTCCTTCAGGGCATTCTGTGTATCGAAAACCCACTCACACCAATAGATACCTCAATAGCCGTTCCCACCACCACCCTGCCCAAAAGCAATTTGTCATAAACTCCTTGGTCCACTGAGCTGTCCCGAACCCCAATCAGAATTAAAACATCTTTCATCTGTCTTATTATCAAAACACTAAAATTTCAAATCAACCTCAGCCACAACCCCCTCCCCCCTCCCCCCCCGCTTCCTTATCCACTGCCTATCTTCCATATATTGAAAATGTAACAGATCGAATTTCCAAAATCCATAAAAGAACATAATATTTCTACTCGGTTTTCCACACTTCCAAAACAATTTCAGTTTTACAAAACTATTGAAGATCCCCTTCCTCCTCTTCACTCAGAAGATGCTTATAGCATTCCCTTTTTGTGCGGTAAAGTCTACATTGGTGAAACATCGTACAGTAGCTACTCGTATGAAAGAACATGAGCGCTTCACGAGGCTTCGTAACACCAGTAGATCAAACATCAAATCCTTTTCGGAAATACTAAAATCCTAGCCCGTGCCCCAAGCTTCTATCAGCGAAAAATCCTTGAAGCGATAGAAATCCTAAAACATCCAAATAATCTAAACCGTGACTCGGGATATTACCTGATCACACAACGGTAGGGTCAAGTGGCAGAACGGAGTTAACCACCGGAATAAAAGCAGTGAACTGTGTAGTGTGAAGGATTTTTCCTACAATAAATACCGCTACAGAAGCCAGTAGGATCAGTTTCAGTTCAAGCCTCAAGTCTGCCCTGAAGATGCTACCTGTAATGGTTGGGGAAACGTCTGCATCAAGTCGTGCTATTATGATGCGGAATCCATCCGGAAGCCAAGAATTTTCAAGATTAGCTATCCGCGGAAGTCTACTATTCAAAACAATACATTACTGTCGGCTAGGCCACGTTTTTATTTCAAGTTTCTATTGGTATAAAACAAAAGACTGAGTTTTGTATCAATCGGAGTATAAATGTTATAAATACAACTAAGTATAACACATTCAGCGGATTTCTCCACTTGACTCTATAATATGCCAGATATGGGGAAATCGTACTAAAACACACTCGTGTAAACTTACGATGTTGTGGTAGTACACAGGGCTTTCCACGAAAGCTTAGCCAGCAAATATATCTGTTAACGAATTGGGATTTGATTTTCGTCGATATATTCAGATAAATGATTTTCTTCAGATATTTTCAGATTTCCAACGTTGCCTGTTACATTTTATAGCTTTGTTGAAATTATCCTTGATACATTCACTCTGTACTTATATTAATGCGTGTTAGTTTCTAAGATATCCACTACTCTTCATCATGTCTGAGTTTTGAAAGGGTGTAATCTAAATTATGACCACCAACCAATTGCTTTTTACGGTTTGTAAATTTTACATGACCTTAGAAGTTGTATAAAGTGCAGAAATTAGTTGAACGTGTATCTATGAACAAGATAGATTCAGTGCAGAATTAAGAGGAAACATATTATACAAAAGTATGATATAAATGTTGGGCATAAATCTACTAACTGTGTTGGGAAATATTTTTCAAATCTAAAACCTTCAATAGCGATGGGACGTTTACAGGAATCTCTAAACAATATTTACAAAAAATAATGTATGGTCATAACCATAGTACAAGAAACAAAAATTTAGAAAATTCCATCGCCCTTGCTAAACACTGCTTTGATTATAGCCATCAATTCAACTACAAAAATGTTAATATTTCAACTAAGGGAACCAATTATTATAAAAGATCTATTCACAACCGTGACTCCAAATCTGTAAATCATAGAACATATATTCAATCATTAAATCAGATTTATACTAATTTAATTAATTAAAACCTTGTAAATTCCTACATGCGTCTTTATAATGTTAAAAGTATATTTTAGGTAGAATGCTCTAAAGCAATAGTTCTAATAAGATCTGACAACCTTTTTCAATTACCTCATAAATCTTCAACATCTGGTTCGAAAGTGGATCCTCGAACGTTATATTTTTAGATCAGTTCTCTCGTCGTATCACATACTGTGATTCGAGCGGATTCTTAATTTATATATTTAAAACATTAATTGGGTTGTAATTTTGATTGTTCATGTTTCTGTTCGTTTCGGCGACGTGGGCATTTTAAATTAAAATTAGAGCTATAAGGGCGCCTTGTGGTGATACAATTAGTTAAGAAATCAAGTTTACACAGTTATACGTCTTCTGATAATGGTCGTGAGACCGAAACGTACGTAAAGACGAAAATAATAAGCATATGTGTTAGTGTGACCTATTTCCCGAGAATTTGATATATGAAACATATTACAGAAACATCTTTCAATTTAATTTCACTCCTTAAACATAAACATCGGTTATTTTCAAAGTAAGAAAGATTTAAGGCTTAAAATTATAGGCCTTCGATTGTGATCAACAACTCAAAGTAAACAACACAATTCACGGCATAGAAGAAACAGGCTGACACAGGGGTGCGTAATTAGTCCATAACTTTTTACTATTCAATATATGTGGTTTTCGCTAGCCTGCACATTTTGAGAGTATTTTTATATATATACATAGGGTGTTTGTATACAGGGTGGTGGATCGAACTTATGGTTTTTTAAATGGAACACTCCATATATTTTTACATTGTTAGTTTCAATGTGAAAAAATAATGTAACTTTGATACTGCTACGGGTGTTTCTCTTTCCGTTTCGAAATTATTCAACTGTTTATTAGAAAAAAGACCGACATTTGATATTTTCTCCAAGAAGGCGGATCTCACAATCCCTAAAATGATGATGTATTCAACTATTCCTATGATAATTTTGGTAATAATTCAACAAATGTATGTTTGCATTATTTTTAACAAATCCTGTAAGCCTGGGTTTTCTTGAAAAGAATGCACTTTAGCGAGAAGCATCAAAATAACTTTCTTAAAGCAAATCGACTGTTGTTTCTAAACAACAAATCATTCTTGCAAAATCACTATCCTTGGAAAAACCTCGAGGGAATAAGGCAGTGACACAGGCTCTCAGAGCACTTCGAATGAATTTTGGGTTTATTCTTGAAATTCAGGCTCTTTCTTCAACTATGAATAAAATTAAAATTTAATATCAAACATATATATAAATATCGTCATATAATGACTCTTTTCTGTTGCAGACAACTCTCCAGGATTGTTGGGTATTACATCGAACCGACTTAAAAGAGAGGAATCTTCTGATGAAAAATCAGAGAGAACGACAACACCAGACCGAGTTCACAATCTCTACGGTCACGGAGTATGTAAGTGGCCCGGCTGTGAGATAATCTGTGATGACTTGCAAGCTTTTATCAAGTAAGTTGAATTTATATAAGCCCTATAATGTGGATTACCTAGGATGTCCAAATACTGTCACGTTGATCGTAAACGTTGGTAGGAAATGAAAAAATCGAAAACAAAACCTGGTCTGTTATCCAAAAGCAATTTTGAAATCATTTTCATTCCATTTTTCCTAGTGAACAGACAAACAATTATTCAAGAGAACAAACTTGGCATTATAATATTCAATCGCAACCGCGACTTTATTCTAGGTGACTAATCCAAATTTAAGGCCTCTCATGGAATCCAAAACTTTCAAGATTGCTTTCCGGAGTGCTGCGTCTTGAGCTTTGCATCAGCAAAGTATCCGTTACGCTTTGTCTTGTTGTATATATCATCCTGGGCTATTTTCATTTCAATGAAATGATTATTTTCTCAGGAGGCAGTGGCCTACTAGACCTAGTTGAGCTGCTATTTGCTTGGTGATCACTTGATCAAACTGCTATGACTGCAACTTTGGAAACGTATAATCAGAACAGAGCTAATGCTTCAAGCGAAATTAATTTTCTTCGTAGAATTCCGATTATTTTTCGTGTAAAGTTATAGACCTTGAACCGTCATTAATAATGATAATGATTTTGTGAATCACAAATTCGAAGGGAATTTTGTATTAAATAGGAGGGCCGGATATTGTTTCGTACTACAAATACATGAAACAAGTGATCGAAAAGCATTCAAAAAGTGAAAAGAGACCGCGAAACGAAAGGATCCCAAACCTTGAAATCATCAATCTTTGTTTAAGTTCGAAATTTTACGATGTGATTAATATGGAAAAGGAAGGGAATTAAGTAAACCTTCGAATTACAATATTTTGTCGTCTTCCGCTACAAAAGAAAAGCGACCTGGAATGAATTAGAAGCGACATCTCGGTTTAAAAACTCTAATTACGCAATGTTTAATTAATATGCAAGACGTTTGATCGCACGGCGTTGGATTTAAATGTTAATCTCCAGTCGTGACTTTATTACTTTCTACCCATCAGTCCGGTAACTTGAACTTTTGCTACAAGACACTTCATAAATGGAATGAATAAATGAAAAATTGAGAGTAGCTCCATTTCCAATTTTTGTTCCCATGCATCATTTTTAGTAAGAATTTGAATGGAACTGTCCGCTACTTTGTGATATTCCATTAAAAAAAAACAGGAAATTTTACTTTGTTAAATATCACTTTATTTAAAGTTAATTGCAATGATATTTCAGTGTTTTCTCATTGTATGTTTTGATAATGAACTGTAAATTTCGAAATTGCAATAAGCTTCCTTTTAAATATAGTGATATTCAACAAAGTAAAATTTCTTGTTTTCATCTATAATTCTATTATATCAGAACCTATCTTTACAACTAGATAAGGACGTCTACTACTGATTCACAAGGTTTTCAATTTCTGATGATTTTCATATGATTTCATATTTACATTAGCAGAATCATAATCAGCTCTTCCATAAAATATTCCGGAATATAGCCTCAAAAACCATAAAAATAACTCCAAATAAATATGTATATGGCGCACCTACTCTTGAAAAGATGGCAAACAAAATTTTAATTTGATTTGATTGTCTTGTATACATGGTGTTTCAGAATGATCTGCGTTTCTTTGAACAGGGTATTCAAAAAGTAATTTTAAAGGGGGTCTTTCATATAAAATTTTTCCATTTGAGGCCTTGTCCACTTACTATCAGTTAAATGGGCGAATAAAATATTTTCAACTTGCGTGGGGGATAGGAAATGTCTTCCCGTCACTTGTTTAACCACGTTTTTGAATCTGTTTTCCATTGTTTTAGGCACCTGAATACAGAGCATACATTAGACGATAGGTCGACAGCCCAAGCCCGTGTTCAAATGCAAGTTGTATCACAATTAGAACTTCAATTACAAAAGGAAAGGGACCGCCTCCAAGCGATGATGCATCATCTCCACTTGTCAAAACAGATGGGTTCTCCGGACTCGCTCAAAGACGGAACGGGACCCCCTTCTGCTAAAATGCCAGTAGGAGCATCTCTACCACAACCTCCAGTATCCTTAGGACACATGGTCTCATCCGTCCGATCTCCTGTTCTTCATTCATCTTCACCCAATATGGCTGGACCCATACGAAGAAGACTTAGTGACAAATCAGCTTTATCTCTTGCTGGCGGTGAGTTTACTCAAGATAATGTTTTTCACGTGCTTATTTCTCTTTTACACGCATAGGCCTTCCATATATGCTTGAAAGAGCGGGACTTGATGTTCAACAAGGTATTTTAATTTCCGCTTTTCGCATGTGATATTGAGACAAATTATATTCTATAATGAATTGAATTTGTTCCACCTAATTGAAAGGGTCAGTGCAAAAAGTGGCTCAATCCCTATTTTGTTACTGTCATCTACTTGAATTTAGTCGTACTAAAGGTTGGTGAGGTCAGATTCGCGACAAGAAGCAGCGTGAATTCTCATATGTATGAATCCCGACTGCAATTTCAATGCAAGAAGTAGCTACTTTTTCATACTTCACTTCACATTTTGACATTGACGTGCCAAAATAGAAATCGAATTCTTTTTGAGTACCTACTTATGTAAGAACAACCTTTTGAATAACATTGACATATGGTATCCAGTCCTAAAGCAATTTACGATGCCTGTTGATAGAGGCTTTGGCGCAATCGAGGAAAAAAGGTTAAAACTAGAGAAAGTTGTCAATCCTCAGACTTATACTCAACTTCTCAAGTGATGTAGAAAAAAGTATCCCTTCAATGTCGTATTTGTTCAGCACAGCCTTAGAACAAACGACGAGCTACTGGTGACAGAATAATTAAACTGAAAAATAGGTATTTCCAAAACTAGATTTGTCTGTTCTGAAACAGGAAAGCATGTCAAGAGAGACTATGACAGGAAGTTGTACGAATATGCCTCTTTACGAAGTGAGTATGAATCGAAAGATAAGCGGTGCTCCTAAATTGGCATACGGTTACAGTTTTTCGAAAATAAAATCAAAAAGTTCCAATTCGTCGCAAAACTTCTCGAACTAGATACCTCTGTAATATTGAATTTTATAAGCGCACCCTCACTACTGTTGAGCAAATGCGGTTGCACCAGTGGAAATGACGAAGAAAATATAGAAACTGATACCAATATTTACAAATAAATTCTTTGTCATCTCCTGTTTCGTAATTTTTGTTTTGCTTATGTTGTTAGTTCCCTTGCGTTTAGAAACACGTTTGGATGAATTGCTTATTTTGAAAAATATAGTAGTTTTTTTACAGTTTTAAATTTTATGTTTAAATTCAAAGGGCAGTGTGAAAGGTCCAATTTAGTTAAAGCTATAGTTTCACGTCATTTTTAAACAAACCTGTTTCAATTCTTTCCGATCTTCACTAAAAAGTGATTCTCAACCGATCAAAACGGGGGCAGACCAGTCCAGAGTACTTAGATCGCCGGATTGGGTCCATCGTGCGCCCCTTGATACAAGACTCAGATCAGCATGCCTGAGACAGCGCCGAAGACTAGAATTATGCATGGACTGATGTCTCTTATGGCCTCCAGCGGCATTTAGCGATGCCGAGGTGTTGTAGCCTAAGAGAAGCCTGTGTTGGACATTCCACTAGGATGTGAGAAGTAGGTACATCCGCCACTCCACATCTTGTACAACCTTGTTCATCAACAATTCCCATTAAGTGTAGTTGTTTATTCAGATGACAGTGTCCTGGGAGAAGTCACCAATTTTATGCCTCTTCTGCTCAAAGAGAGAATGATTTTCGAGCGTTTGGGCGAGAACTTCGCAATGTGAAGTTCCACCTGCCTCATACCGTCGGCACTACGGCAAACCGGGAGCCACTGTCTATCCAGTAGCTCTCTAAGGACGTTGAGGCCAGTGATGGATGAAATTCCGATCGTACGAATGGGCCAGAGGTGCCTGGGAAACCCCGTTTGGCAAATTCATCGTCCACTTCGTTCCCTGTCACGAATGGGCGACTACCCATAATAGCTGTAGTTTGTTTCTTCTCGCTGATTCAGCCAAGGTCTTGTTGCATTCCAAAACTAGCCTAGAAGCCACTCTATGGGTGCGAAGTGCGCCCAGTGCCGCTCGGCTGTCGGTGCAGATATAAATCCACCTACCTCGGTAGTTTAGTCTCAGTTTTCCAGGGCACTGACTTCGGTCTAGAAAACGTTTCGTGAGTCCCTAGGAAAACTGAAAGTTCCACAATGGGTGTGCACGACCAAACTCCGGCTCCGCTAGACTCGCCAGTCTTGAACCCGTTAGTGAGTTTCCCTGGCAGAAGTGGTCGGGAGTCGTTGTTCTCTCAGTCCGTCCTCTGGGTTATCAGGTTGTCAGTGTTTGGAACATAACAGCAGTCGCTATCGCATCCTGCCTCAGTCGGACGCTCGGACTGGCCCATATCAGCAAGCCGATATGCAATATATGCAGCCACTGTTTTAATATGTAGAGGAACGATCCTTACCAGACCCCACGCAAGCAAGTCGTTGAGCCTTGTCCAGCGCAAGACGGGACAGAACCGTTTACGTCGCTGATGATTGGGCGGATCATGGCCGTATAGATCCAGTCCAAAATCGGCGGCCGTAGACCCCATCGGCTTGCAAATACTCTCCTGCATGCCCATAAATATTCAACAGCCTTCTTCACTCGAGTTTCCAGGTGCATTCTCGAGCTCAGTTTAGCTTCGATGTACTTCACTGAGCCTTTCAGGTGCAACGTCCTTCCCAACAGACAACACTCTGGTCCTAGTTTCCGTTTTCTAGTAAATGAACCAATTCGTTTTTTCAGGTATCACCTATCACCCTGAGTTCCTCGACTTGACACCAGTGAGTCATGATGGTAAGTGCAGAGCTCTGCAGCTCACATAAGGTGACCGCATGTTTGCCAAAAGTCACAGCTGCCAAGTTGTCTGCGTAGGCTCGTTCAACTCGACTATCAAACTGTCCACTACCAGGAACCAAAGAAGCAGAGACAGTACTCCACATATATGATGAATTTTCTTTAGCTGAATCGGCTTTTCCATGGATAATTTAAGGAATTACTAGTATTGCTTTATATAAAAAAAGTAAATAAACTTCCTAATCAATACACAATCATGCAGCAATCTATTGACACTTTCATCAAGCCGCAACTCGAAAACTTTTAAATGTGACTTAACCACTTTTTGAACTGACCCCTTCAATTATTTAGGAGATAATTCTAACATTTGTATTAGAACTCGTCATTCCACTTGAAAATGCCATATTTCAGCAAGTTATTCAGAATTTTTTCCAAAATATTCAACCCGAATTGAGTATGTTCTAATTCAAACAATTCAGTTACGGTAGACATTTCTGAAATACAAATTGTCTTAATTGATCGTTACTTAATTACATATATTCAATGTGACAATAACGAGGTAAATTAAGTATATACCATGTTTTCAGAAATACAGAGAAATAGGGAATTCTACAAGAATGCTGACGTTCGACCGCCATTTACATATGCTTCCTTAATACGACAGGTAAGAATATCAGAAATACTAAAGGAAGAATGCAAAAATTGGTTATGTATCTCGAAAACGGCCATTTTTAGCGTATTTTGATATGATTACTTTTCGTCCAAATGGGAATTTTCATCAAAAAAGCCATAAAGTGTACAGGGAAAAAGTCAGGTTCATTTAAATTCGTAAAGAGTACACAGTGCGACCTCTAGCGAAGACAGTAAAATTTCTCAATCTGCAGTACACCAACTTTAATGCAACGTTGAAAAATGTTTACCATATTTAAGAATATTCAATTTCAAAATTTAATTCCAACCGAAAACTCGAAAACTGCTAAACGTTTGCTCACCTATATTTATATAGTCTTTTTGTACTAATTTTAAACGTTCTATCGAGTGTTTAGGTCTTCCTACAAAACCTAAAATAGCCTGTATAGTATATAAACAAGTTTAGAGTTTCTTCGCCAAGCGGATCACAATTGATAAATATATATTTCCTCTAATACATTAGCCAATGCAAGCAAGCCAACGTTTGTGAATAAAATAGTGTTATTCATACCTCGGTGGAAAACTACAGGCCGTACTTTCCATCTTGATACATAATATAGTTCACATTGACTTTGATAAAATGTCATCGTTAGTCCAATGTCAACTAAATAGTAAAAGTTTTATTTTTACAGTCTATAATAGAATCTCCTGACAAACAATTGACGTTAAATGAAATTTACAACTGGTTTCAAAACACATTCTGCTATTTTAGAAGAAATGCAGCGACATGGAAGGTATTGTAAAATCATTTATTTTATGTTGACGATATTTGTGTACATCTTGGGGACGTTAAAATGTACAGGATGTTCAAAGTCTATACTTGTACATAAAATTTATTTTCAGATAAACAATTTGAAGATAATTCACCTAACTTTATTGACAAATAATTTAAGTGAAGATATTTTAACTCTTTCTTAGAGGGAGGCTCACATGGAACCTCCCCAAAGATTACTTCTTAACTCATGATGTGAGAATATACACCATTCTTGGATCGTGATTTGCTTTATTCTTTTGATTCGAGATTGTAAATGCACAGAGATTAATTTAAGAAGAAGAAATCTGAATGAATAGGTCGTAAAAAAACATGAAGGAATGAATAGGCTTAAAACATTGTGAATTATTCATCAAGGCGACAAGAGATCCAGTTTTGGATGTATTTCGTCATTTACTTAATTTACTTTTCATCGACCCGCATTCCCATTCTGAAGAGAATCATTCTATTTAGGGAATGAAGAAATCACATGTTGCCTGAAATCAAGCACATCAATATGTAACCATGGCAACCGGAACAAAGGTCACCAAATGAACGCTGCTATCAAACAAGACTTAGATCAAGATAATTAATTATTTCAATAAAGCAGCTACATTCAATCATAGAATAGATAGTTTCTGAAAGCGTGTTAGAGAAAAAGTATTCCAGAGTAAAACAACAATTCGGGAAAAGTATGGAAGGATAAATAGGCGCGTTATCACTAAAGCCATGAATCTGCCAAAAAGATTAAAGAACTATTTCTGGTAGTCGCTGTACGCTGACCGATATTTGTTTACATTAATACTTCCACAAATTTGCAATACAAAATAAAAATCATCATATTAATAAAGAAGGCATAATATTAATTAAACCCCTATAGAAAAGTTTTTGACGACAACAAATATATAGGCATGATATACTGCAAAATATCTAGCTTTCACACTATTTTTGAATCGTGTTTTGCTTAATTCCATTTTGGCACAAGTATGATATACAGGGTGTCCTCGAACTGCGTGGCCAAAATAAAGCCGAAGATTCTTTGATTAGAAAAAAAGTTGATGAGCCTTTTTACTTTTGCCTCAAGTGTCTTGTTTACCCGGTAGAGGGCTTCAAAATAGCAAAAATAATTTTGTTTTTTCGGTATAACTTGAGAACGTGATAAAGAACTTTCACAATATTTAGCAGGTGAGTTACTGTCAATAATGGCCATTTTTGAGAGTGGAGCACAGAGCCTTAGAAACCATAGAAATGACTCAAACTTGAGGATGTAACGGGAAAAGTGTCCAGAACTTTTTTGTGGTCAATTTAATTCACTCGATATTTTTTTGTAAATAGCTTATCTAATTTGAAAACTTTTCTTACTCTTAGAAAATTTTGATAAAATCAACGGATTAGCTTGAAAAAATTAATTTTCGAGTCTCTGCAATTTTGGCTTACTAATTTTACTTGATTAAAATACCTCAGTTGCCTTTGCTTTACGAATGTCATTTTGGCATTTGAAGAATTTATTCTCAAAACTGTCAGTTTTTACTTTGCTTTCCGTAAAAATTTTATAAAATTATGGCTCAAAATTTCACTAACACTGAAATGGTTGATATGTTATTGAGTTATGGACTTTGTCGTTGCAATGGCCGGAGAAGGGAAAGATATCCGCATCGCAGAATTCCAAATCGGCAAAACTTCGCGAAACTGGCAAATTTGAAGCAAATCGCAGAGAAACTGGACGCAGACGGACAAGAAGGACGTTAGAGCTCGAAGAAGCGATACTGGAAGCGGTTAAAACTGAACCTGGGATAAGCACACTACGTTTGGGACTTCGTTGGAGCCTCAAAATCATTAGTTCATAATGTACTGAAAGAAGAACTGTTGTATCCCTATCATATTAAAACAGTTCAAGACTTATTGCCCATGGATCCAGGTCATCGGCTAGATTTCTGTCGGCTTATTGTCCAAAGACAAAACGCAAACCCCAATTTTTGTAGAAGAATTCTGTTCACGGACGAAGATACTTTCACGAGATGTGGTCTTTTTAACCTCCATAATGAACATTTCTATGCTGATGAAAATCCTCGTGAAACGGAAGTTACATATTTTCAGAATCAAACTAAAATCAATGTTTGGGTTGGAATTGTGGAAACTGGACGCAGACGGACAAGAAGGACGTTAGAGCTCGAAGAAGCGATACTGGAAGCGGTTAAAACTGAACCTGGGATAAGCACACTACGTTTGGGACTTCGTATTGGAGCCTCCAAAATCATTAGTTCATAATGTACTGAAAGAAGAACTGTTGTATCCCTATCATATTAAAACAGTTCAAGACTTATTGCCCATGGATCCAGGTCATCGGCTAGATTTCTGTCGGCTTATTGTCCAAAGACAAAACGCAAACCCCAATTTTTGTAGAAGAATTCTGTTCACGGACGAAGATACTTTCACGAGATGTGGTCTTTTTAACCTCCATAATGAACATTTCTATGCTGATGAAAATCCTCGTGAAACGGAAGTTACATATTTTCAGAATCAAACTAAAATCAATGTTTGGGTTGGAATTGTGGATAACTTTATTATTGGCCCTACCGTTATACCCGATCGATTGAACGGGGAGAACTACTTGAACTTTTTGGAACAAAGGCTACTTGAACTGTTGGAAGACTTGCCCTTACACTTTCGTCGTGGCCTGGTTTATCCATAATGGTGCACCTCCTCATTTCACATTAGCTGTGAGGCGACATTTGAATGCGGAATATCCAGATCGCTGGATAGGTAGAGGACACGATGCACCAGTGAACTGGCCGGCCCGCTCCCCTGATTTGACGCCCTGCGACTTCTTTCTATGGGGCGCTTTGAAGTCGAAAGTTTATACAGCTCCAGTAAACACACGAGAGGAATTGTTGCAACGAATTAATCATGAAGCGGATTTATTGAAGAATGATCCTGAAGTACTAGCCAGAGTTCAATCCAATTTCTTGAAACGAATTAATTTGTGTATTCAGGAAAATGGGCAACATTTCGAACAATTGATGCCTTAGCGATTCCCAAAAAAGTTTTGTTGTTTCTTTTAATTTAGCAGTTGTTTTTCCTAAATAATCACATCGTTTCCCCATTTCTATTGTTTTTATTATTCGTGTTTTACCGAGATATTAACCATTTCAGTGTTGGTGAAATTTTGAGCCATAATTTTATAAAATTTTTACATAAAGCAAAGTAAAAACTGACAGTTTTGAGAATAAATTCTCCAAATGCCAAAATGACATTAGAAAAGCAAAGGCAACTAAGGTATTTTAATCAAGTAAAATTAGTAAGCCAAAATTGCAGAGACTCGAAAATTATTTTTTTCAAGCTGATCCGTTGATTTTATAAAAATTTTCTAAGAGTAAGAAAAGTTTTCAAATTAGATAAGCTATCTACATAAAAAATATAGAGTGAATTACATCGACCACAAAAAAGTTCTGGACACTTTTTCCGTTACATCCTCAAGTTTGAGCCATTTCTATGGTCTCTAAGGCTCTATGCTCCGCTCTCAAAAACGGCTATTATTGACAGTAACTCACCTGCCAAATATTGTGTAAGTCCTCCATCACGTTATCAAGTTATACCGAAAAAACAAAATTATTTTTGCAACTTTGAAGCCCTCTACCGGCTAAACAAGACACTTGAGGCAAAAGTAAAAAGGCTCATCAAATTTTTTTCGAATCAAAAAATCTTCGGTTTTATTTTAGCCACGCAGTTCGAGGACACCCTGTATATGGAAAAAAAGGAAGAAAATTATCCACAAATGTAGGGGCTATGAATCATTTGAACGAAACATGTAGCTTTGAAATTGATGAGGTAACATTTTGCACTCATTCAGATTCATCCTTGTGACAATTAGTGTTCCGTGAGTTGCATAGACAAACTGGAAAGATTTTCAGTTGACTTCCATCCAAATTATGAGAAAAATTAAAACCTGAAATGTAATGTACTTGTATTTAAAACGAAGAAGTCATATTTTTTAAGACAGAACTCCTCTAGTAGACTTCATTTCATTGGACCTCTTACAATATTTTGATGATGAACATCCTGTATAAATTTAATCTCGAATTTCACATTACAATTTAGGTTCATACAATGATGAAGTTCGAGATAAAATAAGCGTTTTTAATGTTGAACTAATAACATAAACTTATTTGTTCACCCTAATATCTAGTGTGAAACAGTATGTAATTTGTTGGTAAAGTATTCTATGTGTATTGAAATAATTTACAATTTACAGGATATTAAAATGCTTATAGCTTGCATGCCTGTTCATAATTCAATGTGACTTTCGTTTTATTGAAATTAAGTATATTACAGAAAACTTTATTTTACGGCAGTTTACTTTTTTTAAGAAGTCAACACTTAGAAGCTTCAGCAGTGCAATAATCTAACGTTCTTATTTTTTGTTAAATCCCCCTTCTGGAAGTTTGAAAACTTACCAGCTACTTAATTTTCAATAGATACCTTGGTACGAGAAGCAGTGTCCGGAACAAATCGATTCAATCCGTAATTGAAGCATACTGTTGGCACCACTGTACAATTTCAATTTTCACATTCTCCGATATGTTTTACAACATCTCTCACGATGATTAAGTTTGTGGTACCGAAATTCGGTGAGTCGAACCAACAAAAGTCTTCTTTTATCATTAGGGCGTGTCGTTATTAGTATGGTCTTTGATTATTTTCATACAACTCTCATGGTTTATACATCGATAAGAAATACAGGGGTACATCAACAAATCGGCTTAAATGCTAGATGGTTTTGATTTATATTTTGACTACAGGAGAAGATGACCTATATATAATGTTCGTAGCACTTCATCTGAGCCAGCGGTGGAAGGTTTGGAAATCAGTGCAAATTGAGGAAGCTGAGTATATTCATATATATTTATTTATGCTTTAACAATTCATTCTGTCCTGACCATTTTCCATCCGGATATTATTTACCGAAATACCGTATATATACAGAGTGTCTCACCACAAACTGCATCGATCGATATCTCAAAAGTAAACATAGAATTTTATTGAAAATTTGCCAGCGGACAAGAGTCAATGAGTACTATGTATCTAAAATATTTTCAATATGCGACACTTCCGGTTATACCGTAAGTCGGTGACAACTTCCTTATTTTGGATAGAACACCCTATAATTTATTGCATTTTTGGATTCTACGGAAAATTCTAGAAATATTTCATGTATCATGTCTTATACCTAAATTCAACACTTTTTGAGATATTTTCAATTTTAGAGAACAAATTACAGATGCAGACCAATACTTAATTGACAGTTTCTTCAGAACAGCTGCACATTTCGTAACGCGCTTTTGGCATTTTGCAGTCAAAGACTTAGCGCAAGAAAGTTTCCGATCTTGTATAAGGTGCTTACAAATAATTATTGAAATATTAGTTCAAATAATGCCAAAAACTCTCAAATTGAGACCCCCATTTGTTTTATAGTAGACGTAATCAGCACAACCAATTCCAAAAAAGTAAAGAAAACCCTCTCTAATAACTATAGACATATTGCATCTGGGATCACTGAATCAATGGAGGAAGCAATCAACATCAAGATTCAAAATCGTGAATTACCGGCAATATGAGTCAGCAAAGATCAACAGGTTACCTGCTTGTCTACGTAACACATATATGGCAGACATCTATTGAAAAATATGGGGAATCTCTGACTGTAGCATTGGATATATCCAAAGCATTTGCACAAGTCTTGTACCAAGGCCTTCTTGGAAAACTCGCCTCAACTTTGTCGTTTGCTATCGAATTTTTTCTCAGATAGAACACTCCATGTGGTCGTTGACAGAGTCTCCTCTGGTGTTCCACAGGTCTTGGCACCTTTTTTGTTTCTGCTCCATATAAACGGGCTGTTGGAAGGGATCTCCTGTTCCATCCACAAATAATACACTCCATACCGCATTCTCATACAGAGCCCCTATATCATCCAATGAAGCCAGATGATGGAGAATTAAGTTGTGGAGCAAATACCTACAATTTTTCAAAAAAAGTACCAATGCCTGTCTCCTCTCCCAACATTCCACTGCTAGTTCACACGATATTCTTCGAACATTATGAGTATAACTCTTGTGTAGTCAAAATATTTGAAAAAAATCATTCAATCAGCTGAAAAAAAACTTTTATAGCAATTTCAGTCACAAAAAATACATTTTCATGTCGCTTTCACTTCTAAACCTTCATAAACAGGATCCAGAGGGATATTGGAATACGTCATTATATAACTATGTTTTCTCTTACATCTCCTCACGATTGTGTATAATTTTAGTCAATATATACGGAATTATCACGGAAACTCTAGAAGTTCAATAACGGAAAAATTGATAGTTGGTTAGATCTCCCATTATTCTAACATTGTTTTAACCGTATCCCTCATTCCTTTAATTAAAATACCCAGATGAAACTAGTATTAGCTTAATTCTTGAAAAGTGTAGCGTTAAATTATTGCACTGGATGAAGATTTTAAATTGTCTTCATGGAGTTGGTCAACTCACTGACTCCCTGATGTTTATCTTCCGGTTTGGTTTGTTGTTAGAATGCAGTGCGCCACAACCTGTCTCTCCACAAATGTTTCATGCGCGTGGAGAACGTAAAGGGGGCCGTATGGACGGTGGATGAAGTGGAATTCTACAAGAGAAGGCCGCAACGGTGTTCATCGGGTCCATTAACCCAACCAGTCGTGGGGTACGTCACCGAGGCCCAACAATTTGAATTTTTTCATTTGTACATTGTGTATTTTGTGATTTTTTACATCTTTTTCTAATCTCTTTTTACGTCTTTTTATATATATCTTTTTTACATTATTAACATTGTGTGGCTTGTGTGGCAAAGAGTGAGTGACTGTTTGGCCGGTTCAGTAACAGCATGACAAGCCTATGCTGGCTTGGGCGACTAACTTCAGGAATTCCGGAAAGTATCCATAAGCATCAGGTGTCAATGCCAACGATTAACCTTGACCTTACTTGATTGTGATCTTTCTCTTTCTTGGGTCTGATGGGTGTGTAGAATGCGATACGCACCAATCTGTCACTCCACAAGTGTTTTGTGCGCTACGAAGACGACTTTGGGTCATTCTGGATGGTGGACGATGCTGAATTCGTGAAGCGCCGCCACTTGTCGCGTGGTCGGCCGCGGAAATATGACCCAACCCCATCACCCACTCCACCCTACTGCGCACAGTAAGCACCATTCTAAGCGCGTAACGCCCAGAGCGTTGTGCTGTGCCGTGTGCTGCTGTCTGCTCGGCTGTGCTTAATATTTTCTGTTCGTACCAAGATCGACACGCTTCACAATACATCTTCAAATTTTTGATTCAGAGGTCATATGGTGCACAATCCTCTATCGGAAAGCTTTAATTAAAACTTGGCCTTCTTAGTCTACACATCTCTAACATTATTAAACGAATTATACAATAAATAAAATGGGAATATTCCTCAGAAATTAGAAATTGCTTAATAATATTTTGAGAAGATATAAACCTGATTTTTTTTTTATGGATTTTAATTTCCAAATAAATTGTGATCAACTGTAGATCAGGACGGGTTTTTGTGAAAACGGGCTTGCTTTTAATTCTATAAAGACTATCAAATAATTAAGTATTCAGAAAGGCCATTATGCATTTAGTATGTATCATAGAGGTTTCATTTTCCATTTTTCCAAAAATATAACTGTGGTAGCGTAGTATGGGATTGTGAACAATCCCTTAGAAAAATAATGTTATTTAATTAAAATAAGAAAAGCTTTGAAATATTTATATTTTACAAATGATGTGAGAATTTTCTTGAAATTGTAAAGAATAACAGAATATAATATGAAATGATCTTTTATATTTTCAAACTGTGATTAGGATTTCACCCAAATGAAGAAGAAAACATATGGTTTCCTTAACGTTGATTAGGTACGATCTCACTATCTATAATTACGTACCAATACAGTTGCTTATCGGATTTTTTCTTAATCTTTGATTATTTCTAATTATACTGATATTTGAAGCTTCATAGTTATGGAAACAATTCACACAAAAACAATGTTAGGGGACAATTCCAAGACAGACAATTGAGACTGTTCACAATTTGGTAACCATTTCTTCAATTAGGTAAATGTTTATATGGTGTGCGGCAAAATATACCCAGCCATGGAATATTGTTTCAATTGTGTTATTTCTTTGACAACTGTCAAAAGTAAATTTTTCTATCAAAGTAGAACGATACAGAATTTTGTTATATAACATAATTCGCATCAAGAACGGGCGGAAATTGTTAAATTGTATTTCCAGAACTTTTCTTCGATAATTTTAACTTAACACGCTTTTAGGAGAGCTCGGTCGAAGAGCTCCACACGGAGAAACAGTTCGTCGTTTAGCAAACGCGTATTTACAGAATGGCACAGTGATGTAAAGCATACTAGAAGACCCCGTTCTGATGGTTCAAACGAAAATATTGAGCTATTTCGGGCTGACGTTCAGGCAGAACCAACAACGTCCACAAGAAGACGTCCGGTAAGGGTTCTTTAGGAAGAATTCTGCACTTAGACTTGCGTATGTATCCATACAAAAATGTGTTCAAATTACTGAACCTGAGACGTTTGCAACAGGTACAAATCGTTATGAACTTATTGGAGGCAGAACCCAATTTTTGGCGGAATTTGGTAACGAGCGATGCAGCAAATTTTTGCCTTTCTGGTCGTGTTAACAAGCAGAATTATCATTTTGTGGATCAAAAAACCCTCGTTTCATTCAATAGAATGTGCAATTTGATCAAAAAGTCGTTGTTTGGAGTGCAATACGCTCCAAACGAATCATTGGATCCTTCTTTTTGGAAGATGCCAGGGACAATGCAGTTACTGTTAATGAGGAATGGTATCGAACAATGATACGTGAATTTCTGCAACAACAGTTGGAAGAATTTGGCATGGAAAACTTCTGGCTGCTCTCAAAAAATGGAGATGTAGAGACACCGCCTCATTCTCCTGATTTGATGGCACCACATTTTTTCTTGTGGAGATACTGGGAAAATGAATCGCCCACAAACGTCAGAACACTCAAAGGCAAATATTCGTGAAGAAATTGCGCAAATTCCTCCTGCAATATTGCGAAAAGTTATGCTACACGCTCAAAATACAGTTGCGTCATTGTCTGGCTTGTCATGGCGGTTATTTATTCGATGTAGTTTTTCATAAATAATTTTACATTACATTTGCGCTTAATTGGGTATATTTTGCCGCATCCGGTATTGCCCAGTACACCGATATCGGTCGTTTTCGATTATATTTACGTTTCACCCCTTCTCATCCCACCCCTGGCATCCCCAGGGCTGAACTTGGACTTAAACGGCATCAGTAATGTGTCACAGTTCATCTCAACCACCCCTACAACTATGAAATCGACACTTTTGATCATTTGTACATGTCAAACATGCTTCAGAATTCTCTAGTGGCAATTTAATTCCCAAAGACTATGTCTATTATAATATGTTAGTTCAGTAGATTCTTGTAGTCCTAAAGTTGAACGTTGAGGAAGGCGTTTCGGAATTCTTAACTCTTCCGGTATCATATCAATGTCAATCTCAATTCCCATTCACTTGGATCCTTCACCAATGATGACCAAGAGAAGGTTTTCTGAGCGAAATACCCATTAATCTTAAAGATTTTGTAAACAGTAGACTTTAGTGGAATGTACCCACAACTCACTATAGGAAATTAACCAAATTCTGAGTCATTCTTGTAATATTACAATAAATCGAAGGATTACATAAATACCATTAAGTACATAAAAAGGTTTACTTATACATTTTCGAGTAATTCTCACTAATCATTTACCATAACCAATAAAAATTCATTTCTAAGTTTGTGACAATGTCGATCGAAAGTACAAACAGAATAACCTTACCAATAATATAAAAATACTGTGTTGCTTATTAGATGTACAGCATAGTATTGGTTACAATTTTTGCTTTAATATTAGAAAAGATTAGCTAAAATTTAAAAAGCCGAAGGCGACGCACACAACACACAGTTGCTTTGCTTGCATACGTATATTATCTGCATGACACTCCCTGACTTTCCTTAGGTCCCACGGAAAAACACGTCTCATATAAATTAAACTATAATATACAGAGTGTTCTCGTATTGCATGGACAAAATATAACATTTCAAGATCAGTATAAGTTTACCACACTTACCTATGATATCATGCGATTGAATCTCATTATGCGATAACTAAACATAAGTGCGGATATGTGGACCTGTACTTCTACTTCTCGTGTACTTAAACTATTGGTAGCACACCATCTAGTTTGCTGCTTTTTAATTTCGAAAGCTGCCAAAACGAAGTTATTTAACGTTTCACTCATCACCTTTACTGGGCAAAGGTTTTTAACCTGTGGTGATTCGTGACGCCTAATCACATATCAAAAAAAATTTCAGTGCTTTTCAAAACTTGAACATTCTTGGATCTGCAAGTGAAGAATTATCAAACGAAGTCCGTGAGTTTTTACCTTGCATCTGCAAGATCTGGAATGTAGTTTTCGCGAGTATTTCCTACCTCTAGAAAAAATTAAAAATTGGGTTAATTGATAACTTAAAAGAATTGACAGCAGCTTGATTGACATATCTACAGGTAGTGCACTAAAACTTCAATTCATGGAAAATTCGAATCCATGTACGAACGAATTGACAGTCTCAATTTCATTCCCCATCACTTGTTTATGTGAAAAAGCTTTCTCAGCACCTATGTACCTAAAAAAATGACCCAGAAACCGCATAAGAAATTTAGAATGTAACCGCCGAATTCATCTTTCAGAAATGAAATCAAATATTGAAAAGCTAATTGCTAAAATTTAAATTGCGATTTTTGAATGTTTTTTCATTTGAGAATCTAATGAAATATTTCGTAATTTCTGAATAATTTTGTGTATTGTTTTGACGATCAGAATCGTAGAAATGACTCAGAGTCATGATTAAGTGGAGGTCAGCAATAGTCTAAAGGTAAAGTACATAGAAATTGTCTCAAACTGCAGATTTATCAAAATAATAATGCTATTGCACACTCAATAAGTCCAACAATATAAATGTTCAGTTGACTCGTACGTTATGTTCTAGACTTTTGTTTGTTGGTTTATTGATCCACTGAGATATTTCTTCCTCCATCGTCGGTTTGATAATGTTTCAGGTTGCAATTCAGAAAACGTGATTTATCTGTATTTTTACTGAAACTTGTGACTTATTATTACCTTGTATTGAAAATATGTAATTGCGCCAAATTACGAATGTAGGAATCATGTTGAAGGAGATATGATTATAATTGTATTTCTAAGATTATACTTGAACGGAACCCATGCAAATATTATTAGAACATTTTAAATGAGGGCAAGGGGAAAAATTCCTGAAAAATAAAATGTGACATTTGTGATGTACCATCTTTAAATAGAACGCATTGAAATTTTCAGACTGATATGTCATTCAGTTCCGTTTTGACACCCATCGAAAGCAAGCAACCTTGAAAATTTTTGTAAACTTGGAAATAAAGTGAATTTCGCGTCTTGATTGAACATTATTTCTTGCGTGGAAAAACCTTACGCAAACCAAAGCTTCGCTAGTTAAACATTATGGGGACCATCGATTGGAATGATTCACAAGTGGTTTACAGATTTTTGTTGTAGTAGTATGATAACAAAGGACGCCGAACGTTCTGGTCGTACAATTCAGGTTACAATGTCAGAAATCATCGATAAAATCTGATGTATGATATTGGACGATCGGCGAGATAAGGTGCACGAGATTTCTGAGGCTATGGTCATCTCAATCGAAAGGGTACGGAACATTTTGCATACATTTTTGAATATGAGAAAGCTATCTGCCAGATCGGTGCCTCATTTGTTGTCTATTGACAACAAGCGCGCCGGGTAACAACTTCAAAGGAGTGTTTGGCGATGTTCAGCGCGATGAGGAATACTTTTTGCGCTGTTTCGTAACAGTCGACGAAACATGGATGCATCACAACATACCAGAGACCAAAGAACAGTCGAAAGAGTGGTCTTGTCCTGGCGAATCGAAGTCGAAAAACCCAAAGTGGGTTTTGGCTCCAAGGATGAGGAGATTTGGCTCCAACGATGAGATTATCGTTGAAACAATCGCCTATTTTGGAGGATTGTCGAAATCATATTATTTGGAAGGGATCGAAAAATTTGAAAAGCGGACGAAGTGTGTCGGGCTACAAGAAGATTATGTTGAGAAATAAAATAAGTGTTGACCAATTAAATCATTTCTTCTTTCATGTTTCAGGGACTTTTTACCTTGCCCTCGTAATGATTGAGGCTACTTCACCAGTTGACAATCCGATTATGTAATCGGAAGTTCTCAGATGATTAGTTCATTTTTAGTAGAAAAGGTGACAATGATCCAAATTATTGTGAACTTTTGATTTTTTTGTAAATACTTCTTTTTCTTTTCGCTCTCTTTCGGCGGAACTAAGCGCGTTCACCGCGCCCTTTTTTGGCATATTTCGAGTAACTTTTCAATGAAATCATTGGTCTAATGATTCATTATTGGATAAAAAAGAAAGAAACCATTTTCAAAACTTAGAAATCAATCA
The DNA here is from genome assembly GCA_958510875.1 of Endomychus coccineus. Taxonomy (NCBI): domain Eukaryota; kingdom Metazoa; phylum Arthropoda; class Insecta; order Coleoptera; family Endomychidae; genus Endomychus; species Endomychus coccineus. The sequence goes on along the minus strand of OY294071.1, from coordinate 4,215,294 downwards.
AATTAGATATTTTGTGTAGTAGTCTAGTAAAATAAAAAATAGACAAGACCAAAAACCCGTGTCGATGATGAATAGGTACTCAGAGTTAGAAATGCAACAAGTTTACCGTCCAAACATAAGTAAGGCCCTACACAAAGAGTGACACATAGGCAAGTCCACTATACATCAGAAACTTTACGAGCTATCGAACATCCATTACAAAACAGGAATTAAAATTGATTCAAGCACGTTTTCAAATTTTGATCATGTTAGATACTTTTCAAATAAAGAACCAGGCAGATTGTCATATTTTTATTTTAATCTTGAGTTGTCTGAAACCTCAAGTTATAACAAAATCTTCGAAACTTTTAATTCTTATGAGAATTTATTTTCCTCCAATCTTTGAAAAATACTCTGTATCAAATACTACTGAAACATTTTTACAACCTTCAGGATGACTCGATTCCAATTCTTGTGAGATATCATCAATAAATTCTAATACGGGAATTTCATTCAATGTGAAGCTCGAAATTCTTAATATTTTGTAATCTCTATATACAATAGAATGATATGAATAGTTGTTATGATATTTAGCAAAAACTACAAGACTGTTCTTTTTATTCAATCTCAAAAGCGAAGGAAATTAACATTATTGATCGCAAATACTTATGTACATCTTACTGGGAAACAATTCTTAACATTTTTTTAATTTCGGTTATGTTGTCTAATGTCGTGATCCCATCGTTCAATTTTTGGTCAATTGCACTATTAAACGGGTTCGGAAGTTTTTTGAGTAATTCAGTGGGATAAATGATCAATTTATTATTTCATTATATCATTAAAATATATCAAAATGACTCGTATTCAATATTTTTCCTAATTATGAATAAACGTATTTGTTCTGGGAAGATTTTCAAATCCGTCAGTCTCTCCTAAAACAATACTCATTTCCATGAGGTTCTAGTAAAATATCAAAGGTGGTCCAAATCGTAAGTTCATTAGAATGAAACACTGCTAAACTTATCCTGATCTTGAGAAAAGTATCTGGTATCTTGTTATAAGTCCACGCAGTAAAGGGTCATTCTATATAATGTGAATATCAATTACATAATAAATAATCTGCAAACATTTCATTTGGAAATCAAAAGGAATAGGGATTTAGAACATCTTCGAGTAACCACGTTTTTACTGAAAGTACAAAGTCTAATTAATAAGTTAATACACATTATACTATCCCAGCTGAAACCATCGATTGCCTCATCAATAATAATCTTATTGAAAATAGCATGTAAATGATGCCAGCAGATGCACACTTGATGTTGTGAGGGGGTTTTAATCACGTAAACTTCACAGGGGGGATTTGATGATCTAATTCAATTTTCTAGCGTGGTAATATAGCATGCCATTTGTAATTGTGAATGCTCAGAAAGCCGCAAATGAAAACGAAATTGTATATTTGCCTAAATTGGAAATACAACTTTACACAATAAACATAGCCTTGGAGTAGATAATGAATATATCATCATCCACATGAAAATTTAGTCAACGATTTTACTGCCAATCTAATAACCTTGTCTGGTAAAGCTGCTGAAATTGTTCAGAACGTGTCTTAGTTGATATCAAGTACCATTTGAGCGAGTTATTTGCATGGAAAGTATCAGGATAGATAGTAAATTTTGAGACTTAGAAATGCTATTATTACTGTACAAAAAAGTCTAAATACGAGTCTCAAAATAATTATCCCAAACCTGTCAGGGTCAGAAAACTTTCTTCCACATTGAAAATTTGATAGGTTTTCACTATATTATTCTATATTAGGCAATATATCTATAGGCAGAAATGAAAAATACACTGAAGTTGTCCAATCACAACCTGGCAGTTGAGGCGAATACCAAAAGAAGTAAATAAGCAATAAAATGGAAGTGTATAGCGTCTGTTTTGTCTTCCGCAACATCCATCGCTTCTGCCGGTAATGTTTTATTTATCAATATTTTTGAACACTATTCAGTGAAACGAAGTAGTTAATTATATATATCTTGACATTTGAGCACCCATTATTCGCGCAGCGACGTCTAGTGGGCAACATTACAATTTCGAAATCCTTGTACTCAAATCAACTATGTAAAATATCAACAATTATGGTATTTTAAAAGGAAAGTGAATTAGAACTTTGTCACATTACAGGCTGACGTTCAAAAATCCAAATAATTGATTCGGTAACTAAGTTGCTGTTGAGTAAGCCACAGTTTCCGTAACTTTTCCTTTGATTCAGAATCTACCAATAATCTGCTACTCTACTAATTATTATTGATGACACTCTTTTCTAAAACTTCACGTACATTATTTTTTATTTGGATTAATCCTATTCTCATGTATTTGCCATTGCAACTTTAGGGAAAATAAATTTTCATTTATTAATCACGACTTCGAATCATCAGTAAAAACGCCGATTCTGATGCAGGATGTTCTATGTAAACTTCAGCAGTGTACTGACGCGGAAATTATTCCAAAGAAAGGTGTCTCAGGCTCGATGCCTCAGGGTTACTATGAGCGATCAAAAAGTACAAATCAAAATTGACATTTAGGCTTCAAATGGAACAACTTACGCTCAATTTTGCACTGAAAATATTCCTTTTGGAAAGTTCGAAAAACCGGATATGACGTCATAAGAAATATTTTTCCCAGATACATACATACCTACTTTATTGGATATTTTGAAAGATTGCGCATTTCTGATACACTTTCTTGCTAAGGAGTTTTTCCATTAAAAAGTTACTTTTCATTAAAAAGTCAAAACATGGAAATGGCTTGGCCTAAATTTTGTCGGTGAAAATCGAGTTAATGGCTTTATTAGGTATCCACGAAAAACAACTGATAGCTTGGGCGTTGTAAAATATTTTACTTGTCAATACTGAAGTAGCTAACATAACGTTAGTTCATATGCTTGCCAATTAAATTATTCAATAATAACAACACATGGTCAAAAAGTTGATATGTGGTTGGTAAATGGAGAAGCCCAAAAAAATCCTGGATGTTTGTTTCTGAAAAAAATATTTTTATGACGTCATATCTGGTTTTCGAACTTTCCAAAAGCAATATTTTCAGTGCAAAAGTGAGCTAAAGTTGTCTCATTTGAAGCCCATATGTCAATTGTTGTTTTGTGCTTTTCGATCGTTCATACTAAGCGTGGGGCCATCGAGTCAGAGACACCCTGTACATTCATTATCTTTGCTTAATTGTTATGAAATATGTCTTTTGTAATTAACTCATTTCACTTCATCTTTTCTGAAGAATATTTGGATTTATCAGCCCTACCTTAGAGCTTTGGAATTCATGCAAGCAAATAAAACAGGAACTTTCGAATATTCAAAAAAGTCAAGTCCATCCATTTATATACCTGGGAAATATACTAACAATAAGCACTACGAGAAAATAAGATTTCAAAACGCGAAATTTGAAAAACGGCTTGTATTGACCCCAAAGTTGTGCATATATATCCCTAGGATGTGTTTCACAAAAGCTTAAAAAAATTAGTGTGCTCTATTGAACAATATGTTTTAAGCAATAAACAAGCTATTAAATTGTTAATTTCCTCAAAATCGTTTAAAACCGAAAATAAAGAGTAGATTTCGGGTTTTGGGTAAAAATGAACAACCTAATTTCTTAACATTGTTTTCGGAAATGCATATTGCGGTTGAAATTTTCCATGGGTAGAGAAAAATTTTCAGAACTGGTTATCCAATCGATTTAAGATCTTATGAAGTATAAAAATACAATCCTTTCTGTGGGGAAATGTGTTTTTCCAAAAGGCATATTTTCCGAGTTATGCATGATAAACTCAAATAAATGATGTTCAAATTGTAGGAAATTAAATATGATGAATATCTGAAAAAATTCAAGTGAGCAGTCGGAAGCTTTAGTTTTTTTTGAAAACGCATATTTTCCTAAATATCGTCGATTTTCAGAAAGCGCGCGAATATTTAAATTTTTCCAAATTGTTCATCGATCCATCGAAAATGTCAACCGTCTATTACGGGAAAATATGTATTTTCCGGAAACAATGTTAGGAACATAAATTATTAATTTTTACCCAAAAAACCTAAATCTACCTTTTGTTTTCGTTTTCAAATGATTTTGAGGAAATGAACAAATTATTGGTTTGCTTATTATTTATTGCAAATTGTCTAATAGGGCACATTCCAATTTTTCTTGCCTTTTGTGGTTTGACCCTTAAGATAGATAGGCACAACTTTTGGGCCAATGCAAGCTTCTTTTCAAATTTCGCGATATTTTGCGGACAACCGTTTCATTAAATTGGCAAATTAACAACTAATTTGGTAGGAATTTGAATTTTTTTCGAATATTTTTCAGCTCAAATCATAAGTTGCTCTATTCACCACCGCTTCATTTTACAATCTGTGAAATACCGTTACGAAAATGTCCACAGTATTCTATTTGTTTCTAAAAACTGCCATTTCTTTCTCATCAATCATTTCAAATGATCAGTACTTTCTTCTGGACCCTGTACTTCATATTTTGATACGTCATTGTTATATTTCAAATGCTTTTCAGTTGTAAAATATATTACAACAAGTAATTTCAAGCAATCTTAATGAATTAACTTCATCACAATGGTAAACAATTTTGAAATTGGTCCTTGTTATGTCTAAACCATTTTTATGATCTGTATATCAAATTTATTTTTCTCGAAACACAAAGAAACAAGGCGGAAGATAACCAAGAATAACTATTATTATATTCATGTGATAAACGCTGAATATCCCAAAGCTTCCAAGTGAAATATGCAGATGATTAAACTATTCAAGAACAGATTCAATAATCTAATTGTCCTTAATTTCATTTAACCATAAACATGAATGCATTGTGATATAACGTGGTGAATGTGAATTAAGAAATTAAATAACTATCTTTTTAAATCAATCAAAGCAAAAGTATCGATTATGCAATATGGGAGACGATCCAATTCAGATGTCCACCAGCATCCTCTCTGGTATACAATAAAAGCAACTATTCATAGTTTTATGAAGAATACTGAATAGGTGCAGAGTGCACAGTGATCCTGATGAAAGGTTTCTCGGGACAGGGAAGTAGGTTGGTGGTACATAACAAATTCAGAATCATGCATGGCCTTGAACTGTTATTCGGATACACAACATTCTTCAGAACAGATTATATCTTGACAACAGTATATGGAAATAAGGAAATAATTAGTTGTATTGTCAGATGATATATCAGAGAACATACGACAAGAATTTCATCCGGATACCAAGCCTCCTGAAAAGCATCAAAATAATTCCTGGAATCCAAAATACTACAGCAGAGCCTCCGCCTTTTTTATGTTTTGACTACACGAGTAGAAAACATATAATGTTCGTTCTTAGAACATGGTGTAAACCAGCGGGGGAGTATTGGGGGAGGAGGTAGGCTTTGGATTTCTTCTTGGAATTTTGGAGGTTATATGCATCAGGAAACACCTCACTATGCAAGGAGATCCACAACTTCGCCTTTCGATAGAAAAATTAAGTCTGGCGTAAAGAAATTAGGCAAGGTCTCGAGTCTTAGCAACGAAAGTGTGACCGACCAAACTGAGCTCGTCCAATCTGCCTACCTGGAATCGCTCGTGGTGAAATTTATTTCCGATGAGCACTGACCGTGAAAATATCTATAAATGGAAATCGGCCACATTTCTACGATGTTCTGGAGACGAATTCATAAGTGTGGCAATCAACCAAACGAATAGCTCACTTCTGAATAGAATCTGAGAGCTTCAGCGTATGTTTTGGGGCTGAACTCCAAGCGTATGAATCTGTGCTTTGTATATCATGAGGTGCTGCTGAGGTGTGAAGTAGCTCTTGGCACGTGTTAAAAAAGCAACCCTCTGGGAAGCAACCCTCGCAATGGATCTCACATGAGAGGGTGGAGTTAGTGGTGATACTGAGCATGGATATTGATGACTTCATGGGAACATTTTTAACTGGCATCGTCGTATCATGGATCGTGGTATTTGCCTTCTTGAAAAATGTACAACCCTAAATTCTTGTTACATTAAGCCCTACTGGATTATCAGATCCTCATTACAACAATCTTGCCAGATCTTCATTCATTCACTGTATCGACCTGTCTCACTCCGTTTGATGATACAGGAAATTCAGAGGAAAAACGGTATGAAGTGTACAATTATCCGCAAAGCTGTAGACGGGGTAGGTCACTTCCTATAGAGTGTTGATATGGAACAGAAGCAAAGTTGATGCCAAAAGCGATCACTGTGAAACACCAGCGTTGATAGCTTTTTTATCGGAGGAGATTCCGTCAACCATAACATGGAGTGATCTATCTGAGAGAAAAATCGATAGTAAACGACGAAGACAGGTCATATCTATACTTTGTACATCATGAGGAGTTACTGGGATGTGAAATAGCTCTTGACCCTGAAACGAAAACCAAGTTTCTGTGAAGCAGTGTTGTTGGTGATACAGAGCATAGATATGGGGCACTCCATAGGATTAGTTGTAGCTGACAGACAATCCTGACATCATCAAATTAGGAATTGTGGGATTCGCCTTCCTCGAAAAAATACAAGGTTGAGTTATGATTGCATCAAACTACTAGAGTGTCAGATCTCTATTTCAAAATTCTTGCCAATTCTGCATTTCTTGAATCCACCTGTCTCTGTCTTGCACCCCCGGCTGCATCGAATAATGTAGGGGCTCCAGAGGAGAAAGCGATTTGTAATGTACCATCATCCGCTAAGCCGTGGAGATCAATGGTGTGAAGTAGAAACAAATTTGGTGCCAACACATATCTCTGTGGAACAACAGCGTTGATAGCCATTATATCCGAGGCAACACCGTCAAGCACTACATCTATCTGATAGAAAACTCGATAGTAAACGACAAAGTTGGGGCTGCAAAGCACATGATGGACTTTTCCCAAGAAGCTAAATGTATTTGAATTGTTATCTTTGTTGATAGTCCAGATAAATAATTCAATATGCATAATACTCCATGATTCCATACAGATTCTGGGCAAGATTCCTCCTTATCATTATTGATGAGATGTTATAATTTAGCCATTTATCCATAATGTCAATGGGTTCTTCATCTTTTGAAGTCAAAAATGTCTGCTAGTGTAATGGTTAGGTATTTTCACCAATGCTTCTGGCATCAGAACCGTCCACCCATGTTGAGAATCCTTATTCTCGATAGGTCATTCATCAGGATCAAACTGGCTTATTCTAATGTATCAATGCCTGACATACTATTGGTAATTATAAAGTTCTAGAAATGAAACTACTAATTAACACTAAATAAATAATGAAATGTTTTTATTATCTACTATTGTTTACATCTGAGCTAAGTTATAAACTAAAGTCACATTGACAGAGAACGGCTTCATACTATAATGACTATACTTGAGTGGAGGGGAATACCATTAGTTACAGAACATTTGAAGAACTACTAAGGATATGATTAATAATTGGTGAATGTTAAATGACCAATCGATCATTTAAAACTACATTATTTTTGTCTTTAACATGTTTGACAATTTCCAATTATTCGAATATATTCAATTTCAAGCCCTTCCGTTCGATATGTAATATTTTGGGATTGTGAGTGAAATGATGGCCATGTTCGATTAGATGATAAGCATACATCGAAACGTTTTTTTCAATCTGTGGCTCCTCATATGTTCTTGAAATCTCTGGTAAAAGCTGCGACCTGTTTGGCCAATATACAAAGCATTATTATTATTATTAATATTCGATTATTAACCGTAAAATAATCAAACCAGTGGTTTCAGCAATATAACCCCCCCTACCACCTTCCTTATATGGGCAGCTAGAAGTTCACAAAGATGATAAACCCATACGTCCTGTGTATTCCTACATTAATGCACGATGTCAGAAATGTGCAAAACGTTTAGTTAATATTATTCAAATATTCACGAATTTCAGTTCAAAATGTAGTATTAAAATTTCTATTTCCAAGTATCCCATCCTCATTGACAATAAATATTATAGGGAACTTATTAGATAGAAATAAGCTTTTACCATTCATAAAGAGGAAATTTTAAGCCTAATCCATTAATGTACGAACCAAAATTATTTTACGGTCAATAATAAATATTATTTCCAACACAGCGGTCTCCCTATGGGGTCCCCTTTATCTCCATTACTAGCAGAAATATTTATGGATTACTTGGAAACACAGGTGCATGCGTCAAAATCGCAACACTTGTTCTTATATTGGTACCGTTATGTCGACGATATCCTTGCATGTTGGATAGGGACAACACGTCAATTAAATACATTTTTAACATATTTAAATAATCTACATTATGACATCGAATTTACAGTAGAAACAGAAATCAACAGTTCACTGAACTTTCTAGACTTAAGTATTTCTCGGACAAATTCTACACGTTTTCTATTTAACACAAAACTACACACACCGACGCTGTTATTCACAAAAATTCCTTACATTATTTATCCTATAAATTAGCTGCCTCCCACTCAATGATCCATCGATTAAGTAATATCCCTCAAAACGCAACAAACTACAACAAATCGCCGTCAACAATGGTTACAATACAATAGTAGACAACATTTTAGAACAAAAATTGAACAAACACATGTTAACTCTAATATATCCTCAACAAAAAATCGAAACTGAACGTCAATATATAAGTTTAACATATATCGGCAAACCAACAAACAATATTTCAAAATTCCTATCGAAACACAATAAAACAGTCGCATATAACATGTCTAGTGATTTGCACAAATTTATAAATAATTCTAGGACAAATAGAGATAAATTTAAAAAATCTGGGGTTTTTATGTTATGTTGTGATGACACTAATGCTTTGTATATTGGCCAAACAGGTCGCAGCTTTCACCAGAGATTCCAAGAACATATGATGAGCCACATATTGAAAAACCGATGCAACGTATGCTAATCATATAATCGAACATAACCACAATTTCACTCACGATCCCGAAATCTTACATATCGAACGAAAGGGCTTAAAATTGAATATATTCGAATCATTGGAAATTGTCAAACATGTTAAAGACAAAAATAATATAGTTTTAAATGATCAATTGGACATTTATCATTCATCAATTATTAATCATTTCCTTAGTAGTTCTTCGAATGGTCTGGAACTAATGGTATGCCCCTACACTTAATAAGTATAATCATTATAGTATAAAGCCATTCTCTGTCAATGTAATTTCAGTTTATAACTTAGCTCCGTTGATGAAACTATGTGTTGAAACATATGTAAGCAATAGTGTATAATAAAAGCATTTATTGTTAATTTAGTATAAATTAGTGATTTTGTTTCCATAACTTTATGAGTTAATTAGGAAAAGAGGTCATTGATCAAAATTATAGCATCACCAAGTAAAAAATTATATAATGTATTAAAATCCATACTTAATAAACTAATAATGGAAGAATGTTTTAATTTGAGCGATTCGACTATGCAATAAACCAAACTATGCAAGTTTAACATTGAAAAACATGTAAAAAATATAAAACCGAGACATGTGTCACCTGCCCATACTCCACATTCCCTTTGCACGAATCAACCCCAACGTTCAGCGGCTGCGAAAGCAATATTAGATCATAGAAAAAACAACATAGTGAGCCGGCTTATGGAATGTTTGGTTAGCGTATAACATACATGTAGCATTTTCACCTGTTAATTACATATCGTCATCGATTTTCAACAAAACCGCAAAAATGTTACATGTATTTTATTGTAACTGCATTTTGATGTCATGAATGAATGTGTTCTAGTATCATAAAGTTTAAGGCCTTACATTCGAATAATTACTTGAAACATGAATTGAAATACTAAATTACCAATAATTGTTAAACTGCATGTGAGTGTTATTTTATTATATTTCGATAAACGGTTACTTGTATGCTCATACTTTGCTTGCTAATTGATTTGCAATTTTTCCTTCACAGCTGTAAAAAAATCCGTTCTGTTCACATTGCATAGTCAGATCGCAAATAAGCTTCCAGAACGGTTGGGTGGTGCTGTTGGAAACGATGATGAGAATATGGTAGAGGAAATAATGTATGAGACAATACAGGTTTTTTGTTTAATGAGTCAATTTATGAAATCAATTTTCATGTGATTCACGGAAATACGTCCGATGTATCCACTCAGGCTTATCTGTCTCTCCAGAAATTGTATTTCAATGGGATCATGACTAGACAGAGTTCTGGTCTGAAACGACAAATGTTTAGTCTTATTAGGTGGAAGTTATCCTGTATTGAGATTCCTGTTGCGTAATTTTTGCTGAGAGCAAACCTACCCGTATTAGAATGTTTTGTTCAGTGTCCATTTTCTTTTAAACTGATAGCGCTCGTACGTAATCTTTTACAAACCAATAGCTGAAAGGAGGTTCACATTCGGTTTCTTCTCATATCTTGAATGAGTAGATTCGTAAGATCTGATTGCCTTATTCCTCACTAACAATCCAGAACCCTACGAAGCGAAACTCCAAGAGCCAATCCAACACCTCCACGCACAGTTTGCCATTACAACTCAGCCGACTGGGATGGTCTTCGCTGTGTTCTTCCGAGTTTCCTTAAAGAAGTTTATGTTTTGAATCTGAAGACCCAAAGCAATGCACCAAGGGGATTTTGGAGATTATCGTACTGTGAATCGAAACTTACATACCCCATACCAACAAATCACCATCATCTGGTGAATCATGGTTCAAGATCTATTCTAGGGGCATCGCCGGAAGACAAACAGCATACCAGCGTTGCCGCGGGAACCGATGTCTAGAATCCAGGACAGAATACGTCCAAACCAGGAATATCTGCAGTCAAACAATACTCGCATCGGAAGATGCGTATAACGTCAAAATAAGAACAAAGCTTATCGAATCCCCAAATGGCTTCCGTTCGTTTTAGACTAGCCAAAGATGATGGCATACTGGCTACTACATCACAGGAAAAGCCAAATTTTTGCTGAAATGTTTGCAGCAAATTCCACTTTGGATCCACAAGGAAAGGACCCTAATAATATTGCTACCCGCGAAGGCTATATGCCTGAAATTGTTTCTCGTCAGCGCACAAATAAGCGCATTCTGCTTAGTCTGAATACCAAAAAGACTATGGCCAGACAGAACGAATGATCAAAAGGAGACCTGCTTGCTATGTAACACATATTTGGCATCTATTCAAAAATATGAGGAATCTCTAGGTGTAGCATTGAATATCTTCAAATCATTTGACCGAGTCTAGCGCAAAGACCTTCTCGGGAAACTTCCGTCATATGTTTCTGCTCCATATCAACAACCTGTTCGAAGTTACCTCCCGTAAACAGCTTTGCAGATGATGGGAAGCCAGATATTTAAAGTTAAAACCTGGAAGAACATCCATAATTTCATCGAACATCTTCTCTCATCTTTTCACATGGAAGCCACAAATTGATTCCCAAATAATGACTATGTGTCATATTCAAAATAATGAAATGTTATGGTTTTATAAACTAGATAAATCGTATTTGAGCTGTGGAAGAAAAAATCAAATAGGCTTTGTTTTTTCACACTCCTTTCTTGAATCCAAAATTAACATATTTTTGAATTAAACACAAGCAAAAACCTTGAAATTGTATATTGAACGGGGTAATCTCAAAAATATTTCTAACTATTCATACCACGAATATTGTCCATATCTACCAGATACTAATTTTTTTTGTCAAATGGTAGATAGAACTGTTTACTTGCAAACTCCTCCATAAGATGAAGCATACCTACTATCAGAAATATGTTAATTTTCACAAAAGAAAGATGTGAATGAAAATCTCATACATACTTCGAAACTCTCAGAATGTACGTGGTTCACATTGTCAACCCCTAGTCCAATCTAGTCATCTTGATTCACAGTACACTGAGAGAGTTCACAACTGTGGATATACTATAACACTAATAAGTACTAAATAATCACAATTATTCACAAAAAATACTATTAAGTACCTTTCAGCTACCAAGTAGTCATCATCAGAGTAGACTAACTTAAAAACAAGATGTACCCTTTTAATATTATTTGGGGTTAATAATGCAAACAAGGGGTTACCTTCAGCTAGACATAAATCCGAATTTAATAAATTGCTGTTTCGCTTATACACTTCCATCCCATCTATATTACCTAGATATTTGTCCGCACTGTATTTAAAAAATTATAAACTTTCTTGAAAATTGGTGTATTTAAAATATGTTCTGCTAATGCTATTTTTTCGCTATTATTCCTCTTTACACGGGCAGAATGTCCTTTATAATGAGTTAAAAGTTCTAGTTTGACCCACGTAGCATTTTGAACAAAATTTACAAAATTGATTGTGAGTCGTGTTCAAAATGTTATGTGGGTCAAACTAGAAGGAACATTTTAACACGTTCTAAAGAACATTCTGTCCATATAGTGAAGAATAATATAGAGAAAACTCATCATTAGCAGAACATATTCCAAATACAGGTCACACAAATAGCTAATTTAGAAGGGATGGAAATGTATAAGAGAAAAAGCGATTTATTAAGTTCAGATTTATCTCCAGCTGAGGGTAATCCCTTGTTTGTATCATTAACCCAAAAAAGTACATTTTGTTGCCTAATTTAGTTTACTCTGATGATGGCTACTTGGTAGCTGAAATGTCGTTAGTACTTTAATAGTATTTTTAGTAGATAAGGGTGATTATTTCGTACTTATTATTGACTCACAATCTTGCTTCGTGTCCTCAATTGAAGGAAATATATTTCTATTGAATTCAAGTAACTATTCGAAAAAAAAGCTGAACAAATTTTCATTTTTAAAGTAACTTTATAATTACTGAACAACCCTTAACGTTAACATAGTAATACATGTTTAGATTGGAAGATACATCAATGAAAATTCAGAATTTACGACAATTACCACTTCATAAAAATGTTTTCAGAATATTAAAGTTACGATAAGAATGATTGGTCATCATCAATCTCTCATGATGTTATACAAAGTTAAGTATTATTGGGGAAGGTAATTAATGAAGGTTTACATAAAATATACTCGAATCTTTTTTGAAACTTTTTTTAACAATCTTGATGTTTTTTATATCCTGCATGCATCTCTGTTTTTGCTCGAATTTTCATTTATAAAATGTTCCTGTACGATATTTCTTTAAATTATTTTTCAATATAATATCTTTAAATCAGGTCAATCGGTCAGAATTCTATCAGAGGAGCAGTAGACAAGGTAATTTTTATCGTACAGGAACTTCATAGATTGTCCGATCTCATATTTGTTTTTACAATGAGATGACAACGCAATACGGCTACCCACTAGATCTTAGGATGAGATGATGATGTAGTCAGAAGTGGTCAAGATTGGACTACATTTGTCACGGAACGAAATCCGTAAGTTATTCAAGTGATCAATAAAGACAATCATCTGTAGAATTCGTACATTTCTAATGGGATACTGCTTTCGGTCATATTTTACAAATCTTTTATACAATGTTGTCATTCTTATCAAAACTTATCATTATCTCAATACAATTCTGTAGCCGGTATAACTAATTATGAAAAACATATGTTAGCATTGAAAGAAATTTAGAGTTTTAATGAAAAATACACTCATAAATTTTCACAAACTTCGTTTTATTATTCACCACATGGTCGCTTTATCAAACAATGGTTTTACAAACTATGGTTTATTCCTTAAATATTAAAATTAAGATTAAGAAGGAGGTGATGAGTGAGGTACGTGAACAGTAGTATAAGTTACTTACAAATAAATTTAATAATGGAGAATTGGTAAAGTCTTTGTTATCATTTAAAAGGTTTCCTATATTTTTAAAATTATTAAATTCAATTTTCTCCAAGTTGTTTAATACTTTACTTTTAACTGACTTATGAAGTACTAAGCAACTTAGAGAAAATTGCAATTAATAAGTTTAAAAATACAGGAAATCTTTTAAATGATCAGAAAGACTTTACCAATTCTCCATTATTAAATTTATTTGTAAGCAACTCTTATTCTATTGTAGACGTACCTACCTCATCCCCTCCTTCTTAATCTTAATTTTAATATTCAAGGAATAAACCATAATTTGTAAAACCATTGTCAGATAGAGTCACCATGTGGTGAAACATGTCACGTTTTGTTTAATAAAAACGAAGTTTGTGAAAATTTATTACAAGTGTTTTTTTTTATTAAGACTATCTGAATTTTCAACAAGTAATCACCGAAACCATCCAAAATTTAGAGTGAGTTAATAATTAATATTTCACTGTTTACAGAACTTTAACATTAAAATTTCAAATTCGTGAAATCTGGGAATAATATACTTAGTAAATTTGTGTTTTTTCCTGAGATTGTTGGCAACCTTCTTTGAAAACTCAATTGTCAGTTTTATATGACATCTCAGCTTTGCTTATCGTGTAGTTGCGCAAATTTATCATCACCATTTTGAATATCTCCTGTACTTTTGGTCTTTTGGATAAAACTTTGAGAAGAAAACTACATTATGGTCTAGTGAACTATGATGCCAAAATCCAAGTTAGAATATTCATAACTAACAATTTATGAAATTGAAAATTGGGCCTTCAACCATGTTCAGCAAGAAACTCTTGACATTTTTTGCAATTTAGAATGGGTGTGATAATTCCAAAGTTCCAAAGTTCCAAAGTAAAATTGAGCAAATTAATATTGTTTCACTATACCTTGTAAATAAACTATGTAAGACTACCATAAGAATTCCGTTATTCAAAAAATGTTTGGCCAATATTCTACTACCATTCATTATTCATTCTCAAACTAGGATTTAGATATAAGGGAAAGGAACAACCAAATTGCTTTGATCATCTACCTTCAATTTAACAGTCACTCTAATCACCTTCGGATCTTCAGGGAGTGGTATGTTAATTTCGTCTCAATTTGCTTATTCGTTTCTACTATCTCATTGTTGTCATTCTTTCTAACTTATGACATTATTTTTGAGTTTCGAAAGATTACGTATTCATTATTTGATATGTCTACAGGGGTGCGTCGAAAAGTCCCACATTAAATCACAGCCCGACGCTATACGGAGAACATATTTCTTCAAATGTACAGGTGAGACTACTTAGGTATATCTGAAATTATCTAACCTGATTTGTACTAGTTCATACAGGCCTCTCTGATAGATGAAACTAACCTATCCTTCTTAACCGGTACTTCATCGATGCTCAACAGGCCTTCAAGAGATAGATCTGAATCACCAACATTGGATGCCCATTTGAGGTAAGCAGATTTTAGTTTTTTGATCTAGCTATATTATTATTATTACTTGAGGGGAAACGGTGAGGTTCATCAACGCTTATGAAGAAGAGTGGTCACCAAGCGCCAAAGAAGGCTTAGCACCATTCTCGTTTCTAGTTTCTGAATTTCTTCGTGTCTTCGCATAACTCTACAGACTTCCTTTCTCTGGACAGCGTGGGGCTTTCAGTACCCCACATAGATTTTTCGGTTGTGACCAATACCAGTTCTGCACGACCAGAAGGTCACACAGGATTTGAGATATTGAGTCTTCTGTTGTTGTTTTCATAGAAGTTTGTTGTCTAATGTGACTCATAGGTATTTGGCTTGATCACAAATGTTGATCACTTGTATCTCGTCTACATTCATATCACGTGACTTCCTTGATTAGCTACTTCCTTCTGTCCTCCATCGGCTACTATCTTCCAGATGGTGGGTGACAGTTCTCTTCCCTATGGACATCCATTATCTACAAGTCCTCTGGAGACTAGTAAGTTCCTATTGTTCAACATATCCTGAATCCTATATTAATTTATAAATTTATGATGATATTTTGGGAGATAGACCAGCTAGAAAAAAGAATTGTTGTTTATTTGTTCCTTCAGTTCTTTGATTGATAAAGATTATTGACTATCAGAAATGTGATAATTCTGTGTATTCTGAAGGAGATCGCGACAACGAAACAAAAAAGAAATATGCACAGTGTTTTTTTTCTGAACTATTTCAATTTCAAGATATGGAAGAACGGTATTATATTGATGTACATGACTCTTAAATTGTTCCGCCTATTATAGAAAGACATCTATACACCAAATTGAGTTTAGATATGTAGAAACTATTTATGAACAATAGCCATAAATAGAAGGAGCTGCTACCAAATGGTACTGAAATGATCAAAATGTGCCGAAAACAAAAATTTCATTCTAAATCCAATGTACGAAATTATTTATCATTTTACTACATTTTTGTACTATCAGGTCTCCTATGAATGGAGGTCTTCATATTAAACAAGAAAATATGTTAAGTCAAGATCATCATCTTTTACGGGAACCCGAACAAATGCATCACATCATAAAGCGGGAAATGCATTCAGAATACGATGACATGGAACACGATCAATCAACAGAAAATATTGCAGAAGATCTCACTGTGACGTCGGACCATAATGAGTCAAATATGTTGGACGCGTAGTGATCGTGCGTGAAGTGTAAAACTTTTTAGAAGATACTCGTATAGTAATGGTTCAATAGAGAAATGTAAACGAGAACCGATTTAAAGCGAATGACTTTATTTGAATTTGTACATTTGTGTGTATATAGAAATGTTAACGACGAATGAAGTGTGTTATTTAAGTACTGTTATTTGTTTAGACTTAAAGAATGTAATAATCAGTATGCGAATAGGATCTTCAGTTGAATTAATACAGGGTTATTTGTTATGTGTTGGACTTGGCCTCGCCGAGTGTTTTTAGAAGACGTACTGACTGTTATCGCACGAAGAGTTTCCTACTCCTGTCATTAATCATAAAAATAGAATCAAGAAACATGATATCAAAAGCACGCCTCTGTATCTTTCTTTCATTCAGTTTTAACCGCCTTGATGTTTGGTTACCTAATGCGCATGGCTGAACAGTTCAGGATAAACTATTAATATTTCTCGAGCTGAAGTTAATAATCTGGAAGAGCAATTCAAAAAATGTATCTTTCTACTAATTGAATCTCGTTTAATTCAACTAGTTTGATAGGCGGTAATATAAAAAATAAGCATAGTAGATTAAAAGAATTTCAGAATCCCAATCAATCACGAATCTCATGGGAAATTATTTAAGACTGTGCTTTGGAGAAAAAATAATTAACGACTAAGTATTTCAGATTATTTTTTATTATCATGTTGGTGCAGTTGCCTACATTATCCTTACTTTTAACGTCAGTATCCCGAACCAAACTCAGCTTCTGTCTCCTGGAATCAACCATACGTATATGAAATTCCGGATTTTTTTTTCTATAAATCACTATTCAATGCAACTTTGATGAATAAATCAACGGAAACTGAATTTCCGGTGGTTTCTAAATCAAACAAGAACAAATAGTGCAGTTGACTGAGTATTTGAAATCTAAATCCTTGGGAAATGGGTCGATTTTGATGGGACAAAGTGCATTTTCTTCAGAATTTTATCAGAAACAAAGTTAAACAAATATATAGTTGCGAAAATCTATGAGATTAAATATAAATTCTGAAAAATGCTAAATTTGACCGTTTTTGATCGGGTAAAGACTAATTTTGGTCACTGAACATATGAAAATAGTTAAACAAGTAGTTGAATTAACTTCATTTATTATAAACAATTTATTTATTAATAAATAGACGAATTCGATCAAAACTTCGAGTCCGGGGTCGTTTTCGGCTAATTTTGGCCTTCTGAGTTCGATTTTATCGTCAATATCGGCGAATGTACATAGCGATGTAGCATGTGACTAAGCCCCCACTCCTTGGAGGTCTATCTGATAGGGTGCAGAATGAAGGGATATACTTCAAATATAATTTTCACGTGTTTTTATATAATATTTCCCTGTTTTCATGGAAAAATCCGGCTTTTTAAATATACTTTTATTATGTAAAATTGAATTCTAAGCACTTTTTGTATTTTGTCAATTTTGCCTAAAGCCAATAGAATTACCAGGAAATGCATTTAAAATTTTAGGGGTGGAGGAAATTGGAGGGGGGTAGTAAATGACATTGAAAATGGCCAATTCCTACAAAAATCTGAATTTGGAACATTCTTGTATCGTGAAATTGTTCTCTAAAATCAAATGCCTGACCGCATTTTCCATTTCAATTATGATTTCCGATATGCGGGGTGGCGGTGATTAACGATTCGGGTGAGAGGTGGTTGTTCAATAATATTCAAAGTAGAGAAAATGGAATTCTAAACACTTTTGACTCTTCATATTTTTCTCTAAAATCAACTGTTAGTTGAAGGTTAGAAAATGTAATTTTATACTTGAAATCGCCATTTTGTAGTTGCCATTTTGAATTTTTGAAATTTTTTCAACGGATTCGTAATCAACGATCCCTAAAACCCCTTGTACACAAATCTTAAACCGTTCGGTTGAGAACTCTGCGAGATACAAAATAGGGATGCTATCAACCCCTGTAGCGATTACAGGGGGTGTGACCGCCACAATCTAAATGATGTCATTTTTTATTAATCAAAATATGAAGGAAATGCAGAAGGTATCATTAAAATCCATCAATAAAATAAAAATCAAGAGGTTGATGCATTCATTTCCTCTACTATTAAATGAAGTTGCAGTCAACCGTTTCTACGGTCATATGGACCGTTCCTGAATAAGTCGGATAATTTCATATATTTTTTCCTCAAATAAAGATTTTTCTCCAAGACGTAACAACGACAGAATTTTTGGAAGTTCTTTCGAGAAGAAATTTATACGGATGAATGCTATATAACTTTAAGGATAGATTACAGAATTTTCATAAAGTTTTAGTTTCATGTTTAGAACATTTATTTCAATTGAGGAGGTTTCCCAGATTTTGGGAAGTGCATTAAATTGTTTGTCATAAATGATAGGTATGTTCTGGTTGGTAATTTTTATGGTTAAGTGGCAATAGTTTTAGCATATCAGTTGCTATGTGTGCGCTGTCGAACGGACCGCTATGAATCGATGCCAAAAGCACTATATGTGTGCTCATATTATTTGTGTTTTTAAAGTATCGTTGCGCCCATATAGTGATGTAAAATAAGCAATATTGTAAATTATTATCGTTAAGCATTCGAGCTATTATATTCTATCTTTGAACGAGGAAATTTGTTCCATATCATTATATAACTAAATCATATATCAGTGTATAAAAACCTACGTAGATAAAACTTTTCGTATACATACCTTCATACAAAATGTTCATCTAGCCAATTTCCCAACTATTGTTTACCATTTGTCAAACTCCATTATTTATTACTGTCGTCATATACCACCTTATCACTTTGTTACATCAAACGTAATCTCAATCATCATCAACACCTGGAACCATCACATTGATAGTACGTTGTGTTCTCACTCCAGCTAGAACGAAGAACACTATTGATAAGAATCACCCTTATCCTACAGGGCCGGATTTAGGAGTGGGCATAGTGGACGGCCCACAGGCCTCTATCCAGAAGGGGCCTCCACCAAGTATAATAAATTGAAAAAATTTTGATTTTAACAAAAATGATAGGATGATTTTGTTAATATAGTAACAAATTCATAATTTTTGAGTAAATTTGTGCAGAATTTGAATTCACATATTTCAATTATTTATTTTACATTATAAAAGCAGGAAATATTGTTTATTTAATATTTATGCAATGACAGGTACAAGTTAAAATAAGCTATTTTTGATGTCACATTGCTTTGAAACACTACATAATAACAAGTTCATTGAAATTAGTTATTTGAATTTTCCCGCGTGTTTAGTATGTGGCGCCGTATTACAGATAAATAAGTTTCTAGTCCTTTGACATTACAATTGCATTATAATTTTGTATTGTAAAAATATTTTGTGGCATTTAATAATACCGTCTACCATAGGGGCCCCCACCAAACTTGTGCTCACGGGCCCTCACCACTCTAAATCCGGCCCAGCTTATCCACTAAAAATACTGAGGATCTTTCGGCTACCAAGTATCATCAGAGTTAACTAAATTATAAATCAAAATATGGCTGTTTAAATACTATTTGGGGATAATAATGTAAACAATGAGTTACCCTCAGCTGGAAGTAAATCGGAATTCAATAAATTGGTTTTTCGTTTATACAGAAAACCCACCCAAACATATAGGTGTACCCTGGCGAATTCAGTTACACCATTTAGATAAGTATAAAATAGTTCCGTTTAATAGTCTAGTTCATAGATTGATGAACTTTCCTTTGAGCCAGCAACATTATAACAACGAAGTTGAGGAACTTCAGCAAATTACGTTGGACAATGGTTACCACAAATCTTTGATGAATAATTCAATTTCTAAACAAAAAAGGGAATTGGAATGTAGCCAACTAACCAAATTAGACCTTCAAATACTTCAATAAAATTTAAAAGTTTCACTCATCCATTCTTCAATAATTAATAAATTCCCTAGTTTGTTCTCCAAATACTGCAATATAACCAGTTTATAGAGGTAATAACAAGCCTAATCACCGTTTCGTTTAGGCAACACTTTTAATAAAGTTTCCGATTTCGACAAATCCGGGATTTACAAAATTAATTGTGAGTCGTGTTCAAAATGCTACGTGGGTCAAACTAAAAGGAACGTTTTAACTCCTTTTAAGGAACTTTTTGGCCATAAAAAGAAAAATAATGGTGAAAAATCAGGGGTAGCCGATCATATTTTGAATATAGCTCACACCATTTCTCAAGAAAGTTCATCACTATTAAAACACAGTACAGACAAAGATCTAGGTAATTTAGAAGGGATGGAAATGTATAAACGGAACAGCAATTTATTGAATTCCGATTTATCTCCAGCTGAGGGTTACATTATTATCCGAAAATAGTATTTAATCACAGACACATTTTAATTTATAATTTAGTTTACTCTGTTGATGGCTACTTGGAAGCCGAAAGGTCCTCAGTACTTTAACAGTATTTTTAGTGGATAAGAGTGATTATTTCTTATCAATAGTGTTATAATATATCCAAAGTGTGAACTCTTTTATAGTTTATTAGAACGAAGATCTGAATACGTATAACTCTTTGACGTATTGCTGCTAACTAAAGTTTAAAGTTGCTATTATTTTTACTCAACGTATCATCCACGAAAAATCTAATTGCTTAGTTATTGTTACGGTAACATTACATGCCGTTTTAATTGAAATTATATATTCAGTAAATTCATCGGATTATTTTTGTTGCATTTTATCTGTTTCCCTGCATTTATCATTATCGAATCTTAATGTAATATTCACGAATACGAATAAACACATGAGTCAATCAGATCATTTCGAATATATTTATACGATAATAATCGTATTGGTTAATAAAGCATTTCTAGACTTCACAATATTCTTCAATTGAAAATGTGCAGTAAATAATATGGTCTATAACCCATATTCTATACCAATTAAATTCTTCAGTTGATGGTTTATTTCTTGATTGAGGTTATGTTGACAAATTAATCAGACATATTGAATATGTCTGCTGAACTTTAGGACAATTAAATTCGCTACAAAAGAACAATGACATAGTTACTTCACAATTATTGAAATGAAATGAGTTTAGTTCACTTCATGAATAATTTAGGTAATAAACAATCGTTTTAAGTGTATTATATAGATATCCTATATCTCCAATTTGTAATTCGTCATCTAATTGATTTTATACAGGTCATCGGTAATCCTGAAGGCCCCCCACTAAATACTTTTATGCAAGACAGGGTAAGTCTAGATTTGGTATTTCTACAGAATTTGGTATCATGTATACCATAGAGAAGTCTGAGTTATCTTATATATATTGCCAATTTTTGACTCATGGTCAGAAATAGAAACTGAAAAACGTATAAAATAGTTTTTAATTGATAACACAACATCATGTTACGCAATAGCGAAAGTTTTATCAATGTTGATCTTCGAGCAATTTGACTTTGATATGAAGTGCAGTAAAAAAAGACCGAAGTTTTTTTTAATAAATCGTTAGCGAGGCATGTGACGAGCTTAAAACCAAAAAAATGTGATCCATCCCCTTGGGCATTTATGGGAATATCGAAATGTTTAGTAATGACAATTGACAATTTACAAACATTGGAATGGAGAAAGTATTATTTATTTTAAAATCGACGTATAGAATGCCAGTGTAATCGCCTTAAAGAAGGTTTTGTTAATTACCAATTTGAAGATTATTCATCAGATATAAACATAATTATATAGATATTGTTGAAAAAAATGTTTGCTGCTGTAAAAAAGTATTGGCTCGTGATGTTTTACTTTAATTGAGAAGTTTTGTAGATAAGTAGTCTATACTGATTCGTTTCTTATAATTTTCTGGCTCTTCCTCATAATTTATCTTTGTCGGTTCTTCAATGGCGTGTGCTTCTTCAATGAAGTCCGATGAGGTCCCCACCGTCGACTCTTCTTCAATATCTTGCACATTGTCGTCCGTTACGCTGATTGATGGAGAGGGTCATTGGAAAAATTGTGAGGGATCTTCATCAATCTCTGTTTCCTCTATGTCGAATGAAGGCACGCTGCTGCAATTTTTCCCTCCGCTGTTATGAGCGACTGAGCGCACAAGACCGGCTTTTCTGCATACACAAACTGCACCACAATAATTGGTTTTCATGCGCTGGTTCTCTTGTAATCATCTCTGGTTCAAGTCCTTGCAACGTGTCTGTGCTAGTGGCACCATCGTATTATGCCACATAGATGACTTGTCCTGCACCTTTGACGCTTTGTTAAAGGATGCGGGATTTCTTGAAAATTTCTACAGTATTTCGTACAGTACATCATCCTTAGCGAGTAGCGCAACGAATTTGATTTGCCTTCGAAATGAAGGGCCGAGGTGGTGTCGCATTCGCTAAAGGCAACGACGTTACATTCGGTGGGTATTTCCAAAATAGTACATGTTAGGAAATAAAAGCCCTATATCTTCGTAACGTGTCGTAGGAAAAAAGTGCATACACATTTTATAGGTTTATTCGGCTGTATAACTTTTATACTTCCACTGTAGCGCAGAAATTTCTTTTTCGCGTTGAAAAACTTCTTTTTTTGCGCCTTCTGCTCTTTTTACTTTTGGTTGTAGCGCAGCGACTGCACGTTGTAAATAATATTGTGCTCTTCTATTTTTGATCAGATAATTTTTCTCTACGACCTACCTTTCTTTTGGAAAATCAAATCCAAAACTTTTTGATATTCCCAAAAATGCCCTCTTCAGGAAAGTTGTATGGATTCTCGAACACCAAAGAATATATCCACTTGTGAATTTGTAATTTTTATTCAATTTATGGTTTTTGAAATGAACCATTTATCTCAATACTTACATCAACGTATGATCAAAAATCCTAAAACACACATTACATGATTGATGACTGCGATGTTTTAGACGAAATGGAAAAATCATTATTAGGCAGATCACCGTCATGGAAATAGAAAAAAATTACTTACCTCTAAATTCCCATATCCTTGTAAGCCAGGATACATTTGTAAGTACTTTGACGAAAACTGCATGGGCAATTCTGTATACCTATAGGGTCTAACAGTGAGATGTTTTTTTTTCCAAATGTGGCGATACTTTGATTCAATTTCATTTTAGGAAACAAAATACACAGCTATAGCAAAATCTTACAAGATGCGGCCATCTATTCATTCTGCAGCAAAGTATCTTACTGTGCTCACGGTAGCCCACTTTGAGACTACAAACAAACTTAAAAGTTTGCCAACCCAGTATATTTGATCGCGACATTTTTATCAAGTTCTTCAAATCCTGTTATAGGAGAGTCCAATTTCTCGTTATATTCCGATGAGCTTTCCATTTCTACTCTGTCGTCTGTTTTGTCTCTTGATGGAGTAAAATCTTTAACGAGTTTTCTTCTAACAATATTTCTCGTAACTTTGCGTTTTTGGCACTGGTTGCTTCTAATTCAATGTTCCTAATCCTACAAATGTTCATGTATTTTTAGAATCTTTTCTAATTTATCAAAAAAAAAACCTATTCAAAAACGTTGCACGTGTAAGACTACAGCCTGGTTGTCTGGTTGTCTGGTACTGAAGGTGAGATGTCGTTTTAGAAAACCTGTCATCCATTTCAGACCTGCAGCTTTATTTGAATACGAATTATTTGGAATCTTAATATCATGTTTCATATGCTAAACGCTTACACCCGAGAGGTCATTGTATAATTCACCATTGAATAGATTTGAAGGTGGTTTGCAAGTATTTCTTCCTGGTCTTTGGTCATAATTTATCGGTACTCATAGTTGGGTCTCATCCTAATTTCTTGATCGACGTTTTTGTTTTTTACATAGCTACAAATACAAAAGGATAAAATATCACTACTAAATACACAAATTCTAGGAAATCGACCATGGACTAAAATCGCACTGAAGACTACAAATATCTCATTTTGTTTTGTTGTTTTACGAAGAGAAAATCTTAGTTCTGCCGCTAACTGAACCGGCACATTTCATTACGTTTTCTGAAAATATACCCAATGCTGTATTCTTTTCTATTTCTTGCCAAAATATCTTAATGAATTAAACTGGTTTAGTGGACTCACTGTTCTTCACAGGTGAAAGATTAAATTTAAAAATTCCAACTACTACCACGCCAAACAAATATCAACCGACATAACCTGTCAAAAATAGGATGAACTGAACCAGCCTGCAAATTCGATAGACTATTTGACCAGCGAAAGCAAGTTTTGGGTGGTAGAAGCGCATAAATCGAAGTTGTCAGCTACTACAAAAATTGCACTATCTCACTGTGGATCACTCTCCCCTACATGTTCTCTCAAGGGAAGAATTAATTGTATGGGGTATAAAAGAAATCCATAATGCACCTTCATAGATATACAGGGCGTTTTTTGATTAGAACTGCAGTCAAAATGTTGATAAGCGCCACAATATTTGAGCTATAACTAAACCTTCAAATGCCTTTGGTCATTCAAAAACTGGCAAGTTTAGATCATAACTTAAGCACAATATAGCTTTTCAATATTCTGAGAATCAGACTTCAAAAAGTGCTTCAAGAGCGTATTTTTCAATCAATGTTATTGATAACTGACTAAATAATGATTTTCAACTTCACCTCTATAAATGAGCATTATTAATGTTATTCTCTATCCTATAGAGAAAGTACAATGACGGTAACGTGTTTCAGAATTTATGGTTTTGTATAAAACAACGAAGTTATCAATCAGAAAATGATTATTTTTGATTTGTAGTCATAAGCTGATGAATGTACAAAGCTACAAATGCGTAATTTCGAAAACCACAAAATTATGTGGAAGTTACGTAGGTATCTATTATTATCTCTCATATAAATAGTCATATACATATTATCGACTAACTCCATCCGCCGATGTTTATCTGAAAGAATAAAATAGATAGCTAGAATGGATCTAATATGGTTGAAATTTAATGGGAAAAGGTCAATTTGTTCGGAAATGTGTCCAAGTTGGTACGTGATTTCTCAGTTTTATCATAAACATGGAAGTCTGATGTGGATGTCTAAAGTGGAACTGGTTTCGAAACTTCTGGAAAAGGCGCGTAAACATACATAAAAATATGATTGTTATATTAGAAGCAGTTCATATGTACTTGGTCAAGAAGTAGCGGATTTAAATTGGATATTGTCATATAAATTTGCAGTTATGTGATAGAAGTTTAGTTCAGATTCACTCCTATATCTAGAAATGATAGATACATATAGATATTAAGCGTGGCGTTGCATGGATAACGTTTCATTTTATGCGGTTGAACGAGAAAACGTAACACGAAAGTAAGAATGCCTGAGCTAACCCGAACTAATGTTTTAATCAAATAATTTACATATCACAGTAGTTAGTGGCAAAACGCTCATGTATCCTTATTATCGTTTTGCCTTTAACTCGTTTTGTGCAAATCATCACTATCTTCATGTAAAATTACTGTACGATTGCATTGCTCGTATATCAATATTTCTCATTTGTTTAAAGTAATTATTAACATTAAATTAACCACCTGTTTTATTTTTCCCACCAAACCTCCCATTATTAACAATGAAAAACACATTCTAATTAGAAATTACGGTACCGTGATGAGAATCTTGCAGCTTGGAAATTTCTTCAAATGGTAAGTACACACCTCACTTCATACCTTTGCAAGTTCATAGAAACGAAATTCGAATTCCTAATTTACTTGAACATAATTCAATAGCATTCTTATCCACTAAACTATACACCAAATTTAATATTTATTTATGTGGAAATATTCGGAAAGCATATCAAAATCGAGAATAGAAGAAAATTGTATCTATCAACAACTCTTAAAATACCGAAAAAACAAAATAATTGAATATTACTTTTTGGACCCTCCCTAATTATATCTATCTTGGCATTTCAACTAGAATCAATCAACAAGCTGCTCTAATTCAATTGTAACTACCTGATAATTTTGAGATTGCGCTAATGCTCTTGGATAATTGTCAGTTCCAGCAAACTTCACCAATGTGCTACTTTTGCTTGTGTCTTATATTCTTTCAGGACCTTTACACGTCCTGGATCATCAGTGAGATTAGTCTCGTCATAATTTATGGTTAAATGAGATGGTATTCCCTGAACTGACTTTTCTGTTTTTAAAATATTCTTTGGGAGTATCTTCGTCTACCTCAGCTCTGGACCGTTTTACATTTTCAAACAGCCTAGTTGACAATTCACCATTATGGCATTGTAGGAAAGAGTTTATCCAACCTGGACCATGCAGGTTATTTCTGAATTGAGCCTGGACCACTCCTTTCTGATCTAAATACCTTTTAACTGCACATCTAACATCAAATGCTGTTTGTAGAAAACCCCACTACGCTCCTATTGCTAAACCATTTATTAATTCTTGTTCGTCATTACTTCCTAAAATTGTCGGTCTTCCATATTTTCTAGACTGAATATTTCGGCTCCTTCTATGAACAGTGGATTTGGAGACTTTCAGCTGCAATTCTTATAACTGTTCCTGACCTCATATCATCATAGCATGATCCCAGCTATATGTCTCACACATGTCTCTTGGAGTAACGAAACTCTCACCCTATTGTCTCCAGGTGGGTGCGTATGGGTCACAGATGGGTCCAAGGTAGGTCAGGCTTCTGGGGCGGGAGTGTACCTATAAAGGCAAAGGTCACTATCTCAGTCACTCTAGGCGCTTACTGCACGCCGGAGGTCTACGCAATATCGACTTGTGCCATGTAAAATCTGCGAAGAAACTAAATAAAGTTATGAAGAGCAATAATACTTTTAGAAATTAAGCTAACTGAAACCTGTATAACATAAGATAATATTATGCGAACGCATAAACTCTAGGTATCTACTCAACACTGAATAGAAATGTTACACATTACACACCATAATATTTATAGAACACACATGTTTTTTACTGCGTACTATTCAAGATGTAAAAAAACGCGGAAGAAGTAAGTACCACAACATTTTCATTATTAATGTGAAAAGTGGCACCTGCTTCTCACACTCAAGTGTTCAGAAGTTCAGACTTCAGATTATCGTACAGTCAAATCTTTTGCACCATGGAATAGATACGAAAATCGATATACAGATGCAGTAGCAGCCGCGCCATCTTTCAATTTATAGTCGAGGCTCCAACCAAGATTGCATTTACTTTTACTCTTTTATTTTGATTCACGTAACGAGGGAGGAAGTGTTTTCTGTTCAATTATTTGATATTCAGACTTCAGATTATCGTACAGTCTAATCGTTTGCCCGATGGAATAGATATGAAAATCGATATACGGATGCAGTAGCAGCCGCGCCATCTTTCGATTTAAAATCGAGGTTTCAACCAAGGATGCATTTACTTTTACTCTTTTATTTTGACTCACATAACGAGGAAGGAAATGTTTTTTGCTCGATTATTTGATATTCAGACTTCTGATTATCGTACAGCCTAATCGTTTGCCCGATGGAATAGATACGAAAATCGATATACAGATGCAGTAGCAGCCGCGCCATCTTTCAATTTATAGTCGAAGTTGCAACCAAGTTTGCATTTACTTTTACTCTTTTATTTTGATTCACGTAACGAGGGAGGAAGTGTTTTCTGTTCAATTATTTGATATTCAGACTTCAGATTATCGTACAGTCTAATCGTTTGCCCGATGGAATAGATACGAAAATCGATATACGGATGCAGTAGCAGCCGCGCCATCTTTCGATTTAAAATCGAGGTTTCAACCAAGGATGCATTTACTTTTACTCTTTTATTTTGACTCACATAACGAGGGAGGAAATGTTTTTTGCTCGATTATTTGATATTCAGACTTCAGATTATCGTACAGCCTAATCGTTTGCCCGATGGAATAGATACGAAAGTCGATATACAGATGCAGTAGCAGCCGCGCCATCTTTCAATTTATACTCGAGGTTGCAACCAAGTTTGCATTTACTTTTACTCTTTTATTTTGATTCACGTAACGAGGGAGGAAGTGTTTTCTGTTCAATTATTTGATATTCAGACTTCAGATTATCGTACAGTCTAATCGTTTGCCCAATGGAATAGATACGAAAATCGATATACAGATGCAGTAGCAGCCGCGCCATCTTTCGATTTAAAATCGAGGTTTCAACCAAGGATGCATTTACTTTTACTCTTTTATTTTGACTCACATAACGAGGGAGGAAATGTTTTTTGCTCGATTATTTGATATTCAGACTTCAGATTATCGTACAGCCTAATCGTTTGCCCGATGGAATAGATACGAAAATCGATATACAGATGCAGTAGCAGCCGCGCCATCTTTCGATTTAAAATCGAGGTTTCAACCAAGGATGCATTTACTTTTACTCTTTTATTTTGACTCACATAACGAGGGAGGAAATGTTTTTTGCTCGATTATTTGATATTCAGACTTCAGATTATCGTACAGTCAAATCGTTTGGAATGGATACCAAAATCAATATACAGATGCCGTGTCATCTTTCAATTTATAGTCGATGTTTCAACCATTGGTTGCATCTACATTTCCACTTTTATTTTGACTCACATAACGAGGGAGGAAAAGTTTTCTGTTCGTTATTCGATATTCAGATTTCAGATTATCGTACAGTCAAATCGATGGCACCATGAAATAGATACGAAAATCGATATACAGATGCAGTAGCAGCCGCGCCATCTTTCAATTTATAGTCGAGGCTTCAACCAATGATTGCATTTACATTTACACTTTTATTTTGACTCACGTAACGAGAGATGAAAAGTTTTCTGTTTGATATTTGATATTCATTTTCCCAGGTTTGAATTGAACTGAATACCTAGAAGACTTATTTCTAACTAGAGTGTTCGATTATGTACCAATGAACTACTCGCCACTAGGTGATAACAATTACAGATTAGAAAGATTCTAAATACAGCAGACTGAATAGACCTATTTTTTTTCAAAATAAGTATTTACATAGCAAGCAGATGTGTTCTCCAGGACCTATAATGTTAAAACACTAGCCTAAGCATTAAACAGAAATTGTAGTTAAATGGTAATGTACCCTATTATGAACGTGCTCAACGCTACTCATAACTCAGCACAGGAATCTATATGCATATTTAGGTAGGTCTTTTATGAAATGCTAGTAGATAGTAGATACCCGTTCTAGATAAATGTATTTAGGATGATCGTAAGCTTCAAAGGAAGCGAAGTCGCATGTAACTCAGTATCAGTTTCGAATCACAGAACTTGAGTTTATATAAAATATAAATTTCCAACTAAAAGAAACTACAGAAGACTAACTAAATGAGAAAAGTTGCAGATGTCCTATTACGAACTGCGCCATCTACAGGAATTCTGTAAATTTCACCCTTATTTTACTTTTTCCGTTTCAAGTCCAATTTTGAAAAATGATGAGGTTATCAGGTTATCACAAAATATCCGTATTCACATCTGGTCTACCACACAATCATTCGTTAAAGGTAATCAATCAATATCGAATAGAAATATTTTTAATACCAAAGAAAATAACAGCTGAATTGAAATGGGAATGTTTCCCATTTCTTAGAATTCGAATTGTTATACGAATCAATAAGACAATGAGCTGAGTTTTATGTCTCGTTTTTTTAATGCAAACGCTCCAGCACGTCAGTGTAATAATATTTAGTAGAATTATTCGAATAAATGACTTTTTGTTGATCCTCTTTATGCTGAAAAATAGTGAATTGGAAGGAATAAATTACCATAAAGTAACGGCTTCTACCATCGATTTTTTGACTAGGAAGTGCTTTCATTAAATACAATCGTTGTTTTCTTATCAAACAACGATACAATACATAAATCAAACATCTTTATAGAATACTGCAATAAATGAACTCGTATGTTTGAACTCTAACACAGGAAACTGCATTTATGTTATTTAAAAAGTTTTCTGTAAAATTATACCTATGGGGTTAGAGGTACAGATATCTTTGAACTCTAACGCAGGAAACTGCTTTCATGCTATTTACAGTTTTCTGTAAAATTGTACCTATACGGTTAGAGGTACAGATATCTTTTAATCCAGAAAAATGATCTTTGAACTCTAACGCACGAAACTGCATTCATGCTATTTACAGTTTTCTGTAAAATTGTACCTATATGCTTAGAGGTACAGATATCTTTTTCTCTATAAAAGCGATCTTCTTTGAACTCTAACGCAGGAAACTGCATTCATGTTATTTACAGTTTTCTGTAAAATTGTACCTATACGGTTAGAGGTACAGATATCTTTTTCTCCAGAAAAGCGATCTTCTTTGAACTCTAACGCAGGAAACTGCATTCATTATATTTACAGTTTTCTGTAAAATTGTACCTATACGGTTAGAGGTACAGATACCTTTTTCTCCAGAAAAGCGATCTTCTTTGAACTCTAATGCAGGAAACTGCATTCATGCTATTTACAGTGTTCTGTAAAATTGTACCTATACGGTTAGAGGTACAGATATCTTTTTCTCCAGAAAAGCGATTTGCAAGATGTCAAATCCATTCGACCAGAATGAATGGCGCAATCGTCTCCACATTAGGTTACGCACATAGAGATATATGATCTCTATGGTTACGCACGGCACGTACGTACGCATACATACACCATAGAGATTTTAGAATAGAGGTATTGAGTGGCCTGTTTCTTGCAACCGTTTTTCAGGTTCGCGTTACGTCGATGAATTCTGCTCAGTATTTATTTACGCGGTCTATAATGGGCGGAGCATCCGAAGAAAGGAGGGGTCGATTATTAATTATTTATCCCGATTTTTCCGTGTTGCATACACAATAGATTGGCGTTATGGAGCTCAATACCTCTATTCTATTACATTATCTTACGGAATTTTTCACTAAGGTGTCTATACTGAGCAAAGTGCTAAATTCCACTGTAAATATAAGGCTTGTGGGTGAAAATCAGCAACTACTCGGAATTCTTGACAACAAAAGAAGGTATGGTGGATTGGTTTTCCGTACATGAACAATTCAGCTAGACACAATAGTCTCTTGTTCCCCTTTATATACATGATCTAACGAAAACTGGAATAACGAAAAATCAGAACAGAAGGAAAGATGTTCCTACTTTTATGGCTAATTTCCCACACAATTTTGAGTGCCTAGGAACTATGAAATAAATTCAACATATATTTCAAAACATAAAAATAAGAGAAGGAAATTCTGAACTTACCAATACTGCATTTAAAAAAAGAATTACCAAGGTTATAATACAAAATTATGAGTTAAATTGATTTTAATTCATGATTATAAATTTCATGTAGGTATTTCCATTTGGGTACTGTATATTATAATGTAAGAATATATTAGTTTGTAAAATGTTCAAATGTTCACAAAATTGATGGATTGTAACTTTTATAGAAAGGGCCATATATATATATATAAATAAATATATAAATTCTAGTTATCATCGTTTTGAGGATTATGTACTAATTAATGTTGTAATTTGAATTTGCACATTTGCAATCCTCCATCACATGGCCATTACAAGTAGCCTTCAAATTTCTCAGTCCACATATAGCATAATTCATTGTAAGCAGTAGTGAATGCTTCTAGTAGATTAATTTCAAAAGGACAATTCAAACATTAAAATTATTTAATTATTCAGGACATAGATGTTGTCCAAAATTACTGAATTAAATGTTATCCAACATAGAATTTAGGAATTAGGAAAATAGAAATAAAACATTTTTAGAGAAATATATATTTAAAAGTTTTCAAGAAAGTTAACAACCAAAGGTAAAGTATTTGATTCTTCAGCAACATGTTTGACAAGATTGACTTACATTACAAATATAGAATAAATTTTAATCTGAAGAGCCAATACTTTCCTTTTATTACAAATGCAATAAAAAAATATAGAAAACTGGAAATACTTTCTTCATAAAACACATACAAATTGTCATATTTCATTTGACTCATGAACAAATGAAAACTACACACTAAGGATTAAAAACATCATCACAAAAGTTTATTATATAAATATAATATTAGCATAACCTAAGTGCATTACATTTTTTTGTGTATTACAATTGGAAAGCTTAGATTTCGAAAACTGGCACTGAAACGTTGAATTCAGGTGAATTCTATAGCTACAAGTAACAAAAATTCCTTTTCGGTAACGACGTTCACGAGTTTTACAAGTCTTTCTAAAAGCTATTGAAACAATTCGATCCTACGATCTAAAACGCAAGACTTACTTGTGAAGGAATCTTTCATCTAACCGAGATCCTAAGTGTATCATCCTCATGAAAATGTCGCAGAATAACTGACACGTTTCTGTTTAAAACTGAATTATTTCCAAAACATCGATGCGTTGTTTAGCTTATAAATATGAGAAATTATGAGACTACATAAATTTATTGTGATTTTCATCCCATCGAAAAACATACATGCACGGACTCTGTCGTAGCACGAGAAGACAGCTTGTTCAACTTCCTGTCATCATGAATCCAGAATAATGTGGTTAAGCTATTTAATAAATCAAGTAAACCATCAAACACAGAAGCTGAATGCACCAAAATTGGATGACTGCTTTGAATAAAACTAAGAAAGCTGGATCAGCAGGAAGGAAAACTAAATAAATAGTATCATAACACTCCTGGTCACCAGTGTTTTTGACCTACTACCCTATAATTTGAGACATTGCATAATTAAACTTGAATTTTCTGCACATAGTGTTTAACGAGTTGCGCATACACATTCTTTTGAACCAACAAAATAGAATCAAATATATCCCTGAACTGTTGACAGTTAAAATGTTTAGGTTATGTATTGCAGATTTAAACGCATCCTTATAGTCTAGGAGCCAGAGCGATATTGATGGTCTGAACATTAACCCGATGGCACTATGGTTTATCGTTAGAGGACGGTTCAATGACCAATTCATCTCACATACCTAATTTTCACCGGTTGCTAGATCTCGAGATGTAGCCTCCGCAAATTGTTTATTTTTGGACTGGAGGTTAACCCTTTTCAACTTGCGGTTACTTGAAAAGCATGCCATTCTTATACACTTCCACAATGTGCTATAATTTTTTATCGTGTTCGTTCAACAGGCTGACCAGTTAAAATTGGACCCAAAATGGATTGCAAGTTAACCCTCCCAATCCTGGTGGAAAATGTTCATTGGTGTTGGCAATTGTTAAGATACCCTATGCCATCAAAAGTTATCGGTCCATTTCCGAGTAATTGGTAATTATTTGGACCAAAAATGTTTTTTTTCTAATTTAGTGGCTAAACCTTGCGGATTACAAGGTTACATGATGGCATGATGGTTTTGGAGGGTTCAAATAGGCAAGGAGTAATGGCAATGATTTTAAATCTTTATTTGACCTCCAATAAAGTTATTTAACACGATGCCATCATGTTACCTTGTGATCCTCAAGGTTTAGCCACAAAATAAAAAAAAACATTTTTAGTCCAAATAACCAATTACTCGGAAATGGACCAATAACTTTTGATGGCATGGGGTATCTTAACAATTGCCAACACCAATGAACATTTTCCACCAAGTTTGGGAGGGTTAACTTGCAGCCCATTTTCGGTCCAATTTTAACTGGATAAGCCTAATAAACGGACACGATAAAACATGATGGATGTGTATAAGAATGGCATGCTTCTCAAGTAACCGCAACTTGAAAAGGGTTAACCTCCAGTCAAAAAATAAACAATTTGCCGAGGCTGTATCTCGAGATCTAGCAGCCGGCGAAAATTCGGTCTGTGAGATGAATTGGTCATTGAACCGTCCCCTAACGATAAACCATAGTACCATCGGGTTAATGTTCAGACCATCAAAATCGCTTTGGCTCCTAGACTATTATTAAAACCGATCGAAAACGTTTTGCATGTACTTCTTGCAAAATTTGCCTGCTGCTGAGTCCAGTTAGTTTTGTCTGAGACGGTGTGTCCAATTACCCAAATTTAATGTTATAGACGACGCATAAAACGAGGATCTATCTAGGAATAAATATTCTTCAACCAGTTTCCCCAATTTTCATTACCATGAATAAATATCGAATACAACAAAGATATTTCTTACCTGAAATTCAGATTCAAATGACAGATTAGGAAAAAGCTGTTCCAAAAGTACCTATAGATAAGTAAATAAATCTTTTTAAAACTAAAATCATTCCGATTATCTGATGTCAAACAAAATACCCAACTGCCAAGTAGCTCTACACGGCGCACATCAAATAATTGAATCTCATTTGTCAATAATTATAGATTCAACTTCCACGTTGAAAAACAAGATTCGAATATGCGAGTCAGATAACTAAATATATTCACTATTTTGTCATAGCCCCTTACTCTTACAGCCAGGACAATAGCTCTATTAATTAAAACTTGTTCAACTGCAATTTGCTAACGTTGCTGGGGAATCCCTCAGGCCAGCGTGGAGTTATTTCTGAAACTGAGTGGTAAGTCTCAAAAACAAGTGCAATTTGTCCGCGGAAGTCTCCAATGCAAGACCTACGGCACTATTAAAAAGAACAGTTCACACATTTTTATACATAACCAACAACGTCTGAAATATTTCAATGCTAAGCCACAAATGAATTGCCTGGTCTAGAAGACATTGAATTGGAATATTGAAATTTTCACAATTTACAAAAAAAGCCATTATAGTTTAGTTCTGAACAATCGAACTGAATTATGTAAATCTATAATCAAAAACTTTGTTCCAAGAGCTGATCATCATTCAGTTATAAATTTTCATGTATTGATTATTCACTTCTGTCAATCTTAAAATATAATTAATAGTGATTCATTTGGTAACTTGGTCAATATTTGTATTTTGTTTGAATGGAAGCACATAATACATAAATCGATTATTATTGACTATTGAGTATTGAATTTTTTAAGAAAACGTCAACGTTATATTTCGTTTTTATATATAAATCTTTACGTATGATTAAATAACATAAGAACATGTTCCAATCTATAATTTCACGTCTGTTTCTTAATTCAGCATTATTAAAAATGGATACGTCATATTATGAGATCAGGATACTTTTTATAGTACAAGAACATCAAATAATAATATTATTAAATAACAAGTATATCGTTTGTTCATGAGTCTGTTTAAATAGATAAATCACAAATAATGATCAATGGTTGATCAATAATAATAATAATAATGTGAAATATCACATCATTTGTACATAAATAGGAACTGGAAGCGTTATCTTATAAACCAACTTTTTCAGCAATGTTTCCAATCATTTGACTTAAAGCAGATGGTTCGTTATAATCTACTTTGCTACTTTTATAATAAGCTTTGTAGAACTCTTCCCGAACTCTACTTAAGCGCAAGGCACGACTGAAATGAAAGATTAGAAACATTAGCATATTAAATACATTGAAAAATATAAATTGTATTACCATAAATATAACTATATTATACAAATATAAATAACAAATCATTCAATAATCCATATAACACAGAGGCGGATCCAGGGGGGGTCACGGGGGGTCATGACACCCCCCCCCCCCAATGATGAACAAAAAAAATTTTGTTGGAGAATAAACTGATATGGTAAACGACAAAAAATTCTAAAGTCAGCACTACATCTATAAGTACATCTGTGAGCCAATTTATTTTGATTAAAACAAGGATTTTAATTTAAACAATATCGTATGTGATTAAGACAAGCTTTTGTCAATTTTAATGTCTGAGAGTGCCCCCCCCCCCCAAACAAAAGTCTGGATCCGCGCCTGAATAACAAAACCCAGTTTCTTTGCACTGTTAAACTAAATCATCATTGCAATACGCACATATTTACGTGGGTATATATCATTTGACCATATACAGTGTAATAAAGGTTTAGTACAGGTCATTTCCAATATTCAAAACCTAAATCATTAACAGAAAATTAAAATTTCATGTAAAATAAAAATATTGTAACGAAGCTCTAAAATATTGAATAATTAATTAATGGGAAACACGTAGATTGATTGTAAATTTTAAATTTCGTTTATATTAGTATTTCAAATTGATAATTCGGAATAATTATATAGTTGTATAGGAAGATAGATAGTACAGGGCATTGACATCCGTGTAGTTTAAGTGTCAGATTTGCGTACGGTTCCATTCATAAGTCGCGTATATTTTGATTTCATTCAGAAACGTGCATATTTCGTGTCAACAAAAGATATCGGAACAGGTGTAACCATAAAAACGGCACAAAATCGAGGAGCTGGTGAACCATCATGAGCGCGTGATCAGCAAAAAAGGGCTCGGCTGGAGATGGTGTAGGTGACTTGATCAGAACCTCGATTGGTATAAAAGAACGCCTCGCAAGCGTTGAATCAACGATTGTCAGTGAGACAGTGCGAAAAGATAGCCGAGATCAAGAAGTAAGTGCTCCGCCAGTTACCTTTGAAGAATTAGGTAAATAGTGATTTTATAATAAAGATTCTTGACCCACGTATGAATTAATATAAAATTCTCGGGAAATAGGTCACATTACACATATACTTTTACTTTCGTCTTTACGTACGTTTTGGTCTCACGACCATCATCAGAAGACTTATTACTTCATAACCTGATTACTTAAAACTAATTGTATCAACCCAAAGCGTCTTTATCAATTTCAATCAATATGCTAACGTCGCCGAAACGAACAGAAACACGAAATCGAAAGACGCTTTGTGTTGATACAATTAGTTTTAAGTAATCAGGTTATGAAGTAATAAGTCTTCTGATGATGGTCGTGAGACCAAAACGTACGTAAAGACGAAAGTAAAAGTATATGTGTAATGTGACCTATTTCCCGAGAATTTTATATTAATAGTGATTTTGCTATTTGAGTTAGTACATTGATTGAGTTCCATTGTTTTGCCCGCGGTGCGCCCTTGTAATATCAAATATTGTTTAATCAGTAATTGTAATTATTGTATTGTACCTGATAAGTTTATCCTGTACAGATTTCCATAACGTCTCGATAAAATTGATTGTTTTCTATACCGATAAACGTGAAATTGCATTTGTTAAGTAATTGTATTGTGTCAGAGGGTGTGAATGATTAGAGTGAAAGGGAATCACGACGCACCAATATACACTGTGTCTTACCCGGAAATAAGAGTGCGTCGTAGATAGTCCTCCGCCAAGGTCTACACGCTGTCTTACCCGAAGTAGGCTCTGAAGGAGGAATAGAGTGAATGTGAATCACGACACACCAATATACACTGTGTCTTATCCGGAAATAAGGGTGTGTCGTAGATAGTCCTCCGCCAGGTTGTACAAGCTGTGTTTTACCCGGGAGTAGGCTCTGAAGGGGGATGTATGTTTGAGAGTCGCAATATCCACAGAGAACTATTTGGTCCGGCGCTAGGCCGGGAGTAGATTCAGCAAGCAACACCTTTTCGTGGTTCTCGAGATAAGTAACCCTACGGGGAGAAACTAACGTTGTCAATGCATAAGATCCGGTGAACTGTGCACCACATGCAGTGCATCACTAAAACCATGATATCGTGCCTTCCTATCCCAGTTCTCTGGTCGAAATGGATTCACGAGCTTGGTAGACAATGCGGTAGGCGTCAAACGTTCCTGGGGAAACAGGTAACACGAGGAGGTGGAACTGACCATAGCCCAGAAGGGGCACTATATGAGTCTAGCAAGTAGCTCCACTTTGGGTCCGCCTAAAGTAACTCCGCCGGGGGTGAACAAAAGCTGCCTCTACGGGGGTAGAATGCTGCACCACATGGCTCTACTCATAAAGTCCGGTGTCTGTGCTTCATATGCCAGGTCTCTGGGAAATTGATTCGCGGCCGAGGCAACGATATGTGGAAGACCGATGATAGGAGGTCGACGGCGACTCGTCAAACGGGAGCTGTTATAATAATAACACCAACACGAGTAGACAGGGGGAGAGGGGCCCAGGCGGTTCAAAAGACCGTCTCCTCTCCAAGTAAGGCGTAGGTCTCTGTCCGGCAGTGGCGTGCTGTTAAGTAGGAGAGGGCCCTATGAACATGTCTAGAGTCTAACGACGGAAAGGCAGGGGGCGTAAAAACCCCCACAGTTAATATCGTGTACACACTGTGTCGTACCCGGAAGTAGTGACATTGCTGACGAGGTGATTATAATTCTAACACGCTGCGTCTTACCCGGAAGTAAGAGTTATAATTACCAAATTTATGTGTGAGTAGTATATAAGTGTCTGGTACTGCATCTTTCTCATTATCCAACTTTTGTTTAAAGTCGTTTTGGCGTAATAACCTTTTTTAAGTTGTTTAATCATCCCTTAAAAATAAACACCCTGTATATAATATAATGTACAACTTACTTTGGCGAAGTTTCTGGATTACGTAGAAGGTCATCAATGTCTTGAGAATTATTGTCAGAGCCTCTCAAACTGCCAGTTCCAGTGACTACTTGCCAGCTACCAGAACTAGTTGAATCTTGTCGCTGTCTGATTTTGGACGATGGCACAGAAACAGGCGACGTTCTCTTTGACTGCGGAGACCAGCAATGTTGACTAACTTCCAACGGTGCATTCCTATAACAAATAATTAATTCTATAATTTGTAGTAGACGATTTTGAGAAAACTCGAAGTCGGAAATGTATATAGGCCAGCTCCAACTTTCTTCACTAGTAACAGAACAAAATAATGCTGGAATTGGTATATACGAATATGTACCCCGATGTTATTCTAGAAGGAATATCAGAAATAGGTTAGTTTCTTCGAAAGTACATTCTGAATAAAATAAAATGGACTATCAACAAAGTTTTACTAGTATAACAATCAAAATTAATAGATTTATCTATTTCCATATTTTATAACTATTTAGTGCTAGTGAAGAAAGTTCAAGTAGGATGCTGTATTATGCATCCACGTTTATTCCAATTTACAAACAAATGTCACACCATGTATGGTCAGACATTGTAGTAGCTTTCCTTCGTAGCCTGGGTATAATCTCCCAAACTGCACCAAAATACTCACAGGAGTAACACTTCAATCTCATTATTGAACAGAGATCCAGACGGTGTTGGAATTCTAGAATACTCGGGAAACCTTGAACGCTATAGTCTAGGCTATAAGCAGGGAAAATAAAAAACTTTTATTTAGTAGGTGGAATGTGAAAAAAATTTTGCATGATGTTTTATGGACCCCAAAGGTAATTCGTGATACGATAACGATCTGTCCTCTCCCCTCCAATATTAGACGTTATAAGATTTATTTAAAAAATTTAAATTAAGCTCCGAAAATAGTATCCAGGAGGCTTTTAGGGTCGCAGATCACAAATCCGAGGTCGGTTACCCGGAAAACTCAATCGGAGACCAGAAAATCGGTAATTTAGCTATTTTTCACTTATTTTTGAAACTTTTTATTTTCGACTTCAAAAATGACTTATAGCGAGTTTAATGGGTCGTTGATCACGAATCTCAGGTCGGTTACCCGGAAAACGTAACCAGAGACCCGAAAATCGGAAAAGTTTGGCTATTTCCAGCTATTTTTTCAAACGTTGCACTTTTTGCCTTCAAAAATGTCTTCTAGGAAATTTTTCTGGTCGCTGATCACGAATCCGAGGTCTGTTGTGGGAAAATTCATCGAGGCCGGAAAATGGAAAACTCAAATTTTCCCAATTTTTTGGTCTCCGGTGGTTGAGTTTTCCGGGTAACCGATGATCAGCGACCCAAAAAAAAACCATAGATACCATTTTCGGAGCTTAATTTTCATTTTTTTAATAAATCCTATAACGTCTAATAGTGGAGGGGTAGAAATGGGGCAATTTTGACCTTCTGGGGGTGAAATAGGGGACAAGGCCATATCGTATCATGAATTACCTTTGGGGTCCATAAAACGTCACGCAAACATTTTTTTTCAGGTTCCACCTTGTAAACAAAAGTTATTTACTCGGCCTTTTTCCCCAGCTTACAGCCTTAACTACTAGTGAACTGACGAGAAGCTACATATAGTATAAAGCAAGTTTAGTAATAATAATTGATACCGATAGTGATGTTGTCACATTCCCTCATCACTCACTGAATTTCAGAAAATTTGAAAGCTCCAGTATTGACTTTTTGCACTAGGGAATAAGGGTTAGAATAAGCTCATTGTTTATCCTCCATAAGTTTTATTTAATTTCTCCTTTATTACAAATATTTAAGCGCTTACAATACGCAAGAGCATCTGGGGATATGATGATAGATTAGCTTCACTATTTCTCAAAAGTTGAAATTAAATATAGATGCTAAAGTAAAACTTAACAATGTTTATGTCAAAATAAGAACACAAGTTATTGAGCTATAAGATTCCAGTAACCAAAGTTCTTAAATGAATATTCAGTTAGAGTTACGTACGAATCAATGTACGGTGATGTATTATGATCCTTATGTATATAACGTGATTTACGTAGGCCGTGCATTAGAAGTTTTTCAACTTGCAGTTGGACTAGAAACTTGAAATTTGGTATGCTGTCATAATTGATCATGTGCGTTCTACCTCAAATATTTTTAGTCCTACAATTATACAGGATATGCCAAAA
Organism: Endomychus coccineus; assembly: GCA_958510875.1. Taxonomy (NCBI): domain Eukaryota; kingdom Metazoa; phylum Arthropoda; class Insecta; order Coleoptera; family Endomychidae; genus Endomychus; species Endomychus coccineus. Next base: position 4,174,300 of record OY294071.1, on the reverse strand, counting down.
GTCGGTACCAACTTTCTTATTTTAAATAGAAACCTAATGTTTTTTTGTCATGGTTCGATTGGCCTTCTGATTATGACTTTAGACAACCTAAGTTATGTTTACTTATCTATCACAGTTTTTGAGATATGTCCATTTTTCTGAAAAAAATTACGGCTGTAGTAGTTTACGAAAACACGTGTAGCCCGCAAACTGTTCAAAATTAGGAAACCAAATTTATGGAGCAGTTAGCTGGTAGTCCAGGCTAACACCTGATGCCCCATCGACGGTCCCATTTTGTACCATATGGGCGCAGGCGATTTTTGAATGTCGCAATATAAAATTGTCAAAAACTCAATTTTTTCAAATGGCACCTACCATTTTTTTTTAACCATTCGAAAGAAAATTGAATTTTAGGATGAGTTATTTCAGCATTCCCTGTACCCAAGTTCCACCTCTATCGAGTTATTCAATAAAAATCAAGAAATGCCTTATCCTGCCGAATGATTATGTGTGTATGCCATGGAAACAAAAGAAAATTGTAATAATTTAATCAAAAATATTGAACAATATTGACAGAACTCTAGCGTAAATGTTCAATATAACCACCATTGTTGTTCAAACATTCTATTATTCTACTTTCAATAGATTGCGTAGCACGTCTGATTTCGTTGGGATCGAGACTGTCAAAAGTCTGTATTATTCTAAGTCTCAACTCATCTATATTGTGAACTGGTGAAGAATAGACCAAATCTTTTACCCTACCCCAAATATAAAAATCTAAAGGGGTAAGATCTGGAGATCTTGCAGGCCAGAGAAAGGGTCCTCGATTTCCCCACCAACGGTGCTCGAACATGGATGTCAATGCGGTGGTGCCCCATCCATCTGGTACCATGAACGTGCAGCTCTAGCCAGTGGCAAATTGTCAAGAAATGTTTCTATTACGTTTCGAAGAATTTCTACATATCTGTCACCATTCAGATTTTCATCGTACATAAAGTAGCGTACCTCTTGGTTCATTACCAAACAAAACACATTTATTCGAAATTGTACTTGATTTTCAACTTCGAACACCATATGTGGATTTTCAGAAGCCCAAAAATGTCGATTGCGCCTATTGTAAACTCCCTGCTGACAAAACTTTGCCTCATCAGTCCAAATTATGTTGTCTTAGAATCCGGCGTGCTCTTGTATTTTAAGTAATAAGTCCTCGCAAAAGTTTACTCTACGGGGAAAGTCACCTGGGTGTAATTTTTGCAATCGTATAAATTTGAAAGGATGTAGCTTATGGCGGTGTAAAATGGTTTGTATTGCAGAGTATGAAAATCCCAATTCCAAAGACGCCATTCGTATTGAGGCTTGAGGATATGCTTGAAAATATCCGAGAATGGTAATTTGATTATCGTCATTGCCAGTTAGTGGTTTGACTCTCGTAACGGGTCTAGCCACCTTCCCAAAATGTATAAAATTAGTTTTCAATCGTGAGAACTTGCCCCGTGTCATCCTCGGTAAGTTTGGATATTTCAAATTAAGCTCTCGGACAGTTCGCTGCACAATTTTTTGACACATGCCGTGGATAACAAACAAGTCAAACACAACTTCGTTTGTATAATTTTCCATATTCCAATCAATTTTATTTAAGAATTAGCACGACTCGTTTTTACTTTGACAGAATAGCACCTTCTTGTTTATAGTTGTTTTTTGTTTTCATGGCATACTTGAATAAACACAAAAGCATTCGGCAGGATAAGGCATTTCTTGATTTTTATTGAATAACTCGATAGAGGTGGAACTTGGGTATAGGGAATGCTGAAATAAATCATTCTAAAATTCAATTTTCTTTCGAATGGTTAAAAAAAAATGGTAGGTGCCATTTGAAAAAATTGAGTTTTTGACAATTTTATATTGCGACATTCAAAAATCGCCTGCGCCCATATGGTACAAAATGGGACCGTCGATGGGACATCAGGTGTTAGCCTGGACTACCAGCTAACTGCTCCATAAATTTGGTTTCCTAATTTTGAACAGTTTGCGGGCTACACGTGTTTTCGTAAACTACTACAGCCGTAATTTTTTTCAGAAAAATGGACATATCTCAAAAACTGTGATAGATAAGTAAACATAACTTAGGTTGTCTAAAGTCATAATCAGAAGGCCAATCGAACCATGACAAAAAAACATTAGGTTTCCATTTAAAATAAGAAAGTTGGTACCGACTTTTGGCATACCCTGTATAATTGTAGGACTAAAAACATTTGAGGTAGAACGCACATGATCAATTATGACAGCATACCAAATTTCAAGTTTCTAGTCCAACTGCAAATTGAAAAACTTCTAATGCACGGCCTACGTAAATCACGTTGTATAGAAATATAGACCAATATGACGAAGGTTTAAAATACGAATTTGAATCAACCTGTGAAAGGTGTTGTAACATCACACTATCGGAGTCAATTGTAAATAACTGACAACAAGAAGAAGAAAACCTATATCCTTCGTAGAACATCGGGTGAGCCAGGGGTGGAATGTTGGGAGGGGAGATAGGCATTGAAATTTTTGTTCAAAATTGGGAAATCATGAAAGACCATCCATTTCTAGACCCATATAGATCCCAGTTTGAAAAATCTGACAAGTATGTCTCCTCATGATACTTCTGTGTAAAGATTTCCTTATAGTCACAGTAGATCAACTGGTTATTCTTAGTGATGTGTCAAGTTCAGTTCACAAAGTACTTCAACTACCGCTTGTTTATGTCTAATAAGTGGTCAAAGGGGTAGTTGCTGAAAACAGCATCAACTTATAGCGCCAGGCTATTGTACTATCTATACAAATGCCAATAAAACGTTCCATATGTATCCCATTTCCACTTGTATTTCCTGGTAGTGTCTTTAGTAAGTCGAGATCGATGTAAAAATACAAAACCAGTAGCGACTTCTGTCTTTCTGTTCATTTTATTGGCCCATTAGTCCATGAATATTATACCAAAAAGGGCCATTTTTGAGAAATGGATTTTTCTTTTTTTTTAGTAAAAGTATAGTTTTGGACATCCTAAAACGAGTGTCGCTGACCCGGGCACCTGGTAGCTACCACATATATATCTAAAATCCAAGCTGTACATCTTCGGTAAAGATTTTTTAGAGTGGATTGAAGATCGATCCTTCCACCCCGACCACTGTGGCACACCGGACATCTTAAAAGGACTTCAAAATAAGAAAATTTTAGGAGATATTAATCTTTTTCTCGACAAATTCGATGAAATTGATACGTTTCCCATCGTGTTTTGTCTAGCAGAAAAACTTATGAACATAGCGGAAGCATTCTTAAAATTTGGGATCTTCGACTATATTTCTCTTTTTTCTAGCAAAAATATCCGAGTTAGCGCATCGAAGTGCGAAAAATCCCATTTTCCTACAATTTATATGTAGTTCATCTTGAACGAACCTTCAACTTTTTTAGTCTATAATATCCTTTGATTACAAATGCTAGCTGAGGAAAATTCCTATCCAATTGTATAAAAAAACCATCACAAGATTACCAAGAATTTACTTTATAAAATTCTGAAGATTACATTATGCTTATAACATGGGCTAAACCATTTTTTAGACGGATGAAAATCTTGCAAATTCAGGAGATTTTCATCTTGCCAAAAGTTGACCCGATTGAATTGTATAAAGTTGGAACGGAATGTGTTATGTTGGTATGCTCGACGAAGTTGAAACCTCTCTCTCTTTGATATCTTTTTATAGATGGGTTGATTTTGGGCCAAATATGGTCAATTACGTTTCGGGTTTTTTCACACACGTAGTCAAGTATTGTAGAACATGTACTCAACTCAAATTTGGCACACAATTTGCATTTAAATTGAAATTGCATGAAAACAAAGTGAGCAAAGCCACATTTCTACATTAATTCGATCAACCAAAAACATAAACGTTTTGAGAAACCTCGTCGATGTGTATGTATGGGTGTTTATTCTGTGCTACCTGGAAATACAAAAACCATGCCAATTCAGCCCAGTTTCAATTTTATTGTTCAATAGAAATTCCGAAATTTGCAAAGGGAAAGTGTTTTTTGTGGCCATAGAAACATTTTATACCTATGAAGACTATTCAGCAAAAATTGTGTGGTATGTGTCATAATTCGTATTAAGAAGAAAATTATGAATGGATATACTTACAAATGATGTGCATCTTCCTGTTGGGAGCTATCTGAATCGAATAAATTCTGACAGGCAGAATTAGAAGTACTCACGAAATTAAGTTCAAAATCAGACAAATTCATTTTTTCATAATCCACCTGAGGCAATATTTTACAAGATTCTTCTTCATCTGACTGGGGATCACTTTCTTGTGGCTTGATACTAATAACATAATAATCTATTAGCAAAGCCACAAACACATTCGTTCACACAAATCTATACTGGGAGAGAAGTTTACATCCTTAAGAAACAGTGAAAATGCAGGAAATAGAGTTACCATCGAAACTGAATACTTTTCGGAACACTCTTTAACCGATACAATTCTTATAACGTAGATCCAATTAGATAGTTAAAGGTGCGGAAAGCTACGTGGTCTTGGGTTTTGAAGTGAGCATTCTTTGTTTGATTTTTTCTGGAGCGTGTACAATACAATTTGGACTAAATTTATTCTAATCAACGTTTAAATATTTTGAGATCTCACCGAATGATTATATTGTTTGATTGCATGCTGAATTTGGACCTTGTTTCACTTTTGTTCATTCTAAACTGTTGGTTCAATTTTCTACAGTACCTATATTATATATTAACGCCAAAACCCCAAAGCATGTTTCATATATACATAGAGTCTAAACGAATACTAGATTTATTTAATTCAATGCTTAAAATATTATAACAGGAGCGATAACTGTGTATTTCCCAAAAAAAAATATTATAATTTTATGGTAATAGTGAAAAACGTCTGTCTTCAGTATTGTTACTGAAACAAGTATCCAACTTTGACGACTCCCATTATGTCTGGAGCTTGACAATGAAGGGGTGACTAGCTTGAGCTCGCCTCGTCCGCCTGACTGGAATCCTTCGTGGCAGAATAACAGTCGAGATTTCTGACGATCAACGAGAATGGAAACAGAGGATTTCATAGGAATTTGTAGTATTACAGTATTACAATTCAGGCAACCAAGGGACACTTGCCACAGAATTCCAAGCATGTGCTCGAATTATGAGGGAGAGAGTCTATGAGAATAGACAAATCACAATCATAGCGAGCAACCCAAGCGTGCTTAAGGCACTGGAGTCATGCACAATCACCTCACAATGTGTACTCGATTGTGTAAAGGAACTACCGGCACTAGTAAAGAACCTCAATAGAGTGACAGTTGTGGAGGAAACCAGAGGCGAAGAGACTGAAACTGCCGTCGCACTGGCTACTAAGGTGAAGACCAGAACCAACCTGTGGCATTTCTCATGCCACAGCGGAATCTGTAATTCAAAAATGTCTCGAGGCAAAGTACCGTGCCTATTGGAGGAAACTGCCCCGTATGTCGCACTCCAAGCGACTAATAGGAGATCTCCAATAGCAACGAGTGAAAAATCTTCTGACGTTCAGCAGACAAGAAATACAGAATCTTGTTGCATTCCTGATCGGACACGCCTCATTCAACAAAAATCTCTGCACGATGGGTCTGGTAGATCAGCCCACATGCAGCGGTTGCGGCGTGGATGAAGACACCCATGCATGTGCTGTGTCAGCCCATACGCGGTTGGTCGTCGGACATACCTTGGAGACGATAAAACTACACCCGAGGAAATCAGAAGTATCCTCCACATCAGGCTACTGTATTCCATAGAATACACCGGACTGATGAGAAGATAGCAATAGGACACTAATGACAGCAGTGCAGTGGGGGTCCCTCTGGGAAGGAGAACCAACCTCACGGGGGAGGGGTTTTAGTCGGTAAGAATCCGACACCACCGGGGGCATGGGCCCCCGAGGCGTCTATGCGAGATTTCCTCTCCTCTAAGCGAAAAAAACAGACATCTCGAGATATAGCTCTGTCAGTCTGTCGCGCTATGTTCACTTCACTATTCTTCCAACGACAACGATCACTAGCGGTGTACAAATCTTACCTTCGTCTCTCTAGCCGGTGCCGATTCTTATATGTGTAGTATTCACATCAAGAGCAAAATAAATCTAGTTATCATTCAGACTCGTTCTTTATTCATTATGCACGAGCTTTTGGCATCCTTAAGTTCTTTCATTTATCATAATTTTCATTGTGCATTCTGAATTTTTGCAATAGAAATTTGAGTCATGTGTGAAATTTTCAGTTTTTACCAGGTTAGGGTGAGTTTAATTATTCGATCTTCACCATTGGGATCTCAGAGAGTTGATTGCATCGAAATAGATGGTTCAGATGGAACTTTAAGAAATAACAAAATGGAAAATCTGATATTTTTACTCATTCATTAGATTATTTAGAGATAGCAAAATTCTGACTACATATTTTTTCTACTACCTTTATGTACTCTAACCAAGCATGATAGGAGACAGACATGCGGGCATATATACATAGCGCACCTGTCGCACGGCTAACTAGACCATATGTATGTTACATATGAATTTCACTCAGGGCTGTTGTGTAGTAAACATAACACAATTATCTAAAGATGGTGCTAGAACTAGAATTGATCTGATTCACGAGATATCAAAATTTCTCAGAAACAACCCACTATAGCGCTAGCTCTTGTAAAACAATACAATGCGTGCGGCTACACACAAGACTGTCTTAAATCGCGCTGATTTAAACTCAAAACGTATAGTGTCTCAAATTCTTAATATCGGAGACAGGTATTCGGTACAGCCGGGGAGGGGGGTTGTTTGAATAGCTTATTCGGGTCATTCATGTTAGATGTATTGTTCTCCTACAGTCTTTAGATGACTATTGTATCATCTTGGTACGGTTTTATACAGTACGCCAGTGAGCTTCAGATCCTTTGTTAATACTAAGATGTTTCCTGCTTCAATGGTGTAATTTCCTGTATGGTGGTATTAGCGTCTGTGAAGGAGTGTAGCTCCGCAGACTGTGAGCAAATGTATCGATGTTACTTCCGTTTCTTTGCCGAATCTACATGTTCCTACATATATTGCATCATTTTCCTCAATTCCTGTATGTCCTCAGCCTCAATGTAGGCCATTTAGTTTTAAAGTTAATTCTAGTAAACTGAGGATGCAATATTTCGGGACCGATCAACGTCTTTGGAAACATCTCCAATTAAAGGATAGGTGTATAAGATCATATTGTGTGGTGCAGAGAAAAGCCAAAAGTGCCCATAGGACATACAATGTAATGTATAGTAATATTAGCGCGAAAATAGCGCACATTTTGTTTGTAAGTAAAGCAAAGCTCTAAGACGGTAGATGGTAAAATAATATGCAGACTTTTGCAATCTCTTTGAATAAATTCTTTTACAATAAATTTTCTTCGTTACTTTTAGATTTTAATATTTGTAGAAATTTCTCATTTTGACTTTTTTTTACCGGTTCCAAGATTTTAATGGTTCGATGCACATTAGTAACAAAAAGGAATATAGAGGTTATTTTCTACAAAAGTTAACTAGTGAGGTAACTACACATATAAGGGTTATATTACATGTTCCCCCGTTATATCACAGATTTGTATCACTTAAACATTCTTTTCAATTCCAAAGTGAATTTTACGACAGAATCTATTTTATGTAAGAACATGAATGATACTCAAGTAAAAGTGCAGCGACTCAACATTTCCGTTTCAAATAAAAGTTTTTGTAACTTTCTATAATATTGTTCACATAATTCAGAGTTGATGTAAACAATAAAATTGATATATGAAATGGCGTCCGCCTCACGAGGCACTTTGCCAAGTGCTACACAAGTTTGATAATCTCGTTCTTTCTATGACGTAAGTACGTCTTTTTATTAATGAGGCAGTATTGCCATATAGATTTGTTCGTATTTGTACAGATTTAGAAAGTCTACGCTAACTCAATTTTACGCTACTGAGCGGTTAGCTGAACGTCAAAGTACCAGGCGGCCGACATCGAGCACGCCATTTTCAACTAGTGAAGCATACAAATTGATATACTCACATCTCTTTTCAATAAAAGATTAAATTTGGTAGTAAAATTTTTAATGTATTGTGAGATGATAACTTCAACAATTCGTAATACCAATTGTTATTAACATTAATATATATTTTTGCTATGATTTTGAAAAGTGATGCTTAAAATGATTGTCTTAAGTGAGGAAAATATTCACTAGTTTGAATATTTTTCTAACAATTGAGAAATAAATGATTATTTAATCCTTGTTCCTTGTTTGCTGTTGCCAGGTAACAATGAAGGTATCTCTAGTCTAGATCGATCAGTGACATTACAGAAATATTTATTATTTAATATTTTTTCATAATTTTCAATCAACAATAAATATTGTTTTTAGGCAATAATATCAGAATTCAAAACATGTTTTTACAATTGAATTTTGTTTTCTGGTTTTTAAATATTTTAAATTGACGGGAATTTTTGTTTATTGAACATTCTCAAATTTGCAGCTTAATATGTTCATAGTTCTAGACAATAATAATATTTTCTCTTAATGGTGGGTGAGAAGGATCGGAAAATGCAACACCTACTCCGTGCAACAGAAACCTATGCTACGCCACTGTGTTGGGTAATTCAGAATGTTTTACAGCCAATTCAAACTCACATTTTGACACGACATTATATATTCGTCAGTTTCCTAACAATGGAACCAATTTTAGATTCGAAATTTTTCAGATGAATCTGATTTAACATATAGGGGGTGCCATGACAAGCTTCCATTAGAATATTACGCGAGTGACTCCAGATATAAATATGATACTAGATATTGATCGCCCTTCATTACCTTTAATTTTACGGAGTTCATATCTCTTCCCGTCGAGCCGTTTCTTCTAGTTGGGAAGTTGATAAAAATGTCAGGGGGCAAACGTGGAGAATATGGTGGATATTGAACCAATTCGTAGCGCAATTCATGCAATTTTGCCATTGCGACTACGGACCTGTGCGTTGTCCTGATAGGAGAGCACTTTTTTCTTTGCCAAATGCGGCCGCTTTCGCTTCAAATCGGCGTCGAAACGATCCAACAGCTCTGCATAATATACGCCGGTGATCGTTTTGCCCTTTTCAAGGTAATCGATATGAACGATACCGTGTGCACCCAAAAAAAAACTGCCACCATGATTTTGTTGGACGATAAACCCACTTTGGCCTTTTTCGGCTTCGATTCGCCAGGACATGTCCACTGTTTCGACTATTCTTTGGTGTCTGATGTGTTGTGATGAATCCATGTTTCGCCCACGGTTACGAAACGGCGTAAAATTCTTATCCCGCTTGCACAATGCCAAACACTCCTTTGAAGTTGGCACACGGTCGCGCTTGTTGTCAACAGAGAGCAAATGCGGCACCCAGCTGGCACATAGCTTTCTCATATTCAAAAATTTTTGCAAAATGTTCCGTACCCGTTCGGTTGCGATGCCCGTAACCTCAGCAATCTCGTGCACTTTAACTCGTCGATCGCCCAATATCTTACCGACCAGAATGTTCGGCGTCTTTTGTGGTCATACTACCACAACGAAAATCAGTAAGCCACTTATGAATCGTTTCAATCGATGGTGATGAGGAGTCCCCATAATGTTTAACAAGCGATGCTTTGGTTTGCGTAATGTTTTTTCCACGCAAGAAATAATCAAGGCGCGAAATTCACTTTTTTCCATGTTGCAAAAATCTTCAAGGTTGCTTGCTTTCGATGGGTGTCAAAACAGAAATGAATGACATATCAGTCTGAAACTTTTAATGCGTTCTAGTTAAAGATGGTACATCACAAATGTCACATGGGATTTTCGATTATGGCGCCATCTGTTTTATTTTTCAGGAACTTTTCACCTTGCCCTCGTACTCTTATTTGACGCAAAATTATCTAATTGATTCATACTGATATTTTTGATGACGTAGAGGAAACGATCCAACGGATATATTTAATGTCTACTTTTTTAAAATTAATTATGTGTATTCAAAATCATGTAATTATAACTACATACCACAGCAAGTAGACACGACACTTCTAAAAATATACCTTTAATAAAATACCAAATTGCACTCGAGAGTAAAATGTTTCTCAATCTGTGTCTATTAGATATTTTAAAAATCCAATAGTTAAAGGAACTAGCATCTCAAACACAAACTTACACAAAAAACAAAACAACTAGGAGGCATTCCAAGTAGGATTTATGACAACACAATTGTTAATACACCAATGCTAAGAAAGTGAAAAAATAGTGTTTTGAACAAAAGGTGTTAACACAGATTAATGCATTCTGTTGTACTTACCCATTCTGTTCCTCATTGCAATTTGCGACAGAAGCATCCTGGCCATTAGAGAATATGAATGGTTCCTGAGATTTTGTGCTGATTGAAGAACACACAGAATTGAGACTCACATTAGACCCACGAAGACCTTCTTCTAGAAGTAACTCTAATTGAGAATCACTATCAGTCCTGAACACATTGGCCACAACTACTTTGTCTACTTCATTTCTTGGTATACTTTTTTCCACTTTCTCTGGTCTATTGACTTTGCTATGTCTAAAATATGATTAAAAAGGTTTAAGCACTTCCATTATTTGTTTCGATTCAATTCGGTGAGACAGTGGTAAACCATGGAATATTCTTAGCGATTCGTACGCCATGCAAGCGCGATTCTGTGATTTTAGGTGAAGATTAGGTTAGCTTCCGTCAACGAAGTTCAGTTTCATCGTCAAATGCAATGAACTTTAGGCAGTAATGACTAATGTTGAGTATCAATAAGTTTTCTCGCGTATTTCCAGTACGTCTACAATACCTCAACGATAAAACATACACTTCGTTTCCGAAATACAGGGTAGGGTAGTTTTGGAAAAAAGATTACATTTTCTTCTAAACAAATGAAGATTACTATTTTAAATTTGGTTTTTAAGACAAATACAGTGGAGTAGTTATGGTATTTTATACGCATTTGAACTCGCTATGTTCTACGCTATTAGTCCACTTGTATAGAAATTTTAAACTTTGATTAAATTATATTTCGGTATTTCGGTAGGAGGCTTCCTAACGAGATATCTTTATTTTTCTAACCAATGAAATTCCTTTTGACAGGCTATTTACAGAGTTAAAAAATATTTAAAAACTTATTTATTGGAATTGATAAAAAATGATATCTATTTACTTCAATGCCAAAAAAGTCCGGAGGAAAAAGGTCGGGTGATCGAGGAGGTTATGCAACTGGACCACCTCTAACAATGCATCTTCCACCGAACTTCTTACTCTTCTTTCGTCAGAGCACAATTAGGAGCATTCTTTACCATTTGGAAAACGTATACGGTATTCTGCTGTCGCAACAACAGAATTTCCGTTACAAAACCCATAAGCAAAATGAATGTTTGCGTATTGCTGATTGGTAAATCGAATTGGCATTATACTAACTTATGTATCTTCAACAAAGAATATCGATAACACAAACATAAACAGTGATTTATGTGACATGTAATAAACTATAAAATACTTAATAGTTATTTTGTTTAGGTTTAGAATCGATTTTCATCACGTAATGGCTGATTGTATTCATTTGTTATAAAAGAGTTAACACTATAACACTATAAATAAGAAACAATCACCCTTATCCAATAAAAATGCTATTAATATACCTTTCAGCTACTAAATTGCCATCATCAGAGCAAAACCTAAAGTGATTGTTTCTTATTCATGGTATGCATATGTCAATACTATTGCTATTATTTGCAATGCCTACTAAATCATATAATTTTTGATGAAGATATTATTCCATAAGCCGCGTTTGGCAAAGAAAAAAGTGCTCTTCCACCAAGACAACGCACCGGCGCACAAGTTCGCAGTCGCAATGGCAAAATTGCATGAATTGCGCTACAAATTGGTTCGTCATCCACCAAATTTTCCAGATTTGGCCCCCTGCTATTGTTATCTATTTCCAAACTTGAAGAAATGGATCGTTGGTTCCAACGATGAGGTCATCACTGAAACAAACGATGGATTGCCGAAATCGTTTCATTTGGAAGGGATCGAAAAATTAGAAAAACGTTGGGCGAAGTGTATAGGGAGGGCTACAAGGAAATTATGTTGGGAAATAAAATAAGTTTTGACCAAATAAACCATTTCTTGTTTCATTTTTCAGGGACTTTTCGCCTTGCCCTCGTATATGTATAAAGTGTACTTTATTAACACATTTTGGTGAATTGTATGATAACGGTATAGCATTTATCTCTTTATTATTCTTCCAGCATCCAATAATTATGGTTTATCATCTACACTGCTCTACACATGTTTTATATTTTCTGCTCATATTACTAAATTATCGTCAGTTTAATTCAGATGTGAGGAATTCCGAAAATGTATTCCAATAAAATTTGATTACCCACGTTTCCGTTGTAGAACGTTGTGATTTTATTGCCTATTACACATTCCTTTTCATCGAAAGTGAATTCAATTTGTTACAGGTTCTATTGTTGGAAACTTTTTACTCTGTCTTATCGATTTCGGCAATAATTTGTTTTAGATGACAATTTCAATCTGTTTTGTTGGTACCTGAGATGACATTTTAGGCTAGTATTTATATTCACATATCTCTGAGATTAAACGAATTGTATTTTTTCTTGTTCTGATTTAAAACATTTTTCTGCTCAAGAAAATCCATAAGTTGCTATCCAAAATGGAAATGGAATGTGGGATAATATCATAGCCTACTAGAGCGGTTAGGCCATGACCTAGAATTTCTCACGTGAGCAACTAGGGCCTGTCAACTACTCTAAGCGAGTTGTATTCAAATTTTATTATTAAGCTTTGAATAATATTTAATATTACATTAACACATAATTTGTGACTTTTTAATGGGCGTTTGACATTTGAGTATTTGAGATCACCGGTTATTCATTTCAAATAGTTAGAATTTGTGCAAAGTCAAAACTCCGGATTAAAACAATTATAAACCAGGTCAATATAGGGTCAAAAATCGACGAAAATACCTTTTTTGAGGCTAACGCGATTTTATGGTCGATGTTTAAGCAAAAAGTGGCACCTAAAACAATGGTGAAGTTAAAAATAGTCTAAAGTTTGTCATATTGTTTATATCTGCGTTTTAGTTGCAAAATTATCGAAAACTGCGTATAAAACAAAAACTATTTCAGATAATCGCATGCAATTGTGCATGGTGATAATATTAACAAAACACGCTGTTTTAGACCAACTACGACTAATTTGATTTTTTGAATAAATTGTTATCAACTAATTAATGGTGTTTATCAACAATTTTTTGTTTGTATTTCAGAGTTTAAACGATTGAGACGTCTCCTTCCTTTTTCCCGTGGCGTGTTGCAGAAGACATTCCTGGCAGAGCACTTAGAACCAGCTTCAAAACGCTCATCCAAGTTTCAAGGACGGTAACATTTTTTAGTTGGGATAACCAAAATTTGTTTGGAATCTCTTTCCCGAAATTACTGTTTTCAACTTCAAATTAACTATCTTAACTCGAACTTTTGATTCAAAATGTATTCTTCCTTCTGTCAAAATTGAACTTGTAATATCAATTCAATTTAATCAAATTATTAGAACTCTAATTTGTTTCGCAATTCATTGTTGCTAAGAATTATCCTTTGTTAATTTATTATATTCACCAGTCAATAGCAATTATAATTCCCCAAAGGAATAAAACCAAAGAAGGCACCTTATGCCAACACATCCAAATAAAATACTTACAAGCGAAGCTATAAAGATACATTACCGACCTCAAAGAGTGGTTCAACAAACGGGGGATATAAGTGAAAGCCACAAAAAGCGAAGCAATAATGTTAACGAGAAACACTGAACACAAGCTAAGATATATTGAGATAAACAAAACAAGTTGTAACTTTTCTTATATTCTCTAATACAATCATCAACAGTTATCGAGCTCGCAATGCTGGAAATATACGAAATAGTCCTCAATGACTCTTTCGTATCTTTTCGTAAAGCAGCTGGCAGCTCTATTTAATTAAGAATTGAAGGATACGTTTCATTACGAGCCCGGAGGTTAATTATTACCCTGAGCTAGTCGGGGTCATTAGAGACAAAAGAGGTATCGTCAAAACCTTACAGTGTATATTTGTGTAAAATCCAAAGTAAGTTTTTTGTTAGAATAAATTATGATATAATAATTAGAGTTTAATTATTTTAATATGATATATGTGAAAAAAGGAAAATATGTAGCATCTTATAAAGAAATACACGCCGTTTTGAAATATTCAAAATCGTTTTCTCAACATTATCTCGAATAGTTTTTGTTTTATACGAATTTTCGATAACTTTGCAACCAAAACGCAGAGTTTAGGCAATTTTCAACTTCACCATCGTTTTCAGCGTAATTTTTTGCATAAGAATCGACCATAAAACTGCAAAAACTATTTCGAAACCTGACCCATCATCAGAAGACGTATCACTGTCTAAAACGTTTTAGCCAGTGATACGTCTGCTGATGATGGTCGTGAGACCGAAACGTACATAAATACGAAAATAATAAGCATGTGTTAGTGTAACCTATTTCTCGAGAATTTATATATAATAAATCTTTATAAGTCATCACACAAAGTAAAACAATTGTAGCCAGAACGAATGTTTTAGTAGATGTCAATCTCATATTTAGGTTCCAGAGGCGCAATGAGAAAGATTATTTCATTCCCAGATAAGGTCACATAATAAACGATTCCTTCAGCTATGAACAAAACATTCACATATACCAAAATTTTTGAAATGGTTCCGAGACCTACTCGTAAACCTCGTTTTCTATTTTATTATTCAACTGTACAATGCGTTCTGAATAGCAATTAATTTAAAATTTTCAATGAAACGTATATACTTAAAATACAAATTTTCCTACCACGATTGAGACTGTGAATAGTGTTCACCATAAACCGATTCATAAGTTAACGAAATAAAAACAACGATAAAAATAATCTTACTCATTCAGCCGCATTAAAATTATTTCATAATTTTCATTCAGATTATATTAATATTTCAATAATGGAAATTTTATGAGTAAACTTACCGATTCATGTTGAATTCATCACTATGTAAAAATTTTAGAACGTAGAAACAAAAGAAAAAAATATCTTCGGACTTGGCAATTCTATCTGGAAGGTTGTGCCCGAATAGCATCCAGTCGTAAGCTATCGTTAAATACAAAATTTGATATTCGTTCAAAGACTGATGAATTAGGCCATCTGCCCAAAGACTGAGCCTCAAAAGCGATATAAATAAGGGTGTGCGATCCCAACCACTAATACAGTGAATTAATATTCCAGACGAATTATCCTAAAAAATCTTATATAAATAACTTCCCATTATAGCAATAGGCCAGTAATCCTGCAAATTCACGCAAGTTGTGCTAGATATATTACAAAAAATTCTATTTTAAATAAGAATGCCTAAAAGATATCAATATTTAATTGATTCAAAAGTGCGATTTTATCAATCTTTAAGCATTTCAAAACCCGGTTTTCAGTACATGAGATTCAATCTGACAAAAAAAAAATTGGCGTATACTGAAAAATGTATAATATAACAATTGAATAAACGATTTAATGCAAAAACGGAATTAGTGTTTGAAATTTATTTATTCAAGGTGTTTGTTTCTTGTGAAATTAGTCCACAGAAATTAGACAAAAAAAGGACAATTTCCAGAAATCGAGGAAACATCGAAGTATCTGGCGTTGATGCTGTTAGAAAAAAAAATTATATTATACATGGATATTACGAGATGTTTTTCGCGATTTCTGGAAGATTTGAAAAAAAAATTGTATGTTTTTAGAGTTTGGTTCCATGTAAAATGGCATTCTAAACATTTTATTATTCTTGTATTTTTCTCAAAGAATCGATGCAGGCATTATATTTAATATTTTAGAAAAAAAGTACATCTTACGCATATTTTGACGGTTCAGTTTCGTTTTCCGTAAAATTCTAGAGTAATTCTTTACTGCCATAGTATTATTTCCCCCACCTACCTGGGGGATGCATTAGGGGTACTCGATTTCGGATATCCCATACTACATTTTTATCTGTAAATGAAAAACGTTTCCTCGATTTCTAGGAAAAATTCCAATTTCTGTGCATTCTTTCTCTGTGAAAAACTTTTTTGTGACTTTTTTCATGGATAAAACCTTTACGAAGTAAAAATTAAATTTAACTGACACGTCTTTGGTGCTGTAGAAAAAATGTAATGGACTCAAATTTAGTTGTGTTTTCCGCAAGAAGTTGAATAATCAATACAGGCATGTGACTTATGTCAAGCAAACTTTTCAATCGGCAAAAAAATCTTTCGTTCATTTAAACGATAATAAATCGCCACATTTGTGGGAATTGAATTTTAATAAGGTATTCTTACATAAAATAATTCAGCTGTTATACATAGTACAATATGAATTGTTTTCGTGCAGGGGTATTGGCCTAAAATACATCGAACGAAAATTACACTCACCTGTATATATTTTGTTAAATACAGAACATAATTTTGAGTTAATCTAATCAAATCCCAATCTTTATATTCTGACCATTTAATTTTCAGATCTTTGGACATAGATATGGCTTCAGGCAGTACAAGAGTAACATCAACATGTTTATGATTCCAGTCAAAAAATAGTCCTTCGGCACCTCTATTACGATCACGAAAATTTTTAAAAAATTCACAACCTGGGTAGGGAAAATTAACTAGGTGAAATTCTGAATAGCGCTGTGCTTTGTCTACTTTCTCGGATGAAGTAACACTGAAAACAAGTGAATTTTGGAATTACATATCTTTTAATATAGCCACAGATTCAAAGAACCATATGTATCAATATACAATTATTTATGAAAAGGGGAAAGTCGAAGCGCTTCAAATGAACATGTGTTTCATTGATATGTAAAACGCACAGACACTCAAAAATGAAATATGGTAAAAATGTCTACGTCACAACAACAAAAGAAACACGAATAATTGAAATTTTAACACATTAATGTGTAAAATATATGAAAAAACCCAGTAATGTTTCTATAGTTGAAGACGCCATGTCTCTAGGAAGAAGCAAATCAGACTGAAAGCCAAAATCCCTTTGCACCAAGTAAAACAATGTGTTTAAAATTTTATGACTACAACAGAAAATATCTTGCTGCACCAATTTACTGATATATTGTATCAGCGTTCCACATACCCATTTTAAACATTATAAAGAATTACGTTACGTACGACTTAGACATTTTTTATTGAAATTAATGCGATAAAGACGCTAAGTGGTTAGTACAATTAGTTTAAAGAGATCCCGCGCCTTAGTTGATGTGAATTAGTTTTCAAACGTCTACTGATGATGGTCGTAAGACCGAAACGTACGTAAAGACGAAATTATAATAGATATATGTGTTAATCTGACCTATTTCGCAAGAATTTACATATAATTTATACCTGGGCCAAGAATCATTATTATAACAAGTTTACATATTTCTTACATGCCTTGAGCTGACATCGGTATATGAATTTAACTATATGTTTATTACCAATCTAATAACAACATCATAAAAAACATATTCTTGTTCAAGAAATTCCTAAATAACAAATCAATTTGAATCACAAATTTCAAGATCAATTTCATTTGCCTAGCTGAAATTGAAATGTTTCACCATGATCATTTATTTATGTTTTTTTAATGCAAAATATTTGCATCATTTGAATATGTAAATGTTTTAGATTGGCCATTTTGAATTTACGATTTATAATGTCAGTTTCTAACATGATTTGGCCTGTCCCTCGATTCATACCAGTAGCAACATTTGGGAAGGTTTTATTTAGTTAATAATACCTTTAGAATTTGACATTTTTATCTTACACTTCGTTAATTGGACTAATTTTAGAGTGGTAATTTTTTGTATACATTCAATGAGTTTATTTATGTTTTGCCAACATAAGATTTTATCTATCAACACAAACAATTGTTTACAATACTATGCGATAGTTTATTTAAGATGCAAAACTAAAGCTATAGTTATTTCAACATGTTGAATGAAATCACGATACGTTTCAAGGGCGTCAGAAACTGAAAGTGATTTTCTATGTTTCATATAGTAATGAGTAACATACCTATCAGCACTTCCCTCATGAACCATTGCTGAGGACTACTTCATAAATAAACTATGCATAGACAATAAATAATCCAATAGTTTAGTTCGTAATATTTAACGTTTCGTTTAGAATGGTCACTATGACCTCATCTAATATAATGCACCATATATTGACATGACAAATATATACCAGCTGACCCTAAAAACAACGCCTTATGATCAAACGAAATTCAATAATGATGTAGCCTATTCATATTTTCCACTACAGCTTAGAGATATTCCTAACCAGATAGTCTATAAATAGTAGTCAAAAATGTACAAAAAAAGGTCGAATAAAGAAAAATTGAGATACATTTTTCTTTCCCTTAAACCTTTTGCAATATCTTATGTTAGCCCTACATAACATAATGCAGCCAATGAGATATGGGGCAAATAACCCGTTCTCCTTAATAAACAACAAATAAACAATTCAATAAACAAATTGAATAACTCGAAAACTATTGGTGCCTTCTTGCCCAAAATCACACCTAGGTTTTTTTTTGGGTCGCTGATTACGAATATGAAGGATAATCCCGTTTGAAAAAAAAACAACACTAGATTTTTTTCACAGTTGATGAAAGTTATATATGAATAAATATAACTAGATAGTATATTATTTATTGAGCAACAGGTTTCAAAGTGCACATTAAATTTTCAAACACTTTACAAAAAATTGCAAATAGTTATCGAGTTATTCAACTTGTTAATTAAATTGTTTATTTATTGTTTATTAGGGGGGGGGCATATCTCACTGGGTGCATTATGTTATGTACGGCTAACTTAAGACATTGTAAAAGGTTTCAGGAAAAAAAATTGGTATCTTCATTTTTTCTGGGTTTGTAATTTTTGACTCGACTAAAAGTACTAAGGAAGTAAGGACGGCAACTTGATGTTGTTCCTATGCAGAATGCAGATACCAAAATATACGATTCCAACATCTAGGACGTAAAAAACATCAAGGATGTTAGTATATTGTTGCAAGATAACCGCTCACATTGCTGGAATGTTGCATTAATTAGTGTCCTTTTCCAAGATTTTGTAATTGGCTCACGAACTCCATTGATGAAACGTCAAGGATACCATCATGATGTAGCATTTTAATCTTAGGCAACACGTATCACACGATTCTGAGTGTATTGAAAGATGTGTCGAAGTTCTGTTAGAAAAACAGTTACTACCGACCTTAGAGTGCTATATCGATCCCAAAAAGTACGAAATCTCAGCCTATGTGTGATGTTTCTAGAACAACCCAGATCCTTATGTACGGTGCTCCCTTCTTCAGCCCAGGATCCAATAACAAAGAATCGCGCAATATCCCTTCACAGACATTTAATATTTTCTCAAGTTCAAAATAATGCCTCACGTTTACTAAAAAAAAAACTTCCAATATCATTGAGATGGTAATCGGTAGACAGACTTTGAATTGTTGATATTCTAACGTACACGCTTGTTTACAACAGCTAATATCAAACTAATCTATGCAAAGTGAAATACAAACACGTTTCGTGTAAGAATCAATAGACAAGGTTTTGATCAACCCAAACATTTATCAAACTTATCTAATTATCTCAAATTAGAGAATATAAATAAATAAAAATGTGAGATGTATGTGCAGCATTTTTGGATTGTTCATCATGTTTATTCATCGAGGTATGAAAGAATATTATTACAAAAATACATTGTTTACTCACGTCAGCTGGGAATTATGTTGTTTCATATTCTAAATTAGATAATGAAGTTCTCAAGTACCTCGATACAAAACTAAAATGTTTATGCTGGATGACCGTTAGGCTACTATAGACTCCTTACGTAATATTATGGACACTGATTATGCTAGGATTGAGTGTGCTTATTGTTAGCTTGATAAATGAAGATGCTGATAGTTCCCATTATTATAAGACATTTAAAAGTCATTAAGCATGGTCATTGAACGACGCCTTCTTTAATTTTCAACTTCATTTATGAAATAAATTTATTTATTAAAAATGACATAATTCACTGTTGCATTAAACGGACTCCTATTTCATAAAGCGCTTTTGGTATTTCGTAGTGGTATGCCTGAGCTACCGGAACACATTCAAAACATTTTTTGATAATACGCAAAGGGTTCGTAAAAAAATAGCTTACAAGACATCTATTGCTTTTAATGGACACAAATTTTTGTCTTGTAATCTTATTCAGAACTGAAAAATAAGGCAATTTCTGCTAGGTTAGACAAATAAATTGTATGTGTACCCTTAAAATGCCAAGTTTCCTCAATTTCGGAGAATGGCAATTCAGAAAACAATCAGGTAAAGTTAGAGAATTCAATTTAATAGTTTGATAATAAAAATAACACTAAATTGAAGTAGATAAAAAATTTTCAATATTTCTCCTTTCGACCTCTAAACTATTCTAACAACCCTTCGAGGGTAGCTTTCCTACTTGAAATTTGACTTAAAATTTCAAATTCATACAGTCGTCAATGCTATCAATGGTTGTTAATGGCGTACTGTAAGCCCGATTTTTTATTGAACCGCAAATTAAAAAATCAAGGAATGATAAATCCGGTGAAAGAGGCGGCGTAGAAAGGGTCCGGCATTGGCTTTCCATTGCTTTCTAGCAAAAAATTGTTTATTAAATGTTATGCGGAGGTGGGTGCTCTTGCTGATAAAAAAAGTTGCGCATGTTCAGCTAGTGGTAAATTTTGTAGATAGGAAGTCTCAAAATTTCTCAAAATATTTCTCCTTCTCCTTAAAAGATGTTAGGGTTTTCGTGCACAGCAATAAAATTTGCATATTTTCATTATACCATGTACATTTTGTTGATAAAGGTGCAAAGCTACACTGTCATTCCGGACTGTTTAAATTGAATTGCCAGCTTCGTTGAAAATTGAACTTTTTAGGATTTGGATCCCTCCAGTGATGGGAATTTTGTCTGTTAAAAAAACCATTTTTTGTGAATTTCACTTCGTTGGTCCAAATAATATTATTTAAAAATAATTTTCTCATGAAACCGATTCAGAATAAATTCGCAAAAACCAATTCGTTTCGTTTCGGCCAGGCATTGTTTACAGTAATCATAAACTTCGCCCGATTGTTTTCTGAGCCGTCATGACCTACGCGATTTCCCGAAGTTAGGAAACGTAGCATTTTAAGGCATACAAACGATTTATTTGCAATAAATTATAAATTGAGGGATTTTGATACATAATAGATAGGTGGCCCATTTTTGAGTTCTGAATAAGACTACAAGAAGGAAAATGGGAGGTTTCCATTTTTTTTATTGATTTTTTGGCATTTTTTGAGCGATTTAAAAAAAAATTTCAAGAACATCTGCCTAACATCAAAAAATGTTTCGAATCCGTTTCGCTAGCTCAGGTCTATCACTACGAAATGCCAAAAGCGCGTTATGAAATAGGAGACCGTTTGGATGGATGTAACAGTGAATCATATCCCGAAACCGGTTGGAGCTACACCAAATATACCTAGAATTTTTGGCAGGATTCGAAAATATAATAATATATAGGGTGTACTATTTAAATAAGCATGTTGATGTTCACTTTCGGTATAACCGGAGGTGCAAGATTCTTGAAAATATCCCAGCTGAAAAGCTTGACTTTGATAGATAACCAAATTTTCAAAATTTTATCATTTCTCTACGAGATATCGATCGAGGGCGTTAGTCGTGAGACAACATGTATACTACTCTACATACACTATACTAATGAAGGGAGTGAAAAGGACCCTATTCTTTGTTGGCGAATTTGGGTCAACATCACGATGTTGATTAATTAGGCAATTAAACATTTTGGACAACACACATCAGATCAGGTTTAGTGGACCATACTGTAAAAAACTATTGTAATCTTGAGTTTGATGTTTGTGGGAGAATAGAAATAAGTTCTCAAATATTACATTTATCAAGAAGTTGGAAAATAGATCTGCGCCCCCGACAAAGATGTGACTATGAATAATACCTTTAGTAATTGTTGCTACCCGAATTCCAGATTCTATTCTTAGCACAATCAGGTTAAATATAGGAAGCATTTCCACAAGGTTAGAGAAATTCCGAATTTCGAAACTTTGATGCATGAAATATACACTATAGAATCTTCAGTAATTTATCAATTGAGGGGATAAAAAAATGGACATTCTCCTATCCTAGCTTCAAACATATGAAAGACATCACCATAATATCAACATGAAAAAATTCCCTAAAAACAAGCAAGATAACCTATATTTGCTTAATTTGATACATATTCATTATCTGACAGTTAGAAAATATTGATTAAAGATTTGGCAAACTACAAAGTCGATCGGTTCCCCTAAAAACAAATTAAAGCAATATGTTGAACACCTCTATAAAAAGGTTTTGACGTCAAAGAATTATGTAGATGAGATACTGACTTCCTTAGAGTTATGAAAACAAGTTGAATAATGTAACTTCACTCATCTTTAAAAACAGTGTGTGAAAAACGTTAATTATTCTCATCTTTAGTTTCCCCCCTTTTGATATATCAATTTTTATTTCATTTATCATAACCATGACATTATCAATTCATTTATTCAGCAACATAGATCGTATGATAAAGCAACCTACAGTGGTGAGCTTTGTTATTTAATATGATTGTTTAAAAGATGATAAACGATTTTCACAAATGAAATCTCAGTTTTGAAGTTGAAAGAAGTAGAGTTTTGCATTTTCATCTCAACACATTGACAAAAAGAATACTCCACGAGATACTACTGTGGAATGTAATATATATAATTTAGTTTACATAAAAACCTTTTTTCCACTTGATTGCAACTTAAAGCATGCCAATAGATTCTGTCTTTGATAATGGCTGCATTGCAGTTGAAAAGTGCTCTAACTTACAAATTAAGTGTAAAAAGGGTGTTAGTGTAACTAAATTATTACAAAAAGAATGTTTTTCTTGAATGAGTGAACTAGGGTGAAAGATATGGTTGGGAATTAAAGTTTTTTTGTAAATAAATTTAGATCAATTTTTTAGCAATTTCTGTATATGAATATGTATATCAACATTTTAGAAGTACAATAGAAAATATTTTAACGAACATATTTACTTATCTCCAACGCCAAATGAATGTACATATTTACGAAAATGTGTTTTCTGAAAAATAATGTAATGACTTCGCCAGGGAACATAAGATTTCAACTTTTCTGTGTTCTGCTTG
The DNA here is from genome assembly GCA_958510875.1 of Endomychus coccineus. NCBI lineage: Eukaryota > Metazoa > Arthropoda > Insecta > Coleoptera > Endomychidae > Endomychus > Endomychus coccineus. Next base: position 4,150,930 of record OY294071.1, on the reverse strand, counting down.
TAAACGTGCAATTATTATATTTATTCACAAAATTTTGAACAATCATTTTTTTAAAACTTCGTCGCATGTGTTACATCTGTCATAGATGAGCAGTTTCATTGTATTTATTATCACACTGCAAGATATAATAATGCTGACACATAAAATTAAATACATTCTAACTTCAACATTTGAGATTCCATTATATATTTCTACTTTGCTTTGTGTAGACATACATAGTTTGGAACAAAGTTGCTTGTAAAATTAATAAATCATTCTCTAAAAACGGTTTGTCAGTATCCAAAGACATAACTCGCGCCGGCCAGTCAGGATCTGAGGAAAAATGTGTTCAGTGGTAGAGGAGGATGCGAGATTAATTTCCTAAAAGTATTGAAAAAAGTATGTTAATATTTAATGATCAAAAACAAAACTCATGAAGAATATTGATGTGGAAAAGTAAATTATTAGTAATCACTGATGAATTCTCAACTCTTACAATCAATCAAAATGAGGGTAAATTGTTTCTTAATTGAAGAAGAGAAAAACTCAACTATATAACTTCTCCCCAATAAACGATGACCGATCATCTAATCTGTAAGCTCGTTCCCGTTTATATATTAACTACAACTGTGATTAAATTGTCATTTAAGAATGAAAACGACAACCGACGAAATTTTTGTAAATTCAAGTCTCCACTTTACAAATACATATTATATTCAATATGTTGAAACAAAGAAGTTTTTAATACATTTAGTAAAATCGAATATCACTTTTCTTGAGAAAATCAGATTACACTCTACTTCAATGATATGAAATAGAGTAATTTGTAGAACACTTATTGGGATTGAACAGTTACAATTTGAACAATAATTATTAATATTGTTTTATATATGTAAATATACAATTTAATTTGTTGTTCATTATGAGGCTTTATCCTGTGAATAACTTTTAATAATTTAAAAGAATAATTAATTAGGAACATAAGTATTTGTTCAACAACAGGAGTTTATGTTCAGAATAAGTTCTAGCAATTAGCATTATTAGTGTATTGTTTCTAACACATGAATTATGTTGAATAAGTCAATTATACCAAAATATAATATAATGAAATTGATTGCGATTTACTGGAATAAAACATTTGATACCAATTTTGATTCTATACCTGAGCTAGTATTTCACATTCTGCACATTTTCATCAAATAACATTTAAATTAATATTTATTACAATGACAAACATAACAAAGTTATGAATCATACAGGAACTCAAAATAATTCTACAATAACTAAATATCAAAATAATTGGAAATTTGGAGTTAGTAAGATCCAAAGCAATACTAACATTCAATACTCACACAAACTTCTTCTCTCAATTAATAGATTAATCAGAAATTATAGAAAAGTGCACAATGAATACTGACCAAACAACAATTCAAAACCTAGTTACCTATATATCTATAACAAAATAATTTAAATCAGAACAAAAAAATTTGAATCCCATAACATATAACCGATAAAACCAGATTAGTCTCTTCAGGCTAGAAATAGGCTCAATTACTTGTGAAATGCTCTGAGCCAATTTACAAATACATTTCCGAACTCACCAAAAATACATAAGCAGGCTCAAATAGTAAAGAATTTTCCTATGCCAACATTATTATCATGTTACATATACAATATGTCTCACTAAATTGAAACCATATGGAAAACTTTATTATTATTAATTTTAGGAAAAAAGTTATTCTTCATAAAAAGTTCTGCATGTTCTAAAATCTAAAGTACAATCATCAGATATTAAATTTTTTCAGTCGTATACGCGGTTTGTCAAAAAATATGAATTTTACTCAAGAGTAAAGCATCTTTATATTTGACAATATCGAAAATTGTTATAAAGACCAGTTGAGCATAACTAAAAACTGCGTTCAAATATGCAATTACATCCATTTACATTGAAAAATTAGGTTTTGTTATTTTTTACTAATCTTTTCATTTTGAATGAACATTTATCTCTTGTGATTATGAAACACATGATAACTAATACTAGAAAGAATAACTTTTTTCCTAAAATTAATAATAAAAAACTTAGTGAGACATATTGTATATTCCATCAGGTAGGATGAATTAGAATAGGAAGTGATTCTTACCTACCTGAGCTCGTAACTTGATAGTTTCTTCAAAAATCCTAGAAAGCAAAACAGTTACTTATTATATCTTGCTTTCTAAGCTTCTAAAAAGAAGTAACAATCTAGTTGTAGCAAAATACCAGATACAAAAATCAAGTTATAACAACAGTGTTTAAATGATCCACTCTCGGGTGAATCAACTAACAGACCAAATTGGCATATACTGTTTTGCCACTAAATACGCAAAGCAATAAATTATTCAGGTGACCTATAATGAAAAAGTTTCAAGCCATATGCAATGGTGCTAGTAAGAACAGATTTTCATGAAATTCATTGTGTGCTACCAAAACCTATATTAAATTGAAATGCTCCTTGATAGGATTAATTTAATATCTTGGATGCGCAGGTAATTTCAACAGCTGTCAAAATATAATTCCAGTAACAAATTACCCATGCACTATATTCTAGATTAGTTTAAAATTGAATATATACCTAACTGTAATGAATTTATTAAACAAATCAAATGTGCACTATTCAAGAGCTGTAATAAGTTTTTCAATTTAAAATTGTAGAGCAGAGCGAGGAACTTACTATATTCCAAACTTGACCTTCTTATTTTCCACCATCAAGTCAAAAATAGTATTCACATTGAACCTTTTCAAAAGGTTAATATCTTGAGTGCGAACAGAGCTAGACAAATGCCAATCGCAAGTTTTGTCTGATTCACTAGTATCCATATCTTCAGGTTCCTCCTCTGGCCCAGCAGAAAATATATAATCTAATCCTGCTCTACCATATACTTCAACAATACAAGCAATAGTTGCTGAACGACAAATATTCTTTCCTTTATACAAAATAACAGGCACTGGAAAACGAGCTCGGCATCTAAATAATAGATTGTATTAAATAAAAGCTCCAAGAAAAAAATTTACAAAATTTCCTCCAACAATGATGCATAATTACCTCGCTTTTCTGGCTTTATAAATCAGATTTCTCAATGAAGTAACATCATACTGACTTTCAAAAATAATACCTGCATCATGCACAGGTTGATTACCAATATGTGGAATTTCATTCTCTAAAATTAGTAATTGACTAGGATAATGAGCACTCAAGTCTCCTTTAATATTGGGAACCTCAACCACATTGTAGTCGCATTGGAGCAACAATTTGCATTTTTCTAGTATTTTGTGTGCCTACAAGTAATTGGTAGAGCTTAATAAGAAAAATATAATAGGATACTTACCACTTCGCTCTCGTCTGGAGCAGAGTAGGAATTATTAATAAAATGACTCAATAACGTTAACAAATCGTCCTGATCTACTGGAACCATGTCTATCAGTTCTTATAATCTTTTTTCAATGAAGGTGAATAAAAACTCCTAATTCAAAAAACACAGCATGGCACTTATTGCACTCGTTCAAGACCGAGAAGCTAACTATAACTGCAGTAACTGCACTAGTCATATTGAATCCTTAGTTTCAAAGAACACTGTGCGAAATTAAATGTACCCTGGGACTGTCGTAAATTTTTAAAGCGCATTATATTTCGTATTAACTTTCGTGTTTATCATGTCATACTCACACCGCAACCATAAAAGTTCTGAAGACGCAACATGCAACAACAAAATAGAAAATTTAGATATGGTGCATGCGCAGAAGGTACACATAGAGAACAACATCTATTGTAAATCCTTAATATTCAGTTTATCCAATACTATGATCTTGAATCAAAGAGTTCTATATATAGAGTAGACAACTAAGCCTTTCACTGGTATCTTAACGTACATTCTGTCCTTCCCGCACAAGTACTGCGCTCTCACTCGCACGATGTATGCGCGTTATACTTATTCTTGTATTCTTATACTCTTTGTGATAGAAGGGGAGACCGTGCGAGTGAGAGCGCACTAACATGTGCGAGAAGGACAGAATATCCGACTAGTTACCAGCGCTTTCCTATGCTTAACACACTACATGTCTACTCTATATATAGAACTCTTTATCTTGAATAACCAACATGAAATCATAGGACAATTACGTTGCAGATGCGCCAGTCTGACAAAGACACCAGATTTGGCAAATGAGATAAAAGAGATTCAGATTTAAATTTCCGTAATTGTAAACTTTGTAAGCGAAAATTTCAAGACGGCGGACCAGTCTTGTGATTATGATCCGATTCTTTTCAAAATTGGTATACAGGAGTTTTTGGGTTCGGAGATCATGATTTTTGAGGAAAATTCAAAAACTCAAGATGGCAGACGAGCTTTGTGATTATGGTCTGATTCTATTCAAAATTGGTATATGGTTTTCGAGGTCGGAGATTATGATTTTTAGTCAAAATTCAAAAATTCAATGTGGCCGCCAAGGTAGGTGATTATGGTCCGATTCTTTTCAAAATTGATGTGTGGGGGTTCTTGGGGTCGGAGGTCATAATTTTTCAGTCAAAAATCAAAAATTCAATATGGCTGCTAAGATGGCGAAAGAGTTTTGTGATTATGGTCTGATTCTATCCAAAATTGGAATATGAGGTTTTTGGGAGATCATGATTTTATATTTAGTTTTAGTTTACTTAATAAAAGCTTGTGCTTAAAACAAAATTTCCAGCTACGAAGCAGGATTTGAAGGGTAGTGCTACATGATAAAACATTCGTTTATACTTTAAATTTGACAAAACAAATAGCTCCTGATTTTCGTTTGAACACGCACAACTTCACCAAATACTATTGTACACATCGTGCACTTAGTCCAATTTGGTGCCTAGCCAAGCACCCGATGGATACTTCTTAGACAGTTACGGTTTTAATAGAGAGTGGATTTGGTTTTGGAAGACGTATGGTTGTTTTCATTTCTTGAAGATAAACCGAATTTGCAATTGGAGTGTAGGGTAAAGCGGGGCAGGTTTGGCCACGTTTTTTCAAACATTAATATTTGAAAGATGAGAGGAAATGTTGGACCTAATTCAGATGTTAAGGATATCTTAGTCTATTTCCAAGATTTTTCATTATCTCAAGGAAAAAAATCCAAAAAGATTCATTTGTCCGACTCTGCCCCATAATGGGGCACATTAGGACAGGTAGTGGAGACATTCGGACAAGTCTAATAAAATTCAGAAGTTATTTATTATTAAGAGGAATAAAAGACTACATGAGAAAAAGTTTATTGAACATTATAACCATCAAAATTGACATTAAATTTGAAGAGCGAACACATCCTAGCAGTTGCTGGTGTTGCTTCGGGAGTGGGTATTTTCGAGGCTATATCTTCTCTGGAAAAAGTTCAAATGTTTTGAATGTACGGAAAGCGGAAATCGCTTTTATACATTCTCAAAAATTTAAGACGAAAAAGTCATCATTATTGCAAGATTCCATACTGCCGATGTAATGTGTCCTTTTGTTAGTCAGGTGTTTGACAAGCAAATAACCATCACAATGGATTACGTCGTCATCTAATAGCATGAGCACTTTGTTATTGACTTGATCTCGTCCAGAGAATTGGACAGATCGTCATCTAATATATAATACTCTGCGGTAAATCCACATCAGAATCTGTGAAGTCATCACTTTCTATTTTTTCAAGTTTTTATTTGGTGCCTCCTCTTCGCCCTTCTCTCCACCTTTTGTATCTTTTTTCTTCACTTCACATTTGCTTTGTGACACTTTCCTTTTCGTGTTTTTTTCTCTTTTGTTTTCTCATTATTTCCAATTCTTGAATTCTTTCATTCTCCGGTGTGCTCATATAAATTCTGAATTTACCTAGTCGAGACTTTCCATTTGTTTCTCTGGGGACTGCCTTTGGTAATGGTCTGATGATGTCGACGGATAATATTTCAGTTTTCGGTTTTGTAACTAATTTCAGAATCGGCCACATCGCTAGTGCTGATGGACGGCGTAAACGAATCGTGCAGTGTAATAGAAGTTGATGGCAGTTCATACTCTTTTATTCTAATTTCAGGATCTACCCGATCTGTGGAGAACGACCCCATGAAATGGTCATATTAAAAATCATGGAATTATGGCAAGTGCCATAGTACTGTAAGGCGGCAAATTTGACTTGTCCGGAGATGCCCCACCTTACCCTATGGGCTTAAGCCTCAACGTTTCGCATACACCTTGCACCATCGTGAAAGAAGACTATGAAATAGAAGTTTTCTTGCTGGACCTTAGTCTACTGTCCATTTATATCTCTCGCTAACATAATATGAAGCCTAGAATATGGATGACGTATGTATGTATAACAAATGTTTATACTTTTTATTGGCTAAATGACACAGATATGGATACGTACGTTTCCATCTTTTTTCAAAACATCGAAGAGATTTTTTTGCGCCTCGGAAAATGTAGGGAATTTATCATCTAAGACAGAACCAGTATGTTTATTTCTGTTGGCAACAGAGTGAAAACTAAACAAATGGCGTAGACAAAGTTAAATTGTGGCCTACAGAAATTTGTACTGGGTCACGAATACTTTTGCGATCTTATTTTGAGTTTACGCAGAGAGATGCGAAAATGGAAAAAACTCTTGACAATACGTAGCTTTCAAAATAGTGTGACACATATCATTTTAAGTGTTTATGTTACCCATGGAAATATGTAAAAATGGCTTCTAATACATACAGGTATTCCGAATCAATATTCAATCGGCACACCTCGGTTTAAACAAATTATGATTTTAGGGTGGAATGGGTGGAAATAATAGAGCCCAAAACTGGGGAGCATATGTATGCGAATTTAGCAACTGGAGAGTGTGTATGGGATCCTCCAGAAGGAGTACCTGTCAAACGCACGGATTCTAACCAATGGTGGGAACTTTTCGATCAGAATACTGCACGGTTCTATTATTACAATGCAACCACTCAAAGAACAGTGTGGCATAAACCAACAAACTGTGATATAATACCACTTGCTAAACTACAAACATTGAAACATAATACAGACTGTCCTCCAGCTGCTACAAGCAATCAATCGACACAAACTGGTGACCATGCAATTAAAGGACAAATGCTCAGCCTTTCAGCTAGTACCCCTCAACTGAGAAGGAAATCTAGTGATCTATGTCGCAGTAGTAGTTTCAGTCAGCATGGGGCTGAAGCTCCTCTTTATTCCAATTGGCATGATTCTCACCTCTTACCTCTGGAACACTTCCTTTTAAACAATAGTAGAGACTCTGATAGTGAACACTCTGATAGTGGTAGTGAGTCACTAACAGGGCATGAACCTGACAACGAGGATTCAGACCAGTCGGAAGGAAGCTATTTACCACATAGGTTATCTCATCGCCCTGTCGAATATTTGAACTTACCTACTGCTAATACAGAACCTAGAGAAACCAAAGATAGGCTTCCAGCACCAGCTTTGAGGCCTCTAGCAGAACCACCCTTACAACCAGAACGAGAGGCAGATATGGAGAAATTTGCTGCTGATAATTTGAATCTAGGAGGCCGTGGTTTGTTTCGTAGAAAAGCTAGTGTGAGAGATTTATTGAGTTGGTCAGAACGCAGCCTACAAAGACCATTATTAGCTTCAAGCAAGCCTGTGGCTCGTCAGTCTTTGGATATGTTTAGGCAAGTACAAATGTATATGGGTGACAGAAAAGCACGACCAGGAATTTCACTGAATTCATTACTTATGGATATATTGGGTACTGTTCATGCTCAGCCTTTGTTACGAGATGAACTTTTTGTTCAATTATGTAGACAAACCACTGAGAACCCTAGACGTGAGTCTCTTTTACGTGGTTGGGAATTGCTTACTATTGCTTTGGCATTTGTACCACCTAGTCCTGTGTTCCAGCCTGCTCTGTTGGGATATCTGAATCGTCACAGGGATCCATCTTTCTCCAGAGTTTTTCCCGATGTTAGTCGCTGGCCGATACATGTACAGGTAGGAAATTTTGTACTTAGATGTATCTACAAAAAAATATATAATACTTTCATAGTTTCGTAAAAAGTGTCACAGAATGTATTACGATTTGAATTGGCTTTGGAAAAAACCATAGACCTATTATCCTAAGGAGACGAAACATCTCATTCATAAAACTCAATTTGACTTGTCGCAATGATCACATGAAGTATGACAAAGAAAACCAACAGACCTCTTTGTCGTCGGGTCATAATTACTCCTTATTGGCACCGCTTCGAAATAGCTACGAGAAATACGGAAGCTGTCAAATTGTGTAGTACAGAACAAAGTCCCCATTCCATGCGTTGTCGCCTTCTGAACAAATGATGCAATGGAATGGAATAGTTCTGTATTTAAGAATTTAAATATTCTACAATTCGATTGTATATTCCAGGTAACCATAAATTATGGAATATTTTTCAGAGAAAACGACATTTCAACAGTATTGCTTCTAATATAACCAATAAATAATGCTATGGACTTTTTTATAATAATTACAAATCTCAAATAATACTTGTAATATACAGCAGTCTGAGTGGCCCGAAATTTTGGCAATGTCTGATCGTGTTTAAATGTTAACAATTCTGTCTCGTTAGGATAATAGGTCTATGGAAAAAACTATTTAATAACGATATTTCGATAATTAAGATGTAGTGGAGTAAACTAGTGAAATAGAAGCTGTTAACAAAAATGTTGGCCAGAAACTCTTGACCTGGAAAAATAGGTTTTGTTTTGTTCAAAATATAATAATCGTGAGTTTTCTACTTCGAGTAGGGGATGGAACCCGTTTTTTTTGCCATAAAGGGGTAATTTTGGACATACAGGTGGTCCCAAGATAATGGGCCAAAATTAAGTAGATTCCTAAGGTAAAAATATTGTGATTTAGTCAAACTTGCCTTAGTCCAAAAGCTGATAGTTGAATAGATACAGGGTGTTAATTTTAAATGTAATTTCAGTTTTTTTACATTAATTTCTTTATAAATGTGAATATCCAAACCAAATTTTTGGGATGTGAGATTTTAGTTTCAGAAATTGAAATATGTGTTCAGTTTGATTATAGTTCATAGATAGCGCTAGTTACAGTAGTTTGAATCTGTTAAAAAACATACAATTTTTATACTTCAAGGTATCTCATCTTTGGTAACAAATTCTCATTTCTCAATTTTTTTCGCACAAAAAGTCTATATGAAAGTCGCCATCTTTGACCGTTTCCAAGATATTGTTCTTTGGAACTTCCAATGCTATTATATTATTATAATTTAAAGCAACTGCTTTGAAGATGTCAGCCAAATATCTCGAAAACGGTGAGAGATAACGACTTTCATAAAACCTTTTTTCATCATTTAAAACGATATTAGTTATCAATATTTTTGAATTAGTTCATTAATTTTACAAGAAAGAAAGTAAATTTGATAATTATAGAGGATCATTTGTGACATAATCTATCTAAATACAGAATATCTTGAATAGTAGACTTCCGCGGATAGCTAATCTTGAAAAATCTTGGCTTCCGGATGGATTCCGCGTCACAATAGCTCGACTGGATGCCGACTTTCCGCCAACCATTACAGGTGGCATCTTCAGGGCAGGCTTGAGGCTTGAACTGAAACAGTTTCAGTTCAAGCCTCAAGCCTGCGATCCTCAAACCTACCGCCTTAATTCCAGCTTACTAGTAGCTCATCCACGACCAAACTATAAATGGGGGAAGAGTACGTCTCCCTGTGGAGACCCTTCTGATACCGACCTTTCAGAGTATGATCTTGCCACGTTGTGGAAGGGTGTATACCTTCAAGGGTATGCATAATCCACCCTATTAGCTCTCGCGAGATACCATGTCTCTCCGCCGCTTGTTTAATAAAGCTCCTAGAGACCAGTTTCTATAAGAAATAATAAAATTATTCCATAGATGGCGATACTTTCGAATCCTCTCGCCCGTTGTTGGAGGACCCCATTTTTTATTGGAAAATTTAGGGTAATATGTATGATGGAATGATTCGACCTAACCCAATACGGTTACGGAAACTATGGCCTACACAAAAGCATCAAATAAATGTTCCCAAGCACCAGATTGATATTTAACTGCCTCTTTCCTTGCTACGGGGACAGTTGTCTACGTCTCTCTCTTATTGCATTCTGCAATTGGCCAGCTATTTCGTCTATTTCGTTCACCGAGTTGATTTTCTACTGGAACGGTTTCAGATTTTCCTGCAGGCTTTTTGATAGACCTCCCAGTCTCTCTGGGATTCTTCATCCAGATCTCGTTTCTCCAGGGCACCTGAAACAGCAAATAATATTTGAAAATGATCGAAGTTTCAAGGGAAGCATAGTGTGAGGTCAATCTCTTCTGACACCGTTAACAAACGTGGGATCATTTCCTCTATTGAGAAGTTGGCATCACATCCGATAACCTGAGGCAGGTGATTCTCCTCGCAGTACCTAACCAAATCACTCACTTCCCTTGTTGGGCGGTAGGTTTGCGGATGCTATGACCACACGTTGTCTCCTATCTTCCTGGTGAAGAACAACTGCCGCCAGTACTAGATCCGCTGTACACCATTCCACAAGTGGATAGTTTCGATACGTATCGATGCAATGCGTTTTATGTTTGGTTCCCATATAGTTCCTACGAGAAACAAGGGAAATAAGGTCCGCTCCTGTAGAGTCCCGCTTGCAGGTGCTTCCGAGGGACCGTTTGAAACCCTTCATAACACCCGAGGGCCAACAAGTCCGCTGAGCACGGTACCTGCACACTCCGGGTTGGGGAGATGATTGACGCATCCACGGCAATCACCTTGCTTCTAGGTTCTGAGAAGTTACTATCCTCCCTTGGATGTATCCAGAGATATATCCAAGGCCGGTCATAACTCGGGATTCAGCTTAGCCTCGTCCCTTCATTCGATTCGGGCTAACCTGAATCGCCTCAGTCTCCACACGCTAGGACAACAGCTTTCAGGCTGAGTCACCATTCATACAGATCCCTTCGCTCAGACAAGCCTTTCCACCGGCACAAAGTACCCGGCACACGTCAAGGTCCTGCAGGCCCTAGGGAAAGAAGTAAGCAGATTTGATATAAGCAAAAAAAGGTTATTGTATCGAAAATTCTCTAGTGGGAGTGTGGTCCTGGAGAAGATGCGACAGATACTGAGAAATCACTAATATTTTCTGTTCGTTCTAGATCTACTGTAGATGGTAATTCAATTACCGCCGAAATACTTATTTGAGGTATTAAATTGTTGTTTATATTAAACATCATTAAGTTCTCACTCTAAACAATAATATACAATCTGAGCATAAAGGTTGGAAACCTCAAATTGTGTACGTTACGCAAAAAAAGCCGAGATACTTCAAATTTTAAATTTAGTTTTGCTTCTATTTTAGATAACCATCACTGATGACGTAATCAATTTTTTTCAATAGACAATTTAAATGGACAGTAGGATTTTAAAAGCGGCAATATGAATCACTATTACCCAAAAGTTTTTGAGGTACGAAAACTTATTTTTGGAATGTTAACGCCCTTGTATCTCAAAAACTATCACCTTCAGGGTAATAGTGATCCATATTGCCTTTTTTAGAATTCTACTGTCTATCTACATTGGCACTACTTTTAGGTGTTATAATATATCTACAGTAACTCTTTTATAGTTTCTTAATGACTATTGAAATTCAAGCTGAAATTTACAAAATTCATGTTGTGGATTTGTGAAACATAGAAATGTTGAATACCGTTTGCAATTACGCACAAAGCAATCCTGATTACAGATTATTTGTTATTGAGAGGTACTTTTCCGGGACTAAAATAAAATATTTATAGGTCAATCATTATGCAACTGTAGCTTGCCAACGTTTAGAAAGAATTGGAGCTGGTGGTAAACGTTCAGCACGTCGACCTCAGGCGGATGACATAGAATCAGCTCGAAAACAAATCTTCCAAGCCAGTTTATTTGGCAACACCCTCAGAGAAGTATTGCAACTACAAGCCAGTCGATGGCCTAATCGAAGACTACCATGGCCACAAGTTGAGTTATCACAACAAGTACTCCGCTTACAAGGACTAAGTACAGAGGGAATATTTCGGGTATCTGCAGATGTGGATGAAGTGAATAGGCTAAAAGCACAAATGGATCGGTGGGAATTTAGTGAGCCCAGTGATGCACACGTTCCGGCTAATTTGTTGAAATTGTGGTTAAGAGAACTATATGAACCCTTAATTCCAGACGCCTTATATCCTGAATGTGTCGCTGAACCTATGACTCCCCGTCGTGCATGTGACCTAGTATTACGTTTACCCACATTACATAAACTCGTTTTATGTTATCTAATTCGTTTCTTACAAACCTTCAATAAACCTGACGTTATACAACACACCAAAATGGATGCTTCTAATTTAGCTATGGTATTTGCCCCAAATTGTCTGCGATGCATGGCTAGTGATCCCCGCACTATGTTCGATAATGCACGCAAAGAAATGGCTTTTATGCGTTGTCTTATCCAAGAACTTGATACTGAATGTGTTCGCGATATGATGTGACCTTTACTTACTGTATATAACATATTTATACATACATACCAGTTATTGTAACATTTTATATACTTATTGAATAAGATATTAGTGTCTCCTTAGTTTCTAAAACATGTTCAATAGTTGATGAAACTGCTTTTCATAACCATTTCCTTATCTGTTTGAACCAGTATTGTAGCTCCATATTAGGTATCATACTGTTCGTGTTAGTACATATACAGGTGCTCTCAGCGCTGATTCTATCAATGATATTAATCAAAATTATTGTGGTCCACTCACTTAGAATTAAGTTATCTGTATATCCTGTAAAATTTATGCAGCTACGCTTCCCACTGTTAATTTTTAATAGTCTGAATACATTTTGTTACGACGAGCTTCCAATAGAAGTTTATTGGCAATTTTTGGTACATTTTTCCTTATAGTGTCTTGAACTATAACGAATTTGAAAACCTATAATTTCCGTTATATCGGTGGTGTGTGTGTATGTCAACTTCCATATTTTGAATGACCCGCGGGATGTCATAATTCCTTTGGATTTCCGAGCAATGTACACCTACAGGAAATAAAATCCAAAATTTATCTTAATAACATGAAAATTCATGGCCACCTGATAATATGTGCAATATTTTGGGTTAAATGTTTTCTTTGGCATAATAAAAATTTGCCCAGATCTAATAAGTGGTTAAAAATAGGTGTTTATTTTAATTAATTAAAATTGATTTTGACTTTAGTTACTATTTAAAAATTGGTCAAGGTAAAATGTTGGTAAACACTAATATTTAAGCAAAATATCTCTGAAACTATTGGCTATTCCAAACAAGTTTTTGTCTTGAAAATCACTTAAAATATTCAAAGAACAACTTTGATTGTGAATTTAATTCTATATACAGCATTTTTCAGACCTTGATAATAATTCATGTTATACTTTAGAACATTGATGAAGTCAATATGATTTATAAAAGCTCAAGACGGCACATGTCAGTTTTCTTACCTTCAATAAACATTTTCTAATTTTGTTGTCGATGAAAAATCCACCATAAGTAGCTAAGTTCAAGTTTTATTCATCATAGTATGTAGGTATATAATACTTTAAACAAAAATTGTGGAAGTGGGACTTTTTCTTTCCAATTAAATGTCAATTTTGACAACTGTTTTCATGTTTTATTGTCATTGATTAATTTGTTATAAAATCAAACATTCATTTAGTTGGAATTGGTGGAAAATCAGCAATATTTTTTGTAATGGTCAATGTTTCAGAGAGTTTTAACATACCATTTCTTCAGAGTAAGTACGACATGTTAGCAGTTAAACATGTGCATTTACAAACAAGTATTTGTCAAACTTTTCATTGAAATTAATATTTGAAGAAATATTTACTAAATAGAGAGCAAATACGCGTCCAGTATAGGTTTGATCTACATTTTTTCTTGCTCAAGTACATGTTTTTATCTATAACATTACCGAGTCTAAGGTGGCCATGTATTTTTATATATTTTCTGTACTAACCATTCATCTAAAATAAACCATTGTCAATGAATGTACTCATAGTTTCTGCAAAATAATACAACCAGACGCGCCGAGGTGAAATATTCTGGGTTTCCTGCCGTCATTTTTCATATTTGTTTGGTTATTTAGACGTTTCTTCATCTTCATTTGAAACAGTACATATACCAGGATGCTGTCTTTGAATTCCAGTAGTTTTTTGGGCATACCGTTTTGTAATGGTGAACATTTTAAGGTAATGCCACACCGCCGAAACGGTATGAAATGGACATGCAGACAGAAATGATATATTGAGATCATTTTGGTTCGAGAAAGCTCAGGGGAACATATACTTGCAATATTACTATTGTTCCTTTGCAATCTCTTTATGAATATGAACGCTTGACACAGTGTAGCTATCTCTGATGAAATAATTATTATTAGAAATATAATAACGTGAAATCCATTTTGATTTCAATAAATTTAAATAATTTTCAATTCAACAAAACTACTTGTTTCTAAGTTCAATGTTTATGACTGGAGAGTAATGAACTATTTATTAAATTGATAAAATGTTATATTATTAGTATGTTGAGCATAAAAATGGTTCCCAATTGTTGGTGGTGGTATTGAAGACAAACATGAGTTCAGAGACGAGCTAGATTTAAAAAAATATTAGTTCATTTTCGAAAAATGTTCGTTCACACTTTTTTGTGCAAATATATCTATTTATTTTTTGTGTACACACACTACAATTCGCAAAAAAATTCTCGCTGTATGTACCCTGAAAATGTCAACTGTACAGCTGATGCATATGTCAAATTTAAATTCTCTTAGCTCAAAAATAAAACTAACTTATGTTATATATCAGATTTTACCTAGCTCATTTTTGAACATGTTTCCTCCAGTTATCAAATATTAGGAGGATGTACAAATATTGCTTACAAACAACTATTGAAATCAACATATGTTCATCCAGTAAACACACCAAACAAGTCGCCTAACAGTACATTTTTGATGGATAAAACTATCTTACACATTTTCACCGCATTCTGTTTCAGTCGGACTAAAGCATGCTTATGCTGACTAGATTATGTTACAATGTTCTTCAATATTTTTAAGTAGAAATTTATAATTAACCTACCTCTAAACTTTTAAAATGCTTACCTCCTCTCCCAACATTCCACAGCTGGCTTACACGATGTTACCCGTGTAGTTATAATATATATAAAATGTTAAAAAAGCTTACTTTCGAATTTCTGTGATCAGGATAAATTCATAATTTACATTTTAATCTTTCTAGATATACAAATGGTTAAAAATGCATCAATTCGTGAGTAAAAAAATTAATCGTTTTATACGCAGATTCTCAAAAAATTTATATTACAATTTTCCAACCAAATTAAACTTATTTGTAAATATATCATTGATTGTTTATTGTATTCTTTCTCTTTTGATATGAATTTTTGTTACAAGAATTCGAAAGTGAGATTTATATTCGCGAAAAATTAATTTTCCGTTGTTTAAATCATAACTAACAAAGCTCAACATGTACAATCCTACAAAATGAAATTCATTGTCAGCACTTTCTTCATCAATTAAGATGAAATAGTTTTTTATACCACCACGCTTATCATAGGAAGATTCAATTTTTATACAGTAGTAGGCTAGTAGGTAATTTGAAATTACTATTTCTAAATCTAATTTTTTATATGTTGGTCTTTATGATATACTTCCTAAACAATGCGAATTTATTTTAACGTCAACTAGAATGTCGGAATTGAGATATAATACCGGGATATCAAAAATTATCTTGGTCAAGGGTGGTTGTGGAATCTCAAACGTGTGTCTTACTTTACGTTTGAAATAATTATGTCACTGTCACACTGACATCATCAATAACCTACAAATTAAAAGTTATGTTGGTCAAGGGTGGTTGTGGAATGTAAAACATGTGTCTTACTTTAAATTTTTGAATATGTTTTGTTGTGTCACAATCTGTTAGTCATTGTGCTGAAATTTTCTAATCCAGTTTTTGAATCATGCCTCTTACCACACAGCACAAAATTTTCATGATTGAAGTCTATTTTCGAACGGGTGCGCTAGTTAATGGAAATTGGCAATACAGTCAACAATTACTGTAATTTAGTTTTTCTTGTTACTAAAACCGTTATTTCATAATTTGTAGTTCATTATTGTTTTACAACTGAAATAAATAGGTATGAAATTTGTAGGTTATCGATGTCAGTGTGACAGTGACATAATTATTTCAAACGTAAAGTAAGACACACGTTTTAGATTCCACAACCACCCTTGACCAAGATAATTTTTGATATCCCGGTATAAACGTGTTTTCTCTGTTAAATTCAACCCTTATTGGAACCATTCATGTTTTTTTTCCACTTGTTCTATACTATTCCTGTTGCATGTACATTTGATCACAAACTTAATCTTAAGAACATGAGTTCAATGTCAATATCAAATAAATGAAGGTGCTGCTTTATATTTATTTGAAGTAGATGAGAATTTCTATGTAGAACCCTGTAATGTGCAGACATTAATGAATATTCCCAGGGACATTAGCCCCAGATCGATAAGCAATAACAGCACCAAAAGTAAAAACACAATCTTGCAAACTTCACCTACATTGCCTGCCAAAAGTATAAATCAGGAATGACTAGTATTTTTTTTCGAATGCTGATGTACCAAATCATTTCATGAAATACTGAGTTGAATAGAATCAGCCATTACGTGATGAAAGTATATTCTAATCTTAAATAAAATAACTAAAAAATTCGATTTTCACTAGTTTAATAACATTTGACATTTATTTATTAAACTAGTAAACTTCGAACTTTTGATAGTTATTTTATTTAAAAATAGTGAGTTCCAATCTGCAAATACATAGACTGATTTTCACAAAATCATCAAATCTTCACCAACATTATTAGAACACCTAATATGTCCTCCCAAATTCAAACAACTCGTTATCAACAAATACAGATTAATGACTGAATAATTTCATGAAGATAAAAAAAATTCTCGAGATGCTAAATTTCTCCCAGAAACGAGGTGAGGATGTGTCTATTGAGAATCCACTTTTAACATCCTACACTTGGAGGGTCTAGAAGTAGGTACCTCTATAGTAATTGTAGTATAAATATGGTGATTTTTTTCTCATTTTGTGAATATACAGTAGCTTTAATTTCTTAATGTCAAATAATAATAGGATTGCAATGCTCTGGCTAATCTAGTCTGTATATATCAAATAGTTTATACAATTATGAATTTAAATGATTTATGTTGTAATTTTCAAGTACACATTACTGCTTGTACATAGGGGGTCTTCAAAACGAGATGGATCTCTTCACTACAAATAAACATTATTTGAGATATCAAACCATTTTCTTAAATATTTCCATGAAGAGTATAAGTATGAAGAATTAATTTCCACTTCTGACATATATTTTCAACAGAAAATTCAATCAAAACAATACCTTCTAAGGAAATCTTCCATTCTGGGAATATTCTTTCATGCTTAAGCAGTAGGTATTTGAGAGAAAAAATTATAATAATGCTGTTTGAAATCTGTTGCAGGAAAATCAGTGGGTAGTATGAATATATATTTATTTTATTCCTGATTCACTTGTCACCGCTCCATACCAAACTTTGTCTCCTAATCTCACGAATTCTTCGATTGGGTGAACTTGATAGTGTTCAATTTTACAATATGTACACTTAGTAAAGGGTGAAACAATAGAATTTCTTGATAGTCTTCAGCTTACATTAAAACATTTGATCCTTCATAACTTTTTCGAAGACCCTATATATTTTATTAGAATAAGATTACTTTAGGATTTGAAACTGATATTATTTCTTTACAAAAACGCCATTTCAGTATACCAAAGTTCTAGTTCATCGAAAACAAACTAACCTGAATTAATTAATTTGATTAACGCATATTTAATGTATTAATTTGTTAACAAAATTGGAAGTATTTTGTGATTTTGTTCGATACCATTTTGAATGAACAGATGTTCACATCGGTCAATGAATCAGAACAATTCTTGTTATTTACCTGTTCCTATTTTCTCGATTCATTTCCGTTGTATTGAATCAATGATAATTCTATTCTGAAGGCTGAAATAATTGATTATTAAAAAATTAGATTTTATGGTTTTCAAAAAATGTATATATCACATTAATCTGAACATCTCGCTTTACTTCATTCTGTTTGTTAAAATTATCCACATGCTCAATTAACTTGACGAAGATTATAAAACTTATTAAGACCTTACAATTAATTTACTCTTTGATAATGAATATAAGAATCTCAGATATTATTAAACTAGTGGATATTCTCTTTTGGATTTCAGTTGCATAAGTCTTAATCCAGCTCTATGGTAATCGAAATCGAAAGAAATGATTTTAGTAAAACATATGAGACAATTGTTATCATTAACATTTATGCATCTAATTTACAACATTATTTTCCATGAACTAACTTTGTATTGCCAATGTTAAATATTAAATTTTGTTTTATTTTATTATAACGACTTATATTAACATTGTTATATCTATTATTTAGTAGATCTTTGATTCTGAGGACTCACATTGTTTATTACACCTTGTTACATGATTCTAGACTCATTGAAAAATATATGTGCTTACCTGTGTATTGTGAATTTAATCTCTTCATTTAACAATTATGCTGAACTCCTGTCTTGCAGATCTTTTTTCGTATACAAATTGTTCAAGACAAGTATATATTTTATTTAGAAATAGGTATTGTAAAAATGAGAAGCAGTTTTCTACTTGTGGTATTTTTTTATTACCAACATTATAAATTGTGATTTTAAATTATATTATTGAAATAAACCTGTTTTTTTAAGAAAATGATTAAGTTTATTATTATATATCTTCATTCGAAATTGTCTTCTTTGAACCAGACATCATAGGCACCTGCACTCGTTTTCCTTGTAATTTCATTTTCAAATCGCATATTAGTCTAAATTTAAACTATTGCCTGCCTAGCATTGATACATCTTATCAAATCCATTCATTGCCTTTTTCAAATTAAATCGCCGATTAACAATTTCAAATGTAGTTATAAAACATTACTTGTCTGATTATATTGTATTCATTATTTTAATAATGATGAATACTGTTTAGTGAATTTGACATTTTTCATTAACTCGTAGATTCTTCTTCCTGGACTTTTTAGAACTACAGTAACAAATGTTCTTATAATGAAAATTTGTTACTGTAAAGTCCCAAAACGTCTAGGAACGAGGGTACGTCCACTACTTTGAAATGCATTCACAATTCGTACGCATGCGTGGTTCCTGATTTCAAATTCGTGATGGTGAATGTCAAAATCATTGTCATAGGCATATATTAAATTACAAATTTATGTCATAGGTAAGGTGAAATATGTTAACAAGAGTATATCGACACTACTGCATAAACACAATGAGAGCTGTAGACGCAATAACAACAGACAAATATTCGGCAATTATATAAACTTCGGTCGATCTCAATAGTAGAAGTGACCATTGCGCGTGTCCGAAATGCATTGTTTCTATTGGATATAATATCCACAGCGTCGTTCTTTTTCACATCTCGCTTTCGAAACTGCTCAATCGACCGATGAAACAATCCATATTTGCGCGATTCACACCATTCCTACTCGAGACAGGCTCATGCGAAACTAGAATTGCATCTGTCTCCTCAAGCTTGCTTCGGGCAATTATCCTCGAGAGTACGAGGCGTTAATAGGCAAACGCCATACCTCCCACCTATTTAATAGTATATAGAGAAGGAACATCAAACTTTCAAATAACCTACCAGCCTAATACAACGAGTTCTATAGCTAGAGTGGACAAGTAGATCCTACCAATGTATTATATTCATACGCGAGTAGGTATGCGTTCTCTGTCGCACTATTTCTTACCCGCGGGCGCGTCTCGTGTATTATACGACGTGGCGTTACGCGCTCTATAGTACAAGCGCGTGGGGGTTACGTGAGCAAAAAGGACAGGCGCACTCGATTCGTATGAATAAATGCCCAGACGCACTCGATTCGTATGAATAAATGCCTTACTTGTCCACTCTAGTTATAGAACTCTTTGGCCTAATATTACCAATAATACATAACTCTGTGCCATGGAAATGGATACTCTGACACACTGTGATACTCACAAGCGCGGTCTATGTACTAGGCATAGATATCATATAGTATAGTTTAAACTGTTCACTTCGAGTCATTTATCCTATGTGATTACAAAAAGTGAACCGTGGACACCCCGCCTTTACCCATTTAGAGTCACCAGCTCATACTAACTGCCAACTCTTTTTTTGAAGCTTTGTCCAACGAATAAAATTAATTAGACAACTGTTTAGAGTATTTGTGTTGTGATCTATTCTGTAAAAAATCAAGTAAGTACCTATACTTACTTATATGTACGGTGAGCAAATATTATTGGCTCCATCGTTGAATCTTCTGAATGCCTCACAAACACAGTTATGTTGTGGTCATTTTTTGGGTAGATGAACAAATAATTTCAAAAAACATCACCACACGTCCATAGATCAATGTTAAATCTTTCTTTGATATCAAGTTTATTTCGATTGGACAAAGCATGCTTCAAATTCTAAGTAGGGAATTACCCCTGCAGTAACCTCGGTACTATCTGAAAAGCACTGTGAAAGTGTGAAGTGTGAAGTGCTGCTGCAACCGAAATACATTAAATGATGCATCAGTTATTTTATTCAAATTAAAGTCTGTGTTTTAACTGTTCAGTGTTCACTTCATTGCAGTCAAGTAGTAGCAATTAGTAATTACCATTGAATAAAGAAAGAGTTAAGTACTCAGAAATAATACACATTGTATTTTGTGGCATTACCACAGAGTAGATTTATATAGAGGTGAAGCTTCGCCCTAATCCTTTGATGTCTTGGATCGTGCTTTCCTTGAACTTAGACCTTATATTGGTAGCGAGAAGATATATATAGCAAGTTTCGTACCTCCCACCATGCACTTTGGTTGAAGGGCAAGGTAAATCAAAAGTGAACAAATAAGGAACATCAATCAATCAATCATATTTCAAATAACCAACTAACCTAGTATTACTAAAAATATATAAAAATTAAAAAAACTAACCGATCAAAAATTTAACAAACTAACATCTTACGGTACGATTTTATACAATGCTAAAATGTAAATAAATGTTCGTGTTCAGTACCTACCCAATTATTGTTCATACAATTTAATTTTTAATGAATACTAAGCGCGCTAAATGTAGATGCCTACGCCCACAATTCAAAACGACCAATGACTGCAAAATGTTTTGCTACTTGATTATAAACAAAGAGTTCTATATATAGAGTAGACAAGTAGTGTGTTAAGCATAGAAAAGCGCTGGTAACTAGTCGGACATTCTGTCCTTCTCGCACATGTTAGTTCGCTCTCACTCGCACGGTCTCCCCTTCTATCACAAAGAGTATAAGAATACAAGAATAAGTAGAACGCGCGCACATCGTGCGAGTAAGAGCGCAGTACATGTGCGAGGACAGAATGTCCGTTGAAATACCAGTGAAAGGCTTAGTTGTCTACTCTATATATAGAACTCTTTGATTATAAAGTGGAGTAACCTGAGACCTCTGGATCTGGTGTAACGAGAAACTGCCATTGTAGTTGTACATTATTGACAGTAAACAGAAAAAATCAAAAAATATATTAAAATCGACTTTCGGTACCAAATTTATCTGATGGTACAAATTTAAAATTTAATAATTCTTTACTATTTTTCTGAAGAGGAAAACCTCCCACGTGGATCGTCTGCTTAAAATTTGTATACTGTTACTATAGCTACGGTAAGTGAATAAACTAAAGTTAATCAACAATAATATTTATATTTTCATTTTCATAAGCGCACGCTTGTTTAGTCGATCTAGATTACAAGGAAATGTAAGCAGATAGCTATTAATTTTTATTTGTCTGTCACTTTTAAAAATATTTTAGTTGAATTGTCAGTTCTTTAACACCGGTTAATCCGTAGCATATTCTTGTTATCGAAGAATTGAGAATTTGTTGATAATTAATAAAGAACATAACCTACGAACCGGCTTCCTTGGTACATCCACTATTCGGATATCAAGTTGCGATAAACCTTTAGGTAGCTAAAAAGGTTTAAGGTGTTTTGATAAAATGTTATCTGCAGGGTGTTCAATCTTTGACAAGTATTCAAGCTTGTCTCCATGAAAATCAACAGAAATGTTTGTGTTGATTGTTGAATGAAAATAAAACTATGATTTCAAAATTGTGCAGTGTCAGTCTAGAATAAACGTAATCTACATATCTTGCTAGGACCTGTAATTCATCTTTTTGTTTTCGCTAACTATTTTGTTTGCCAAATATACTGGTATATTAAATTAAAATGGTATGCAATAATGTGTATAAGGTAGTTTGTTATTAATTGAATTGTAAATATTAAAATGAGATGTACTTTTCTTTGGAATATTATAACAATAAATCCTAGTTTTATTGTATTGGAAACTACATAAACATGTAGGTACGAGTTGGGGTTGAAGAACTTTCAGCTAGTTTGTTTTTCAAATCCAAAATGTTTCCATATATTTTGTGTTATTTGGTCAAGAGAATTCTAAATTAGGGTCAAACAGTTTTAAGTTAATTTGACACAGTTTAACAGTAATTTGTTATTCGGCAAGTTTCCTTCATTTCATATTATTCAATTAATTTTTTCCTTTTTTTTGGTAGGAAATCGCAATTAAAGGATAGAGTAAATTTGTTGTCTAAATAGAAAAATGTCAGGTATTCCATAGTGAGCTAGAAAATATCTTCGCATTGGGTATATCAACCAAATAATAATAATAATCTTTGAAGAGAGATTGTTATGTCATCTGGGCTTAGCTTAGGTGAGAGAAATAAGCCGACAATTTAAAAATCGGGTATCAGACTAGTTTTTCTATGGATTGTACAGTCAGATTAACGCGTTTTAGCCTTCGAGCGGAAAATTCATATCTTAACATTTTTTGTGGAACATGTAACTGAATAAATGACAGACAAATTTGAAATTGACAGGTGCATTAAAAAATACTGCATATGCGGGTATCATTCATGTGTTGACTAGAACAAACTTCGTAATGCCATTCTTATTGGAGAATATTATATTGAATCATTTTTACAGATGGAGGCAGGCGATAAAGCATGTGTAGCAGATGGTCTGTGCGCTAGTGATATGATAGGGGGTGGTCATGGATTAACTTATAAGTAAGTACTGCTTTATATTGTGTCTAATGTTATGTAGTAAAATACGATTATTAGAGAACAGGTAGCCTGTTCATTTTATGTGTGTTTCGATCACGTTTTACATAATATCAATAATCTATAATCCAACTTACCACAGTAACAATATAACTTAAAATGGCGCAAGGTTAATTTGGTTATAATAATTGATAATTGGATTTCGAAATATAATATATTTGTCTTTTTGTTTCCAAATGATGCTTTTCGTTTATCTTAGCATGAAACATAAGAGGTCAATTTTTTAAAATTTGTAACTGAACTTGTAAATAATACTGAAATGATTGTTACATTTATACATGAGAATAGGCCCAGCGTTTTATGGGGCTTGAAACATAACTATCGACTCAATCTTTTAACAGAGAATTTTACCTCAGTATGTACAAAAAGGTACTTCCAACATCATTCAGAATTTTAGGAATCGAAGTTGCCAGATATATTCTCATTGAAAATAATTTTGTTATCGTTTAATAAGTATAATTGTAATGAATCCTATTATTTGATCACTTGTTTTGTAACTATAGTTATCCTTGTAATTAATGAATATGTTTTAATATGTGATGTCCAAGTAAAATAAAATTATGGATGAATATAAGAAAGAGTGTTGGTCTCAATATCGTCCCTTGAGGTATGCCGGTTTTAATGATTTGTATAGAGCTTAGGGTGCTACCTATTCGGACCTGTTGATGTCTTTCAATTAAGTAATTTTCTATTAGTTGAAGCACACCACCGCGAAAGCGGTGCATGCATTACTGTGTCAAATCCTTTTTGAAGGTCAAGAAAAAAAGCTATGGTTTTTTTATTAACATTAAAATTATCTAATATGCGCCAGGTTAACGTCTGTACAGAATCTATAGCATTTATCCCTGCACGGAAGCCAAACTGATTATGTGATAGTATCGAATTTTTTTGATTCTACTGTTTAAACATTCTTCCATTATTTTTGATATATTGTTCATTAATGATATTGGACGGTAGTTTGCAACGCTTTCTCTGTTCCCCGTTTTGAAGATAATATGATACTCTATTTGAATTGTGTTGGAATGATGAGAGGTTTCAAATATTGTATTTATTTTGTCTAACGGTTTACTTATGTGAGATTTTGAAAGTTTCAAAATTCATTCAAATTTGTGATTAAGTGTGCAGAGTTTTCATTCTCGGTGTTGCAATTAGCATATATTTCCCTATAAAATCAATTGAGGATTGCAGCAAACCACAAAATGACTTGGACAATTTTCATAAATGGTAAACTATATTGAAATATTTAAATATAGCTAAATGTAAGGTTCTAACATCTCGCAATGATGGCGATCTACAGGCTTAGTTGCAATGGCTCTCTAAAATATGAAGTGCAGATCAATCCCGTCTATTTAGGGGCCAGCCTAAAAGGCTGCGACTAGAACCGCAGAACAGAATCAAAGCCCTGTGGTTCGTGGAGCAGCATTTCAGGGTCGTCATCCCGCCGAGGCAGGAATGGGAAAATAGCTGCACGCCAAAGCACGGCACAATTTGGTATACGGATGGGTCTAGAACAAGCACAAGAGTCGGTGCTAGATATATTGATGGATACTCCGTGCGAATGGGGGATCTCAACACAGTCTTCAAAGACGAGATGCTTGCCATCTACGGAGAAGCTACTCGGCTGTGGTAAGATAAATGTGACCATCTGGATCTGTTCGGACAGTCAAGCGGCACTCAATGCGCTGCAAAGCCCGACTGTGTCCTCGAGACTTGTCAGGGATACCAAGGAGATGCTTAACAGGCTAGTCGGTGAAAACAGGCTCAACCTGACCTGGATCCTGGGTCACTCAGATTGGAAAGGGAATGAGAAAGCGGATAAACTTGTCTGAGAAGTGACCAGATTGGACGGTCCTCAAGACCCCCTTGCTGGTATTCCCCTACAACGGGGGGTATGCAGATCTTCCGGAACCATCAGAGAGATGAACATGCCTCAGGATGGAGAAATATTGACTGCTGCCGAACTGCTAAAGCGCTGCTTGTCAATGAGGTAGGCCTAAGGGCAAGCGAGACATTCGCTGAGTAGGCAAAGCATCAGGATAATCTCGGAGATCTTTACAGGTCACGGAAATCTGATGTAATTTAAACTTACACTAGGCAAAAGTGACACTCCCTTCTGTATGAGATGCGGGGGAAACAATGTGGAGTCCTCAACCAGAGAGATGTAACGATAGAGAGCGCGAGCGACTATTTTAGTGACCGGGCTTAAGATATATAATCGGATGGTGGGTGGATTTTGTCTAGCGAGAAATCCACTACTCCTCAACAGCTTATATTGTATACTACAGTGTGGGGGGCGATATTTAGTAAAGAGAGGGGATGAATCTTCTAGCTGTTAGTTCGCTTAACCTTGGTTATTTTTTTAACGTTACGCTTATGGCGCTAGCGCCCTCTATCCTGACATCTATCTGTTGCCAATCCACTTTCTTTGTGAATGTCCTGCGCTCATTCTACCTTCAACATTCAAGTGCAAGTACCAAGAGGTTTTAAACATGAGATCTCATTAAAAACATTTAATTATGGCATTATTTTCCTGAATAAGCTGTTTAGTAATAAAATTGATTATCAATTATTACTTTGCCCAGATTTACATCTCGTCAATGCCTAACATTTCATTTACCGTCAACTATTTACTTGGTAATAGTTCTAACTGCTACGATAGTCACTGCAAGTACATACAAAATAATATATAATTGATATAAGCAAACAGTTCTCAATATAGTTGACCGTTTCCATACATATACATTCGTTTACTTTTATTCTAACCTGTGTCAGGAATTAATACGCATTCTATTTTTTTCAGTGATTTCGTAGTTTTACCTGGATATATTGATTTTTCGGCGAGCCAAGTGGTAAGTGAATGAAGATAATAGAGGTTGACCGTCGCGTATTTCGATCCGAAGTAGAAAAATTTTCCGAAAACAGTGAAAACCTGAAAAATCTTTCCACATCATTCAAATTATCGTGTGATAGGTCACTATAGGTTTTTTTGGTCGCTGATTACGAATTTGATACTTAAAAAGTTCAAAAATATAATTATCCGGAAAAACGCGGAAAATTTTATTGTGAATTCTCCTTTCCTTTGAATGGAATTTGTCGAGTGTCGTGTTGATTTACGTTTATGTTTTCGATGTTCATGTTGAAAGTAATGCCAAAAAAATAATTGTTTGAAAATTCCGGAAAAAACAAAGAAATTACAAGGAAAAACACTCTAACGTCATTGAAATTATCGTGTGATAAAGGTTAAAAAACATCATTTTCCGGAAAAACTTCTCCTTTCCTTTGAATGGAATTTTTCGAGTGTCGTGTTGATTTACCATCATGTTTTCGATGTCAATTTTAAGTTGCTAAAATTACAAGTAATGCCAAGGAAAACATTATAACTCCATTGAAATGACCGTGCGATACGTCATCGTAGGGTTATTCAATAATTTTTAATTTTAATACAAAAAAAAAATGGACGTTGAAAACATAAACGTAAATCAATACGACTCTCGAAAAATCACATTCAAAGAGCAGGCTCCATGATAATTTTTCCGTGTTTTTTCGGAAAATCTCCAAATATCCCCGATTTTCCGTTCATTCAATGAATTTTCCGGGAAAAAACCTGGAACACATTTTGGAGGCTTAATTTTCTTTTTTTGATGAATTAAAAATTATCTTAAAAAGGGGGTTGAGAATAGGGTTAATTTAGCGTATAGGGGCGAATGGGGGAGATTGAAGTATCGATCAGTAGTCACGAATGATCGTCATGGTCTATAGAACCATGCAAAAATAAATACGACCGACTAGTAAATTTTTAGACAGTTTTCCCAGCTTATTGACTGGACTATAAGGGGAATATTTGAAAACTGGAAGTATGGAAGTTTGTGTTGTTCATATTTATGTACAATGAACATATGTTCCAGGATTTATCATCTCAGTTGACCAAGAAAATTGTTATAAAATCGCCACTCGTTTCTTCTCCTATGGATACGGTCACTGAATCGGACATGGCAATTGCAATGGCAGTAAGTGTTTTAATTATTATTTGATTATTGATATATACAATTGAAACAGTTTACATTAGTA
Organism: Endomychus coccineus; assembly: GCA_958510875.1. Lineage (NCBI taxonomy): Eukaryota > Metazoa > Arthropoda > Insecta > Coleoptera > Endomychidae > Endomychus > Endomychus coccineus. Next base: position 4,123,517 of record OY294071.1, on the reverse strand, counting down.
AACTATATTTAAGGTAGTTACCCGCTACAGTCCAGAATCCAGACCAAAATTGTCATATTGTGTGACGTACCTACACTTACGCTTCTTACCGGTGTAAACATGAAAGCGTTACCGCTGCCTCGAATTTTTCCGTCGCCGCCGTCGGATACATGCTTACACTACGATTAGTCTGAAACTGTACGTCAGATTGGTTTCATCGTTTGAAATAACTTCGCAACATACTAAAAACTGGCAGCCTCGGCTGAAATGTCATGTTCATAAAAGTTTAATTGCATGTATTAGGTCATTCTTAACACATAGTAAAATCTATAGAAACTTTATAGTACGATTAGTACGGATCGATAAAATATCTAGGTTAAATGCTGATATTTCAATTCAAAATAATTCTTTCAATTTATGATTGAATTATCCCCAAAGTCTTAAAGCAGAGTATACGAAGTAAACGGTCATCCACAAATAATAACAACAATAATATGCTGTTATATATCTTGGTTTCCGGATGGATTCTGCGTAGTTGGGGCACCATGATACACCGACGTTTCGCTGGCTATTAGAGGCGGCATCCTCAGGCCAGTTTTAAATCTGGATTCATTGTTTACGCAACCTGGTTTGCTAACTCTGTTCCGTTGTTTGATTTGTCGATACGTGGCCATGTGCAGAAATAATTGCTAGACCTTGATTTTGGATATGTCGAGGTTTAGGTTATTGGGAATTTTACGGAATTTTTTAAAGTAGTAGAACAAAACATTACTAACCTTCATGAAATTTCACTGAATATTGAAAATATCGGCAATAAAATTATAAACATTGCTATTATGAATAAAAATCGTGTTAAAATATAATTTAGAACGGCGGAAGTATTGTCAGATCTAAGATTAGAAGCCTTTATACCTTTGCAGTGGCGGGTCCTCGAAGGAGGCTAAGGAGGCTCAGCCTCCTCACCAATTTATCTTAATGATCATTCTCCATTTTATTTCCTGTTTCTCTGATAATTCTTTAAATTTTACAATTAATTCCCCGTTCTTAGTAGTTATTTTTAATCTGGCAACAGTGGCCAGAGGCTAGATTCTCTATATATCTCAAACGCTAAATACGTGTGGTCAACACAGTTGCCGTTTTCCAAGCAGTTCAATTGCTAGATAGGGTAAAAGAGCGAATATGGCAACATCCTATGGAAGCTAGCCTCTCGTATGGAATCGTCGGTCGAATGAAATACGATTACTTGCTACCGCCCTTCCGCTAGAAGAATGCCACACGTGTCGTGTTCCGTTAGTTCATGGTTTTGTAATTTGTACCGCGAGGCGAAGTAAGGTTAAGTAGTTAAGTTATAATTTATCTAATCGGTGAACGTTAAAATGATGAGTGACTTAGTTGCTGGGTTGTTAGAAAATCCATTTAGTGGATTAACATATGATAGAAAAGTGTTTTGTTAAAAATAAACGGCATTTACCGAATTTGAAAGGATTAGTGGTGACGATGACAGGTATGTTTCAAAATCGAAATACACAATAAATTATATTGCTTGCTATTTACATCTGATACAACTTCATGTTGGGGACACTCGGGTTATGATGATTTGAAAAATTTAGCTCGTGGTATAGATAGACATGAAAAATCGCAGGAACATATCGAGTATTAAGTTTAAATTAACCGGTAAACAGCATATTGTTAAAGGAGGAAAACATATAATTTGGTAGACAAGAAACTATAAACAACTTTTTTTATGAAATTTTAGATACTATTAAAGGTCAAATTGAGATTCGATTTTCCGATTTACATGAATTGAAATTTTTCGACTTGACGAATAGAAGATTTTTCGAATCTTTTTCAAAAGAGTTTCCCAATACACTTTTAGATAACTTAGTTCTAAAATATAAATTTTTTGATAAAATAGCACTGCACAATGAATTATGGGTTATATACCTACTCGGATAAAGATATTTTAGGCCAGTACGACATTCACGCCGATATGATAAAATATATGATAGACAATGATTTGCAACAAGTTTTACCTCAGTTTTATAAACTACTTTGTTTCAGTCACCATTCCTGTCACGTCGGCATCGGTGGAGAGATCATTTTCTACTCTCAAACGAATTAAAACTTACATGCGAAATACAATGAGCCAAAATCGTTTATACAGTGTTAGTTTGATATCTATTGAAAAAGATTCAGTAAAACACTTGAAACAAAATGATACATTTTATGATAATATTATTGATAATTTTTCGCAAACTAAAGACCGTAGAATTCCGTTAATATATAAAAAAAGTTTATAAAAATAATAAAAAAACAAAATATGAAAAATTAAAAAAAAAAAAAAATATCAAACATCCAAAGAAAAAAAAAACGAACAAAAAATTGTTTTGCCAAGAGAAACTACACCTCCACGTTGGTTCTTGCTTGGCAACAATTAATTTTGGCACTGAAGTAGCTGGTACGGTCGCTGTGCAAAGGTTAAATTTATTGGCTGAATAGAGTATATTTTTACAAGAACGTTTTATGTCCAGCCTCCTCTCTTAAAAAGTTCACGAGCCGCCACTGTACCTTTGTTCATGGTAATGAAGACATTATTAACTTAGCTCTTACATCACTTTTCGGCACTTTCTTTGTTCAATTTCCCTCTACTATCAAGCTCGTTCTAAATTCTGCATACGGTTAGGAATAAGAAAATGTCTCGACGAATTCAGAATTACTTTGATTTCAGCTCTGCGGTGGAGTGGGTATCATTCATCACAATTGCTTGCCATTCTATCAAGCAAACGAAGTTTTGAAAGTGAAGAAATATAAACATGGCTTCATTCGTGATCCTGTTGTTCTGAGTCCTACAAACACGGTAAGTTCTTATGTAACTGGATGCAAATTTCACTTGATTTGTTTGTGTAAAAATAATCTTTTGATGAATCACTATTAAATTCGAAATGATTCAGGCTTAATAAGTTCGGGTCATTCAATACCAGAGGAAATATAATACCGCATACTAGTACGTCATTATAGGGAAGTGGGGGTTCTCTTTAACATTAAAGTGTAAATTTGTGTTTTTTTCACACTTTAATATTCAATTTGAATCAATTTTCTCGTAATAAACATCTAGAATTTTTTAACACATTGAATACTTTCCAACTGCTACTAAACAAATGTGTAAATTGGGCAAATTATTGTTCTTAATTTTTTATTCTACCAGCCTCATCCAAATTACATTTCTCAAGACAAATATTCCAGTTGTCGGAAAATTTATATATATTTCTGAAACAAGAATAACTGGCCAATAGTTTTTTGGCAGCCGATTCATCAGGTTTAATTCTGTTTCAGGTGGCTGATGTCTTGCAAGTTAAGAAGGAACATGGTTTCTGTGGAATACCAATTACTGACACCGGCAAATTGGGTGGGAAATTGGTTGGTATGGTAACATCACGCGACATAGATTTTTTAAATGACAAAGCCTGCAAAGATATCAAACTGGAAACGGTAATCACATTTCATGATTTGATTTAAAATTGATTCAATAGTAGTAGGATTGCAAATGTGTATAAATGATCATAACCAATATCAGCAAAATCAGTCAATTAGTGTTAAAATTATTAATGGAGATGATCTTTACTCGATGGAACTTATTCATAATTATCATATAACATCATGATTTCTGCCCAAAAACTCCTTTATACCAATTTTGAAAAGGATCTGACCATAATCACAAAATTCGTCCGCCATCTAGTATTTTCAAATTTTGACTTGAAGATCTCTGACCCCAAAAACTCCTATATACCAATTATGTAAAAAATGGGGCAATAATCACAGAACTCATCCGCCATCTTGAATTTGATTCTTGACTAAAAGATCATGATCCCCGACCCCAAGCACCCCCATGTAGTAATTTTTTTTTCTCTTATAAATATGACGTAATACATTGTTAAATAAAAATCTTGACTACTTGTCCCTCGAATTGGTACTTTGTAGATCCCTCATTGTTGAAGTGTTTTGTATATAAATTCTCGGGAAATAGGTCACACTAACACATATGCTTATTATTTTCGTCTTTACGTACGTTTCGGTCTCACGACCATCATCAGAAGACGTATTATGTCCAAAACTGGATTTCTTAAAACTAATTGTAATCAGCACAAGGCGTCCTTATCGCACCAGATTCAATTAAAAATGCCCACGTCGCCAAAACGAACAGAAACATGAATATAAGAAATTGTAAAACATTAATGTTTTAAGTATATGGTGTAACAAGAATCCGCTGCTTAGCAATATAATATACAAACCCATGTCAACAAAGTCTGTAAACGACTGAAACCAAAAAATATAACGCTGAAGTATCTACTTTCGAACCAGATGTTGAAGATTTATAAGGTAATAGAAAAAGGTTGTCAGACTTTATTAGAAATATTACTATTTCAGCATTCTACCTATAATACTTTTCACATATAAAGACGCAAGTAGGAATTTGCAAGAATTTTAATTAATTAAATTAGTATAAATCTGACTTAGTGACTGAATATCTGTCCTATGATTTACAGATTTAGAGTCACGTTTTATGTGAATCATCTCCACTATAGATCTTTTATAATAATTGGTTTCCTTGGTTAAAATATTAACATTTTTGTAATCGAATTCATTATAATGAAAGCAGTGTGGAATTGTGGAATTTTCCAAGTTTTTGTTTCTTGTGCTATACTTATGGTCATACATTCTTCTTTGTAAATATTGTTTAGAGATTCCTGTCCCGTCCCAATCTAAATAATTTGTATACTTTGTGGGTTTATTTATCTTTAGGTATTAAAGGTTTTAAATTTGGGAAATATTTCCCATCACAGTTAGTAGGTTTATGCGCAACATTTGTATCAAACTTTTTTAAACATTTCTCAATTTATTCGGGTCTCCGGAATGTATGGTAATGTTTAAGTGTTTGTCAAATTCCTTAAAATGAAAATTAGATAAAATTACAAAATATCTTCAAAACCTAAATTTTTCATGGTGATGGCAATAAATTATAACAAACGCCTTGTCAAACGAAAACCTACTAATTCTCTACTGACTAGTTGGCGCCCAAATTGGTACTTCGTAGACCCCTCTCATTTCAAAACTATATCAAACTTCGTGAAACATCTGAAATGAAAACTAGGCAAAATTCCATTTTCCCAAACACCAAGCTTCTCAAGGGTCTAAGGCTGGCAATATCTTCAAACAGTCATAGGATCATTAATTTCATAGATTTAGAGGATGAGTATTAACTACGTGTAAAATAATGACCCTTTGTTTTTGATAGAATTTTTCACATGAGATTTTGAATCAAAGTTTCTTTCCAGAAATTTTCTAACTGGCTTATTGGATTTTCAAATGAGTGTGGGCGTTCGTTAATTTACCCACTTTGAAATCAGAAAATTTCTTCTAGGTGTCTTGAAAATGAATTATCTTAGTTTTGTTATTGGGTATTGGGTCTTATGTCAAACGTTTACGAAACATTGGATATCTAAATTGTGGAATGTAGTACAGTGGAACAACGAATGATGTACATAATATGTACAAATCTGGTTCTACAATATCGATGAATTAAATTTAAATTTCAATTGAATTTGATACTTTAATAAATGAAGTTTGGAGTACAACTATTAACTAAATTGCTCAACTATAACTCTTGATTAAGAAGCCGAAGATTCTGGAAAATGCATCATTTCTTTTATTTCTCTATATTGCGCAAAGTAACGATTGAAGATTCTGAAGGTTTTTCAGAAAGAAAGCTCATGGTAGGTCAGCTTTGTTTTTAGATAATGCTTTCTTGTGTCAAATATTCAACTGATTCGGTGGAAGGAAATGTATGACATCGAACTTGCACACACCAGTCATTTCCATTTCTGACATGCCCAAAATTATTTAAATTATTTTTAACTCGACTCACCATAGATTGCCGAATTGGAGATGATTTGGATGTATTTCTTTGAAAAAAATATCAGTTTCCTGGATTCATGTTCCATGCCCATAACAATCATAAGAATTTCTCTTCTTCAGTGGTAGATAACTAAACTTGTAACACATTTAAATAAAATCAAAGAACGATTGAAGGCCACAATTGCCGCGTTTTTTCTCAGGACAGCTGCCTGTAAGCTCTACATTTTTATCTCTGTTATCTCGTATCTTATCTGCCGAAGGGATTAATACTCAGAACCAATCATTTCAATTCAAATCCGTTGCAAAATTTTAATCTTACGCATACAAAACTTGGAGCTCTCTCAACCTACCTAATGGCAATTTTTTTTTATGTAATCAGGAAAAATGTAACCATCAACGCTCTTTCACCGGTCATGCGCTCGAATGTTGTTGGGTAATCCGAAAGATAATGTTGACAAGGAAAAAAGTCCGGATTTATGAAATACAGTGTGGCGATTGTTTTAAAAAGTATATATTGGCCAAACAGAATATTGGTACTCGATTCAAGGTACATCTAGTTCATTTCAGAAATAGGCGATTTAAAAAGTTTATAGTGTTAATCGGATGACTTGTGTGTTTATATTGATCTTAATAATCTCATGAATTTGAATCATGGCCCATTCTTAATTTCGTATTATCTGATTTATTTTCAGAGATAATACTTTATATATACAGGATATCTCCGAAACTATAAATGCTATAACTTGGGCGGAAAAAATACATAACCAAAGCGACCAGATGAAATCGCGGTAAAATATTTTTGAGTTTTTAAAACAATCGCAAGATGGCTTAACTACTATAGTAAATGAAAAAAATATCCAATATAACCACTTTAATAACGTCAGCTAAAATATCGACCAATTTTCTGTCGGTTTGGTTCTCAATTCCAATAATGAGAGTGGGGGAAGAACATAAGTCATATTAATTTTCAATTGTAGTATCTCCCTCATCTTTTATATCTAAAGTTATCTGAGTGGGTATTCATTTCCAAAAGAATGTAAGGCTGATTTAAATGCTACATTTTTTAATGGTCGTTTATTTTTGGAACATTGTTTAAAAAGGATTCAGTATTTTTCCAGAAATTTAAATAACACGGTATACTAATTTTACGGGATATTAGATCATAACGGGTGTGATTTTTTGGCTGTCTCCTAGTTATTTCCAGTCAAGTCATTTTACCTCAAAAATCAATGTCGCATAACTAAACAAATTGTATTCTATAAAGAAAATGGCTTTCCCTCAGGCTGGGGACTGGTCAGAAATCTGCTAAAAACTAAAATTCAGAGCGTGTTCAAAAGCCAACGGGTACCAATAACGGCAAAACACATTTGAAAGTCACCAGGCTAAAACAACAACGCAAAAACAACAATAACTGTAAACACAAGATTAGAAAAAAGTTAGAAAGCAAAATATTTTACAAATGTTCGACCTACTTTTCACCATTTTCGATGTATAATTTTGCCTGCGTCCTGTACTGTGTAGCGCACTTTCAATTTCAGCTTTTCTAATGCTCTCTATAGTATTTCAATTCGTTTGTTTCCATGGCCGCTTAGATCCTCAGATCTTACTGTGAATGATTATTATTCATGGGGAAGAATGTAAGATATTACATTTAGATCCACCTACTACACCGGACGATATGTTTATATCGTACGGTGTGGTTCGGGTGAAATTTTGATCTAAAAAGTTTCGAACTTGTCGAGAAAAGTGATCCTGACATCCGCCATGTTGATACCACACGCCTCTTCTTATTTGGAACGTTAGTGTGTAGACCTTATTGAAACAAGAACATTTTCAACAAATAACTTCTTACAAATAATTCAAAAAGAGATATAGCTTTCGTAAAATTTGAACACATTATATGTTTAAAAATCTGCCGGAAAATATGTGATTATTATTTTATACATGTCAATGCACCAAATTTTGATACTATGTATGTGGAAATGTACACTCTCCATATCAATTAAAAAAGATTATCAACGGTTTGTAAACTGAAAATAATGTCATTGTAAATTCAAAAGCATTTTGGAAGTATGTCAATTCAAAAAGATAAGACAATGAAATACCTAATACTATGTGTTATAATGAAGTGGTTTCTTCAAACGTTGAAGAAATTCGCATAATGTTTGCAGACTTTTCTAGTCTGTGTATCATCTCATAATAGTTCTTGTAAGCTGGAAAATGAATTTAGTTATACAAAAACATAAATTAGTTACACATCATATCTATAACATCAGACTGCGTATTTGATAAACTAAGTTCTCTAAAAAGCTCCTTCAATCCTGGACACGATGGAGTACCGGCTTTTTTTTAAAGCTATGTAGTCGAACTTGGGCTTATCAGCGTTCTATTTTATTCAAAAAATCATTCAAGTTCAGATATTGTTCCTCTTTACCAGTCAGGATGCAAATCTGATATAACGAACTATCGTCCAATTAGTACACCCTCTGTTATGTCTGAAGTTGTTGAATCCATATTTGCTGTCAATACTCTTCAAACCTATAAGCATGTTATGACTCCTCAATAACATGATTTATTTCCTGGTCGCAGTACTGAAACCAACTTAATCCTCTACGCCAACTATATTAATTCTTTTCTAGAGAATGGTAATCAAGTTGACTCAATTTATACAGATTTCCAAAAAGCGTTTGATAGAGTTGACCAAAATTGAGAGTGTATGGAATAGTTGGTGAAGTTTTACTGTGGCTATCATCATACATTAAAGGGCGCACACAAACTGTATGTATGGGAAATTCGTTTTCTCGTGAAATCTTTGCGTCTCTGGTGTTCCTCGAGGTAGCCATTTAGCATCAATATTGTTTTTATCATTTATTAATGATCTTTCAATACACCTTATTTTATGTAAGATTTTAATATTTGCTGATGACCTTAAGTTTTATTTATCTCTAGAAAAAATTTCGGATTGCTGAAAAATTCAATTAGATGTAAATTCCCTGTACTCATGGTGTAAGAAAAATAACTTGTCCCTAAATACATCTAAACGTAAAATGATATCATTTTCAAAAAAGAAGAATACAATATTTTATGACTATACAGACTCGGTGATAATACTTTGAACAGAGTGGAATCAGTAAGAGATCTGGGTGTGACAATAGACTGCAGACTTAGATATAATATTCACATAGAAAATATTTGAAATCATGTAGCTCAAATTCGATCTTTGATAGAATGCAAGAAATCTAACTAGAATATTATATCAACATCTGCACTTATGAACTTTAAGGCTATTTCCCAACAAATTTGATTCGTTAGCATCAGCTAATGTGTCCCTAACTTCTTTATTCATTTTTAAAATACGTCAAGTGAGAACAGAACATTTTTAGGTGATGACCAAAGTAGAAAATTTGGTAACTGCTCAGCTAGGAGTGCTGCTACCAGAAGCTAACAGAATGCTGGAAAGTAGCAAAAAAGGCAAACTGCCCATAGTGAATTCTGAGGGAAATCTTGTAGCTTTGATGGCCAGAACTGACTTAAAAAAGGCCAAAAGCTATCCCATAGCTTCAAAAGACCAAAATAAACAACTCATTGTTGGAGCTGCAATAGGAACAAGAGACGAAGATAAAGGCAGACTTATATTATTGTCCCAAGCTGGCGTAGATTTTGTTGTGTTGGATTCTTCACAGGGCAATTCAATTTATCAAATTGATATGATTAAATATATCAAACGTACGTATCCTCATATACAAGTTATAGCAGGCAATGGTAAGAATTTTCACCGTACATGATATATTTTTTCATTAATATGTAACAATATTCAGTTGTGACTGTGAAGCAAGCCAAAAATTTAATTGGTGCTGGTGCTGATGCTTTACGCGTTGGAATGGGAAGCGGCAGTATTTGTATAACTCAAGAAATAATGGCTGTGGGAAGAGCACAGGCTACAGCAGTTTTCAGAGTTGCAGAATATGCCAAAAAATTTGGTGTTCCAGTTATCGCCGATGGAGGAATTCAGTCTGTTGGACATATCATCAAGGCACTTGCGTTAGGAGCTTCAACGGGTAAGTCTGATTCAATTTTCGAATTCGTGTTGAATAATTGTGGACTTCAATCTACTTCAAACTGAATGTCTCAATCTAAACCAGTATACATGTTACATGATCATTTTTCAAAAATTCAATGGTGGTAGCAAATACTTTGTGATAATTTATCATATTGATACAATAAAATAAAACAATTTTACTTTGTTTTTTATCACATATATTATAGAAACAAATCGTGACTATAGTTTCCCTAGAGCGTCATCTTCAAACGATACTAATGTATTAAAATATGAATAATCTTGGCTATTTATGGTACAATATAAGACTCAGGTAACAAGTGGGGTTCAGGTTGGGGAAATACATTGTTAGAATAGTATAATTGAAATTGGATAATGAGGTAGAGTTAATATTGTGAAAAGGACATTTTAATGCGGAGGTATACTAGGAAGGCACAAGAGGATTATGGGAAATTTTATGTTATCAAGACATCAAACAGAATGCTGTAGCACACATCTAATTGATCGTTTAAGATTTTATTGTCATTCACCAGGCCATCAAAGGGCAGTTCCCACACGAGAGTGTTTACCATGCTGCCCAGGCTAACGATTGACGTTTCAGAAGTAGGCGGATGCCCGAGGTGGACAAACAGCCACCAATGCAAACTTCTAGTCGGAACCGGGTAGGTGGTTAATGCCCTGAAGAGATCTAGCACCATCTTCGTATTTAGTTTCGGGATCTCCTCAGTGTCGCATAGCTCTACCGAAAGTGCTTTGCGTCTTGGGGGATCAGTGTTACGCATCTGCACAGAATGTGCATTGTTTTCTGTTTGCACCACCCGCACAAAGGCGAATCGCTAAGGTTTATCCTGTGAAGGTGGTTGTTAAACGGTCCGTGTCCTGTTTTTAACCATGTTCTTCACTTGCAGAGATCAGTCTTCCCTAATATGCGACTGCCTGCAACCGTTCACTAATCTCCACTCTTCCGAGTGTTGTGTTCTGACCCAGCAGTGGGATTGTCTCTTTGATGTTACTCTTCGAGATGCCCACCGCTGGTTCGGGGCCTATAAGGGGTTCTATAGCCCCAAGTTTTGCTTCCTCATTGGCTATTTCGTTTCCCCTTATTCCAGAGTGACTGGGGACCCAGAATAGGGTGAGCTTGCCTTCGTCTTCGCCGTAATTGTTAAGCGTGTTCATGCCCTCCCACATCAGCTTCGATGTTATTCTCATGATACCCAGCGCAGCAACGGCTGCCTTGCCGTCTGTGCATATACTGATGTGGGTTTGCATTCTTCCTTCCAGCGGTATTTAGGGACAGCGCGTTATTGCCAGTATCTCCGCTTCAAGAATGGTGGAGTGTTTGGATAAAAATTTTGCGACCTTAGTCCACCCAAAAATATATACCCCTATTCACCCTGGGCACCAGGTACCTCGGAGACCAATTCAGTAGCGATATTCGTGTTCAGCGACCCCAAAAATCATTTTCATCACTATTAACCGAATTGTGAATTTAGTATTTACGGTCAATTTAAAATGCAATTATAAAATGCATATTATTTATGCAAATTGCATATTTTTAATTTCTTATAAATCAATTTAGGGCACAAAGTTTCCTGAAGCTTTAATGAATCGAATGCAAAAAACCGCATTCAAATTCGTCTTACTGTTAAAATTTTTCGAACTTCAGTGCTTCGTTTCCGCGACTAAACATGTTTGTAATGTAGACATACTGTTTCTGTGAAAACTGTTAACACAATAGAAGATGCAATACATAGTATATCTCTTTCAGTTATGATGGGTTCATTGTTAGCGGGTACCTCAGAAGCACCTGGTGAATATTACTTTTCTGATGGAGTCCGACTCAAGAAATATAGAGGGATGGGTAGCGTGGACGCCATGAATCGTAACGATACTATGGGTTCAGCCATGGATCGATATTTTCAGAGGTAAGTCAAAATACACTATTGTTTGGTACCAAACTTCTTCAACACTCATGTATCATGCTTACAAATGAATTTTAGCACGTGATCCAGACACTGCACAGGGTAATTAAAAAGTTACAGATTACTTTTTAATGTAGTTTTAAATGTTACTACAAAGCCGAATAAAAAAAAAATCCCAATATTGATCACCAGAGTGAACGGCAATCGTCTACAAATTTCGGATACATGTGAAAGTGAGTCATTATGGATTGTTTCAAACATATGCGATCGTCAATCGAACTCTCGGAAATCGGATGTATGAGAATTCAGCTTTAGTCTTTTACGTCTTAATAGGCTCTTTGCCTCAATTCTGTTTAAAATCACCATTTTTGTATAATTTTGGCATAGAAAACGGTGAGATCTATTTTTCAATCTGTGATAGTTGCACTCCATTTCAAACAAATATTTAACTTAAACAATCTTTAATTCGTTCAACAAACCATTGTAGGTCTACCAGTGTTTATTATAGATGTTTATCGGACGAAAGAAAAAAGAATAGCTTGTATCATAACCCAAGAAAACTTATTTATTGAATAATAAACACCTAACGAAATAAACTGATTTCTCAAAGAACATTGATTGTATTATCTTTGAAAGGTAACATGCGCTCTACATCTACCCTCTCCTATTTCTTAGAAGAAGAAGATGTGAAGCCATATATGATCAGTTACTTTCCTTTCATTTTCAGAGATGTGGACAAGATCAAGGTGGCTCAGGGAGTTAGCGGTAGTATCGTAGATAAAGGGTCAATCCTCCGATTCGCCCCGTATTTACAGACTGGTATTAGACATGGCTGTCAAGACATAGGAGCAAAATCTCTCGCTATGCTAAAGTAAGTATTTATATTTTTATAAATATAGTGTTATAATTTTAACGTCACACATTGAATAAGAAAATATGAATGAAACACAAGTTTACACTTCAATAACAATTTATTAACTCCGATAGTGATATCGTCACACTCCAACCACTCTCACTCTCGATAAGTATTTTCGTAAATTTCAAAGCTATAATATTGTCCTTTATCGCACTAGGAAATAAGGGTTAAATAAGATAATTTTTTCCCTTCATAAGTTTTAATTAATTTCTCTCTTATAACAAATATTTAAGAACTTCCAATGTAAAGGTGGTATATTTGGAACATTGAGAATGTTAAGAGATAGCTATAACGTAAAAGGAAAAAAACCTTTTTATCCCTTTATAAGTTTTAATTAATTTCTCTCTTATAACAAATATTTAAGAACTTCCAGTGTAAAAGTGGTATATTTGGAACATTTAGAATGTTGAGATAGCTATAAAGTAAAAGGAAAAAAACCTTTTCATCCCTTTATAAGTTTTAATTAATTTCTCTCTTATAACAAATATTTAAGAACTTCCAATGTAAAGGTGGTATATTTGGAACATTGAGAATGTTAAGAGATAGCTATAAAGTAAAAGGAAAAAACCTTTTTATCCCTTTATAAGTTTTAATTAATTTCTCTCTTATAACAAATATTTAAGAACTTCCAGTGTAAAAGTGGTATATTTGGAACATTGAGAATGTTGAGATAGCTATAAAGTAAAAGGAAAAAAACCTTTTCATCCCTTTATAAGTTTTAATTAATTTCTCTCTTATAACAAATATTTAAGAACTTCCAATGTAAAGGTGGTATATTTGGAACATTGAGAATGTTAAGAGATAGCTATAAAGTAAAAGGAAAAAAACCTTTTTATCCCTTTATAAGTTTTAATTAATTTCTCTCTTATAACAAATATTTAAGAACTTCCAATGTAAAAGTGGTATATTTGGAACATTGAGAATGTTAAGAGATAGTTATAAAGTAAAACGAAAAAAACCTTTTTATACCTTTATAAGTTTTAATTAATTCCTCTCTTACAACAAAAATTTAAGAACTTCCAATGTAAAAGTGGTATATTTGGAACATTGAGAATGTTAAGAGATAGTTATAAAGTAAAACGAAAAAAAACTTTTTATACCTTTATAAGTTTTAATTAATTTCTCTCCTATAACAAAAATTTAAGAACTTCCAATGTAAATGTGGTATATTTGGAACATTGAGAAATAGCCAAGATTATTCATATTCTCATACGTTATTATTGTTTGAAGATGACACGCTAGTCACGTAAAAGTGTTTTATTTTATTATATCAATACAATATTTATTAAAATTTTGTCAAAATGTTGAATTTTATTCAGTGAAATGTAACTTATATTATTACAGGAGAATGATGTACGACGGTGATCTTCGATTCGAATTAAGATCCCATTCTGCTCAGTTGGAAGGCAATGTGCACAGCCTATTTTCATATGAGAAAAGGTTATTTTAACCTATCTTCACAATTCGTTAAGTACCTACTGTATTTTATGTATGAACATTCGAGGAAGAATACAAAATTGAATATCTACTAAATTGTAAATATTTTTATTACCGACTTTGAGTTATTATAGAAAGTGGATTTAGTTCTGTATTTCTCCTCGTTTCAAAAGTGCAAATATAATTTTTATATTTTTGTTAAATTTGATTCCCATTATTAAGCTAACATAGTCACTATATCTTAGGGAACTGACTTTATTATTGGAGACATTCTCCAGATTGTTATATTGTGATGACTTTTATAAGTTTTAGATTATTTTCAATGAGTCAATTTTTTGAAGTAGATAATACTCAAATTCTTATATGAAGCGAACTATTGCAGTAATGCTAGTTTTAGAAGAGTTTTATATTTTTTATAACCTCATATTCATAATTGATGTTGTAAGTAGACATTGCAGTGTTCAACGTTAGTCAGGAAAATAATTACCAGTAAGTATTAGATACTCAATATTTGTAATCCTGACTTCTATTTTTGTATGTATTCAATTGTCCATGAATCATGGATATTTGAAGCAATTATTTATTACTGTACTGAATAAAGTTTTTTAAATTGGTTTTATTGCTTCTTTCATCGAAATTATCTTCCACTTCCATCTATCAGGTAGTCAAGGGACCACAATAAAGTTTTTTAAATTGGTTATGTGTTGCCATTAAAAGTTGTGGAGATTTTATTTTTCAATAAACACGACCAGTTTTGACTTTTACATCATTATCAAGTGAAATTGTGCACGATACAGTAGGTATTTACGAAGGCAACAGCTGGGATGAAGTCACTGCTATAGCTATATCTGATCTTAATTATATAAAAGATTGGTATGACACTAATCTGCTCTCCATCAATATAACGAAAAGTAAATACTATAACGATCCTAAGTTTAGACTTTTGATCAACATCATCAGCTTAAGCGAATTGAAAATTATTTATTGCGCTTTAATAGATTCATTTATACTATAAGGAATTATTGCATGGGGTGCAATATAATTATCTAAAAATAGAACGACTACAAAAGAGGTTCTTAAAGATAATGGTAGGGAAAAAACTTCGATATTATCTCATCTAGTCTACAAGGAATTACAAATATTAGATCCCAGACAGGTCTACTGCAAAGCAGTGCTACTTTACTTTGCAAAGAATAAACATCTGTGTCAAATAGTTTCACACAACCACGGTACACGTAGCCTAGGTAAAATACAATTACCAAAACTCCAAAAAACACTCGATGAGAAATTTTACATATTTCGGACCAACGAGTTCTATAACTTGAGTGGACAAGTAGGATCCTACCGCTGTATTACATTCATACGCGAGTAGGTATTCTGTCCTGGTTTTTCATCATACGTTCTCTGTGCACTATTTCTTACCGCGCGGGCGCGTCTCGTGTATTATACGACGTGGCGCTAAAAACGCTTACGCGCTCTATAGTACGAGCGGGTGGAAAGAGAAAGACACGCACTCGATTCGTATGAATAAATGCCTTACTTGTCCACTCTAGTTATAGAACTCTTTGTTTCTTACTACGACTAATTAATTTACTTCCGCATGAAATTCGATGCTACTATACATAGATAACTCTACTACCGTGAGTAGAGTTATCTATGCTGCTATAGTTATACTAAATACAAACGTCTCATCATAGTTAACTCTGCTACCGCACTACCGGTAGTAGAGTTATCTATGCGTCTCATTAATAAATGGATTCTTCAAAACTGTAGAGAAAATAGAAATTCTTTATAAAAAAAATCACTTTCCCCCCCCCCCCCCTTTTAGGTTGTGTTCCTTGATTTCGCAAGCAAAAATAAGTTCATTTTAGTGAATGAAACACAATTTCTCTCTCTAAGTAAACATAAGTGCACCTGACATTTAGTACAAAACACAAGTGAATTCATTTTTCACCCTTCCATTTTACACCTCGAATTATCATTTTTGTATTAATCTCCGAAAGGTGATTATAACCATAGAATCGCAGCTCGCCGATCGACCTTGCTTCATTGCAAGGTTTCTTGTGGCTCCAGGACATAGAGATCATATAGTATAGAGGAGTAAAGCCCTTATATAGCCTATGTATTCGTTGCGTACCATGTTCGATCTTACGCGATGAGTTATCCGTACCCCATTCTTGATATTTTACCTCGTTCCCCTTACTCTCCTACAACTCATCTCTTCCAATAAGTATATATATATAAAAAAATTAAATATTATGTACAAATTTGGTTACCTGATATTATAAAGTAACCGTAATAATATATGCATAATAGTTAAAAGGTAACGCTCGAACGTCACCTTATAATGTCCGCGGAGTGGGGAACGGATAAGTTTTTGAAACCTTCTCGCGTTAAGACGAGGCCTTACTCCTCTATAATATATGATCTCTATGGTCCAGGACAACTTGTATCAGAAGGCCTTCCGCGTTTAGGGAATCCTTTTGTAAGTATGAGATTCTCAGGCACAGATTGCCGGAATGCAAAAAGATCTAGTTTGAGCTTTTGTAAAATACCTAGTTGATCAGCTTGCTTTTTGTACTCTATCCAAGAGTTTACTAACGCAAGATCCACACCATGCATTATTAGTTTGACAATCCATTTCTTTGATCTGACATGATTTAAAAATACAAAAAATCAAGTCTTGTCTTGTCTTATCCGATCTTTGGAAGTTAGTTCAAACTTTTTGATTAAAACTTCACAACTGACATATGGCATACCATAGAAGGCGATGTCCCTCTCAAGGGACAAAAAATGGTGAAGGGTTAACAGACCAAGACAAATATTTTAATTGGTGCTAGCCAAACTATAGTAACATGTATTTATTAAACTAGTGAAAATCGAACTTTTAATAGTTAATTAGTTATTTTAATTGTGTTTAGATCGGATTTTCATCACGTATTGGCCGATGCTATTCAATAGTCGAAATTTATTAAATAGCTGTTAAAGTTTGTAGTGTGACATGCATTTTCGACAAGTAACGGCTCCATTATCCAATGTTCTAACAATACTTTGTTAAGGAAAGTAAATAATATAACTTTACAACAAGACTTGTTTTGATCGAAATGATTGTGACGAAAGAGCAACAAAGCCATCTTTGTTAAGGACTGCATGTTACCGCGAAGATAATTATCTCGAATTTATTAATTTTTTGACGTCAAAACTATATGGCAATAGACTTTCCAATTATTCAATAAGAGAATAAAAAATGTGCATCTTCCTTATTATGTTTCGACCTGATATAGTATTTTGCACTTTTACTATCTGAATCTGTGGAATCTCATGGTTATCAGAGATGTTTACACATACAACAACAACGGAAACATTGTTGGATATTGTTTCACCTGGAATTTTGTTTGAAAGGGATATAATCACAGATTTTTTGTGTATTATTATTGATCCTGGTTCACTATGAATATAACCCTAACATATCTCTATGTTCTTACCATTTGTGAAAACCTACTAGATTTTTGTTTTGGAGTACATACATTTTTAGTTTATTGGATCAATGAATTAGATGATTTAACTTATATATTTATTGATTAAAATACAAACAAAACATTCATCTTGATTACATTAAATTGATAGGCTTTTGTCATTATCTCTCCCTAATCGTGGTATAAATGGCAACATTCTTCTTCCTAATCTTGGAGCAAAAGGGGGTGACCTTACATCTTCTTGCAATAGTCTCGCATCACTGATACCAAAATCTTCGTCGGCTTCACGACCTAACAACCTATTGTTAAAATGTTTTGCATCTGTAACAGAGAAAAAACTATAATTCTGTCCATCATATTCGTAAATAAGGGAAAAATACATTTATACAAAGATCTCATTAAAATATTATAATAAGATAGAACATCACAACATATTGTTAATTTTACATTTGTCTTTTTCTCGGCAGTAAGTAAGACCTACAATTAATGCGCGAAACTTGTTATGTATGTATGTCGCACACTTCTCTGAGACATTTTAGAGGCAACAAAACAAATTAGAAGAGGTTTTTTGAAAGGAACAACGTACCGAAATTATAATTAGCAGGAAAGCTGTATTGTTTACAAAACTCAAATGTACAATAGAAGTAATATACGTACTGCTCATTAGTATTTCCTGATATATTGGTATCAAGCGCATGCAATTGATTATCTAACTTATTTGATAGACTGATACTAAGTCATCATGAAAGAAAAAGTTTATTGGTACAGTTTCAGGTCTTACCAGTGACTGCCAGAATTGTCAATGGAACGCCATCATAATAACTAGAAAATTGTTGTTTTTCCGTATCTGAAAACCTGAACATATCATTCTCGTTGGCGCTTCTTTTTTGTCTGCCAAGTCTCGGACCAAACCATAAATATGAAGAACCAGGTTGCTTCTTGATTTGATGTTTGGTTAACGCATACATCGATGGTTCATACTTGAAAATAAATAAAAGGTTAACATGAAGATCACGTCTTAGAGTGAGTTTACTTTTGTATGTAAGGCAAACTAACAAATCCGAAGATTACGTAGTGTACATAAGGATGCAACTGAATTATATCAGCAGGGAAGCAATATCCTCCATGAAATGTTTACATTATAACAGCTCCAGCTAAACCTCAGCGGTTGCAATGATAATCTTAGCTATGAAAATGAATTGAAAACTAGAAGTACACCAACCTCGTTACACTGATAACTTCAGACACTACTAAAAATCAGAATGCTGAAGGACGTTTCAGTAGTTTTTTCGTTTTTTGAGTGCATATTGACAGTGTTACCTGCTAACATCAGTGATTTAAAACTAGATGATTTCTTAACATTGGGGATGAATGATGAAAATTATTGGATCATTGTAAAATTTATTACTGTACGTTGATTTTGAAAATTGGATCCTTGATTCTAGATTATTTTGTAATAAAATAGCCTCCATCTCCTTTTCTGACTACAAGTTTACGGGGCTCAGATGAAATCAGGCGAGTTGATGGGTGCTAACGCCGGACCTGTCCGATTGGGTGTATCATGTGTTGCAGAATTGAGTTGAATAGGAGCCAATCCGCAAAGGAATCTTTTTAATATCTTCATGCTTAAAAGTATTGCGTATAACTCTAAAATGGGCCAATACGATCCGTCGTACAACGGTCGTACTACAGGTTGTACAATGTACAACAGTTGATAGTTGATACGATCGGTTGTATCAACTTGGTGTTGTAAAACCTGTAGTATCTACTGTTTAAAGCTCACACAAAATTAGATTTTCTAGATAATATTGGCACAATTCATCGGAAGCAGTTTTCGAGAAGTCCTTTTATTTTTGCCTTTTCGTATTTGCGTTCATAATTCAATTGCATCATTTAATTGTATTTTGTCAACATTTACTTTCGAATTCGATATGTATCTGATATACACCCAAGTAAACTGCTCTTACTAAGATATGAATTAGGAATGATATTGTTCCAGAAAATAGAAGCATCTTGATAGTTTAATTTTGACATGTCTCATAATTACATAAGATAGTCTGCAACATACGTGTTTTAAAGGATAGTGCACGATTTTTAATTACTTTAACCAGAAAATAATCAATGATAGTTTGACCTCTAAAATCTCTAATATTCCCCAACAAGTTTTCTAATTATTTTATCACCTTGTTGGTTTCAGTAGAAAAATAATCAATGACTAAAAGGGAACAGAAAAAAAAACAGCACATTATTATTATAATGAAAATTAATCAATCAATTCTAATGATACCATAGAAATATTTAGTTGTTTTACTTTTCTTAATTTTAGGATTCTCCTCTATCTAATATTGAAGGATATTTCACCCACTTCCTCATGTTATTGCGCCAAACGAAGTTGCTGCTGATTTTCACATTAATAATGCACAAAATGAACTTGACTTCCTTATAAGATCACCTCAATATTTTCCACTTTAACTGAATATTACATTATTCCAACTAGTAATGCCAAATATTAACTGATGTTATATTTACTTACATTAGCTGCAACTAAAACAAGAGCCCAAAGGAGCAAAACTGAACTATTCACTAACACAAACCCTTCCATTGTTTTGAAACTTACTGAAGCTGCATTGGTTTTTATACAAATCCTTCCTACGTTGCGTACGCCAGGAGGTCCTTTCAATAACATCCCCCATGGAGATGCAAATTTTGCAAATTAATCCCCACACGTAGAAAACATCCTGCCTACTGTAATGTCCAAGATAACTCCTTCGACCATTTATATAAATGAATCTGTTTCGATGGCAGTCAACGAAATCAAATGATTAACGATACTTCTTTACGAATAACAACAGTCTTTGTTTTCTTGTGTTTTTATCACAAATATCAACTGTTCTAATGGCAGTAGCTTAATATGCTCCTTTACCTTTCTGCAGAATTGCATAAGACCGTGAATATTTATATTGTAAAACTAAAATGCTCACGAGCAGTAAGCTCAAATCACTTTTTGAAAATTGAAAGATGGAGTAGGTGTAACTTATTCCCAGTTTAATTAGTGAAACAGAATAATGGCCAATAATAATTTTGCCGGACGACATATATAGCTGCCCTTTTATTAATTTTAGAGAAGCAACTCTATGAAATAGTCATCAGAAAGTATAAAAAGAGATTAACTTACTCACCAATAAAAACACTGAATTAATTTTCAAGAAATCGACGGTAGAAGCCGTTAAATGAAAAAACAATTACTTTATTCTCATACCACTTTTAATAATAACAAGACAATAGGCTCAATGAGAAAATTCTAAAACAGTGTGAATTAAGAAATAATTTGTGCATTAGGATAATTATTAATTGTGAGCTGACGCATGACAATTGCAGGCATATGGTTATCGATGGATGTGATATTCGGAGAATCATTCCCTTGTGGATCCAAAGTGAAATTTGGTGGAAAATTTAGCAATAATGTTGGCTTTTTCTTGTGGTGTTGTAGCCAA
Source organism: Endomychus coccineus (assembly GCA_958510875.1). NCBI lineage: Eukaryota > Metazoa > Arthropoda > Insecta > Coleoptera > Endomychidae > Endomychus > Endomychus coccineus. The sequence continues at coordinate 4,102,323 of OY294071.1, read as the reverse complement.
TGTGTCATCATCTTTGGTTAGAGCAGGAGATATTGATTAAATTCGAAATACATCGAGTGAGTTACTTGAAGGGATTTGGATAAGTTCTAGTGGTCCAAAAAGAACTATTTCTAGTAGATAAAACACAAATTTAAACTTGAATGGTACAATATATTGACAATAGTTTTATAATGAAATTAAGAAATTTCTTCGTTTTTAATAACACTTTATGGAACAATAATAATTGTGATCCCATCGTTATAAATAGTATAACAACATAGTAGCTTTCTTGGAAGCAGTTACTATTGTTCTAAAATTTTCCATCAATAAGCATCAAGGGTACACACAAACAAATAGATGTTTATCATCTCTTTCTTTTCCTTCGTTAGATACGGAAACATCCCAAAATTATTTTGCAAACGGGTCGATTTCGAGGTAATATGTAAGCTTAGATAATGATTCACGGAACAATCAAAGTAAGTCATAAATATCATGGGAGACTGAAGTAGTTAAACATATTTCTTGTAAGGTCCATCACAGGTCCCGCCTGGCGCCAGTTTCACATATGTAAAAGTGTTCCCACATCACCGATCCGACACTTGAAAACCCTAGATAAGACCATCTCGTTGCTATACCAACACGTCATCAATACTCGACTTACTTCGTAAACCAATATTACTATATTCTTCAAACTTGTACAGTCAAATACATGTTGGATATCTACCATTTACTGCTTCTATTTTCATAAATTAGTTAACATTTATCATACATAAATAGCTATTTGCTATTTAAACGAATCGAATCGCGATAAGTTAAGCATTTCAAAATATATCTCTGAAATTATCAACTGTTTTAATTATTAATGCTTTCAGGATTTCAAGTGCTCCGCTTAAGTTTTTTCAATTATGTTTAAAGCGAAATGGGTATTCACTTCACTTCTTCAAAACCACGGACTTTTTAATTCATGAGAACATATAAAACAATCTGGCCCGCATAAATTCGTTTTAAATCGTCCTCGTGGAAACATCTTATTATATTTATAAACATTTTTCATTCATTCTTGATTAGATAAAATACGGAGAAATGTTTTTAGTAATGGATGACTATGCTTCAATCATTGGCCCTCAAAAAAATTCGCCCAATTGCCGATATGCTGATAGAAAAACTCATTCAGTTGCAACGATTAAAATTTACTTAATGCTTCTTTTCGAGCAGAATATATTTTCTTATTTCATAACGTCTAAATACCGAAAATATAGAGCTTTTCAGCCAAATGTTTCGAACTATTTACTAAAATTTCGAACTTAACACTTCCAGACATTGGCGTAACTAAGTGAAAGGGCGCCCATGGCAAGGGTTGTAATTGCCATGTACTCGTATAATGCCAACATAAGTCGAATTAATTTGGAATGATTGCATACAAATAGGCCGCTACTATAGAGTGCTAGCTTAATAATAATAAAATATAGAAATACTAAGGAATCGAGTACCGAAGAATATAGACGTGGTGAACACAGAAACTATAGAATTACTTCATAGTTTTTGAGTAAGAATTAGAATTCTAAAGAATTACGATCAATTTATTGATGTTCCGAATTTTTCAGTAACCATTGGGTAATTGTTTTGAGAGTCAATGACAGTAAAAATGGGGTAGTACCTCCGAATTTTGAGAACTGTCAACGATTCTTATGTACATTTGGAATTGAACTCTGTATATCCTCTATAACATCTTTAACCCTCCCGCAATGTGCGCTTTCACTTTGGGGCTTAAAACTACCCCTTAATATGAAAATTAAGAAAAAAATTAAATATCTGCAACAGTAGAATCGTATTGTTATATCCTGAATATGAAACCATAAACCTTCTCAACATTTGGAAACCCATCCTTTACACATGATCACTCCACGAACTAATCCAACACCTCCACGCACAGTTTGGCATTACAACTCAGCCGACTGGAATGGTCTTCGCATGTTTCCTTGGAGAAGCATATGTTTTGAATCTCATGACTCAACGCAATGTGCCACAGAGATCTCGGATATTATCAGGTTGGAAATAGAAACTTACATACACCATACCAACAGATCACTATCATCTGGTGAACGATGGTTCAATAAAATCCGTTCTAGGGCTGTCCCTTCAAAACAAACAGCATACCGTCGTTGGCGCGGAACTCAACTCTGGCGATCAGAACAAAATATGTTGAAGCCAGAAATATGTGCAATGAAACAATAAACGTTTCGAAAGAGGCATGTAATGCCAAAATAAGGTAAAAGCTTATCGAATGCCCGAATGGCGCCAAAGCAATTGAGCTCCTCATAATCTACAAAGCACAGAGTCGACCTGTCCTGGAGTACTATTCACATGTTTGGAGTTCGGCTCCCAAACATACGCTGAAGCTCTTGGATTCTATCCAGAAGAGAGCTATTCGTTTGATTGATGATGTCACACTTACGAGCTCATTGTCCTCTCTAGAACATAGTAGAAAGGTGGGAGATCTCTCCCTTTTCTATAGATATTTCCATGGTCGGTGTTTATCACAAATCTCGTCTGTTGTTCTACCACGAGAGATTTCAGATACGCGGACTAGACTAGTTCAAACTAGTCACCCCTTTACTATCGAGCTCGAGACCTGCCGAACTTATTCCTACCAGACTGCATTTTTTCATCCAACAGCGAACTCTTTGCCTATTGGGGTCTTTCCCTATGCATATAACCTCCAAACCTTCAAGAAAAACACGATGTTCTTCGAAAATTATAGGTTTCCTTCTCCTGTATAAAAAAAGTACTAGAGCAGAGTCAACCATCGGAACAAAGGCAGTGAACAATCTAGTGTGAAATTTTCACAACGAAACCTATACCGCTAAAGAAACCAGAAGAATCATTTCAATTCATGTCCCCATCCTATTCCTTTATCAATTAATGAAGGGAAGAACAAATTACGTGATTAAAATACGTCTATTAGTAGGTAGGAGATCATTACCAGTGCTTCCAGAAATTAATTATAATTGATAATTTTTAAATTGATCGGAAAATGTATCACACTTCTATTTAATGAAAATGTCCTCTTGATTCAAATATCACTATACTGTCACGTTATATATTCCTCGTCTCATTATAACTGATATGTCTCAACACGACAGCAAAATTCCTCTTGAATATAAATTGCGGGAAGTATAAATTACATAATAGATGACAACAAGTTACAAGAATCATGTCAAGCTGTGCTGTCACTTGTCATGTAAATATAACTAACATACCTGCTACTTCTTGGTTTAAAAGGCTCTTGGCGTCAGTTTATCTGTACGTATGAACCCTAAGAAGTAATAGACCTCCATTATGTATTAAATGACACCTACCACACAAAGCTTTCGTTGTCACGTGTGAATCCTACAAGAATGTCGATCATCTGAATTTATTGAATAAACGATGTTTGTAATTCCGAACTTTCTTCAATTTCAAAACATACAATAAATTCAGTGATATTTAACAAAGTAAACCTTAGTTTTACAGTCAGGTGAAAGTACCAACAAAGGAAGAGGGAACCTTCTCTACTACTGTTGACCATAATTTCACTTAAAATCTGCATTCATGAATTAGTTGATTAAATGAAGTATATCAACTTTAATCCTCTCAGCGATCGGAATCACTTGAAACCTCTTGCAACTTGCAATAGCTGCAGTATATAATCTACCCAGATTCGAAGGGGGACATTGTTTATTAACAATTTAATGCACTCAGTGAATATTTTAAATTCTTCATCGTCGTGGTATTAACAATTATTTACAGTTCCTCTTTTCGGCCAGATTGGACAAATCAATGTGTCACGTATTTATATTTTTCCGTCTCGTGACCTCCATTCTGGTAGGACACTTTTTCAACACCTTATCTCTCATACAAGGACTTGCTGCGGATAAGGTTCGGTGGTGAAGCGAACTGCTCCCAGTTCCTTAATATAAGGATTTTCTTGCCGTCAAATACTACGGAAAGGATTCGGTGGGAGGAAACCAAGTCTCCCAGTATGAGTCAACTATTTTTTTATCTAACACATACAAGAGGACCTAATAAGTACATCGATATTTATACAATCCCTTTTGCAGTAGAAATGAAAAATACATTGAATGATTTTCGTGAAAGGAAGTGAAGTTTCTACATAAATTATTATCAGACCTGCAAGAACGTTATTCAAAGTATGGAAGAAAACATTCAGGAATTAATTTTGGAGTGAAAATGAAACAATAGTAATTTCAACTTATATATTGATTAAAATAATAAACTTACATTCTAAGATAGCATTTTCATAACTAAATAATGACAATTACTAAATTTAAGGACATTGCAGTTCAAATTTTAATGTATGAATGGGATATGGTTGATATTCAACCCGATGCTGGAATGAATGAATCGATTTAATAGTGATTAAAAATGATGCAGTTGAAATATTCAACAAAGAATACGCAGCGCTCTCTAATGGTTACCTATTAACGGTAGCAAATAACGAAATATCAAAGAAATAAAACATAAATGTAAGCTCAGTCTTTACAGATACTAAATAGTAAGCCAAAACTATTGTTGCCGAGTTTAGCTTTAATCAGCTTGTTGGGAAAATAATTTATTTCAAGGAATGATGACTCCGAATGCTCCATCGTAACTGCTAGGGCACATTTTACGTAAATGTCGTGGCCAAATAATTAGGAAGTTGTCTTCTCACTAAGAAAATGCTACTAGCCTAGTTAGTCAGTCTCCCGACATACACAATTTCTATTTGACTTGAAGAATATTAAACACTAATAAGTACGAAATAATCACCCGTATCCACTAAATATACTATTAAAGTATTACAGACCTTTCGGCTACCGAGTAGCCATCATCAGGGTAAGCTGAATTAGTAAACAAAATGTATCTGTTTAAATACTATTTATTTTGAATAGTAGACTTCCCCGGATAGTTAATCTTGAAACATCTTGACTTGGATTCCGCGTCTTAATAGCACGACTTGGCCGACGTTTCGCCAATCATTACAGGTGGCATCTTCAGGGCAGGCTTGAAGCTTGAACTGTTCAAACCTCAAGCCTGCTCTGAAGATCAAGTAAATACTATTTGGAGTTAATAATACAAACAAGGGGTTACCCTTAGCTGGAGATAAATAATTTAATAAATTGATTTTTCGCTTATACATTTCCATCCCCTGTAAAGTACCTAGATATATGTCCGTACTGTATTTTGAAAGTGATAAATTTTCTTGAGAAATGGTGTGACCTATATTTGAAATATGTTCTGCTTATGCTGATTTCTCACTATTATTCTTTTTTATATAGACAAAATGTTCTTTATAACGAGTTCAAATGTTCCTTCTAGTTTGACTACATGGAATTTACAAAATTGATTATGAGTCGTGTTGAAAATTATATGTGGGTCAAACTAGAAGGAACATTTTACCGAGTTATAAACAATATTTTGCCCATATAAAAAAGAATAACAGTGAGATACCAACACTAGCAGAACATATGTTAAAAACAGGTCACACCATTTCTTAAGAAAGTTTATCACTTTTAAAAAACAGTACTGACAAATATCTAGGTAATTTAGATGGGATGGAATGTTAGGCGAAAAAGCAGATAATGAAATTCAGATTTATCCCCAGATAAGGGTAACCCCTTATTTGTATTATTAACCCCAAATAGTCACGATATTTTTACTGGATAAGGGTGCTTATTTCGTTCTTCAGTGTTGAAGAATATTATTCAATGGAACATTTCCCTGAACACTTAGTAGAAAAATAAAAATTTTGAGAAGCAGATACTTTATAGGGGGAAAGTTCACATATACTTACTGAAATTCAACTCAAAGATTGCAAGTTTCACGAAACATGTACTACTAATAACACAGCCGAAAATATTAATGGGTATGTTATAGTTCCTAGAAACCATCATTTAAAACGAAAGTTTATAATAGTTGCCTTAAGACCATTCGGTTTTGAGGCAACAATCAACTTTCGTTTCATGTGAAAATGGTCTCTAGCAACGATCACATACCCGTTAATATTGTCGGCTCATGGACTATACATTGTAAGTTCCTTGAATAATTTCTGCAATGTAACAATGTACAAATAATGATCTGCATGGATTTCATCTTTCCTGTATACCATTTGCTTAACAAAAATTCAGTCGCCTAGCGTTAGAATAATAAAATAGCGATTGAATACAAATAAACAACAAGTCAGTCCCAATTGTAATAGGTATTTTTAGCATCTACTCACGAATTGCACCGTATAGCAATATCTAATTTAGAGTAAGTTCAAGTTGAATTCATAGCCTTGATGACACCCACACTGTCAGGTATAACATGAATGAGAGTTCTTGAGAAACCACACCGAATATTAAGCTGTGCACATGCCGAAAGATCATATTCAATAAAAGAAATGGAGAGAAGGGCTTACGAATGAATTGAATGATATTGATTTATCTTCTGAAATTTTTTACTCAATGAAAATCAATGTCTTGAGTACTATGATTTTCATGGCACCTTCGCCAATTTTTTCATGAAGATAGTAATCAAAATAACAATTAAATATGGACATTATTTCAGAAGCGCCTCAAATTATGTTGATATGATGCAACTTAATAACGGTTAACAATTTCTTGAACTACTTAGGTTATGAAACAAAATAAATCATTAATAAAAAACATTGAACGCCTACTATCTAGCACTGTACATATAAATTATTTGTTAATATAAATCTTACCATATAGTATTATAATATTGCTTGAATATAATGATTATTACTATTTTTCCTGTCTATATCGGTCATCAAGAAGGAAGAAATATATGATCGTAGTACAAATTAAACTTCTGGAGAGGGTTAGTCATCTCTCATCTTTCATTTACGTTTATTCATCCACACACGATTATTGAACCATGATTTGCAGACTTTCCAAAATCTTCTTCCTTTACCATTGCCGACAACTTCTTTCTCTTGAACTGTTTCGGTGTAAACCTATGTATGAATAAAAAAAATATTTCATTTTGTCAGAATTTATTAAGAAATCTAGGGTTGAATTATCAACAAAGGTAACTATCAACTACGCAAATGATAATGAATTATTCAAATTTTGTCTTACTTATGGTTGTGCATCTAGAAATAAATTTCATTGATTTTCTCTATTGAGAAAATAAATAAATAGATGATCAATATTTCTGAATACATATCTAGTTACATTTGATAATTATCTGGATCAATAATACTAGTGACTACTCGTGGACACCCAGAAGGGAGTTTTCGGTATCCCTGGGTGTCTACGCAACCGTTTTCCAGAGTGAGGTCTGTGCCCTGGTAAACCTGAGATTAAACTACCGAGGTAGGCGGATTTACATCTGCACCGACGGCCGAGTGGCCCCGGGTGCACTTCGCGCTCAGAGGGACTTCTAGGCTTGTCTTGGAGTACAGGGAAACTCAGGCTGATTTAGTCAGAAGGAACAAACTCCAGCTAGTAAGAGAGGCCTAAAACTGGTGACAGGACTCCTCACAGGACACTGTCATCTGAGTAAACATCTACACATAATGGGAATTGTTGAAGACCCAACTTGTAGTAGATGTGAAGAGGCGGATGGAACTGCCTCTCACATTCTAGCAGAATATCCAGCACTGGCTTCTCTTAGGCTACAACACCTCGGCAGCACACATATGCCACTTGAAGCCATAAGAGATATCAGTTCATGCAAAATCTTAGCCTTCGGCACTGCCTTAGGTCTGCTGGGCTGATTCTCGTATCAAGGGGCGCACAATGGATCAACCAGTCTAAGTGCTCCGGACTTTCGTTTTGTGATTGATTGATTGATTGATTGATTGATTGATTGACCTGAAAGACGGTGAAATTCGGGTGATGCTGGATCGAAGGAAGGCTTTCCATTCGGTTAACTTTGAGCAGTTGGCAAAATTAAATTGCTTGTCAATAGAATGATTCAAAAACTATTTGCTGGGTCGGAGGCACAAGATGTGAGACATTTGGGTTTCGGGCATGTCCTCCTCAGATGAAATGATGGCGTCCACTTAGCACTTCCGGTTATACCGAAACTCTCCATCAACTTGCTTCTTTTAAATAGAATACCCCATATTATTGAAATTTTGAATTGTAGGTACTTAAATTTTAGGTGAACTTTCATCAAGTTTCCCCAAATTTTAAAACTGACCGTTTTCGAGATCTTTAATTTCTTACAAAAAAAAATTAAAGAGAAACAGTAACCAGCTTAAAACCATGTAAAAACTCCCTACATCGTAACCAGTATGCCTACCAAACCGGAAAATCCTCCGAAATGGCGGGATACGAGCTAATACAGAGAGCAGATAAATCGCTAGACTGCAAAGAAATTGCGCTAGCGAGCTTTCTGGACATGAGGGAGCTTTTGATAACACCTCTTTCGAATCAATTGTTCGAGCAGCACAAGAGCGAGGGATGGAAGCTTTGCTGTGCAGATGGATCCACAACATGCTTCGATGCAGGACAATCATAGGAACTCTCAATGAGGTTGAGGAGGAGGTCCGGGTCGCTGAAGGATGTCCGCAGGGAAGGGTACTGTCACCTCTGCTGTGGAGTCTGGTGGTGGACGAGCTCCCAATACTCCTAGAGAGTAAAGGATCTTGCGTAATCGGATATGCGGATGACATCGTCATTATAATACAAGGGAAGTTCGGGAGCACAAGCGCATCTCTGATGCAGCAAGCACTAAACAACGTGGAAAAATGATGCAACAAGAAAGGACTCAAAGTGAATCCGTCGAAAATAATCATTGTACCCTTCACTAGGAGGAAGGACATTGGAAACATACAAGACTTAGTTTTGTATGGGGAAAACATAAAGATGACGGACACGGTCAAGTACCTTGCGGTAAGCCTAGATAAAAGGGTGACCTTGGAGAAGCATCTGGAGAAAACCACTAATAAAGCGATGAGGGACCTGTGGACCAGTCGGAAGGACCTGGGGACTCACACCACAGATGGTGCACTGGATGTACACCACCATAGTGAGACCCATTGTTACATACGCCACAATCGTGTGATGACCAAAAATGAAAACCAAAGTATACCAGCATTCTCTGTACAGCGTTCAGAGGCTGGCGTGCTCAGGAATAGCAGGTGCAATGTCTACCACCCCAACGGTTGCGATGGAAAGGCTGTTGGTGTTGGAGCCACTGCACCTGGACGTTCAGGCAGAAGCCATAAGAGGAGCGTATCGCTTTGAACTTATTGAACAAGGAAAGGCCGACCAAAAAGGCCGAACCATTCTTGGATTGCTTGGATCACCTGGGATATTGGGGATGAGATCCGATAGGATCAAGGTTTACAGTACTTTCGTACCGTTCACGATTCAAACCTTGAATGGCCTGGAGAACACTGGGGCAATTCTCATATGATACCAGGGCATTCCGTATGGTTTACCGGAGGCACCAAGACCAAAAAAAGTACAGGTGCTGGAATAGTCGAGCCAAAGGACCAAGGAGAAATAATTTATTTGAACCTAGAAACACTTGAGACAGAATTCCGATCAAAAATATTAGCAATTACAACATGTGTTCGAGTTATGAGGGAGAGAGCCTGTGAGAATAGACAAATCACAATCATAGCGAGCAACCTAGCAGTGCCCAAGGCACTGAAGTCATTCACAATCACCTCTTAATGTGTACTCGATTATGTAAAGGAGCTAACGGCACTATTAAATAGAGTGACACTCGTATGGGAGTCTGAGGAACCCAAACGCGAAGGAACTGAAACTGCCGTCGCACTCGCTACAGCGAGGGTGGAACAGCCCCTGATTGGACCAGAGCCAACTTGTGGCATTTATTATGCCACAGCGAAATATTTGATCTATAATCCATGTATTATATTCAAAAAAGGGAAGTTGATGGCACTTTCCAGTATAACCGGAAGTGCTACGTGGACGCCATTGTTTAATTTGAGGAGGAAATGCCCTAAAACCCGAGATCCGAGATTTAAAAACTCAAATCGAAGTAATCTCTGGAATATTCTAATGGGTAGTCACCGTGAGACACCCTGTATAATTATACATTAAAAAATAAATATTCGATTTGATTCTATTCAGTTAGAATCATCTATTACATACAATCGGCTATCAGACTTTATGCAATTAATAGTAGCTATATTATTTTACGGACCCATTGGAATTATAATAATTAGCCTTCATTGATTACTCAAAATTAAACAGCAAATCAGTGAATTAATATTGCTTAAGGATTTCAAAGTTTTGAGATACGGTGCAAGTGATTCTATAGTTGTAAAACGGAAGCTGACGATTATAAGAATTCCCCTCTTCCTGAAGAACGTCACGGTCGGTATCTTGATAGAAGCCAGAAGCTTCTAATCAACTAAGTACTCACACCTATCTAAGTTTCTGTACTTTGGCCACCCATTCGTATAACGTATTTTGTCGATAGCTGTACTACAAACGAAATTGTAGATTTACGACTTTGTTATTTTTAGATTGAAATAACTTGAGTTTTAGTAAACTGAATATTCGTTGTAGAACATTTCAATGTACTCATTTATACAGTCTGTTTTTTTGTGGGATCCGCCTTCCTGGATAAAACGCAAGAGATTTTTCATATTTTCAGTACGACATACTAATTATGGTGAAAATTGTCAAGAGAGCAAAGTTGGAGAACGGGAAATTTGCAACTATTTCAAATTACTTATCTTTGCCGCTAGAGGCGCTAATGAGATATAGGATTATACATATTTAGACAATTTTTTGCATTTCGAATACCTTTTTATTTATTATAAATTTTTGCGAAAAGATACAAGAAAAGCTTACAGCAGGAATTTTTCTAGTGTAAGTCAAAAAATGTTTTTTTACGAAAATAATAATATTTTATTAGCATACTAGATGATCATATTTTCAAAAAAAATTTGGCTTTTTAAATATTTTTTTATTGTACATAATAATAATCATATTTTTATGCAGTCTTTGCTCTTTTCACATTCATATATTCATTCTCGTCTTTATGTACTTCTTCCTCCGATGATGATGCTTCAAGTGGATTATTCAGCAAACTCATATCAATATCAGGGCAAACTTCAATCTCTTCTTCTACTGCATCATCAGGAAAATCGAGATCAAAATGTGAAAAATCGCTTAAAAAGCTGATTATTATTGCCGCGAAGCTTTTTTTGCAACATAAAATAGGAAAATTTCCGCCCTACAACTTTACTCTGTTGTGATGATTTTGACCAAAATTAGAATTTTACACAAAAATGTGAAAAATCACTTAAAAAGCTGATTATCTATAGCCGCGCTACTTCTATGGCGCGTTCTAGCGGTGAAAATACGCAATTTCAAAAAAGTCTTGGAACATAAAAATAGGAAATTTTCTGCTCTACAACTCTCAAAAATCACTCCTCCGTTCATCTGCGGGTTGCGAAATTAGTGTTCCAGAAGTCGAAAGCTTCCCAATAAACCAGGTCTATATGCTGCTCAAAATTTTTACGTTTCAGGCAATTTTTATGTCTAATTCCGGTAGACTATATCGTTTCATTCAAGGAAAATAAAAACACCGTCCCAGCTATATACTAGGCATATTTATATCGCTGATGATATTGATATTATACAAAAGCTATTACGATAAATAAATGTTCTTTCTTATAAATATTGTTGTTCCTTGTAATCTCTTCGATTCACTTTTAACGGCATATATGTGCCTACTCATTATTGATAAGCAAAATGATTTCGCCAAATGTAAACGTAGAAAGTGATGGTAAATTTAAATTCTTTGAAAATTGATTGTGATGATTCTTCTGATTTTGTAGGGATGCGTATCCTTTATTAGAATCAAAAGTAATTTATTAATTTATCAGAACTTTGGTGTGTAGATTGGAAAATAATCATTGTTTCAAAACAAATTCTTTCAGTTTCCTTTACAATGAAAAATCAATCGGGATTCGTAACATAGTTACATTGAAATACTTAGTCCTCTATTGCGTGGTTGAAAGTTGAAACTAATACTAGGAAACAGAAATGATTTCGTATATTTTGGTATCTAAAAGAGGCTGAGTCATGAACAGAGCCTCCCTAATGTTTTGAACGCGTTACTTCATTGGGAGCAGAATAATTAAACGCTCCGCCCTGGCTTATGTTCGTGTTGTTACAGTTGTCTCTGAGTTTTAGTTAGCCGGAAGGCACAAGTGACGAGTTAATTGAGTGGTAGATTTGTTGAAAAAATTTGCGTGTCAAAATTAGTGCATTCAAATGGCTTACACAAATTCTTCAGATCATCAGGATATTTTCCAATATTCTTATCCTGCGCAAGCAAGTTACGGGCATTATGTGTCAGGTTAGTCCCATTTATATAGGATTTAAAGAAAGAAGCATGTGTAACAAACGGTTCATATTTATTCATTCAGTTTCCGATTGCTACCCACCCATATTATTATTGATTCTCAACACTCAGATTGCTTGGATGAAATGACAATGAAAATATTTTGATTAATATTCTATATCAGTCTACTATCCAGAATATTCCAAGAAAATCGGTGAGAAGTAGCGTAATTTATTCATCATATGTAAATATAATATCACCCAAACATGTTATTATCGGCCCGAAGAACGAAAGACAAAACCAAATAATATAGACTCTATATGAGAAAATAAACAATTTCCGATAAATAAATTCATTACCCATGTCCAGATTAAGTTCTAGGAAGTAAATAACTGCATCATCTCATTGAAATAACGTATTGTTTGATATATTTGGTTGGCATCATCATCTGACTGTATCGTATCTTTGACTTTCTCATAATTGAATCAATTTATTCCCGATTTAGATAGGTACTGAAAATTTCAAATAGAATATGCTTAATTTCCACTAAAACTTTTTTGGTAGGATGAAGTATTTTATTTTTTTACTACAACCCCATTTTTTTTCCAGATTTTAGATTATCTACAAAATAAATTATACGTACGTAGGTAATATGTAAAAAAATAACCATAAATTAATATGAGATCTGTCAAATGTTATTGGTGTTATTGCGGTTTGACTAATATCCAAAGATATTTTAAATTGACGAGCTGTTCTGCATTATATAGGAGAGACCAGAACTAGTTGGTACAGTTTTTACTTTATGTTTTTGTTAATCGTTATTTAAAATTTAAAATTTGTAAAGCATAGGGGTCTTGTGAATGTAACCGAATAGTATTACACAAAAATTCAGCTAAACACAAACACAGCAATTTTTTTGTGATGTTGTCAATTGTACCAGCCTGCCTCAATATAGAACGAAAGACAAAACTAAATAGTATAGACCCGATATGAGAGAATAAACAATTTCCGATTAATAAATTCATTATCCATGTCCAGATTAAGTTCTAGGAAGTAAATCACCGCAACATCTCATTGAAACAACGCATTATTTGATATATTTGGTTGGTATCATCATGTGAGTATATTGAATTTTTTTATGACCTTCTCATAATTAAATCAATTCATTCCCGTGCTATCTGACATGCAATTGACCATTAACAAATATGCGAAATTCTTAATATTTAGATAGGTTTTATCTACAACATGAAGATATTTTGAATTGACGAGTTTTTCTGCATTATATAGGGCTGGTACAGTTTTTACTCAATATTTTTGTTAATCGTTATTTCAAATTTAAAATTTGTGAAGCATGGGGTTATCTCTTGTGAATATAACAGAATAGTATTACACAAATATTCATCTAAATACAAACACGGCAATTTTTTTTGTGGTGTTGTCAATTGTGCATGTCTGATAAGAATGCAAATGAAAATACAAAAATTAAAAGAACTGAGTATTTATTGGACATTTGCATGCAAAATAAACTTTTAACATCAATTTATTATTATGATTTATTCAGTGTTCGAGCTGCAGTTGTGGCAAACATAGCATATTCCAGTATCACAGCATTTCATGTAGGATCACTTTTTATGAAGCGCACTGAATCCACGTCTTGTTGGGCAAATTATTTGAAAACGGCTCTACCCAGACAAGGCCTCATCTTCATCAGGTTGGTACACTGTACCATCAGGCCTCGAGAATAGGCCTCATTGACATATTTAAAGATTCTTAAAGCTAAAATAACCACTAAGTTCGGGCACTTTCCACTCACCAGTTCAAAAATTTCAAATATTCGAATATTTTTTCTATATGACGCACCATATCGAACTGTAAGTCCTGTGGAACGTTGAACACAGGAAGAGAAACTCGTACCTTAAGTTTAAGCACCACCTGTTACATAGTCTCTGAATTGTAGCGTCAAAAACTCCTCTAACAATATCCTAAATAATCAGTTAGACCTATACCAAAGTGATCTTTTCCTTTGTCTTTCAAATCAATCTTGGAATAATTTTCTGAATATCAAATGATAATTATCCTAAGGCATAATTCACTCCCGGGATCTAACTTGTCGTAATTTCAAACTTAGGTACCAAGAACATTTTCGTTCTTTCAGACTCCACAAAACCTTTGCTAACCATTTTATACATACATGTCATATACGCATTTGAAATCGATCGACACATCGTCAGCTATTAGTTTTGCAATATCCCAATCCAAATCGAGAATGATAAATAAATAAAAAATAAAATAGAATGACTAGAGATGACTCATTTTCATGACGGAATTTCCTTGCTTGTACAAACGCGGATTCGCCGAGGTTGTTACTGTGGCTATCGACAATTTTCCGTTGCCGTTGTTGTTGTCGTGGGTCCGAAATGTGTTTCTCACGTTAATTATTTTTTCTCTCAAAATCGGCTAGGAGTGGAAATTTGAGATTTGACACATTCTTAGGCAATACTTGGGACAGCCGACAGCCATTTATTTTTGAGGATCCGATTTTCCGTTGTCGAGTTATTAGGTCAAATGTGCGTTTTTCCAAAATTTTGCTTTGATACACGATAGCTGTCGGAAAAATTTACTAATTCTGATGAAGTCTTCTGGACACGTTCCTTCTGACGGTTTTCAAAACCTTATCGAAATTCGCGAGAATCCGAAGATCGAATTTTTTTTGTAGGTGTATAATTTTTAGAAAGGGGTCACTTTGGGTCGTTCTAGCGCCGAATAAGCAGCGAAGATTGGAAAAATGGAGACGATAGTTCGATATGGATTCAGAGGAGAAAAACACACTAGATGCTCTTTTATTTATTTTCTCGAAAAATAATCGTTTTATAGAAAACCTGATCACTTGACGAAAATCTTCGCCAAAACAGTATAGAGGGCAATTTGTAAATGATGATGCCTTTTATACAGGGTGAGGTAGTTGAATTTGAATTTTTGGCAATTTCGAGTTTTGACACGACACGTCCCATACAATTTTTTATTACTGGAAAACCGAATAATCTGGAACAATCTAACTTTCGAACATCAACGATGGGGTTACTACTACAACATACCAAAAAATCGCACTTATCGACAGTTTTCAAAAGTGACAATAGGGTTCACCATTCCTATTCTATGCTCAATATGCGCTACATGCACCCGCGTTTGTTATTCAAGTCATAACCGGAAGGGCTTTGATGAATGACCTAACCCGGACGGTGGTTAGACCACTGACCCTTAACAACCCTTGTTAACAAACGGGGTTGCCGTTACCGCCTCCGCCGTGTTCTGGAAGCGGCTTATCGCAATGAACCTCACATGATCATCCCATGAAAAGGTGCTGTTGGTGGTTCCGAACATGGATATGGAAGACTTCATATGAATAGTTGTACGCAAGCTTGAGTTTTGTTTGCATTAATCTCCACCAGATTAGCAGATCCCTGTTTCGAAATCTTTGCCAGATCTCCAATGATTTCGTCAACCTGTCTCTGTCTCGCTATTCTGACTTCATTGGATGGTATATTGGCTCTAGATGAGGAAGGGGTATGAAGTGTACCATCGTCTGCAAAAATGGGAACGAGACAGGTGGTCACTTCCAGCAGATCGTTGATATGGAGCAGAAACAATGTTGGTACCAAGACAGATCCCTGCTTAGCACGAGCATTGATAGCCATTGTATCGGAGGATACTCCATCAACCAGGACATGAAGTGCTCTATCTGATAGAAAACTACGAAGTTTGAGGCGGCAAAACATATGACGGAAGTTTCCCAAGAAGGCTTTGGTACCAGATTCTCCATCACTTTAGAGATCACAGATAACAGTGCAATGGGCTTACAATTATTGTGAAGGGTCTCCTTTCCCTTTTTTGGAATTGGTTGGACTCTAGCTGGAAGGAAACACATCAAGTTTGTATGAAAGGGTTGGTGTTAATTCAGGCGCACATTCCTTGAGAACGACAGGTGGAATTCCGTCTGGCCCCATAGATTTTTCGGTATTGAGATGAAGCAAAATCCGCCTAATTGTGAGCTGCCGAAAGACAATTTCAGGTATATGGCCATCGATGGCAGCAATATTAGGAGGGTCCTTCCCTTGTGGATACAAAGTGGCATTCCATCAAAAAGGTTCGGTTTCCTTTGTAGCGTAGTGGTCAGTATTCCATCATCTTTGGTTAGGGGAGGGTATGAACTGGAAGTGAAATTTCTACCTTTATCGAAAGTCCAAAACGAACGGGAGCCATTCGGGCATTCAATAAGCTTTGATCTTATTTTGGCATTATATGCCTCTTCCGAAACGTTTATTGTTTCATTGTACAATATTTCTGGTTTCAACATATTCTGTTCTGTCTCCTAACATGGGTTGCCGCGCCTACGACGGTATGCTGTTTGTTTTGAAGCGACGGCCCTAGAACAGATTTTATTGAACCATTGTTCACCAGATGACGGTCATTTGTTGGTATGGGGTATGTAAGTTTCCATTCCTAGCCTGATAATAAGCGAGATCTCTTTGGTACATTGCTTTGGGTCATCAGATTCAAAACATACGTTTCTCCAAGGAAACTCGGAGAAAAACATGCGAATAAAAGTAATAAATTAAATTTGGCTGGAATCCCTAGAAATTAATTAATATAAGAAGTCGGATATCCTATTGAACGATCAAAAAATACTTAGTAACTCTCCCTTGTTAAATTTGTATAATTAGATTTTCCGTTTGCTATCAATTTATCGTTTAATACCTCGATGGGTTAACCCCATGAAGAATCTAATGTGTTAGCGAAACTATAGTCACATTTATTCATTAAACTAGTGAAAATCGAACATTTAATAGTTATTTTATTTAAGTCAAATAAATTCTTGGGTACGCACCACATTGATATGTTGAAGAACCGAACAGAAAAGCTTCTGCTTTTGAATTATTGCTAACATTCGCCGGTAATTTCTGCAGAAAGATACCAAGATTGCTACTATATTTGCTATTTTTTTCTACTCCAGATCTATTAGCTGTTGGCAACTTGAGCCGAAATACCTATTTAGATTTCTGATATTGTTGTATTCCTTTCACTATTAATATTATTCTACGTAAATGTGTCTAAATATGTTGATGAGAACTAAAAGGGCTTCAACAATTTTGATTCAGTTAAGATTAGTTTTATCATCCATTTGTCCATGTTCTTGTTTAGAAATAACCTTATCAAAAATGTCATTTCATAATATTTTCATTCTAACTAAGCTTTCTGATTGAACATTTTGCGAAAATACATACAGAATTTGATTACCAATTACGATAAAAACGATTTTGTAAATAACTCCAGCTGGACCATCTTGCTTATTAACATTCCAATAATCTACAATATATAAAACGTTTCCTATAATTCTCACAACCTTGTTTACACTCATCTGATTGTTTCATGGTGTAACGTGATTCGAATTGTAAGTAATATTCATTATATTTTATACAAAACTATTTTATTCTGGATACACTTCGAGATGCATTCAGTTCCCGTGCTTAACATTTGTCGAACAAATGCACAACACTCCTTGTTATGCTTAATAAAATAAACAAGATACTTATAAAACAGTAATATACACACATATGAACATTATTATATTAATATAATCCTATCGTCTTGGTTGCCATCATATACGACACTTTTCAAAACAATAAGCTGAACAAGTTTCAGTTTTTCAGTCTTCAATAGGTATATGTGCTTTAAATTAATATTTTATATAGAACATTTTCCAAAGAGCTTCTTATCTTTTGTCAAAAACTGGCTTCGCCTGTAGTATGAAAATCATAATTAGACAAATATTTTTTTGTGTGGAAATTAAAATTATTTATTCAGTTGATATTAGAAAAATTGGCCAAATGGTGAAACAAATGCTTTGTTTACACTTCATTATCTACATAACCCCAGTAGAAAGGTGAATTTTTTATAAATCATCAGTAAGAGATCATCACACTACCTACTATTTTCGATAGTTGAGACAATGTATATTTGCAATAGGTCAGCACCACTGTTATCGATAATGAATGAAATGAATACTTGCAATATATCATCTCACACTACTGTTTCTGAAAGTTAAATGAATTATTCGTAAGAGAACAGTACTTCTATTTTCGATAGTTCAAAGAATGAATATTTGCAATAGATCATCACACTATTGTTTCTGATAGTTAAATCGTTCGATATCAGCACCCTACTATTTTCGATAGTTGATTTAATGGACATTATTGATGGATCAACACACTACTCTTCCAGGTAGTTCAGAGAAGGGACATTTGTAATGGATTAGCACACTACTCTTTCAGATAGTTCAAAGATTGAACATTTGCAATAGATCAGCACACTATTGTTTTCGATAGTTGATGGAATGGATACTTGCAATACATCATCATCATCTCACACTACTGTTTCTGAAAGTTGAATGAATCATTCGTAAAATATCAGTACTTCTATTTTCGATAGTTCAAAGAATGGATATTTGAAATAGATCATCACACTACTGTTTCTAATAGTTAAATCGTTCGCTAGTTGATTTAATGGACATTAGTGAAGGGATCAGCAAACTACTATTTTTGGTAGTGGAGAGAATTGACAAAGTAATAGATCAACACACTACTCTTTCAGATAGTTCAGAGAATGGTCATTTGTAATAGATCAGAACACTATTGTTTTCGAAAGTTGAGAGAATGAACAACATAACAGCTCACTGCTGTCGTCCGTAAGAGATCAGGACATTACTATAATCTTACATAGTTGAAAGAATGGGCATTAGAAACAGATCAGCACACCAATGATTTCAATAGTTTGAAAGAATTGCCATTTCTGAGAGATCAACACCCTCACGCAATTATCTTTTTTACATTATTTTGAACTCCATCACTTGTGATAAGTTTCTGCTGCCGGCTTATTGTCATCGTTTGGATTGGCTTGGCAACTTCGAATGAACTATTGATCTTTTGAGAAACACAACATTCAGTGAGTAAAATTCACTGAAATATACTTAAATATAGTAAAATCTAATAAATGTATATTCACTAAAATCTACTGTCGGTGCGAATAGATCGTTCCTTTACGGAATTTCAATCTCTCTCTCTCTCTCTCTCTCTCTCTCTCTCTCTCTCTCTCTCTCTCTCTCTCTCTCTCTCTCTCTCTCTCTCTCTCTATCTATCTCTCTCTATTCATCTATATATCTATCTCTCTCTTCTCTCTCCCCCTCAATTATGCGCTATTCAGTGATATTCATATATATTTTATTATTGTGATGATAATCCAACAAACTCGACACAATTGTTTCTCTCATTTCATTTCATATTAGAACTTAGAACGTGAGCATTAGTTTGAGTTTTATTTTGTTTTCCCACTCCCTTGACTCGAATTGGCGAGTAGATAGTTAGAAAGACGTTCTGCAGATACTTACCTTCTATTCTATAGGGTCGGTATGTTTTGCAATGTAAATATGTAGTGAATCAGTTACGTGGGAAAAAGTGAAAACAAAGAATACGTTAATGAATTAATTAATTAAATCGTTTCATATCCTTCAAAATGGTGAATATAGATAATAATAATCTATGAATATCTTCAGAACTTTATTGACAAAATAGTAATAATACAAATATAATGGCGTACACCATTTCGGAAGTATCTAAGCCCTCAAGAATCGTTTAATGAATACAATAATTCTATGTATTGATAATACAATTTTTTTTATACTTATATGAATAAACATATCAAAAAAAAAAATGTTAATTGCTATGTAGATTGTATATAATTCTTCTAAATGCGTTTTCAATTAGCAATACAATGGTTTGGAGTTCAAAAATCTCGGAGAAATATTTGGATGCTTTACTGATATTGTGGATTATTTATCATCATCGTCCCTCCCAATAACGATGTTTTGTATCAAATTAATTTGTCCTTGTGCGAAATGAGTACATACATGAGGACGACTGGAATAAATAGTATGAAATAAATCATTTATCTATGAATATTTTGCACACGAATTTGTATAGCATTTAATTAAAATTTGAAAAATCTTTCTAACCAGCATGAATTCCAGTCCATGGTATCAACCGATACCCTTTGAAAGTTTTCCCACTAACAGTTTTATTTGTTCATGAGCTGGATGCGAGCTCCATATCTCGAATAATGATGTAATGTAATCAAAAACTTAAGAAGAATATCAATTCCGTTGGGTATTCTCCAAATCGTCAGGTATTAAACACTCCGTAGAATGCAAAAAATAAATTGTCTTCATTAGAATCACAATTCTATTGTGCAAGTCAAGTAGCTTCAAACCGAAAGACGAAAAGCGGAATCTTGATTTAAAATAAGAATTTCCTCAGAATGGGGTCGCAAAGAAATGGTCAAGAATGGAAACAGCTAATTACTGATGCTTGGGTCATATTCAAGTTAATTTGGGCTATAAATATCAGAGAATATTGTTATTGCCACTTCGATATCGGTGTGACCCACGACGTCGGTGAGCAGCAGATTTTGCAGTTCAAGTCGTTCTTCCATTATTGTTATCTACATATCTAAATGTAAATAGACATAGTAAACGGATATTCTAAACAAGAGGCGAGAAATTTACACAAGAACGTGCACCTAAAATTCATAGTTCTATTGTTTCGACGTTTAAAACGTGTGAATTCTTGAAAATTGAAAAGTAAAATGTGTATCAAACACTAATTTTCACTTTAATAATAGTTTATTGTCCAGCTACACAGTGACATCCATGAGTTGATACCTCATTATGAGGATACCAGGGTGTAGTAAAGCAACCGTCGATATATTGTTAATGAAATTTGTGTTGTATGCACTTTTTACTATACATCCATCGTCCATCGTCGTTAAAGTGAATTTTTCTTTCTGTGATGTCTTCATTGACTAGATCATTTCGTCCTTGGATGTATCGAAACTATTCTATGAAGTAGTTCACATTTTGCGTAATATATAAGGAATGATATAAGTTCTTTGTATTTTCTAATATTAATAAATAATACCCAATTTGGGAATAGTACTAGGATAACATGATTTCATTCGGATTCCGTTCAACCATAGTAAAATATTATTTTAGATAGATTCAATTTCATTTAGTAATGCTGCTCCTCTGTTAACATTAAGACGTCGAATCAAGATTTCAATTTGAGTAATAACAGCAGTAGATTTTCATGTGCTTGAATTGAGCTATATATCACAAACATAGAAGTATGAGCCGTTATTTCGCTGTTTTATAATTCGTATGGTGGTGGAGTGGTAGGTATGGACAGTCGACTTGGATTTTGTAAAAATCTTGATTGAATCAAATGGTGTTCCATTTTAGCAAAATGGTGATACATTGATCGTTCATTGAATATTCTGGTATTCTGGTTTAATGGACATTAGTGAAGGATCAGCAAACTACTATTTTTGGTAGTGGAGAAAATTAGTTACAGATCAACACACTACTCTTTCAGCTAGTTCAAAGAAGGGACATTAGTAATAGATTAGCACACTACTCTTTCAGCTAGTTCAGATTACACTTGTAATAGATCAGCACACTACTCTTTCAGATAGTTCAGAGAAGGAACATTTGTAATAGATTAACTACTACTAGGTGAATGTTAAAATGGCGGGGTATTCGTGAGGGTATTTGAGGTCATCTGAATAAATCGTTCATTAAGCGCCAAGATATATCATTAAAAGATAGGACGGGATATGAATCAATCAATAACTCTGTGAGAACAATATTATGGTTCGAGAATTGTGGGAAAACCTACTTCCAGCTTACAACTCTTCTTAATTGGTGATCAGTGTTGCCTGGTAATTTCAATTACAAGGGAGGAATCCATGACAGTCTCATATGGGATCCCAGATATTTATTTTAGCGTAAAGGTTTGCGTTAAAAGTCTTCATAATAACGATGAATTCATTCATCAACTAAAATGTGTCAGTTCATCCAGACAAAATAATAAAGATATGCAATTTTTTTTTCTATTTCAACCCACTGTTATAATTTAAGGCAAGATTCATCTTGATGAGCCTTTCAATATCATAATATGGGTAAACACCAGTCCAACATAGACCAGTTGTCCATCTAAGTAGAAATACAATGTTTTGTAGACAACTATTTCTTTATGGAGATCAGAATTTCATTACTTGTTATCGAAGAGATTAGACGATAACGTGGAGGCTTAGTCTTACGTCTTCGTAATGCCTATATAAAATATATGTTCAAAAAACATTGCTTACATTTTGGTCACAAATAAAGATTCATTTTATGCATTCTTTGGTTTGCCTTCTAATCTGAACTATATCAAGTAGCATAATAAATAAACATTGCAAAACCACCCACACCTTATATGATAAACGCATGCAGAAGCTTACTGACTAAATACTCGCAAATCGCCCATGCGGGTTAGGTCTGATTGTTAGCTACATTAATCTAGTACTAAGAATATATGCGCATGATCTTAACGAGAAAAAAGACGAGGAGATTATTTATAAAATTATTGAAGGGAACGGTGATATTTAACAAATTAAATGTTATCTGTTGATAGTAATCGAAATCGCTGCACTGTTCATTTCCAAAAACATATGTTTGGTTAAATAGACGCTGAATCACCTGCTATGTCTTCCACTACCTGTTATCATACAATTTGTCCATTCTACTCTCGTTGGGATGCTTATGCACCTATATTCTCACGTTCCTAACATCAATATAGTGATCCAATATGTCTCGGAATGGAAGTGTGGAAATGAATCAAAGTCCAAAGTTGATGCCCATCATATTCAGCGTCAAAATTGGAGGAATACCTCAAAATTAGTATTGTCGATTATTCCGGCAGGTGAAATATTGAATATTACTACATGTGTGCAGTTATGCTTCTTTTAGGAAGCGGGAGTCTGAATAATTGCGTGTAGTCAAAAGATATTTATAGCTTTTGCTGCATAACTCCAAGTACAGTTTCCAGGTTACATGGGATCTCGGAAATTCAGTATAACCTCAGAACAAAGCCTGGCTTAGGTCATTAGAGAAAAATCAGTGATTTCGATATGTTCCTATTTTGTGACTTCCCATTTTATGACTCGACCTTTTTTGAGTAAAATTTCTGGGACCTGACAAATGTTTACCTGTTTCCTTTCAACTGCATATGCTGATAAAAGAGATGACGCTGCATTAGCCATAGATATTGTCAAACTTGAACAAGGGGAAGATACTCCGTTCGAATATTGTAAGAAGATACAAAAACTGTTATCTTCACACATTGCATTTGAAAATTTAGGTTATGGTGTTGATGATGGACTTAATAATCACTTCCGCAAAGTTGCCGTAAAAACACTATTAAACGGATCGAAAGACCCATTAGGCGCTCTCATGAGAACCAAAGATCCCGTTGATTTGAAAACGCACCGACTTTGCTCTCTAATACTCATCAGGAAGGAATTAGCTCTCAAAAAAATCAAGACAATTGACGAGACCACAACAAAATTTTGTGCGTAATTTTAATCCAGGATTTAGTTTCAAACCAACGAATCCACAAAATTTCAATTCCAATTCACAAACCTCAAAATTTCAGAGAACCGCAAAATTATGATCAAACACCCAAAACGAACTATCAACAACATAATTGTTCAAATTTAACTTCAGCTCTAAATAATGGAATTACACCAATGAGCACATCTACTAACAACACGTTTCGTACCAACTTTAGGCAATCGTACCCTCAACAAAAATTTCATGTTGAAGAACTTTCTAATGTAAATGATGAACACTGAGAATACAGATGACACACACATCGAAATAAATTATGACAATAATCCACTAGACACTATAGAATATAACGAAGAAGATTATACTCCGTACAAAGATTTTTTAGAGCAAAGTGCCTCGGAAATGATACAAAAATAATAGAACTCATAAATTTACCTACTACAGCATCCAAGTTACCATATATTTTAGATCCATATACAAAAAGAAACATTTTAATTGATACAATTAGTACCAAGTCAGTTATAAACCCTGGCGTAGCCATTGAATTATATTAAAATTTGATAAAGAGAGACCCTTTCAGGATATCGACCATAAATGGAACTAGTGTCGAAAAATATTCAATAACTACTTCACTTTCGAAATTATTCAAATCAAAAGTCAACTTAAAATTTCATCTTTTCAATTCAATTTCATGATCATCAAGATTGGCTCTTAGGTATGAACAGTTTAAAAAAATCGAAAGCAATAGTGAATATTGAAGATAGCTCACTTGGTGTAGTATCTATCATCGTAAAACTAGCTCTCAGTTATGTCATATTGAGACAAATTATATGAACCTTTCAAAATTCCACATAGAACACTTGATTAATTAAGAGAAAAATGTTCTCACCCAATTTCTGAGAGATTATTCAAGCATTTTCAAACGACCAGAAACTAACATTGACTGATGGAACGAAACATCATCCCGAAATAAAAAACCCGATAGACACTAAATCTTACAGATACCCTGCAACTCGCTGCCAGGAAGTAAGAAAAATTGATGAGATGCTCGAACAAAAAATGATTCAGCCATCCTATTTACCTTGGTCGTCTCCCATCTGGGTCGTTCCAAAAAATCTGATGCGTCTGAAAAACAGAAAAGGCGTATCTTCGTAGATTATCGAAAATTAAACGATAAGACCATTGACGATGAATATACGATACCAAATATAACAGATCTCTTAGATTAGTTAGGGCGCTGCCAATATTTTATCACAC
This sequence comes from Endomychus coccineus, assembly GCA_958510875.1. Lineage (NCBI taxonomy): Eukaryota > Metazoa > Arthropoda > Insecta > Coleoptera > Endomychidae > Endomychus > Endomychus coccineus. The sequence goes on along the minus strand of OY294071.1, from coordinate 4,077,263 downwards.
TGGATTCAGCATCAGTATTTCACCAGATAGAGATGAATCCTGATGATGTACCAAAAGTGGCATTCAATACTGAAAACGGTCAGGCATTTTCAATACCTGCAAATGCCGTTTGGGCTGAAAATGCCCCTGCACATTTCCAACGGGCTATGGAAGATATTCTTAGAGATCTCAATAATGTCATTCGTCTGGTTTACTTAGACGATATAATTGACTTCAAGAACATATAGAAAACTTGGAGCCTGTATTTGAAAGAATTCAAGAATCGAACTTCAAGGTTCAACTAGATAAATCCGAATTTCTTCGGAAGGAAGTCGGCTATCTGGGTCATATAGTTACACCCGACGGTATAAAACCCAACTTCGAATAAATTAAAGTTTCAAACTACCCAATACCAGCTACAACAGAACAACTCAGAGAAATTTCAGGACTATTGGGGTAATATCGGAGATTTATACACAATTTTGCTAAAATTACAAAACCCTCTATAACATGATCGAAAAAAATGCTGTAATTCATATAAGTAAACCAGAATACCGACTATGTTCTGAATCTTGTAAAAATTTGCTTACAAATGAGCCGATACTTCAGTACCCCGATTTCAACAAAGTATTCCATCTAACTATAGACGCCTCGAATTTTGCCCTAATCACAAGGAACTATTGAGAAAGATCTACCGATCGCCTATGCCAGTCGCACGTTGAATGATCACGAAGGGAATTACTCAACTATAGAGAAGGAGCTATCCGCCATCGTATGGGCAACTAAGTATTTCCGTCCTCACCTATTTGGATGCGAATTTAATATCATAGCAGACCACAAACCCCTCCAGGGTCTAAATTTAGAAAAGTTCGATCATACCATCATGTATAAGGAATGTACTTTGAAGAAAGTGTATGATCCCTTATCGAGGATCGAGTGTCATGTTAACGAGACCGAAGTGCTGCCCATCTTTCAGTATATGGAAAAGTTTAACGAAGATCTCGACAGTAATGGGAATGATAACGAAATCAATCTATGATTGTTAAATCCGGTACTGATACCTATACTGTAGAAACTGGATTAATTTAAAAATCAAATATTAATCACCGAAGTAAATTATTCTCGTGATAGATCATTAATAAAGACACTATTTGATAAACAATACCAACGGTTAATCTCACAAATTTCGAAAAATAATTACGAAAACGACATGATTAATTTGATTAAAGAATATTTAGTTTCTAAAGTCGATAATTATATTCATTTTCAATCCCCAATTGATGAAACATTCAGCAACGTATTACAGATTCATTTTAAAAATTATGAAATCAAATTAATTCGATGCACAAAGCTACTAGAGGATATTGAGAATTCTATCGATCAAATAAATACTATTGATAGATTTCAAACTGGTGAAACAAACCACCGTGGTAACGAGAAAACTTATACTCGACTGGAAGAACGTCATTTTTGGCCCGAAATGCAACAAAATACAAAATTTCACAAATGAATGTGACCCTTGTAGATTATCTTAATATGATCATCCTCTTGAATTCAAATTCAACATAACACCTACTGCATCGAAACCATTCGAAATTGTTCACATAGATACTCTGACGTTGTAAAAACAAAAATTTCGTACTGTCTGTTATAATCTGAAGAGCAATGGCATTAAGACAACTTAAGTCAGCCATCATAACCAGCGATAACACAACCTAATGGGTAGAACAACTACCAATTTCATTAGGTCTTCGTATTTATATACGGACAATCACTGACAGTTCCCGGAGAAATTTTCACTACCTCTCCTTCAACAAGCACAGCATCACATTTTCTTACACATTTAAGAATGAATTTTCAAAATTTAAACCCAGTGCTTCCTCGATATCAACAACCCAACAAAATGTCCATTCCTTATAATTTAGATTCCTTCCAATTTCGTTTTCGTTAGAGTCGACAAAATGAAAAAGGAACTGTAACCATCATAACGATAGTTGATTCATTTTATAAGTACGCGCAAGCATACCTTTGAATTTTTTACGAAAAAAAGAAATCGTAAATAATCTCGTAACTTACTCTAGTCATCTTATTATACCAACCAATTGAGAGTGGGTATGCTCTTACAGAAGTCTAATTTCAATCACCTCAAAAAGCACTCAGCAATACTACCTTCCAATCACAAATTAATACAACTAATTGCTGTCACAAAAGACTATTATACAATGCGGACCCCAAACTCTTTGCTTGAAAGATATTGACCTATCTCAGGGAGAAACTTGTCCAGAAACATAGTTGATGAATGTTTTAAGAGTTTTCGGTCAAATCCAAGGATAATCTACCCCTTGATGGGTCAATTACCTGAATTCAATTTCATAATCCTGCGTTGATTAAGCAAGACCATTCCTGTTAAGGGATAGGCATGGCCGAGGATACAAAACAATCAAGACTTATATTTGTTTATTTATATGCTTTGTAACAAAGGCGATACATATTGAGTTGTATAGCGAACTGACTACAAAATGTTTTCTACTAAGCCTCAAAGCATTTATTTCAAGAAGAGGTAAGCCTTGAAATATTTACTCTGATAATGGTTCGAATTTTATTGGCGCCAATTCCGGAATTAGAGAATTGTATGAATTTATAAATCGTCAACAAAATAATTCTAAAATTGTAATTTCATTACATCAAGACGAATTCACATGGCGTTTCATCCCGTCAAGATCACCCTTTGAAGGTCTTTGAGAAGCCAGAATAAAATCTGATGAAATTCATTTAAAAAGAGTGTTAGGTAATGCTATCTTGACATTTGAAAATATGTATATAGTGTTAATGCAAATTGAAGCTGTTTGAAACCCCCGCCCATTAGATCCTCCATCCTCTGACGCCAACGACTCTACACCTTTAAACCTACCACATTTTTCAATTGGACAATCGTTTAGATCCAAATCTGAACCATCAGTATTACACATAGAAGATAATCGTCTATCAATATATCAACGTATGCAGACTATTCTTCAATATTTTTAGAAACGATGGAGCAAGAAGTATATTTCAAAATTATAAACTAGTATCAAATGAAAAACTAATTGCTCCAATCTTTTAAGACCAGAGGTGCTAGTGTTACTGCGCGAAGACAAGGTGCCGATACTAAATTGGAATTAGGGCCGCGTAATATAGATCCATCCCGAATCGGACGGTATTGCAGGTGTGGCAACTGTTAAAACATCCACCAATACGTTCAATCGAGCATTGTGAGAAGTATGTAATGTACCTAATCAGTAACAAATGTTACAAATACAATCTATGTGAAAATTTAGTGCATAAGCTTGAAGACGTAATTTTTGATTTTAGTATCACATCTTCTTTCAAGTCTCTATTTCATATTTACTTCATTATTGTTAGTGTTGCCATGTTATTTTCAACTTAATGTCAGACAGAAAACATGAAAGTAGGAATAAATCATTACCTAACCCTCAATAAAACTCGGTTCCCTAGTAAATAAACTAGACCAGATTATCAAGTTGAAAGGGATTATTTTCAAAAGGACTTTCGTCGGTGGTTGGAATGGCAACCTATACATGAGGTTTTTGGCTTTACCAAAAGGAAATGATCAATTCAACTGGCCCAATTATAGCATTATAGATTTTCACAAAATCATACAGCTGCTATCCAATATTACAATTTCAGCACATCCACTACCTGGAGCTAATATAAACTTTTCTGTGGCCACCTGAAATTTTTCCATAGGCATTGTCTCACAACAACAAAGAACTATAATTGGTTTCCGCTGGCATTTTCTTCTAAAAAAACGTTCAAAAGCTCAAACCAATTATAGCGCTTTTGACCGAGAATTGTTAGCAACTTTTTTTGTTATGAAATATTTCAAATATTTCTTTGAAGTCATATCATTTTTCGTTCAAACGATGCCGTTAACTGAGGCTATTTTTACCAAATCCGATAAAAAATCCACGTCAAGCTCGACCTGGTAGTTTGAACGTATACGCTGATACTCTCTATAAAATACATCGCATAAGCACCATTTTACTCTCTAATCTGGTTGTAGATCAAAACTTTAACATTTAGCACAAAATGCTGATCCACAACTACAATATACGCTATCGAAAGCAGACAAATTTCTTATGAAATAAGAACAAATCAGACTTCCAAATTCATAACCTTATGGTGCAAAACTTCTATTAAACAATATAGGCCAGAAGACCATCAATAAATAATTTTTGAAAAATTAAATTGCCTTTCCCACCCTGGAATTCGCACCACACCTGAACTACTTATTGCACAACGCTGGTTTTGGCTTCATGTGAATTCACAAACACGTTAAATAACCTCTAGAATTCCAAACACATTTATTAAGATAGCTCAATTTCTACTGAACTATGTCTTTTGACCAAAATGCTTGAAATTTGTATATTATATGCAGAATAATAAAATCTTTCGAACGATTTCCACCGATAGCATAAGTATTCCGTCTGAAATTAGTAAAATACGGATTTTTTCAAAATGGCCAAATTTGGCCCCAAAAATGAGGTACGTCAAAATACCAAGAAAAAAAAATAGAAATAAAAATACTATTTTTTCACCTGAACAAAATATGAAAAAAACAAAAACTCTCTGACATATGCTCAACTTTTCAATATGTTAAAAACACACTAAGTGAGCCCTATCTTAAGTTCACTATCTGGAATCGAGTATTAATTTTTTCATATAATGAACCATGAAATGAACATTTTTGGGCCCAAAAAATGGCCATAGTTTTTCGAACGATTAATTCAAATTAAAACACATCATCGCGTTCAGCGCGTCAAAATACAATAAAAAATACCAAAATTTCACCTCGCCGAAGTTTGGACAAAAATCGTGGATTTTCCAGATGAATTCCCGTTTTGTGGATAGCATACAATAAATCATACATGCTCCATATACAGTGCTTTCATTTCAAAATTGAACAGTTCTATTTTGAAAAAACCTGGATCCTAGAACAAGTGGACGTACTTTGACGTAAGGGAGCGGGATGCGGCTGACAGGACCAAAACCCTTCTATTCAGGACAAAAACACTGGGTTTCCCTTCCGGGACACAGATAATCCAAGATTCTCCTAAGACAACTCTAGGAGAAAGGATGTCTTGGAATGTATGTAATTAAAATCGAAAATATTTCACTATCATTTTTTTCGCACTTGAAAAACTCAATCAAGTTTGACTACAGTAAGATTATTTAATGAATTCTTTGATGCCGACATCCGAGACCTGTTCATAAGATGCATCGTCGATTGATTCCGACAGAATCGTGATCAGCGCCCCAAAAAACCGTTATCAGGGTATCCTGACCAGCCGGCTATTGAGGGTCATGGTCACAACCTCAGAAGAACCTCCCTCACAAGTTTCATCCCATTCCAAAAGATAATTCCACGAATTCCCTGGAGACGACCTTGGTACCAGGATGCCCCAGGTGCATCTTAGTTTCAATCTTTCACCGGAATTGTGATCATCTCCAGGGATGACCTAGGTAATCATGGTATCCTGACCACCAGGTGACTATTGATAGTCATGGTTATGACCGGCAACCTCAAGAGAACCCTCATAACAAGTTTCACTCCATTGCAGAAGATATTTTCACTAATTTCGTGGAGACGACGTGGGTACCCCCATGTGCGTCGTTGGTCCAATTCGAATCGTGATAAGCGATCCCAAAAACCGCCTAGTAAGAAATTCTGGCCTATTCCGGCTATATTTGGTCACTTCTTTTCCACATTGAATTTTAGCTCCTGAAAGTGCAAAGAGATGCATTTTTCTCTGTAGGAGTGCTAAAAAACAAATTGGTAACATTTTTTTAATGACTTCTAGAATCGATTTAAAAAAGGCGTGAAAATCGGTTCAGCCTTTTCTCGGCTTTATTTCCTCGACTACTAGACAAGGCAAGAAAAAGGGCCAGTGAGGAAGCAACAGCAATTTCCAAGATATTCAACAAGGAGATAGCGCCCCTTGTGGATGCTGGGCTGGAATTTGCAAAGAAGCTTCGTACTACGACAATGTTAAACTTGTTAAAAGTTGAGCAGCATATTACCCTGAAACGGAGGAAAACCAAGTATGTACAACTGGATGAAAGAATTCGCTGTACAATTGCAGACTTCCTTGAAGAAAGAGTGGACGTTGTCCATTGCTTAATAAATTTGCCATTCATCATAAAAATGCGATGACTGTAAATTTTCTGTTTCTTATTTTGTTGTTGATGATTGTTTCCTTTTATATTGTTTTTGATAACTGTAGTAATAAATGTATTTCATATTTCCATAACTATTATTTAAATTGGTGAAATGAGAAACTTCTTTTAAAGGTGAAAGGATTATATAAGGTAGGTAATAGGTTCATATCACGCATGTAGGATTTATTTCATGCTAGTCACTAAACGGTTCATGCGGTCGTTTCGAGGTGAAATTTTGTCTAGTCACAAGACGGGAACCATTTTACTTAAAACAGATTGAGTTACAAAACTGTAAGTCACAAAATACGAAAACGTCATTTTCAATGTGATTTCGAGGACAGAGATTGGTGTAACTAACTCACTTCAGTTCTCAGGGGAAAGAGATCCCGTTTCAGTCACTAAGAAGTTATTGAAATGCGAGATAATGTCATTGTTCGCAATTGCTTATTTGTTGTTACATTTTTTACGCCTTATAGCTCATTGAAAGCTACTGTTTACCAGTTTTGTTTGCTAGTTCTGTTTATTGACTATTGAAAACCGATATTTTTATTAGTGTATTAACATTGTTTCAAAATATTCGATATAGAAACATATATTGAACTTAAACATGTACGATCCATCAATTCTGTCTCGATGTATATTTAAAAAGAAAGGTACAATATGTTCCAGTATTGCTGACTACTGGACTTAGATAAAAACATACCTATAGGAAATTTGTTTATTTTTGATCACTGGGGGTAAGACTTTGAGGAGTTTTTGATGATGAATTATTTAAAAATCTCAATCTCCGAAACGATATTTAAAAAGGAATAAGTTAATCGGAACTGTTCAACTATTGTTTGGTCATAGAAATAGTTTTGCTAATAAATTGTCTATATCGGGTTGTGCAAATGTGTGGAAGAAAATTAATATCCTTTTAACAGGCAACTTAAAAAAAGCGCTGAAACACGTAAACTGATTTTAATTATTTCACATTTTCTGCCAATAAAATAAAATACTTCAACCCTTTAGCAGCGAGCCACCCTAAGTTTTTCTTCATTGAAGGAAACCTTACAGCTGAACGCTACCTAGACCTTTGATTCGATTTGATGCCTGCACTAGCTGTTATTTTCCCGAATGAAGTAGATCCAGATTTACCCTGTGAAACAGTTCGCTTTCAACAAGACGGATCTCCCCCACATTTTGGTGTTAATGTCAGAGAATATCTAGACGCATATTTACAGCTCGTTAGATTGGACGGCGTTGTACAATTGAATGGCCACCAATTAAGGCCATTAGATTACTTTCTTTGGGGTTATTTGGAAGATAGAGTTCAACAAAATAGGCCGGTGAATATTGAAGATTTGAAAAACAAAATTAGAATAATATACCAACCGAAGCCATTCGGAACTCCGTCGAGAGATTTTACCATCACCTGGGAGCATGTCAAGTAGAGTTTGGAGGACATTTTGCGCATTTCCTTCGTTAAATTGTTTGTACACAACATTAATGTTACAAGATTTCTAATTGTGTTACTTTTAAGCGAATTAATATTTTTCATATTAAAAACATAATAAATAAATAAATAATAGTTTGTTAGATTTCATTTTCCACGAGCTTTTCAACAAACCCACACATGACATATGTTTCCATTTGAAAAAAAAAAGTTGAAGTTAAAGGGTTGAAGGAAAATATTTTATTTTATTCCAAGAAAATGTGTAATATTCAAAATCAATTTACTTGTTTCGCCTGTTAAAAAGATATATATTTTAATTCACACATTTGCCCAACCCGGAATATATACGAACATCTTATGATCGGCGTTGCCAATATGTGCTGCTGTTACTTCAAATGTGCTTTCTTTTTATAGCAATTTGCGTATTACTTGAAACAATAAACATTAATGTAATGTATCTTGTTTTAATTTCTCATTGAATGTTATAAATTATGATAGGACTTAATCAACGAAAAATAAACAGAATAGACTTAATCATCAACAGGAATTTCAATTGAAAACTTGATGCTCGATTGAATTTCACAGCGCCAAACATTGCAAGTGGTATTCATTCTCCATTTTGTCACCATAGGCACTGAAGATCTTAATTTTCTAAAAGAACTTATCCAAATTATATTGTTAAATCACAACACCATGACTTCATGTGTTGTTTCTTCATATAATTTTATTTGTGAATATCACGAACTACCCAAAACATAACAATAACTATTACTACAAATAAGTGAACCAAATATTTTTCAATAATAAAAACGTCTATAGAACAACCTATCGTCATGTCAAATTATGCAATCATCTGTGCCCTAAAGTACATTCGAATACATTTTCCAATTTTCCTTTTCAAGTTTTCTTATGTAATAGCTATACAAAATCTAAAAATTTTAGAAGAGAAGTTGGTTGAATTGAGCAATTATCGTCAATACAATGTACCTCTTTACTCGGTTCACTGTTAAATATATATATAGGATATAGCTATGCAAAATTCAGTTCATTTAGAACTATTGGCATTGTCATCATCAATGGGTTTTAAAATGAATTCATAATCTCTCAAATCATCTACATTCCAGTTACTGGAATCAATAACTTGACTCCTATAGAGATTTTCTTCCCATTTTTGTTTCAATTCTGATGGATGATCCAAAACATATGAAACCTTCAAAAACCGAAAATAATTTGGATAGTTCAATTGCAAGAATTCAGCTGCTGTTTTGAATTGCTCATCAGTTACCTGTTCTTCCAAATGTGTGCAAGGAAGTGATGAAGATGTACTTGGAAGCAGCATAGAATCGTTGGATGCAGAACTTGTGGCAGTCATGAAACGAAAATTAGATGTGTTTGGTCGATTTTTTTCTGCTTCATCGTTACGGTCTTCATCGGTATTAGTTTCCAAAGAAACGAAGTTATACATATCGGAAACTATTGCATCTTCCACTGCTCGATCCAATTGGATACATTCTTGTTCATCATCTCTTTCTTGTTCAGGAAGTGAGTCGGATTGGGCTTCTGTAAATTGATATTGATTATTATCAATTCTTATCTTTTGTTTTTATATATGGGAACAACGGGCACTTATCTACATGGGTTTACCTCAACAAGCATATATTTTTCCACCACAACTGAACTTATAGCAAAACACTCCTACTAATTTCCATAACTGAAACTAACAATTGATAGCTCGATTGATATACCTGCCAATAGCTGCAAATTAAATATACGCACCATGACTAATGAAACTATTAATTTATAAATTTCTGTGAAACTTTAGTTACTATTCAACTATGTAACAGAGTTCGGTAACAGCTGATGGAATTGTTTTAATGATACAGTTTTCCTTGATCTCCAATAAGTGCTAAAATAGGGAAGATGGAAGATTAAGAAAACATAAAATTGGAAGAAACATAAAAGAAGAGAACATCTAGGAAAAAAGTACAAATATCAATTTCTTGTATATTTCTTGAAATTCAGCCCACCGCTATGATATACAGAGTGATCCAGATTAAGTGGCCACCATTGGTAACCTCTTGCTTCTCTTAAACTAGTAGGATTTTTCAGCTGATCATAGTGGTGAATTCGGAAAAACAATAGAACTTCTCGTTTTTGAGCGTTTGAACTAAACATCATTTTTCAAATAAACATAGTATATTTTTCATAAATGATACTGGAATTAAATTGGTGATTATACATTTTTTGCTAGTAAACTAACTAATTTGAAACTAACGGCTGTATTCTAGGATCAATTTTTTTTTCTCATCTACGTCAACGATTTGGCACATCATCTGAATCTTTAAAATTCTTTCCAGTTTGCCAACGATCTGTCTTCAATATTAGCAGCGACAGCATTCTCATCAATCTCGAAACAAGCATCAATATTAGCAGGAAAGATAGAGTCTTGGTCCTCAGCTAATTCATTGATCCTCAATGGATGCAAAACTGGACTTTTGATATTTAGTAAAACACAAACTCGGTTTGGATCACTCTACGTAAGACATAACTACAAGTCAATTCAGAACAGAGACAATTCTGAATTCTTGGGATTTACTCTTGACCCATCTCTTAGTTGTAATTATCACATATCTCAACTTAGATCCAGACTAAACAGCGTGTGCGTAGAAATACGCTATCTACGGGATCAGCACCGAAAGTATTAGGCTATTTTATTTCGCATACGTTCCAATCTATTGTTAACTATGGAATCATGTTTTGGGGATCTTCCGGAGAAGCTTCACAGATTTTTATTACACAAAAAAGGATTATTAGATTTATACTAACACTATGTCTCAGAACGTCCTGCAAGAATTATTTTAAGAAACTAGAATTTTTAAGGGTTCCTTGTAATGTTCATAAAGAGGAACCCTGACTTATTTAGTTCCAATAGTGACTTATCTGGAATTTCAATAGTGACAAGGAACCAAAACGACTTAAGAATCCGACATCATACTCGTACCTCTTCATTTATACATGAAGAAGTACCTTATTATAGGGTAGCGAGGGCTTTCAATTTCTTACCTAGCAAAATCAGGAAAATTCAAACTATTAAACATTTCAGATCAGCATTTATAGCTTTTCTGCATGATAAATGTTATTATAGTTTTTCACCTTGGTCCTAGTTTTTTGATATTATATACTTCAATTGAACACCAACAATAAAAAAAGTACGTGGTGTCTATGTTGTGATTTATTTTAATTACCGAACTTTTATTTCGAATTGTTTTTATATATACATAATGAAGTCCATGTCTAAGCTTAGATATATTATCCAACATTTCTTCTATATTAATCATGAAGAAAAAAATGTATTATTTACCTGACGTTGCTTCTGTAACTTTCTGGCAATAAAGAAATTATTATCATTATAAGTAGATCTTGTAAGCAGCCAAAATGTAAGGTCGCCTGATTTGACCCCATTCGATTTTGTGGCTCATCTTAAAAATAGAATTTACTCAAGAATATATGATAATGTTGAGGCTCTCAAAAATGTAGTTATGAAAAAACTGCATCAAATAGATGGTAGGGTCCTTCTGAAGTGTCCGAGCTATCCTAAGACGAACCGACAAATGTCTTGAGTACTCTTGAGGAGGAGTTTTCGAAAACCTTTCCCAGTAGAATTAGCGGAATCAAAACAGATATACATTTGTATTTTCTTTGTTATTCTCTGATAATTAAATGGTGTACCGAATTTTTGTAAATTTAGTTTTTCTCATCCTTCTAGCTTTGTTACAAATTATTGCCATTTGTCTCCATAGCCTCTTAAGCTACTTTATTTCGACTCAGCTTATGACCTTTCAACTTCATTATTTTCCATTCTAGCGAAAAGTTCCATAAGAAAAAAGGTGTTCATTAAGAAACGCGAGGTTCAATCATGTTCCCGATTTCCCCATTTTAATCAGCGGAAAAAATCCTACTAGTTTGCTAAAAATATAAAGACGTTACCGATGGTTCCCACTTAATCCTAATCACCTACATATGTTGCTCTAAAAATTCATGGATATGTCGCAGGCATAATGCAAAATAAGGCTTTTTATAAAATCACTAGGGATTTCATAAAAAGCCGGCAAAATACGAGCGTATTCATATTTGAATTACACCAAACTCAAGCAAATTGATAAAATGCCGACAAAACAAAAGCAGCAGAACATATCTCGTTTGGCATTTTATAATTTGCCAAAAGCGGCGTATTTAAAACGTAAAATTGAAAATTAATCGAAACATCAATTGGAAACATAACACAATGACAATAAACTCAACAAATCCTTTTATCAAGTGAAGATTAATAGTAAATGAAAGAACAATTACTTTGTTTTCATATCGGTTTTAATAATAACATGAAAACGTTACTATAGTTTGGACACCGAAGTGTCATTATCAAACAGATACAAAATTGTGATGATAATGACACTTCCGTGTTGGAACTATAGTAACGTTTTCATGTTATTATCAAAGGTGGTATAAAAACAAAGTAATTGTTCTTTCATTTATTCATAATGATAAATTAACATAACGATTAACTACCGTTGATTTTTTGAAACATTAACATTATTAAATTAGGTACCAAAACAGTTGAATAAAAGTAATTTCTTGTTAATATCAAAAATATATAATCTTCAGTTAGATAGTGAAGTGATTTGCGCATAGATATCTAACATTTTCTGCATAAAATACAAGTTAAAAATAAAAAAATTGGAATAAAACATGAACTTAATAAGCTGATATACACAGATAAAAATAAGAAAATTTACTTTGATAAATATAGCTTTATTTAAAAGAAAGTTGATTGTAATTTCGAACTTTACACTTCATTATCAGAACATAAAATGAGAAAACACTGAAACTTCATAGTATTTGTATGAAATTTACAATGAAGTGAATCGATTCTAAGAATTAATGGCACACATAGCTACTAAGGTTCATTATTTTGAGATAGTAAATGGAAAGGCTTTAAATTCTCGATAATCATATTCAGAGTATTGTATTACGTGGAATTTAACAGGGTGAACAAAGTGGAATTTCCTAAATCTAATTGCTCGTTGAGTAAATTGTTTAATTATGTGTTTAAATATTTCTATAGATTCTAATAGATTAAGTTTTCTATCCTCCCTATCTGTAAAATATTTAGTTTTCTAGTGGAAGAAAACGGTGTTAGGTTTGTATAAAGTGATTTGAAAAATTGGAATTACTTATATCTAACTTCAAACGAATTACCTGTTTGACCGGTGTATAGGGTATTACATACCTTTCAAGTCAACTTATAAGCTCCTGACTTCCTAAATTTAATAGATCTAGCTTCTGCATTGAAAAATATGTTTGAAAGTTTTTGGCTTGGTTTGAAAGCTACATTCAACTTTTTTTCTTAAAGATATTCGAGATTTTATCAGATATTGGCGCAAAGTACGTCAAGGTAACATATTTTTCTCAGTTTTTTTTGTTGCACGTTGGGACAAATTTGATTAACAGTTAATTTTAAAGATTTTCTCTTGATTAAATTATTTATTAACGATACAAAATAGCCGTTATATATCGCAATGTTTCTTATGGTGTCAAAAGCGCTGGTTTTCCTAATGATATGGAAAAGGCTTTATGTATCCTAGATCGGAACGCTGCTATTTCATGTGTAAATGGGTGTGTTGAGTCTGCATTGTCTGTATTGTTACATCTGTGTAAGTAGGTTTTCTTTAGATTTTGTTATTTTGTTTTATTAATTTTAGGTTCAAAAAATTGATTGTTGAATTATTTTCAGTTTCTAATGTGAATTTAATTTCGGGGTGAATGCGGTTAGGTGTTCATGAATAATTGTTTAACTGTCAGAAAAGCCGATAAGGGAAATTCACGTACCAAGAATAAATGAGCCAATATATTGAAAACGAATAGCTAATACCGCTTAAGACAGGTGTTTCCATTATTAGTGATAAAGATAAATTTATATTAACAAATATATTGTCTCAAAGATTGACATAAATATTTCAGCCAATGAGGGACTCAATGGAAAACCCATTGCTAAAACTTGATTTTGTTTGTAAACATTTCTATTAAACTCCACCTCATTTTCTGAGATTCAAAGTTCAAATACTTGTAAAATTTCATTTTGAATAACTATGCTAATGTTTTGCTCCTGTAATATATTTTTAATTAGTGGTAAACATTCTATGCTAGGTATTTTTGAAAACATACTAGAAACGTCAAACGATATGGGAATTGAATTGTTTGGGTGCCAGTTCGAATATATTTTTTATACTACGTTGTGATGAGAAGTTTGAAATTGTTTTGAATTTAGAATTGAGCTTAACTGATAGTTCTCTAAGAGGCGAATACTTATAAGTACCTACTGGCCTGATGAGATGCCCTTCTTCATATTTGTTTGTTAATATAAATTCATCTTTATCACTAATAATGGAGACACCTGTCTTAAGCGGTATTAGGTATTCGTTTTCAATACATTGACTCATTTTGTCTTGGTACGTGAATTTTCCTTATCGGCTTGTGTAACAGTTGAACAATTATTCATGAACACCTAAACCGCATTTACACTAGAAACTGAAAATAATTCAACAATCGAGTTACACATAAAATAGCAGCGTTCCAATCTATGATACATAAAGCCTTTTCCATACCATTAGAAAAACCAGCGCTTTTGACTGAGTTAGACGCTATAAGAAACATTGCGATACATAACGGCTATTCTGTATCACTAATAAATAATTTAACCAAGAGAAAATATTTAAAATCAACTGTTAATCAAATTTCTCCCAACGAGCAACAAAAAACTTAAAAAAATATGCTACATTGGCCCAATATCTGATAAAATCTCGAATATCTTTAATAAACAAAAGTTAAATGTAGCTTTCAGACCAAGCCAAAAACTTTCCAAATATTTATATATATATAACAAGGTGGTACTTCAGAGACCAGTGCTTACTGAGCAAGCAGTTATCTGGCTTATAGTCTAGGAGCTAGAGCGATATGGTGAGCCTGAATGAATACACCTTGGTTCAATGTACAATAGCTTTCACAGGCCGAATCGTGTATGGTCAGGCGTTTCCAAACTACAGCCACCTCAAATTTTGGACTTTTTTATTGCACGAACCCTTTTTCGGAGTTGTTGTACTCTGAAAAGCATGTAATTTTTATACATTTGCACCTAGTGCCAAGGTTTTTTATCGAGGCAATTTCTTGGAGCGAGTTATTTTAGCAGGGTGAATGGAATGCACGAACATTTTCTAACCTGGTGGAAAATGTTTGTTTTTGTTGCTAGCTGTTGAAAAAACACATCGTTTCCGAGTAATTGGCCATTATTTGGACCAAAAATGGACGTTTTGACTACTTTACGGCTAAAACGAGTGCATTGCGACAAAATGCCTTGGCATCGCGTAAAATACTTTGATTTGATGTCAACGAATAACCAATATGAGTGCCAATGTTTTTTTTCCCAATATAACCCCTCCCTCAACCCCGAAAACCTCCATCAAAAAGAAATCAGTAATGTTGATATTTAACCGCTGTCGGAGTCTAAATAATTGCGTATTTACTAGATCGAATTTTTTGATTTCAATATCATTTTTTATGGAGGGGATTTTCGGGGTTGAGGTAGGGATTGTATTGTGAAAAAAACATTGTCACTCGTATTGTCTATTCTTTGACACCAAATTAACGTATTTGACACGGTGCCAAGATATTTTGTAGCAGTGCACCCGTTTTAGCCGTAAAGTGGTCAAAAACTTCATTTTTGTTCCAAGTAATGGCCAATTTCTGGGAAATAACCCGATAAAAAACCTTGGCATGTGTTTTTTCCAAGAAACACCTGACAATACACTATTCGGCCCATGAGAGCTATTGTACATTGAACCTTTCTCCACCAATATACAGTAGTGTCAAGGTGTATTCATTTAGGCCCACCATATCGCTTTAGCTACTAGACTATTAGTTCCTAGTTGCAAACAATTTTGCCTCCTTCGCTCATGAAACAATTATAGTATTGGGACGCATGTTTACTTTTCCTATATTACATGAAGTATAATCAATCAAGCATCACACATCCCATGAATGATAATTATAAATAATTTCTGCATTGTTGTAGCTCTAGGTTACAGTTCGACACCAACGATATGGAGTTATCATGGTACTCTACTAATTTTTTTTGTGAATGTGTAGTTTTAAAGAGAAATTAAAATTGTAAAACTCTTCTAAATTACTTGAAGTTATTACCTTCTTCATCATCACTCGGTATTTTCAATTTGAATACTTCATTATCACGTATGGTCGGCATTACGTCAATAATGGTTCCACAAATATATACTACCCTCATCTCGTCTTCAGATCTGTCCCATGGAGGTTTTCTCTGGAACACCATTGAAGGCACACGTGAATGGATTGAGTGATATGATTCACTAATTACTAAAAACTAGATTGTTCACTGACAGACATTCCTTAAAGTAAAAATTTATCATCAAAGAAATAAGCGACGATCAGCTCATAGAAATTAATCGTATGCAATAATCACAAAAGAATATTTAACTGTTAGTCGAGGAAATAAAGCATTTCACCTTCCAAAACTGGCTCAGTAAGATGGATTGACTTGTGGTTTTCTGCATTCAATTCAGAATATAATTCAGAAATTTTGTGCCGCGTTTGTTTCTTGTGCAACTCTTTATTTTCTACAGAGAAAAATTGCATTTTTACGAGTGCACTTTTTGAGGTGATAAGAAAAATATAATTACTCTGTGAATAATGAGTTAAACGGGCTCGAGTTAGTTTCTCGGGTTCTCGTGGTCGTTGATCACAAATATGATGCCCAACAAATCCCCTGAGGTCATCTTGGACCATCCCCGGGGAATCCGGGGGTCCTGACGCCCTGGATATTGATGAATTTCATTAAAAATTATATTTTTATGCTTGTCAACTGATCGAAATGATGATTATGACATGCAAAAACTTTCCTGAAATATCATCTTCTAGATATATATAATATACACTAATTCTTATATATTTTTTTTACATATTACAAGAACATCAATAAGAAAAAAAACCGTAGTCTTGTGTTCTCAGGATTACGACTGTGAACTTTATAAGTGTCATAATCGTGATCAGAGACTCCAAAAAACTCCGAGAGCCAGAATTTGTTGCTTATATCGGAGAAAAATTAACGTATTTCTAGAAGATGACGTAGATATTCGGTCTCCGGGTATCTCCTGGTATTTCAGGAAAGTTTTTCATGTCGTAATCATCATCAGCAACCTTTATATCCTCGCTCGAACAGTTGACAAGCATAAAAAACAATTTTTACGAAATTCATCAATATTCAGGGAGTCAAGACCGGCTACCCCGGGGATGGTGAAGTTGAACTCAGGGAATTTTTTGGACTTGATATTCATGAGCAGCGACCCCCAAGACTCCCGAAAGCCTTTATTTGCTGTATACTATGGAGAAAAATAACGAATTCCTAGAAGATGACGTAGATATCCGGTCTCCAGGTATCCCCAGGTATTTTAGGGAAGTTTTTGCAAGTCGTAATCATCATAAACAACCTTTATATCCTCGCTCGATCAGTTGACAAGCATAAAAATATAATTTTTAATGAAATTCTCAACATCCAGGGCGTCAGGACCCCCGGATTCCCCGGGGATGGTCCAAGATGACCTCAGGAGATTTTTTAGACATCATATTTGTAATCAAAGACCCCGAAATCTCTCGAGAAACCAACTCAAGCCCGTTTAACTCATTATTCACTGAGTAATTAATTTTTTCTTATTCACCTCAAAAAGTGCACTCGTAAAAATGCATTTTTTCGCTGTAGAAATGCAATAAAGAGTTTGCCCAAAAAACATTTTTTGTTCTGAATCGAATGCAAAAAACCGCAAGTCAATCCATCTTACTGCGCCAGTTTTGGAAGGTTGGACCTATTTTAGTGCTTTATTTCCTCGATTGTATATATAAATTTTAGGGAAATAGGTCACACTAATACATATGCTTATTAGTTTCATCTTTACGTACGTTTCGGTCTCACACCCATCATCAGAGAAGACGTATCAATGTTTAAAACGGGATTTCTTGTTAGTACAAAGTGTCCTTAATATGTTACAATTTCGATTACTCGTTTTTCTGTTCGTTCCGGTGACGTGGGCATTTTATTTGAAATTAATGCAATAAGGACGCTATGTGCTTGATACAATTAGTTTTAAGAAATCCCGTTTTAGACATTGATACGTCTTCTGATGATAGTCGTGAGACCGAAAAGTACATGAAGACGAAAATAATAAGCATATGTGTTAGTGTGACCTAATTCCCGAGAATTTATATATAATTCAAACCTGGGTCAATAATCATTATTAAAGCATATTTAAAAATATTTTATTTGCGATATGATATTCTGTGGATACCTCCAAGACAGAGACATACAATTCCCAATTTGGAACAGTTATTGTAGATGCATTCCTCAAAACAGAATTTCACCCGGGTTAAGGTTAAGGTTAAAACCACAGCATACGTTTATGCTGTGTTAAGACTGTAAGCCCCTGAGAATGTACCCAGGGAATTGGTGGAGGTGCCGTGCCATAAAACTTCACATTATACACTATTTGAGCAGCAAAAAACCTTCAATCAGGAAAAATTCTTATCGTAGGTGTTCTTAAGGACGATCAGCCGGGCTTATGCCTGGGGTCCAGGGAGCTAGTGCATTGTTCCGTACCGAGCGACCTCATTTTAATCAACAACACTAATATATATTTTGAACAGTAGACTTCCGCGGATAATTAATCTTGAAAATTCCTGGCTTCTGGGTGAATTCCGCATCACAATAACACGACTTGATGCCGACGTTTCGTCAACCATTACAGGTGGCATATGCGGGTCAGGCTTTAGGCTTGAACTGAAACAGATTCTTCTGGTTTCTGTTGAGGGATTTATTGTGTGAAAAACTTTAAGCTACATAGTGCACTGTCTTCATTCCGTTGGTTAATTCTGTTCTGGCACCTGACCCTGCCGTTGTGTGATCATGTGCGATGCGGAATTTTTGAGGATGGGCTTCCAATCATTTGGATGTCCTAGGATTTCAATCGTTCCAAGAATTTGTCACTGATAGAAGTTTGGGGCTCGGGCTAGGATTTTGGTATTTTCGAAAAGGATTTGATGATCAGTGTCAAACTTATGTTCTGCATATATGGATCTACTTGTGTCACGAAGCCTTGTACAGCGCTCATGTTCTTTCACACGGGTACCTACTATGCGACCTGTTTCACCAATGTAGAATTTACCACAAGAACAAGGTATGATATAAACACCTTCTAAATAAAGAGGAGGGAGGGGATCTCTCGAAAGTTTGTGAAAGTGTGGAAAAACGAGTAGAAATATTAGGCGTCTTACGGATTTTGGAAATTCGATGTGCTATATTTTCAATATATGGAAGATAGGCAGTGAATTAAGGAGGTGGGATGGTTTGTGGCACAGGTAAGTATATTTCTTCATGGCTTTTTGAATGCTATGATGGCAGAAATTATTTGATAATAAGACAGATGGAAGGTGTTTCATTTCTGATTTGAAGGATTGGAGTTGTGATATTACCGTCCCAACATTTGGAAACCCATCCTTGAGAATGCCACTTGGCACATGATCACACAACGGCAAGGTCAGGTGCCAGAACGAAGTTAATCACCAGAATATAGGCAGTGAACTATATAGCGTGAAGTTTTTTCCAAGAATAAATACCGCAGGAATCAGAAGAATCAGTTTCAGTTCAAGCCACAAGTCTGCCTTGAAGATACCACCTGTAATGGTTGGCCTCGAGAGACAACTACCAGGCTGGAGATAAAGTGGCAGTAGCTTCAGCAAGCAACGTCCTCTTCGCGGGTCTCGAGATAAGTAACCCCTTGGGGCGAAACTTACAGTTGCCATTGCAAAGGATCTGATGAACTGGGCACCACATACATTTGATCGGAACGGATTCACGGACGTGGTAGACACATGTGGAAAGCCAAACTTGAAGGAGGCCGGCGATGGTTCGTAAACGTAACTTAGACTAACACGAGCAAGCGAGAGGGGCTATTCCTCAGGAGTTAGGGGGAATAGTCAGCAAGTACCGTGCCTACTGCGCCAGAATGTATGTAGGTTCCCTCCCAATGTAGCCTTTGCGGACCGAGTGAGGTGAAAAAGGTGCCTCTGCGAAACTTCAGGTGAACGGTGCAGCACATAACGTTTACCCATAAAAACCAAGGCGCAGTGCCTTCCTATCCCAGACGACTGGTCGAAATGGATTGACGGCCATGGTAGACATAGATGGTGGATAGGTAAGCGGGGGGCTTGACCCCCGAAATTCTCATCGTGTAATGGTTGGCGGAACGTCGGCATCAAGTCGTGCTATTGTGACATGGAATTCATCCGAAAGCCAACAATTCTTACAAATATGAGTTTTAAGCATCAATAAAACCGACTGAGAAAACGACATTTGATGCAAGTTCTCCATAAATCTCCCGGTTTGAACGTGCTTATAAATGGGTAAACGGTGAGACGTTTGTAACCGCTGGCCGGACTAAAAATAGTACCGGGGTAGTGAGTAAATCCCGCTCGCTCGGCCTATTTCAATGTTTTTCGAGAACTTCAGTTACCGCAAGTTCCGCCAGTTTCATTTTATGTTGCAATTCTTTTCCGTTTGGCTTCTTTGCTTATTATTGATAAACTTATAGTCGTAGCAGAGTACACTCCAACTATTGCATAAGCTAATAGGCGGAAAGATGTGTGTGGCTATATGCGATAGTCATACAGGATGATTTAGATTAAGAGCGGACCATTGGAGTTTTTGAACAAAATAACAATTTCTTAAATGAAACACACTGTACATTATATTTTTAATGCGAGGTATTGGAATTTAGAATAAGATTAGTTATGGCAAACTTTTCGCTAGATTTAGTTCAAAAACTTAAAAACGCAATTGTTTTTCCGATTTAATCATTGAAATCAGCGAAATAAATCCTACTAGTATGCTAATTTAAACTGCGTCGTAGCTACAGACATAAAGAAGTTACCAATTGCGCACTAAATCTAGAACATCCTATATGTAGGTAATGTAGTTATCGCGCTTTTCAAAAATTATTAGATAGATAGAGCTTTATTGGTTCTTAATACCTTTGAGTGGGTGTAGAATACAACAAAACAGCACGTGATACAATATAAATGAAATATGAGATAACAACAGTGACAATGTTAAAATTCATAAGTAAAAGTAATAGATAGGTATAAAATATAAAATATGAGACATTTGTACACGCCATTTAAAGTTTATAGATTAAAGTTCCTAGTTAGTCATATTAAAATGTATTTAAAATTGAAAAGATTGTCTCTGTACCTACAGAAAATGCCCTCGAGATCAACGAGATTCAGGCTATTATGGAATATGTCAAGAGTTTTGCATGCCCTAGAGCAAGTTCATTGAAGGACAGGACAGTTTTGCATCACAGATAACGCCATCTTACATGCTTGGAGCAGTGGAATGTAACCAATGCTGTACCAAAACAACAGTGGCGACTTGCCTCCAAATTTCCTTCTGAACTGATGAGTCCTGTCCTTTATTACATGTCTGTTCGCTTCTAGTATATGAGACTACAGTGTATTTGAAGATGTTCAGATCTATGCCTTTTGATTTACACCATGCCTGGAATCTATTTAAAATCTTCCTGGAATAGAGTAGAATGTGATATAGATTTAATCTGTAAGTGAAGCTCCGGTATAGGGCAGACATTTCACCCTGAATATTCATCTATGAAAAATATAAACAGTAGAGGACCTAAGACCGGCCCCCGCGGAACACCACATGTCACTTCGGGAATGTTAAACCTAAAGTCAGCAACAGCAACATATGCGATTGGTCTCATTCACCAAACAGGAAATGCATTTCCTAATTGAAGTATAATCTTGTAAATATTATTTACAATCTTGATAACCATGGATCAGAATGTAATTTTTCAAAGCTTAACAGAAAAACCATTCAAGATCCAGAATGACACAAGACTATCCAACCTAACGTTGCTTTCCATGAAATACAAAGTTGAATATTTTTTTTTTCTGTTATACCGGATACTTATTGTGGATTGGTATGAAATATACGGATATTTGATACAAATTTCTGGTCTCATGTTAGCTGTATCATACGAATCTTTGAAAAGATTCGAATATCTGAGGGAGTGTAGAATACTAATTTGTAGGGAACTAGAATCATGGATTGAGATTAGACGGAAACCTAAATTCAGTAGGAGCAGTAACTCCCATACTGTTAAACCTGAAATGAGAAAAATAACGATAATTCTAATAATTCATTGAAAATTCAAAGGGTACAGGTGAACCTTAGGCATGATAATATGAAAGCTTTAATACTTTGAAATTGTGCGATGTCAAATTCTATCGTACAAGTGGGCGAATCAGAAGTGTTTATTCAGATGCGATAGTTCTGTACGATTTGTGGTCAGTAGGGTAGATTCGTCAGTATTTTATAGTCGGATTATTTCCGTCCACTCTATGTGTATGATGTAATATTCGCCTAAATGTAATATTACAAGTACTCATTTCATACATACATTCTGTACTTCAAAATAAACAAGGGATCTATGTATGGTTCAATTTAGCAGAAAATATAAGAAACTTACCAGCATTGGCATTCTGGATTTGACGTGAGTCTTCTTTTCCATTTCTATTTTCTTCTACAGTTAGTTATTCCAATGCAAAAGAAAATAAATTAATTGGAAATTGAAATAACATATTATTATATCTAAACAATTTACTGAGCTTTATGTTCGTTCCAGTATTGTATTGAAGATATCATCTTATAAGAAATACGTATTTAGAGATTAAGAATGTGGTTGTATTTTATCGGATACATATATTTGATTCTGTAGTATGTTCGAATTTCCCTCTGAACTGAAAAGTCCTGTCCTCTATTATATCTCTGTTCGCATTACCCTACTTCAACAATTTACTGAGCTTTTTGTTCGTTCCAGTATTGTATTGAAGATATCAAGTTGGAAGAAATACGTATTTAGAGATTAAGAATGTGGTTGTATTTTATCGGATACATATATTTGATTCTGTAGTATTTTCGAATTTCCCTCTGAACTGATAAGTCCTGTCCTCTATTACATCTCTGTTCGCATTACCCTACTTTAACAATTTACTGAGCTTTTTGTTCGTTCCAGTATTGTATTGAAGATATCAACTTGTAAGAAAGACGTATTTAGAGATTAAGAATGTGGCTGTATTTTATCGGATACATATATTTGATTCTGTAGTATTTTCGAATTTCCCTCTGAACTGATAAGTCCTGTCCTCTATTAGGTACATCAATGTTCGCATTACCCTGCATTATCTGCATATTGAGCTTTTTGTACGTTTCAGATATATTGAAGATAACAACTTGGAAGAAATACGTATGTAGAGATTAAGAATGTCGTTGCATTTTTTTGGATACATATATTTGAATCTGTATTATCTTCGAATTTCCTTCTGAACTGATAAGCCTTGTCCTCTATTACATCTCTATTCGCATTATCCTACTTTATCTGCATATTTTGGAGTGAATCATGCAATTATCTTGAATAACAAATATGACAAAATATGTGAACAATTTACTTTAGCTAGCCCATCTAATCTCAGATATTTTCCACACTCCTCATATATTATCTTGACATGTTTGGTACCGTATCTTGGATGATAGATAAAACGGTGAAAATCCGAATTCTGCGCTTTGAGAACAGAATGTTTTATTATTATTTTTGACATCTCGCGTATTGATATAAAGTGTATTATTAGTTTCTTGATGCATTACATATAACACTTCTCTCTACTGAGTGTATTTTACTAGATCTTTTAGTCTCATTCGCTGAAGAACATGTGGGTATTGGTAATCTCATTTTCTTAGATCGTAAATCTCAAGCTTCCCGGTTATTTATTGCCTAAACAATGAAAAAATTGCAAAGATAAAATATCCACTTTTGTACATTCGTAAATAACCTATATATCATTCTTTCAATTAGTTAGTACCACTAATGAGCCAAAGCAAAGGCTATTTACTGAAATTCGATTGTTCGAAACAAACAAGGTGGTAACGAGCATTCACACTATCTCGCTAGATACGAATTCCAATGATTTTTCGAAGTTTTCAAAGGATCAAAGTGTTCCATGTTCTTAGGGTGTGTGGTATATCGAATAAGTCTTTACATTCTTAAGACTTGCGTTAAGGTACAACCTTCATTTGATATGCGCGGATTCCAGTCCCAGTGGATATAACTGGGATAAATTAACAATCCAGATCCCTATGAAGTAAAAGTCTCTACACAATTGGGAAACTCTGACCATTCATTCATCACTAAGACCTCTCCCTATATCACTCCACGAACCAATCCAACACCTACACACACAGTTTGGCATTACAACTGGGATGATCTTCGCATGTTTTTCTCCGAGTTTCCTTGAAGAAGGGATTCCTCATCGATAGTCATTGTCGATCCCAACCAAGCATTATACCTATTGGCTCAACAAGTTTCCTATAATCCATTCGAGGTCCGAATAATGACACTGTAAATTTGAACAGTTCTACGATATGTACTAAAACTCTACTAATTCTGCAAAATCTTCTTCCGAATTAATTTAAAGATAATGAAATGAATTATTTATTTCATTTTCTTTACACACCTAAATAATATTCAAATTAATAATGTTTTAAAGAAAATGTACAAGAACAAATTTTCCGGTTCTGGGAATCGAACCCGAGTCTACTAAATAGGAGTCCGATATCCTAACCTTTGACCCCATAGCCGTTTGTTATAATTTGTACGGTGTTGACTTCAATAATTGTTTTTGTTGTTATTGTTGTTGAATAATGGGGTGAAGTAGTTTTAAATTAACTCAAATTGTCTGTAAAAGGATTGAATCGATTCAATGTATAATTTGTGAGTTATGATTTTTCAAAATCTTCAACCTTTCGGAAAAGGCTGTGTTTATTACACGATTTCCCTAAAAAAACCATAAGATTTGTAAACGATTTTTCATCAAAAGTTCAATATGATAGGACCATCCGTTTTTGAGTTATGGTGCATTCAAAATTTCGTGACATACAGGAGGATGTTGTCAAAGTTGCTTAAAATTTGATGAGAAATACTATGGTGCAGGAATTTATGCCCAATTGGCGATAAATGGCCCAAACTGGACACACTGGATGATATGTATAACAATAATTACTGGAAGGAGTGGTCATGACATTACGACTAATCAGACCTGTTACGGTCTCCGCTTAACGGGTCCTGTGTAACGTCTCCATGTCACGGTTTCTATCAATTAGGTCCTCCGTAAAACATATTCTATGTTAAAATGTAAACAAAGTTGCTTTCAAGAACACATGGGAGACCGCAGAAGCGATTCAAATTAAATATACTAGAATTAGTAGAAACTCTGGAAAATATCAAATAGAATAGTAATATGTTTTGGATAATGAAATAGATGTTTATAATTTACAATTATCAATAATTTTGTGAATTAATTTTCTATAAACTCATTTCATTCACATACAATATTGTATTTGTTGTATCCAGTAAATAACTCATTCTAAGGATGTCACTGTGTGGTGGATCAATTGTCAATATATTAATGAAGTGTAAATTTGTGTTTTATTCTAAATTTATTATTCAATTTGTAATGAATTTACAAATACCTAGTATACGTCAAAACACTCGAATACGTATTTTGATTTTTTTCAAATAATCTGTTCTTTACGAATTATTGCATTTGTTCTACATTTTATCAACACACGGTATAATTATCATAATATAGTCGACAGTATTATTTTAAAATAAGAGGTATACACTTTTACAGTGCTTCAAACACATATCGATAAACTCCTAAAAGTTGGTGGTGATAGATTTGATCTCGCTTCACACCATAATAATAAACAATTAACACAGACATAATTATTAGATTAACTCATGATTAGACTGACGAATTCGATATGGAATTATGTTTTGAAGATGAAAGATGATTCTAATGAATGTCATTCTGATGATAATATAGTCAAAGTTTATTTTTAAGGTAGACTAAATAATTGAAACTAAATTCATAGAATTAATACGTCCACAAAGCTCAGAATGTTATCTGTGGGAAACAAACTACTATTGTCGTCAGCTTGCTTGAAGCTTGTTTATCTGTCTATAATCTAAAAGATCCGCATGAAAACAAATTTATTAATCCTTGAAATAATCCAATGTATGCAGACCGCGATTCGAATTATAGAGTATATTAAAATGTAATATTACACATTTTCTTCTTACAGGTTTTTTTGTACACGTACGAAAAATTGAGCAATATTAACCATAAATCCCAAAACTGTCTATACAAAACAATTTACTTTAGTAAATTTAAAGACAGCGTTTCGAATAGTAGTTCAGTATATTAAAATCTAATATTAGGTACACCACATTTTCCTAATGAAAATAGTTCGAGACTTATCAACAGGGATTTCAGAAAGTCTAGGTACATACGAAAATAAAAAGCAATATTAACAAACAATCTCAAACTTACTGATCAAACAGTTTAGTTCAGAAAAGCTTAATATATTTCTAATTTGATATCAATAACCATTTCTGCAAAAATATTCTCCATAAAGTTGAATTTACATTAAATGTAGCAAATAAATAATTCAACAACATCAACAGGGATTTTAGAAAGTCTAGGTACATAGGAAAAAGAAAGCAATAGTACCAAAGAATCTCAAATTTACTGATCAAACAGTATAGTTCAGAAAAGCTTGAGATATTTCTAATTTGATATCAATAACCATTTCTGCAAAAATATTCTCCATAAAGTTGAATTTACATTAAATGTAGCAAATAAATAATTCAACAACATCAACAGGGATTTTAGAAAGTCTAGGTACATAGGAAAAGGAAAGCAATATTAACAAAGAATCCTCAAATTTACTAATCAAACAGTTTAGTTCAGAAAAGTTTAAAATATTCCTACTTTGATATCAATAATCATTTTTGCAAAAATATTCTCCATAAACTTGAATTTACTCGGAATGTAACAAATAATAAATAATTGAAGGTTGAAAAGTTGATTTGAGAAATATGTATTTTAAATTCTATTGAATATACTGTACATATTGCTATAGCAGATTCTAACACACGGCATAGTTATAAACATTGAAACTGCAATCATAATGTTTTTGATCAAAACGTTCAAGATTACTGATTTATATTAGGTATATTTACACCTAGCTAGATTGGAACTATTGTTTTGACTATTTGTTTTATATTGAGAAATAATTGTAAAATAATTACCTTCGATTTATAGGAGCTAATTTTGCCAGCAATACTTCTTCAACTGAATGGTACCAACTCACTCTTGAAACTACCTGCTTTGTTCCTATATGCCTCTTCGTCTAGGTGATATCGTTTAATAAATACTGTTTTATTATCGCAAACCGAATGAAATATCAGCGCGTTATATAAAATCAATTGTTAGGAATATGTACAGATCTGCACTTTTATTAAATTCTCGAAAACTAGGTGCCAAAATGTAAGTAGCTGATTAAGGCAAAAATTCGATAAAATGATCCATGAATAGATTTTGAATAGTTCAATCGAAAAACTGAATTTCCAATTAATTTAATTCTATATTAAACTTGTTCATTAAATATTCGGCTTATTAATCTGTCACCACCGACTCCCGCTTTCCAAGTACGCACTACCTAGTCAAGTGATGTGATGGTGCATTAGTGACATAGAAAGACATCATAAATAATACATATACACAGATATATAGCTTCAACTGATCAACTCCTCCTTTCTATGGATAGAAGATCCTATTATGGCGTTAGAATTGGAAGTATTGATCAGCTCAGAAGAATTATGGATTCCTCTGCACTTACCCATGGGCCCATTATGTGCAGATCAACCAGTCCAGAATACTCGTGACAGGTACGGAGACGAATACTTCATTGATGCTTCTGCCTCGTTCTTGTTTTGACGCCGTTTGCAGTTCATTTAATTAATATATTTTCCTTTGTATGAATTTATCTGGAGTTATATTTTTCAATATTTCAATTCAATATTTATGCCTTAAAGGTAGATATTATATCAGGAAAATGATTTTTCCTTATTTCTGATAAAGCCATAAAAGCGTTTGCTTAATGTCAATTGATTCTTAAAAAAATATGTTTAATAATGAAATACAAATTCAAATTTACGCGAATGGCAGTTTTCACCTCAGAATTTTATGAACCTCCACCGATTCTTATATAACTTTGGGAAGATTTAGAGTATGGGCCAAAATGAATTTCGCAGTATTTTAGCTGAACAATATCCATTCATCTTTTCTCTTATTGGGGTATTATCAATATGCTCAAGGAATTTGGCCGGTATAAATTGCAAAATTTTGAAAAAAAACGATTTACCATTCCCATAATTTTTCCATTTCCTCAAAAAATTCACTTTTGTTTTTTTTTATCGCTCTACGAACATAATCAACTTAGATATAAACGTTACAAGTCGGCGATAGGGTGCGAGAACCTCTACTTTTGAAGTCTCTGAGATTGAAAATGGAAAATAAGTTTCCTACGAGGTTCAACCTCTTCAAATTCCCTACAAATTGGTTTTTGGGGCGACCCGATAACTCAAAAATGTACATGTATTTTCAACTGCAACGTTCGACACAAGGGGTGCTTTTCAAGAGTCGAAATGCAAAAATAAATCATGATTTGGTTGCGAATAATCAAACACATATTTTATTGTAATTCTAGTTTTGAGGTCTCTGAGATTGAAAATCTTGAAAAATGGAAAATAAGTTTCCTACGAGGATCAACCTCTCCAAATTCCCTATAAATTGGTTTTCGGGGCGACCCGATAACTTAAAAATTACATGAGAGGTTAGAAAAAAACAGTTACATGTATCGGTCAGATTTGTTATTGCACAAGAAATGGAATAACGATGCAATAACGGAGATATAAGTATTATATCTTTGATCTGGTAACACATATTCATCGGCCAGGGTTGAGCGGGGAGATTTTTTCAATTATTTTTGCGATATCTCGAGCCGTTTGAGAGGCATGATCAATTTTAATAATCTCACATTCAACCCCAAATATAACTCCCTTATTTGTAGTCATATCGGTCTGATATTTTCACACTAGTTTAATTTTTCCCAATATCGATCAGGTGACAGGCTTGGGAGACACGATAATTCCTAATATTCCCTAAATATAGCTTCCTAATTTTTGATAATATCGGTCTGAAATTTTTGCACTAGCTAGCATTTTTCAAATAATGACAAAGGTGTCTAGGGAAGATTTTTTCTACTATTTTTTTTGATGTCTCTGTCACAGCCATTACGTCTACACCAGATTTCAAATACAAATTCTAAGTAGTACAAGCAATGCGCATACGTCATTTAGTGTCGCGCTTTCGTGTCGCTATTTCGTGTCATTCTTTCGTATCGCCCTTTCGTGCCGTGCTCTCGTGTCGAAAATTTCATAAGTAACCCCAGCATAAATGTTATTCACATGAAATAAAATTATTTGCTATATACGTAAACAATGTTTTACAAGTGCTACCTGTATAGCGATGATCAACTGAAAAGAAGTGACCCGTTTCATTATTTTCCCTTCATTAAACGACCTGTATTTTCTTGTCATGGTCATTCTAGATTGTAGGAATTATATACAACTATTTTCTAAAACAGCTTGTTAGAATTTCGAAGTTGTTGGATATGCTGAACAGAATAAAACCGAAAACCCAAAAATTAGGGACTAGGCATGAAAGCAAGAACATTTAAGTGTGTTTCTAAGTTAAGATCTTGGCTCGTAAATATATTATTTTATTTTCTTCTACAAAAAAGCTTCAATGTTACATACATTCATCCATAGTATTATAATAATACTATGGATAATCTCTTTCTTTTTGCGGTACCTACCTAAGACTTCACCCATGAAATATATTGATAAAAATATCCACACATATCTTTGTTTCACAATAAAGATATTTTTATTTCTGCTTGTCAGATTTCAAAAACAATTATTGAAATAGACTTGAATTTACACAGTACTTTAACCAACTAAACCTGGACAACCTGTACGCTGTTTAGACCAGGATCATACTATTGGAGGTGATCATACTATTGGAGGAGCTAGAGAGATACGGTGGACCTGATATATTGGTGGAGAATGGTTCAATGTACAATAGCTCTCACATGCCGAATCCTGTATTTGTCAGGCGTTTCCAAGCTACACCAACCTTTCTTATTGCACGAACCATTTTTCGGAGTTGTATATTAAAAAACATGTAATTCTTATACATTTGCACCTAGCTCCAAGGTTAATTTAGTAGGCTAAATGGAATGCACGAACACAGTTCTAATTTGGTGGAAAATGTTTGTTATTATTGACAGTTGTTGAAAAAAACGCATGCCAAGGTTTTTTATTTGGGCATTTCCGAATAATTGGCCATTATTTGAACCAAAAATTGACTTTTAGGCCACTTTACGGCTAAAACGGGTGGTTTGTCGCAAAATACCTTGGCACCGTGTCAAATACGTTAATTTGGTGCCAAAGAATAACCAATATGAGTGCCAATGTTTTTTTCCTAATACAACCCCTCCCTCAACCCCGAAAACCTCATCCAAGTGAAAAATCAGTAATTTTGATATCAATAAATTTGATTTGATAAATTACACAATTATTTAGACTCCAACAGCGGTTAAATATCAAAATTACTGATTTTTGTTGGGGGAGGTTTTCGGGGTTGAGGGAGGGGTTATATTGTGCCAAGGTATTTTGTGGCAATGCACCCGTTTTAGTCGTAAAGTGGTCAAAAAGTTCATTTTTGGTACAAATAATTGCCAATTACTCGGAAATGCCCAGATACGAAACCTTGGCATGTGTTTTTTCAAGAACTCGCAATAATAACAAACATTTCCCATCAGGTTAGAAATGTTCGTGCGTTCCATTTAGCCTACTAAATTATCTTGCCAGCTCTATGAAACTGCCTCGATAAAAGACCTTGGCACTAGGTGCAAATGTATAAGAACTACCTGTCTTTCAATGTACAACAATTCTGAAAAAGGGTTCATTTAATAAAAAAGTCCAACATTTGAGCTCTAGATTAGAAACGCCTGACACTACAAGATTCGGCCTGTGAGAGCTATTGTACACTAAACCTTTCTCCACCAATATACAGTAGTGCCAACGTGTATTCATTCAGGCCTACCACATCGCTCTAGCTCCTAGACTATAAGCATTCAAATCAGAATTGTCTTGCTATATTCGATTTAATATATATTCATTATTATGTGATTTTACTAAGTTATGAGTATTAACTTTTCATCACCAATTATTTTATAGCGTCCAGATAGATTTATTCTACTGTTGTCATAAAGTGTAAAAACGTTTCTGTGCTCTAATCGGGGCGGGAGTTAGGCACTAGGCAGTACTCATCATTTATTATTGTCTTTCGTACGCGAATGAATATTTTCATCAAAGAGAAAGAGCTGTCGTAGTGTTACCTTGTCAGTGGATTGGTTCGCGAGCAGTGGCGGCTCCTCGAAGGAGGCTAAGGAGGCTCAGCCTCCTCACCAATTTATCTTAATGATCATTCTCCATTTTATTTCCTGTTTCTCTGATAATTCTTTAAATTCTACAATTAATTCCCCGTTCTCAGTAGTTATTTTTAATCTGGCAACAGTGGCCAGAGGCTAGATTCTCTATATATCTCAAACGCTAAATACGCGTGTTCAACACAGTTGCCGTTTTTCCAACCAGTTCAATTCACAAATAGGGTAAAACAGCGAATATGGCAACACCCTATGTAGGCTAGCTTCTCGTACGCACCCGGCGGTCGTATGAAATACGATTACTTGTCGCCGCTGCAAACGTGCTCTGTCAGTTTTGTTTCGCGAAGCGATGTAAGGTTAAGTTATAATTTATCTGTTCGGTGAGTTATTAACAAAGAGTTCTTTGGTTATTAAACGTTAAAATGATTAGTGCTTTAGTTGCTGAAAAGATTAGTGATGACAGGTATGTTTCAAAATCGATCATTTGATGCTGATAAGATAATTGTAAAAAATATTTATGGTTAACGGGATCTGAGGTACACAATAAATTATATTGCTGGTATTGCTTGCTATTTACATCTGATACAACTTCATGTTGGGGGCACTCGAGTTATGGTGATTTGAAAAATTTAGCTCGTGGTATAGACAGACATGAAAAATCGCAGGAACATATTACATCGAGTATTAAGTTTAAATTAACCGGTAAACAGAATATTGTTAAAAGAGGAAAACATACAATTTGGTAGACAAGAAACTACATTATAAACACTTTTTTTATGAAATTTTAGATACTATTAAAGGTCAAATTGAGATTCGATTTTCCGATTTACATGGATTGAAGTTTTTTGTATAACTTAGTTATAAAATATACTTTTTTTGATAAAGTAGCACTGCACAATGAATTATGCGCTATATACTCGGATAAAGATATTTTAGGCCAGTACGACATTCACGCCGATATGATAAAATATATGATAGACAATGATTTGCAACAAGTTTTACCTCAGTTTCAAAAAAGCTTACCTTTGTTTGACAGTCACCATTCCTGTCACGTCGGCATCGGTGGAGAGATCATTTTCTACTCTCAAACGAATTAAAACTTACATGCCAAATACAATGGGCCAAAATCGTTTATACGATGTTAGTTTGATATCTATTGAAAAAGATTTAGTAAAACACTTAAAACAAAATGATACATTTTTTGATAATATTATTGATCATTTTTCGCAAACTAAAGACCGTAGAAAAAAAGTTAATAAAATTAATTTAAAAAAAAATATGAAAAATTCCAAAAATAAGAATAAATATTAAAAATCCAAAAAAAATAAAAGACAAAAAACGAACAAAAAAATTTTTTGCCAAGAGAAACTCTATACCTCCACGTTGGTTCTTGCTGGGTAACAATTAATTTTGTCACTGAAGTAGCTGGTACGGTCGCTGTGCAAAGGTTAAAAGGCTGTGAATAGAGTATATTTTTACAAAAACGTTTTATGTCCAGCCTCCTCTCTCAAAAATTCACGAGCCGCCACTGTTCGCGAGTTGTGTTGGCTCCATTCTGCACGTTGTATCGACATTTTAGTATTGTGAGCTATAATAATTAAAAAATTAATTTACGAAATATATTCAGTTTTCGAAATATTAACCTCAGTTATATCAACTCAACATAATATTCTACTGAATTTAGAAAATCTAAGCGCTCGACATGATATACAAGGTGAAACAATCAGGGGACTCTATAATGTGTATTCTCATTTGCATCGGAGAATGATCAGATTGGAAAGAAAGGGTAAGATAATAACATTCAGAAATATTCTCAGCAGAATTATTCATTTGCGTCCATTCTTGTTAACATATTAGGTAAACATGTTTTTGAAATCCTAGTTTCCCATAGTACAAGTGAGTTTTATTACAGAGTTAGGCATGACCATCAAAATAGAAAAAAAGATTGGGATAATACTCTTGAATGTTATGACTGACTGAGTTTGTTATTTCCTGTGGGGAGTGTAGTCCAAAGTTGACCCCGTTATTTGTTGCTGTAGAAAGTGTTGAAAACCTCAAGATTAACATTTGAGGAGAATTGAAAAGTTAAATGACTTTCATTTCTTGAATGATGCAAATTACGCAATCTGTTTGTAGACATACATGTAGCGTATATAAGTAGATTGTAAATTTGTAGAGATTTCTTGATCTACCAATAACGGAGGCATACATTTGTATTTCTCTCCGGATGTAGTTCTTGATGCTGTTAGCATAAATTGAAATCAATCTGCATTGTTTACCAACAAACCAACTGCCGATAGATAAAATGTTTGATTATACTCTCAATTCATGGGTTCAATTAATTGGCTTATATTAATTTGACACTGAAGAGAAGAACATCCATCCGTTGCTGTTCGAGGGAAAATAATTGCACTGTCGCTCTTTTTAAATTCCTTGATGTTATCAATAATCAATAAGCTGATCATTATTCGGAAACGAGTTTTAGAGCCAAGATAGTTTTGGAAGTAAAATTTACGGATTCGAATAATGCCTTCCTGCAGGTCCGACGAGAAGGCGTTGAAGGCGGAACAAATTATGACTTATGGGGGGCACGGGGCGCAACAGCTTATTATTTTTTACAAATAATAATGATATTTTAAATATATCCACAAGAATTGAAGCAGCTAAAAAAATCGTTGACATGTTTAATGTGTTATGGAGATTTTTAAGTTTAGAAGATATAGAAATTGAAGAGCAGGCAAATTGTCTTCAAAATCATTACGACGCAGATATCATTTCTCAATTCAAAGAAGAAATAAAACATCTCAAAAGCATCTTTTCTGCAAATTTTCCGAACACTTATAAGTCACAACCCCTTGAAGTTTTTATGTGATTGGGCTAACCAGAAATATTTTTTTAAAGCAAAATTTTCAATAACGTAAAAAGTTTTGGTAATAGATTCCTAAGAGGAGTAAAAACCGCAATAGTTCAAAATAGTAGCATTGTTTAAGTACCATTATTACGAAAAAACATTTTATTTCAATTGGAATAACTCTGGAGAAAAGTGGAAAAAACGCAATTCAAGGGGTTGTAACTTGCCGGGGAATGGTCTGATCGAAAAATTTTAACACCCTCCCAAAATGGACTCTAGAGTCGGCCATTTCGTTTTCCGCAACTATTTCTGGAACAACTCTGTATCTTACAAAGTACTGTACTTTGTAATATTATCTGAATTTCGAGGAAACTGCGGTGAGAAACTAGTTACATTTATTTGTTAAATTAGTGAAAAGAACACTATTAATAGTATGTTATTAAAGTTCAGGACGGATTTTATTCAATTTCAGAGATCTTATTTTGGGAAAAAAGAAGGCCTATTGCAAATCCAAAACTCTTCTGCCGTAAATATTATTGCGAAGCCGTTGTCGACGTATCTTCATCCGACTCGGGTAAAGTTAGCTCAGTACTTCCCTCAATGTGTTGTTTCGTATGGCTCGTCTAAAAGATTAAATTGAAAGAGCTGCTCACAGATGAAGTTCCTAGAATGAAAGAATTTCACGATAGTATCTCATATTACTTATTTTTATTATTATTACTTACCTTAATTTTAATTCAGTACTAAATACAAACACTCTTGAAGTAGTTACTGCGTTTACAAAACATAATTATTTTTAAATTATTTAATATTACAATTTTTTCAAAAAGGTAATTTAAAGAGCTTTCTTACTACATCATAAATGTGTCACCAAGATCAATACATCAACACGAAAAGAAATACGTAAATACTTAAAATATTTATATAGAAATCATTCACCATTGAAAAATATAAACAAAATGAAGTGCTTACTAGAGTATTGTAGACAGGTAATTAGTTATCAATTATCATCATCGATAAAATTCTTACAGCCTTGTCTTGGAAAAAATTATGTTTATTCATGTAGTTTCCCATTATTTTCCGGTGATGTGAAGCTTATATATTTTTTTTTGCCCCACTAGGATATGAACGTTCCGACAAAAAACTACTCCAAATCACTTTCCCACCCCGTAAAGCAGACAACTACCGATGTTGATGAAAACATTTTGTACACCTGACCTTCAATATAAGAAGATAGTCACTTTACGAAAAAACTACCCCAACTCTCCTTCCCGCCCCGCAAAGCAGTCAAGTACCGATCTTGATCAAATCTCCCACACTTGACCTTCAAAACAAAAGGAAAGTCACTTTCTACATGAGATTTCGAAAAAAGTACATCAACCCCATTCTCCACCATTTGATGCAGATGAGTACATATCTTGATGAAATTTTGCACACTTGGTCTTCCAACCAAGAAGAGGTCACTGTCTACATGAGATTTCGCAATTATGTTACAAAAGGGCTCGGCTCGGGGAACCCCTTGGCTCACGTGATCCTGGGCACTAGCCCAGTGGGCCCGTGCGTAAAGATGGTCCTGGTCATACATTACACTCAACCATAACATTTTTTTATATAATTAAACATGCTTAACATATCACATTACAAATTGAATTTTATTTATCTCATTGAAAAATTACAAAAATAGGAATGTCTGAATTAGCAGCAATTCAAACATTTTAGAAATCTATAATCTATACATATTAAGACAGTATGAGCGGTGTATGGGATTAATGTGAGAGCCATACTTATCGTATTGTTAATAAGATAAACAGAAAAAAGTTTGTGTTGCGCGATATGGAAAGGGGAGTGTGCATTGTACAGGTCGATTTGTAGTAAGAATTAGAGATAGGTTGCTATCCAGTAATCGTTGTTATTTACCAACTGTTGTTTCATAAAAGCAACTCCGTGAGTAAAGCATATGTTGTCTAGTTTCAACTGCATTTTGTACCTTCTATTTGAAACAGTTATTGTGAGATTAGAGATAGAAATAGCAGTAACAGCATTTTGTATTACGACTATTTTATTTCTATTTAGAAATAATAACAGTTTTGCCCATCTCTAGTGAAAATACTGGTCTGTTTCGTTAGTTATCGGGTACTGACATGCGCCTTATAAGTCACGCCCATTTTGTTTCAGGTTGGGGATACGTGATATTCTCATCTGCGTCGATTCGTCATCGTACATATTAACTGGCAATACCTCGCTCGATCTGACTCAAGCTGTAGATGGCCTGACATGCTCGCTCCATTATTTGTGTCACGTGAGCAATAGATCACAGCTTTTTTAGGAAGCCACAATACCGAATTCGTGGATAGTGGAAATAGTTTGGCATGAACGTATCTACAGTTGTGTAATAATTATAAGATAAAAATTCACTAATGGATATGCTTGTAGCAGATATTCAGGAACTAGAGCAATGATCAATTGTCTCCGAAATTGTTATCTTATCCAGAACCCATATTAGTGGAAGATATTTCAGGCATCACTCTTCTTTCAGAAACCGCTTGAGGCTTTGCTGTATTAATATCACTGAGAACAGGAAACCTAATCGAATATAATCTGTATCGAAGTGAGTCTGGTATTCTCGTACAGATTTTGAAAATATTAGAACATCTATATTGTCAGTTTGTGCCGCACTCAGCTATTGAAAAACAGCAGCTTGGTTAATACAATGCTATAAAATTAATTATACCCAATAATATTTGAAAAACTGTTCCCTTATTTCGCCAACTACATTGTCATTTTCACACATAAATGACAGTTGCTGAGAGTATGTATAAAAATGATGTGTATGCACCGCATTTGTGATTGGTTACAACCTTCGACGCCCCACGATGCGGTTGAATTAATTTGAAGCCTACAGCAAATCGAAAGCATCCGGTAATTGGTTCCGGTAATTTTAAATGCCAAACCTTTGTATGTAATGGGCCTGATAATAATAAGTTTATTCGCCAAAAATGTTCACAAAACAAATAATTTACAAATAAAAGTAAATTAATCACTAAAGTGTTATATCTGACACCTGTGCGTGATTTTGCTGGATAGGAAATAGCTTTATGCTCCATTCATAACATAAATCTAACTAACTAAGCATAGCATAGTACTCGTTTTAATTATTTAGGTATAAATTCACAATTTCGGAATTCATTTCAATGTGGTATCTTAATTTCAATTTGAAAAGTTCTACAGAATTGGGGGTTTCAAATTTCATGGGTAATTTTATCAGAAAATGTGCAGAAAATGATATTCCGATTCTTTTGAGAGATCCAAATTCTTTAGTGGAGAAGATAATATCATTTATTTTATATTTGCAGATGGTAGTATTGGAACCGGCGACGAATCGAATTTTTGGTCCAGCAGTCCACGTTCAGATTCTCCATCTCCAAATGGATACATACAAGTTGGTCCTTACCAAGTTTACAAACCTATTTCGTATACTGCCATAGATCATCGGCATGTTCCTTACAAAACTGGTAAGAATGTACAGAGGATTATGCTTGCAAAATTTCTGGGTTATGGAAGGTACTCGCATATTGTGTTATATTTGCGTGCAAGTAATATTTCATCCAAATTGCGTAAACGACAAACGACGTTATCAATTTACTGGATTTGGAAGC
Organism: Endomychus coccineus; assembly: GCA_958510875.1. Lineage (NCBI taxonomy): Eukaryota > Metazoa > Arthropoda > Insecta > Coleoptera > Endomychidae > Endomychus > Endomychus coccineus. The sequence continues at coordinate 4,039,503 of OY294071.1, read as the reverse complement.
AGTATGTATGTGTATCACATAAATATATCAATATTTAGAAATCTGAATACATATTTCTGGAACTGAGTTGTCATCTTTACTGGATTAGTAAAACAAGCTTTGTACTTTTAGTAAAATAAAATGAAACAATTTCTTGTGTAATTTCCACAAGAGATTTTATTTTTTCAATAAGCACGACCGGTTTCGAGTTTTACATCATTATCAATTGAATAAGAAGCAACAGATTTATTTATATCTAAAGTCCACAGATTCAGTAATGGGGGGGGGGGTAATGAAGGTCCAATTGGCTATTAACTGTATTGAATTCTGGGTTTTTACATAGTTTGTTAATCTCCACACTGTCCAACAGATTCATTGACTTCTCTTTATTGCAAGTATGGAGGATTTTGAGATTATCTATTGTTATTTTATGATTTGAAATATTAATATGTTCGAAGATTGCTGATTGACTATCCTAGGAAATATGTTATTTGAAACTTGATTCAAAATTGCGACCCGTCTGCTCAACATAGGCCATTGGGCACTCACCTTATTCAATCTGTAGATACCGGATTTTTTGTATTTAAAAAAAATAGTAAATCTGTTTTTTTTTTCAAAATTATCTATGTTTTGAAGTTATTTTGAAAAAGTGAATTTTTTTAAGAAAATTGAAACTTTGTTTTTCTTTCAAAATTATCTATCAGAGAATATGAACAACTGCATTTTTCATGTTTATTATTTATTCTTGTATTCATATATGCTAGAATTATTTGGTCGTCTGAAAACTCATCACATCGATATTAACTTACTGTATCCAAATGAGGAGGTTATAATTACTGGGTGTGGGAACTACACAAGTTTTTACGGATTCTCATTCGATTCAATCTGATTTAGCGGGATGGTCTTCGTACGATCGAATTATTTAGGTGAAAGGGCCGGGACCTGACTGAGTTACGATGGGTATACTAGGTAGGTGTGTAGTCAGAACGAGAATGTTGTAAATGGTTTCTGCTAAAACCAAGCAATAATGAGTTCACTCATTCATTAAGAAAACGGAAGGAACAGTTCTCCGATACTATCATATTCATGGTCATCTCTAGTAAGCTCTTGTAACAAACATTTTATTACATCTCCAAGCAGCAACAGTTACTGGTTATGTGAGGTCATAAGGTAGAGTTGGTTCCATATATAAGACGACCGGTTGGGTGTGCCAAAATTGAATGTGAGCAACTGTCACGGATCAGAAAGGCTCACCTAATTAATTTTTTAATTTTAGAATATTCTCATCTTCCAATCCCGGCAGAAATTGACAGTACTAATCACATTCCATTCGTAAGGGTAGTGAAAAGAAGATCTACAGCTAATAAAAAAGAAAGGCGTAGGACCCAGTCAATTAACAATGCTTATGCTGACCTTCGAGATTGCATACCTAATGTACCAGCAGACACAAAATTATCTAAGGTGAGTCTATAAAAACGAATGACAAACGAATAAATATGGAATGACAGTTTATACTTGATTCATACTGACTGATCGACCAATAGGTCAAACCCTAAATTTTCTCATTTTTCACGTGATTAGCGTTTTCTACGTAATAAAGGTTGACAGTCGCGTATTTCGATCCCAAATAGCAAAAAATCAGGAAAATTTGCAAAAAAACGGGGAGAACCTAGAAATAAAATCTTTCCACGTCATTGAAATTACCGTGTGATAGGTCATTATAAGGGTTTGTCGTTGATTACGAATTTGACATGGAAAATGGTAAAAATATAATTTTTCCGAAAAAAACGAGGAACATTTTATCATGGAGAAATGTTTTATTTAGGCCTTATCTATACGTACAAGTTTTTGGATTGTTCTGAAAATGTCATTCCTACATCTCCCCCTTCAACCAACCGTTTTTTTTTCAAACTCGGAAAATATTGATTTTTGGAAAAATTTGTTAGAAGAAAAAATGTTCAATTCAACATGTCAAACAACTTAGGGATATACAATTTGAACTTTTTCCAAAATTAACCGTTTTTAATTTTTGACATTGTTTTTTACAATGTGCTAAAACTCAAAAGAGGTGCGAGTAAAAAAAATATATTGATCCCAAAAACCCAAAAATACTATTTGGTATTCTAAAACGTTTTAGCCTCAAACGATTTTTGGCCAATAACTCTGCGTCAAACAAAGAGCACGGTTTCCTACATCCTGGACACCATATGAACCTACTCACCAAGTTTCATCAAATTCCGAATCCATCGCGACGATTTATAGCGATTTAGTGGATGCAAACTAGTTAATTATCTGCGATAAATCGAGTTTATTGCCGAAATCTGGTGCTTGCGCCTGGGGCAAGTGCGTTCATCATGGGTGTTATTTTTAATTTTTTAGAAATAAACATCTTGAACTATCCCGTATGAAGGAAAGGAACTCATAAACATTCCAGTGAGCACTCGAACCGATTTTGAATCGATATTGTCCAAATGTTCTTCGAAGAAAACAGTTAATTATGTACATATCAGCCTGTTTTCTTTCTTTCCATAGCGAATTTATTTTAGAACAATCGATTTTGGACAATGTAGATAATATTTGAATAACACAGCAGGAACATTAATATCATATCTCTTTAATCTTGATGTGGTCATGACAAGTATTGGTCGTTCAAATTAGTTTAATCGGATGGATTTTCTAATTTTATAATCTTCTCAAAATTCATTTGAGTATTATTATTATTTTTACCTCTATTTGGGGGGTTTGGAGTGTGAATGGTGTTTTTCCAAGGCACTATTCAACTGGAGAAAATTATTTTTTCCATGTATAATTTCCAATAATCAACTTTTTCCGAATCGATCCATACCACTCTATAATATTCCAATGCTTTTGTACGAATTAATCATAAAGTTATTGGCCTACAATATGCAATTTGTAATAAACAACCAATACTGCAATTGCAAAATCAGGATCGTAGACAAATACTGCGAGTAACAATACAAAAAATCTCTGATTATTAGAGATATTTCCTTCTAATTCCTCCAAGAGGATTTCTTTCCGTTTTCTTTTTAATAAATTGGTATTGGCTTTCTTTCTTCTCGGATTCTTTACATATTTTTCGCTTTCCTTAAGATTTCCAATACGTTTCTGTGGATTCGTTGAGGTTTTTGTTAGTTCGAGTTCTCCTATTGATAAACGTTTTTATTCTACCACAAAATTCACATGTCATCCCAGGCTGGACTGAAGCCAAATAATGAGTCTGAAAGACCTCTATGCACTCACGAATTCGGGAAATAGCAAGTTATGATATTCTTTGACGGTTGGCACTTCATGTATCTTCAAGTTAGTTGATAATCATTTGTTTACTAAATGCACTACTGTGACGCCACCTTTAATTGGTTATAACCAATTTCCAAAGTTTGAAAGCTGCCCCTTAGAACGAGGGTCGTGATTTACGTGATTCTTCTTTAACAGGACGTGTGAGTTGTTATAATTGAAGCATAATCCTGAGTAAATTCGATTGATGCTCATGAAGGATCTTGCTCACCTGGAATTGAAAGAAGGGAAGCAAATATTTAGTTGAAATGTTCCCATTCTGCGGAAGAACAATGGGTAACATCGACTAAATTAGACTTACAACAAGATGACCATGTTTGCTCTGTCTTTATAAAAAGAAAAGAAATACGCAATATGAATGTATCTCATGTAAAGATTCACGAAACTTATCTAAATACTACAACTAATTTTTTAAATAATTTGCTCCTTGGTATTCTTCAAAGACTAGCGCGTTTTGTTCACTTTTTAGTTCAGTATTCGTTAAAGATATTCTACTTCATAGAGTAACATGTTTTCTATCAATTTGTGACTTTTCTTTATATTTAATCATTTCTATATTCTTCAGATGTTCAATCTCCTATGCTTTTTGCAATGTTTGAGATAAGGGTGCTCATTCTGCATCTGCTTTAATTTCTTTAATAAAATTATTTTTGACGTTATTTGTATCTAGTTGCATAATCCAAATCTTGAAATACGGAAAAACAAAATCAACCCTTCAAACGGGACAAAATATGGTCTGCTCGACATATGGACGGTATTATGTTCACGTCCCAGATTTCGAACGTCGGTAGTTATCAACTTCGAATGTTCAAATTAGTATAAAATTATATATTATATAAAAATTCCAAATACGGGAATTACCACCGATTGTATTGAAGGTCAATCATCGAATTTCTTAACTTTTGATCCACCATTCGATGTAGAATATTGAAGTTGGGATAGACGACATTCAAACATTACTACGGCGTAGCGCGGTCGATAGAAACTCTTGTTTATGGTTGAACCCCTGTCGCCCTGTCGCATATATTTACTATCAAATATGATGCAAAATTGTTGAAACATGACTTACGAGGAATAGGGGATGGACAGCAGTTAAATAGACATAAAAGTCTGAATACGGAAGTTACGGGGTATAAATGTTTGTTCCAGATTAAGACGTTAAGGCTGGCTACTTCCTATATATCTTATTTGACAAGGGCTTTAGAAACGGACGACACAGTAGGAGGATTCAAAGCTGAATTAGGGTCAATCAGTAGGAAGACAACAAACAACCTCGTGCATGTAAATGGATGTCCTTCAGAGCACGTTCCACCGAAGACTGATCTGATGGTGAGTTAATTGAATTTCTATCAGCTTTACAATAATATGTTCTACAATATTTGAATATTGCACTTACAGTTTAATTTTTTGCTAGCCTCCCTGTCTTATTGAAGAAAAACTGAATATCGAAAGAAATATTATTAATTATCACAAAAGTAACGAAAGTACTAATCTAGGCTGAATCCTAGTATTGGGAAAATAAAAAAATTGATAGAAAATGAATATTCTTCCTCTTCCAGTAGATTTGCTAAGCCAACATGGATAAATACATAACAATGGAATACTTTATAATAAAATTAATTTTCTTGACTATATTTGACATGATCTCTGTGTGTGTGTGCATATGTAACGCATCGTGGAGACGATTGCGCCATTCCTATTGGTCGTATGAACATTTCTCAATTGAAATTTTGTAGATCGCAAAAAAGTGATGAAAATAGAAACTGTATTGTTTTTGGGCGCGGTAGCCGCGTTTCGAATGGTATTTCTGACATCCATCTTCGGTTTTTCAAATCGAATTATAGTATTTTATAGGAACATAAGAACAGCCGTGTTTTTCCGGTTTCAAATATATATCACACTTATACATTTAATCCACAAAAGTTTTCGAAATTCTTATTCTAAGAGTCATTGATATGAGGTCACCGTCTATGTTATGTCTTTACTCTGGGGCACATTTTGATAGTTCATGTGACAGTAAGTATCAGTATAAAACAAGGTTATATTTCGAAAGTCGGGCTGACAATAGGTGTCGGTATAAAACATAAATTTGCGGTTTCTAAATAATCAGTACAAGCTTCTATTTAACTTGCCTTGTTTATCTATCGATCTTATTTGTACATTCGGGTGAAATTTTAGACTCACTTCTAGTAGTCCGATCAACTTGAAATTTGGCTGCTGTTCATCATTTGGGTGACAATGTATCATGGCATATTTATAAGAAAAAAAACAAGATGGCGGCTCCAAGATGACGGACGAGATTTGTGATTAAATTCCGATTCTATTTAAAATTGGTAATGTCTTTTGGGTTGAAGATCATGATTTTCAGTCAAAATCCAAGATGGCGATTAATATGGCGGACGATTGTGATCAGATTCTATTCAAAATTAGTGTGAGGGGTATTTGGGGTAGGAGATCATGATTTTTTAGTCAAAATTCAAAAATTCAATACGGAGACTAAGATGGCGGACGAGTATTGTGATTATGGTCCGATTCTATTCGATATGGGTATATGGGGTTTTTGAGGCCAGAGATTGTGATTTTTTTATTGCTTTATACTACACCCTATAATAAAATAATACACGCGAGCTGTTCACTGTTGAGCAGTTGGTGGTAGGTATTTTAGCATTTATTTAATTAATCAATCTTTCAAATGTTATCAATGAAGTTAAATAAATTGGAAATTAGAACTTGAATGTGTTTTATTTACATTTTCCTAGCTAACTTCTATTGTGTGATATATATAATACTTATATTTCTCGATATGTTTCACTGTTGGTTATAAATCGAGGATAAACTTCATAGTTCCAGTTTTCCAAGTCGATGTGTTAAATTTAGATATTTTTCTCCCATCATTATAGTTTATTTTGAGTTCGCAATATATGTTAGGGGAAGTACGGTATATTATAATAAAACATCTTTCACTTGCAATTATTCTAATTGAATTTACTTGAGTGCATTTATCTAAATATCTCTTTATTATCTTATTTTCGTAAGATAATGATCATTTGTGGTCGCCCTTCCAATATATTTAAGTGAGTTAGTAGAAAATTACTAGGCGTCAGAATGGCATAACAGTGTACAGCGTCAAGTTTATTTGTGACTCCCTTTCTAGGGTAGTTACCAGGGAGCGCATCATGAAACTGTGCTCAATATTTGGCACTGTTCCTTACAATATCTACCTAGCTGTTTGTAAACTATACTTTTGAGCTTCTTGTTGGCGTTCTTTGATTCTCATCGTAACAATATAAAAAAGAGTACCTTGATCATCTTATTAATTTTATATAATTTTATCGGAAAATAGTTTCAAGCATCGTACACACTTCGTTATCAATTATTATCCTTCCACCCATTTTCAGATTTCTTAAACTTTTTTGTATTTTAGTAGAAAATCAGTTTGATTCCGCCAATAAGAGATATTAATTTTTTTGTTTTCTACTTGCAAACGTGCAATTGTTATCAATCATTCATAAACTTCTGAAGGCTGCATGGATGATATTTAATGATCATGTGAAATTTCTCAATAAAAAATTAATTAACAAGAACATTTTAACTTTCGGTAATGCAAAACATTTTTCTTGCAACAATTAAATAGGTACTTGGTGCTTAAGAACTTTTCCAGAGTAAGATCACTTATGTTAATTAATCAATTTAGATAAAGAAATAGACATATATTCAATCTTTAATTATCTCTAATGTTCAACGTTTGATCAATCGCAGCCTGTTTATTCATGGGCAGACAAAAGATCCCCAATATCTATAACACAAGCAAATATTATATTGCATTCAAGAGTGAAGTGTGGAACTGCCTGTGGCGTGGAGTATTATCATGATAATTAGATTAACTTCTGACACTTTGCGATCTAATTATTATAGACGAAATATTGATTCATTATTCACTTCCTCTCTAATGGTCCAATTATGTTTCAAATACAGTCTCCTGACAGATTATATCATTTGCCAATACGAATAGGAGATAGAGGAAGTAGCTAGCTTTTTCAATACATTTTCATGTGAATATAATAAAAAAAGCTGTAATCAATTGATCACTTGACTTCCCTCACTTTTGTGAGGACACTCCTGCGGATCAAATGTATATGATTGTAGAAACAGAAAATATAGCGGAAAATGAAACTGAGTAAAATTTTTTTAAAAGACAAGCTTTCTTTTTAAAGTGTACTGAAAAGAAATAAAAAATTATGATCTCCGACCCCAAAAACATATACTAATTTTGAAACCGGACCGTAATCACCAAACTCATCCGCCATTTTAGAGGCCATCTTGAATTTTTAATTTGGACTAGAAAATCATCTCTCCGACCCCAAAAACCCCCATATACCAATTCTGAATAGAATCCGATCACAATCACAAAGCTCGTTGAATTTGTACAGACACACACAGAATTTTGATCAAAAAATCATGATCTCCGACCCCAAAGACCCCGTTGTACCAATGATGAAAAGAATCTTACCATAATCACAAAAGTCGTCCGCCATCTTGACCGCCATTTTGAATTTTTTTATTTTGATTAAAAAATCATCATCTCTGACCCCAAAGACCACCTTATACAAATTTTAAATAGAATCAGACAATAAACACAAAACTCGTCCATCATTTTGGAGCCACCATCTTGTTTTTTTCTTATAGATAAACCATAATATATTTTCACCCAAATGATAAACACCTGGCAAATTTCATTAAACTGAGGACTAGATGGATGAAAATTAACTTGAAAAATTTCACCCGTGATATATCTTTATAGCCGGAAAAACACAGTTGTTCTTATGTTTCGATAAAATACTATAATTCCAATACCAGTCTAAACGGGGGACCGCGCCCAAAAACAATACAGTTCATATTTTCACCACTTTGTAGCGATCTGAAAATTTCAAATTCGTACGACCAATAGCAACGGCGAAATCGGCTCTACATACACATAGACATGTCAAAAATAGATCTTATCGGAAATGCTCAAAACAGATATATCCGCGATAGTCCAGAAATTTTTTAATACTCCCCTTATACTGTATACTACGTATAGTGAGGGAAGTAAAACTTGATAAACAACGATGTTCAAAGGTATAAAGATACAGTTTTTGTAGTTTCCGATGGAAATTAAGAGGAAAACGTGTCATTAACACCACAGACATCCTAGATAACATTCAATAGCACACAATACTGTGTATTTTGACTCCTTGTTAACAGAGGAGATAGATGGTTGATGGAATTACAAATGGAGCGACGTACTGTTTGACTACACCTCCAACGATTTTAGAGGATTTTTTTCAATATTTTGACTACACGAAAGGAAAACCTGTTATCTTCGTAGAACATCATGTGAGTCAGCGGTGGAATGTTGGGAAAGGAGGTAGGCACTGGAATTTTCCTTGACAGGTTGAAGGCATCTGGAAAGACTTCACAATGCAAAGCGTTCCACAACTTCGCTGCTTCGATAGAAAAATTAAGTCTGGTAGAAAGAAGCTCTGCAGGTCTTGAGCCTGACAATGAATGGGTGACCATTCGGAGCTTGTCCAGTGTGCTTACTTCATGGTGGAATAACAGACGAGATTTCCGAGAAGCACTGAGTATGAAAACATCTATACAAAAAGGAGTGATCGCCCACTTGTTTACGATGTTTTAGAGAGGTCAATGTATTAGAAAGTGTGAAGCTCTCTTCTAAATAGAATCTGAGAGCTTCAGTATATGTTTGGGAGCTGAAATCCAAACGTGTAAGCAGTACTCCAGGAAAGGTCGAATCTGTACTTTGTAGATCATGAGAAACTGCTGAGGTGTAAAGTATCTATTGGCACGAAATAGAAGACCAAGCTTCTGTGAAAGCGGTGATAGTGTGCATAGATGTTGAGGTCTTACCTAACATCATCATATTAAGAATTGTGGGATCCGCCTTCTTGGGGAAGATTCAAGCTTTCCAGATCTTCATTTATTGCTTCAACCTGTCTCTGTTTTGCACCTCTGGCTTCTGGATAAAGGGGCTCTAGGAGAACGCGGTATGAAATGTGACATCATCCGCAAAGTTGTGGAGGGGACTCCCAAAAGTCGATATCGTTGATATTCATCAGAAGTAAATTTGTGCCAAGATCCCTGTGGAACATCAGCGTTGATAGCCATTATATTGGAGAAAACTTCGTCAACCTGTAGGTCACTTTTCCGGAGAGCATTACTTGTTTTGATGAAAATTTGATTAAATTTTCTTCAGTAGCACCAAAATAAACAAATGAACAAAATATTAATTTTCACGTAACATATTGTCACTAGACAACTCTATATGGTTTTTTCCAAGTACAGGATCTTCTCATATTGAAATAGAAACGTAAGTTTCAGATATAGGCTCTGGAGGCTAGATAGAGTACTCTATAATGAACCATCGCTTTCCTCGGTTGTTAAATAATGTTCAGTACAAAAGTAAATATACTCAAATACTTTAGAACATTGTAGAAATATTAGAAATAACTACATATTAATATATCATAAAGCTTTATTCTAAATAAGTCACTCTAAATTTTAAAGTAGACAGTTAGACAAACAGTTGATAGTTGGCTCTGCTGGAGAATCTACAAAATAAGACAATAATTTTGAAAATGCTTTGCACATACTAGTAATTCTTATTTTGTTTGACCTTCTTGAATACCGGCTTTTTGGAAATATTCAAAAAAAATTACTTGGAGGCTCCGTTAAGAAGCATTTTTGGATTGAACTCTTTGTTCCAAATATCAACCTACCCTTTGTGATGACCTTAAATCAAAATATTTGCTATCGTTTTTTAAATAAGTGATACTTTAATCACATAAGCATGTTAGTTTTGTATAAGCTGGATACAAATTATTTATTTGAAAGGAAAAGTTTACAATAATAGAGCGAAAAACTTGTTTATTATTAATAAATCACATGTTTGCATTTGACCTACTTATTTAAAAACTAACATACTTCTGTGAGGACAAGGACATGGAGAAGATGTAAATTCGAACCAACTATCTCTATATTGTTTGCCTGAATTAGAATTTTGCTAAGCCTCTTGAACAAACTTAACTGAGCTAAAGGTTGATTAATAATAAATGTATTGACTATCTTGTGAATTTTGTTAGTATATTCTGGAAACCAGATGTTATTATAAAGTAGCAAACTAGAACTTTTTTATAAAGTTCCAGGTTGGGACTTGCGAATGATATATCTCGGAAGATATGTTTATATGTTTCTTGTAAACAGGAAGATCTAAACAACTCTAGAAAAGCAAAGGGACGCACAGGTTGGCCGCAACACGTGTGGGCTCTCGAGCTGAAACAAGAGCAGACCATTTAATGCATGCATTAATGTTAGCTTGTACTTTATTTTAACCTTGACAACACAAAATAATGAGACTTCAATAATTCCTTTAGGGCCATATTGCTGATATTGACATAGCCTTTTAATCGGAAATTGGAAATAATTTCCTCTTCAAAATATGGAGTACAGGATCCATAAACCTTTCACTTATCTTAGCTTTTTAGAAAAGGTGCAAATTTTTATAATCTGATTATTATTCGAAGACTTACACCATTTAATTAATATCAAAAATAAAAATTTGAAAATTCTTTGGTTGGTTGGAAAAATACCAATTAAAACTAAATTTTTTATGGCATACTTTTTGAACTCAATGTTATGTGGGACAAATAAATAAACGAATCTATTCCCAAGAATGGTGTTTGATATATAGTTGAAGTTTTATACGAAAAACAAATTTCTAATTACTTCCCATAACTGAAAATAATAAATTATTACGTTTCATAATGTCATGTCAATTTTCAATAGATATTTAAGCTAACTCAGAATGTATTAATGTGTAATCTTTTACTGAAATATAAAATTAGCTTACTTTCTATTGAAGGAGATTTTAAATTGCTTGAATTGATGCCTACTTACATATTTAGCCCCTTGAAATTCATTTCTTGATATTCTCTCTAGACCAGTACTGTAGGAAAGAAAAGTTCTTGTGGAAAATATTATGTTTGAGAAACATGACGTTTATTGATCATAGTGATCTGCATGTAGAGATTCTTGTAATCATACTGAAACAAGAAAATACATCAAGACTTCTAATTTCATGACTACTCGATGAAAAGTCCATTATTTTGTGTTGATTTAATTATGAATTTTGTTCATTCATACTACGACTATAGACTTCTTATTGTTTTGATTTATTTTCCCAGATATCTTAACCTAGTCCGAATGTATACAAAGACAGTCCTCATTGAAAATCGAGTATAGGAATATATGAAAATTCCATTTTGATAGGTCTGCTTCTTTTATAATTTTTTGTTATTTGGCTTGTATAGACTCAAAAACGAAGTTTTCCTTTTACATTTCAATATAGGCTGAAACTAACATATGTACGAAATTTTTGTTGGTTGAATCCAAACGGATCAAGAGAGGTTAATTGAAAGAACGAATTTCGATAATTCTACTGCTTGTTGTGTTTCACAATATTCGCATACTTTTAATATTTCATCATTTCCATTTTCGGAACATCACTTTGTACCGATACAACTGAAGACTGATTCAAATTAGATTAGTTCAGAATGAGTTCTTTTAACTTGCCGGACATAAGGAATAGTAACTACCTTTAGAAATGTCCTTAGAGTTTCTTGTTTTATTTTAAACTCGTCTTGTGTCCTCTACCTATTTAACAATTTTAGTTTATTCTGTATCCATAATTAATTTTTAATATTTCGAAATTGAAATATATCAAAATGATGGTTCTAACTATCTAAAGATCATTAAGACACTATATGTGGAAAGGCAATATAGAGTTAAAACGGGATGTAGAGTTTATAACCTGGAAGTATGTCTTAAAAGATGTTACATTTGTAGAAATTTCCTGAATTTGTATATAACATATCTATTTCAGTCGGAAACCACATGGCTCTCTTTTGTATACATTCACCTACCTTTAAGAGTTTTATATATTATGATTATAGTTAGTTTATAAATAGATATTTACTTGGTATCGATACTAATGTACGGTTTTTATTATCATCGTTATTATTTTTATATTATCGCTCATAAAGGCATTACTATCATAATACTATTTTAATATAACTCAAGCAATACATATGTTTGTAAATATTCGTTATCTCTGTCCATATAATGTAATTAAACATTGTGAGAAATATAAATTATAATAAGCCAATAGTTTTACTTATCAATGATTCCCGTAGAGTAATAATTATGGTAAGTATATCTCAGAAACCATGTTAATATACATAAAATGTCGGACCATTCATTTCAGTTCAATGATGAGCATCTCGTTTATTATTTTGCCTCAAAAATCTCAAAAAACGCAGCTTTTTGAATAATTTTTCAATCACTCTTCACTACGACCTGTCGTTAAATAACTCCACGAACCAATCCAACACCTCCACGCACAGTTTGGCATTACGACTCAGCCGACTGGGACGGTCTTCGCATGTTTTTCTCCGACTTTCCTTGGAGAAGATGACCCAACGCAATGTGCGACAGAGATCTCGGATATTATCAGGCTAGGAATGAAAATTTACATACCTTATACCAACAAACCACTATCTTCTGGTGAACGATGGTTCAGTAAAATCTGTTCTAGCTCCGTCGCTTCAAAACAAACAGCATACCGTCGTTGGCGCGGTAACCCATGTCTGGAGATCAGAACAAAATATGTTGAAGCCAGAAATATGTGCAATGAAATAATAAACGTTTCGAAAGAAACATATAATGCCAAAATAAGATCAGAGCTTATCGAATGTCCGAATGGCTCACGTTCGTTTTGGACTTTCATCAAAGCAATTGGTAGGAATTACACTTCCAGTTCATTCCATTCCCTAACCAGCACACTAGCTACTACACCACAAGAAAAATCCAACCTTTTGCTTTGCAGGTAATTCAACTTTGGATTCACAAAGGAAGAACCTTCCTAATATTGCTGCCATCGATAGCCATATGCCTGATATTGTCTTTCGTCAACGCACAACTAGGCGCATTCTGCTTGATCTCAATAACAAAACTTCGATAGGACCTCTCATGGGACGATCATGTGAGGTCCATTGCGAAAACTGCTTCACAAAAACTTGGTTTTCTAATCCGTGCCAAAAACTACTTTACATCCCAGCAGCTCCTCATAATCTACAAAGCACAAATTTGAACTGTCCTAGAGTATTGTTCACATGTTTGGAGTTCGGCTCCCAAACGTATGCTGAAGCTCTTGGATTCTATCCGAAAGAGAGCTCAAACTAGTCACCAGTTCACAGTCAAACTCGAGACCTGCCGAACTTCTTCCTACCAGACTTCATTTTTTTATCTAACAGCGAAGTTGTGGAATTATTTACCTAATGAGGTCTTCCCCTATGCCCATAGCCACCAAACCTTCAAGAAAAGTACGAATGCCTATCTCCTCTCCCTAGATTCAAAGTATAAAAAAATCATTATACGACATTCTACATACAACAGGAAAATTTTCACATTCCATATTTGCGCATTGATAAGCAAAAATACTACAGGATTAGAATGTCAAAGATTTTTGATACCATCACAACATCTGTGCTAGATGTTTGCAGCAGTGTTCCGGATTCACTAGAAAAAATAGGTAGGTGAAGATGTGTTTATAAATCTATTATACAGGTTATAAGTATGAAATAATCACCCTTATCCGCTAAAAATACTGTTAAAGTACTGAAGACATTTCGGCCACCAAGTAGCCATCATCAGAGTAAACTCATTTAATAAGTTGGTTGAACTCACCCGACCGGGAAGTCATCATCACTAATAAACTATAAAAGAGTTCACACTGTGGATACACTAGAACACTATAAATAAGTACCCATCATCATAGTTCACTCTGATGATGACTACTTGGTAGCTGAAAGGTCCTCAGTGCTTCAACAGTATTTTTAGTGGATAAGGGTGGTTATTTCTTATTTATAGAACTCTCTTATAGTTTATTTACTCTTGTTTTGTTCTAATTTCAAGATTCTAAATTTCATATATGTATACACCTTAAATTATTTTGGATTGATTTATATAACCTGACGCATTCTATACCATGTATCTTTGGTGTCATGAATTAAGTCACATTACATTCAATTGAAAATATCTTCGATGAATAAAGGAATGGAAATACTACGATAATACATGTTAAATGAATCATTCAGGTACCTAAACACCAAATCAATATTCAGAAATCCGAATACATTTTTCGGCCACTAAGTTACCTTTTCCGTTAGATTAAAGGAAAGGGAAGGGAGCAAAATAAATAGTTAGATTAATAAACATCAATGTGGTTCTTGAGTAACCTCCTCCTTATACGTTTGAAGTTTTCCCTTCTAAATTGTTTTCAAAACTGTGCAAGACAATCAAAATGTAATTTGTAGATAACTTGAATATAACCATGTTTAAAATTTGCCAGTTTATATGGAAACATCATGAGGTGAGTTAATTATATCTTTCTTTTTCTCGTAATTACTCAGACTGTTGAAAAACCACATATTTTATCTCTGTCAATTAAAGCAAACTTAGAGAAATTACTTTACAAAATTGCTTGTCTACACATTTGAAAACGAAGTAGAAATATTTTAATTGAAAGAAGGAACTCTATTACAATAAATGGTGTGATATGTGTGGCAAGTTAAACGTGTAACCTAGGGTGAAATATAATACTACTTGAATAGTATACATAATCAATGCATTCTTTGTTTTAGTTAGCTGTAAATTGTCGGTGGGCGTTTGCTAGTCAAATTTCCAACAGGGATTACTATATCACATGTCAAATTATCCGACTAAATAAGTGCGATGGATTATCTATGTAGAAATAAATTCTTCTACAAGTGCACTTAGATAAACGAGCCAACATACTTTCGTGTGTCACGAAGAAATGGGAATCGTTATGCCTGTATTGATATTTGAAACTAATGTTATATTGAGTTGGCCGTTTCTTGTTGGAAATTCATTGAAAAAGTTCAATATTTCGACTAGGTACCTATTGAAACAATACAGTAGATTTATCAAGTCAAGTACTACATACACTATCCCTTCCTTGGAAATACATTCCTTGGAAATTGTGCAAAAAAGAATCATACGAATTATAATGAAGGAATCGCTTCAGTGTCGTAGTAATGATCTATATGAAATTTCAAAAATGTTAGATCCTAGACAACTTTTCTATTATAACACTTTACAAAGAGAGCACCTGAAGAAGAAATTTTTGAATTTTAACAAGCATGAACGCAATGCAAGAAATAGAAAGTACTTTTACTTACCTCCATTTGCACATAAGACCATCGGATAAAGATTTTATGCATTCTTAGCACCAACATTATATAACAATTTACCGAAAGATATAACAAATTCTAAGTCAATAAGAATCTTCAGAAAGAAATTGTACAATTATATTATATCACTAGAAAGAAATGCAATCAATTATAAGTCAAAAATATACTTAAAAGTTGAGTTAATAATAATTAAAAATATTATATTACTTTTTTTTTACATTAATACCTGGTCGGGGCTGTTGCGCGCTCCGACGACATCTCAGCGATCGCGCCAGAATAACCTGATCAGTTTTTGCGAAGCTACTCCTCCCCACCGGTCGGTAAGTAGCTTCAGGTTCCCAAATCGTGTGCCCTAAAGAGTCTTGTTGAACCCAGAATGACCGCCTCCTGCATCTGTTCTATCAAGATCTGCACCGAGTTCTTACAGGCCGGAATGATCTTCAAGTTCGAACTAATACTAATATGACCTTGTAGCCTGGGTTTAGCGTGCGGAGCTCGAAAAGAAGATCTTGATATTTTATCCATTTTCCCTCCTCTTTCAAGACTATGTTCTCCTCTGCCGGAGCAGAGAATTGGATGACATACATAGTCTAGGTTGGTTTATCTAAGAGCACACGTCAAGCCTATTTGCTTGTATGGGCCTGACGTTCGGAAACGGATAATTCCATCAGTAGATCTGGCATTTATTGTTTCCGACTCAATATCTCCTGGAATGTAAGATAACACCGGCTCTTGGTCTATTCCGTACGAGTGCCTTAGATGGTAATACAGCATCCGTAGGGCCGCATTATGGCGATAGGTGGAAAAGCGTCTCAGGCCCCTTTCGACAGGCCCTGCAGCTGACATCAGGACCGCGGCATTTATCTAGGCTTTTAGGGCAGTATTAAATTTTCTGAATTATGAAGATAACTTAGATAATTTAACATAGGATTATAAAGATGAATCAACGTAAAACATTGAACCATAGGCGGTATTCGAACCCAGATTATTGGATGTCTAGTCCAGGGTATTTACTAATTACATCACTTTGGTCCAGTCAGATTCTCATATTTTTGTAAATATAAGCTTCTGAAAGAATAGTAGATCATTGATGAACACAATGCGATTCGTTGCTCCGCTATAGATCAACTATTCACGCACATTCATCTAAAGTTCAATCGTTTTGAATTGAGGAGTATAGGTTATGAGTATTACTATGATTGGCATTGGCAATTACTCTGACAGTATTCATTCAATGACAGCATCCCGGTTCTTATATATTTCAATAAAACTGACTGAGAAATGTTCTGGGTAAGTATAAACAAGCTTAAGGTTCCTTTTTTGGCCACAATTTCGTGTCAGTACATTAAGAGATATAGAATTAAATTTTCTGAATTATGAGGATAACTTAGATAATTTTACATAGGATTTTAAAGATGAATAAACGTAAAACATTGAACCATACCTTTGATAAAGTGTCCGACTTCGACAAATCAGGGATTTACAAAACCGATTATGACTTGTGTTCAAAATTCTATGGGGAACTTTTCAACTCGGTAGAAAGAACATTTTACCCATAAAAATAATTGGGAAAAATCAGCGTTAGCCGAACATATTTTGAATACAGGTCACACCATTTCTCAAGAAAGCTTATCACTTTTAAAACACAGTGCGGACAAATATCTAGGTAATTTAGAAGGGATGGAAATGTATAAGCAAAAAAGCAACTTATTAAATTACGATTTATTTTCAACTGAGGGTAATCCCTTGTTTCCATTATTATCCCCAAATAATATTTGAACACGCACATTTTGATTTATAATTTAGTTTACTCTGATGATGGCTACTTGATGGCGAAAGGTCCTCAGTACTTTAACAGTATTTTTAGTGGATAAGGTTGATTATTTTTTATCTATAGTGTTATAGTGTATCCACAGTGTGTTATAGTTCATTAGAGTTGGTCATTTACTATCGAATTACCACTGTCCCAATATGCTTTAAAATTTCTAGGGTTTCCAAAGTATTCACTTGTTGGTCTTTCTACAGAATATGTAGAATGTCCGGACTAAGAGAAAAATCATGATCAAATTCTATATTGACGATTCGCTGTATTTAAAACTTTGTCAATGTTCTTGGAAACGTATGCTGAAGACTCGGCCCGTCAGTCCTATGTAAGCACTCCGTCAAACCTAATGTACATTTAATAGATTATTTATAATGGATTTGTGAAACGAAATGATGATTTCTAAATCAAATTGTGGATACCAAATTATTGTGAAAAAGGTCACGAGGTCACTAAGGTATGACATATTTTATAACATGACATGAGGTGGATTTAAATGATAAGATATGAATAAAATACAAAATTAGACTCTGATAACAATATATTTCTCAACATATTGTTATTGAAGTGTAAATTTGAGCTATGTGTTATTGTCTCATTTGTTATGAATTCCCAAGTAGGAAATACGAAAGCTATAGAATTATTATGAATGGATTCAAATAACATTTATCACAATCGTCAGTTGATATTATTATATATTGAGTCATGTCGGTGTTGTTATTATACTTTATTCGTGAAATAGATACCTATATTTTCAGCTACGAAATCCTAGGCCATGAATCATTCTTTCGTAATCTGCACATATTCGTTCATTGTTTTCAAGACAACCACATAAATATCGTAATCGTCCATGTGTAGAATAAAATAATTTATCATTTGCTGGCACCAAGCGGCGCTAACTTACTGAACCCACGAATCAAAGGATGGAGATATGACACTCAGGCTTTCATTTATGTCCGTGTTCGCGCATGACGTCACGTGGTGCGATCTGATACGATCTCCCACCTAACAGTACACAGTATTTAATGCATAAATTAACATTTTTCCGACATTTGTAGACAATTTTAGTGATGAAACTTTTAATAAATGAATAGTTTAATGAATTCCTACAATTAATATGAATTAATTGAAAAAAATTGTTCAACCATACGTAATATTTTATTCATAAACTATTCTAACTACCTGTTCTGTTGTATTATTTTTTTTAGTTTTCGTTTTCGTGAGCTAGAGTTAACTTGCAAAACTTCGTTTGAACGCTTAATTCTAAAATACATTTTGGAACGGAAGTAAAGGTTTTTCACTTTATTGCTACATTTCACTTCAGTTGTCATTATCAATAGTTTTTTTAATACTTTTCCATTACACGCAACATAATTGAGAATAGATTCAAGTTGTTTCATGGTATCCTCAGATGGTTTTGTTAAGTCGCCCTCAGACAAATGATTAACCCAAGAGAATAGTTATGATATGAAACCTGCCAAGTCTTCTAAGCCGTCGTATGCAAGTGAATCCAATCCAACATTCAACAAATCAGATTCTGGTTCAGTTATTACTTCGTTGAGACGTTTGGAGAAATATTGATCACCCAAATTGGTTCCGTTAGTTTGAGTAGGATAAAGATATGGAGTTGAATTCTCTTCAATATTTCCCGAATTTTACAAATATCATTTCGACCTAATATGTGAGCACGTTGATGCTTTTGAATCCCAAAGAATAGGGGGCATTATAGAATCCACCGGTTACCTCTAATGGCACCAAAAATTTTTTCCAAAACGTCTAGATTAAGTCGGTGTGTTAAAGTGTCTATGTGCATCCAAACCGTTTCTTTTATAATCCGACGGATGAAAAGATAGCGAGCTAACTCGAGCATTTTGTAGATAACATTTGTCAGGGAGTGCACATAAAAGCGAGATAGTGTGACTTCTACGAAAGCGAGACTGTTTGACTTCTACGAAAGCGAAAAACCCCTAGCGACTTATCACAAGATAATTTCAATGACGTGGACAGATTTTCTTTTCAGATTTTCCACATTTTTCCGCAAATTTTCCTAGTTTTGGTCTACTTTAAATCGAAATACGCGACTGCCAACTTTTTTTATGTATAAAACGATAATCGGGAAAATGACCTCGGATTCATGTTCAGCGACCCAAAAAAAACATTTTTTTTTATAAATTCAAGGTTATCTTAAAAAAGAGGGTGAAAATAGGGTTAATTTAGCGTTCAGGGGTGAATGGGAGGCCGTGTCCACTTAGTTCAACCCTTACGAAAGATTCAAATCGGCCACAAAACATTATGCAAAAAGAATTTTTTTGATACGACCCTTGCTTTTTTTTTTTAGAAAGTTCCCAAGCTCATTGACTGGACTAAACCTCCTTGTTTGAGTTCGTTCATCTTCGCATTGATTCAATCCACGCAATATTCACTAGATTCGTATAAAATAAAGTAGCTGGAAGTTTCATATTATGATTAATTTATATAATCGCTGTTGTTGAAAACCAAATGGACTGGTATCCACTTACATCAAATTTTGGTGTTGCCGGTACCCACTAATGTGTTCAAAGGTTCTAGAGCTTGAATGACGTTCGTAGTTTTGTTGACATTCAACGCAGTGGCTGCCTCTTAAAATAGGAAATAAACACTGCAATAATGAGTATAAACAAGACTTGAGTACCTACTGTATTATTTTGAAATCGTGATACCATATCAATATTTTTCATCGATAAACAAAGCTCGAGTGATACTTGAAATCTCACATTATTTTATGGTGTTTAGTCGGCTTTGTTACTTGAAAAAACGTTATAAAGGAATTGTTATCACCAATTGTTTCGCTTACTGTGAATTTCCAGTTCGATTCATAAATGTAAGAATGTACAAGTAACCTTCCAGAAGTTAAAATAAATCGATTCAATCAAAGCCTTAGTAAACCTGCATAAACTCGCTTATTAAGACGGAGTGAACTTAGCGAACAAAGACGTCTCTTGAATCGGGTTATATGGCACAATGTATGTCCTCGTGGAGCGGCCAAATGGTGAAGGCAATCCCTTTGAAATTTTGTCACAAGTATAGCGTTCCCTCGAAATACTCGACGCTATTCGCTATTTCGGGTATCTGGTCCATTAAAGAAAAAAAAGTCAAGCACGCGCAAATAGACAGACTACGGTTCGCGCTCTTGATCGGAGTATGCGAAATAAGTAGTGAGCGGAGCGAACGAAGTCTTTCCTCCTTTCGGCTCATACGGCCGTTGTTGGTTTCTACATAGCGGTCGAATGGTGACTCCGATTCACTGTACACGTTTTTTAGTTAGATATTTCAAACGCTCTTCCATACCTTTTGCAATGCTAAAGATTGGCTTATGTGGAGTGAGCGTAGCAAACAAAGTCTTTCTTTCGGCTCAATCAATCAATCAATCAAAACGGGGGCGGACAAGTCTGGAGCATTAGACCGCTTGATTGGGTTCATTTTGCGCCCCTTGATACAAGAATCAGTCCAGCAGGCCTAAGGCAGTGCCGAAGGCTAAGATTTTGCATGGACTGATATCTCTTATGGCTTTATGCACTATATGAGCGCTGTTGAGGTGTTGTAGCCTAAGAGAATCCAGTGCTGGACATTCTGCTAGGATGTGAGAAGCAGTTTCGTTCGCCTCTCCACATCTACTACAAGCTGGGTCTTCAGCAATGCCCATTGTCTGTAGATGTTTATTCAGATGACAGTGTCCTGTGAGGAGTCCTGTCACCAGTTTTAGGCCTCTTCTGCTCTTAGAGAGTAGGGTTTTAGAGAGCTTAGGCGAGAACTCCCTAATCTGCCTCATACCAGGGGCACCACGCCAGACCGAGAGCCACTGCCTATCCAGTAGCTCCTTGAGGGCGTGGAGTCCGGTGGTCCATGAGATTCCAATCATTGAATCTGGGCCAGGGGCGCTCAATGAACCCTGTTTGGCCAATTTATCGGCCACTTCGCCTACCTTCACGCCAGAGTGGTCGGGTACCCAGCTAGCTAGCTGGAATTTGTTACTTCTGGCTAATTCATCCAGAGTTTCTCTGCACTCCAAGACAAGCCTAGCAGTCACTATGTGGGCGCGATGTGCTTCCAGGGCTGCTCGGCTGTCAGTGCAGATGTAAATCCGCATACCTCGGTAGTTTAATCTCAGGTTTTCCAGAGCACAGGTCCATATTGCACAGACCTCAGCCTGGAAAACGGTTGCGTGGTCACCTAGGGGAACTGAAATCTCCCTTGTGGGTGTACACTAGTAGTCTCCGGCTCCGCTAGACTCGCCAGTCTTAGACCCGTCCATAAACCACACGGAAGGAAGCGGACTCAGAGTCCTTGTTCTCCGAGTCCGTCCTTTGTGTTATGAGGACGTCTTTCGGGTCGCTCACCCACTCCGTCTTAACCCTTCTCACATATGCCCAACGTACTGACCGACCTCCTAGAATCACTGTCGTATACAATCGGTATCGTGTCGTGGTGGTACGACATTCGTGTAAGCTGTACTACTCCTATATAAATCTTGTGGTATGAAAACTTATCCGAAGCGTATCGTATCAAACCGGCCATGGGATCCGATCCGGCCGATAATATGAAAATGAGACATTGTTGCTGTCATTTTAAGACTCTTCCAGATTGAATTGGGAGACTCATGATAGGAGTGACCCAATTGCTCGGCAACATAAATCTGCAGAAAAATACGAGAATAGTCACACCAAGATCAATCTTTTTCCATGCAGTAAAATGGAATTTTGATGAGATTTGTGGGTTCAAATCAACAAGTCTATCGATTAATAATTAAAACATGAACTCAGTACAAAATGAACGCACCACTACAAATAATGATATTATGTTTTTATTATTGCAATCTTTAGTCAATCGATCATTAGGATAACATAAATGGAATAATTGAACAATATTGCAAATTTTTCCCGGCTTCATTGGTGTATTTTTTTCTATGGTGTTGTATGCCCCGAAGTATTTGCTTCTGCGGAAGTGTGAGGCGCCGCAGTGAGCAAGTATATCGGGGTTGCTCCTGCTGCATAGCAGAATCTACACGTCCCATCATTTACTAGGCCAATTTTCTTCATAATATGGCTCTTGAGTTTGCAGTGTTCCGTCATAAATCCTATTATGATTCTTAGATTATTCCTGCTTCCTCTTATAAGTTCCAAGATATCCTTTCTCCTGAAGTTGTTAAAGGAGAATCCTGGATTGTCTATGTCCACAACACCTTGTTGTGTTTACTTGGATGGTGTTCCCTCCCATTTTTGTCTCCGCTCTTCTGGCCTGTAGCATTTCTCCCATCCATCTGGCTGAGGTTTGGTCTGCGTTCCTCCTATCAATGGAGGCCTTTATAGTAGCGTGTGTTGCATTATCCAAGGCTCCCTCGATGCCAAGGAAGGCGCAGACGTCTATTTCCTTCAGTTCCAGAGCTATCTCCAGTTTCCCTGTCAGGAAGTTCGCCTTCTGTTCACCACTTCCCGTCTCACTACTATCTGTTTTATTCAGGGTAGTGTTGATATCTGTCATATCCTTTATTATTACTTTATGTATTCATGCAGAAACCAGTGTTGAGGAGATTTCTCTGCAGAAGGCCTGGAAGGTTTCACGCTTCGCTTTGCCTTAGCAAGTGTGCACTGAATGATTGGAAATTTTTGGCAAAAAAAAGTGGGGAAAGCCTGGAAAAATCACAGGACTGCAATGCAATAACATATTTTTGTTGATTGGATGTGAGCCATTATATTTCAGTTTCTGATGTGAGAGAGAATAAAACATTTTATTCCATAAATAAATCTTGGCGTCTATCTCATCTACAAAAAATATAGGAGGGAAGCCAATATTTCCTAAGTTGACCATATATTTATTTTTGTCAAAGGTTTCAAAGTCTTGAAATGTGTATAATGAGTGTTTATTCAGATGGTGAATGGTTCGGGTTATTATTTACACCTCTAAAATCGTTAAATGATACACTCGCATTTGAATTGCGTGCACTAAATTTCGTTAAAACACTCCTTCATTAAATCACGTCGGGCTCACCATGATTGTAGGTGTTTGGAATTAATTCAATTACCGTTTTTTTATGCAACATAATCATTTATTTTTCAAACTATAAGTTGAAAAAATTCTATCGTCACCCTAGAAAATCCCTGAAGAACATGAAAACAACTTCGTTCCAGTACTCGCAACAAACAAGCATAATGTCGTTCCAGAACCTCTCAGCAAAATGCATTGAATGTCTGTCCTGCACCATCTATTAAGGAGTAGTCTAACTGAACAACTTTGTTTTGTTTTTAGTATTGAATAAATTCAGCTACCGAAGTTATCGCCGAATGGTTGAAAGTACTTTAAAGCCGTTGATCTAGAGCGTTGATTATAACTCTTACAGCTGGCTTCAGTAAATATTCCATTGCTTCTTGAAAAAATTCACACAATTTCTTGTAGGTGGCTCACAGTTTTTATATAATTTTGATGAAAGTAACCATTAAGCCTGAAACCATTGATTAATATGAATCTGCTGTGGGATTCATGTAATGAGAGTTGCTCTCTTCCTAGCTCTATTACATAATAATATAGCTCTTGGTAAATATCGCATAGTCTTTATAAACTTGATTCCAATTCAACCAAGAGACAAGAGATAATGGGGAAATTATCAATGTAAATAGGTTTAGTCTATGGACACATACTTTATAGAAACCGTGTAGAACCTAGATTATCGGGTAATTCTAGAGTTTCGGCGTTTAGTAAAATCATTTAAATACCCCTTAATAGCTTTAATTATATAGATACCTACTAACAATTTCCTACTATGTGGTGTAACAATAATTGTTAATATATATTTAAAAGTGTAAAGGTTTGTTGTGTTTGAAACATGTCAATTTGATAATACATCGTAGTTTAAAATGGAATTATTTTTAAAACAATTCCTCAATAAGCCAACTTCATCGAATAACTAACTATTCAAGTTTTTAATGACAATTTCACACTTTGTATTCCATTGAGGTATTAGAGTATATTCGATTTTAACCATTTTTTTTAAGAAGTCTGTACATTTTCGGTAACAGCAGGTATAAATATGTCTAGAAATTGACAATTTTTCCATTACATAGTGGTAGGTACATTCCACTCCTTTTAATTGTTGAAATTCCATAATTGATTATTTTAATTAAACACTTACAAATAAAAATAATTTAATTAGCTTGGAACTTAATAAATAGATCACTAAATTTAACATTATGGCATTTTATTCAATATCTTATTCAGTAGTTTTATTCTATAATGAAGGAGGAAGAATTCGTAATTTCCTAGGCAAAAAATGGCTACTTCAAATTTTTCTCTATCCAGGGTAAGAACTTTTCAACTCTGGTATATACTCCGGGGTACTGACCCTTACCACAACCAATTCCCCAGGATACTATGCCGACTTGAATCCATCTGCCAGTATTCACCATTAAAGGTCCACCACTGTCTCCCTATCAAAAGAATGTAAGGATTAGATGCAAAGATTTCCAATCAAGTTTTACAACTATAGGTAACTTCGAATATTCTTATGTTCCTCCTTTTTTACCTCCCTAACTATATTTAGTATAATAGTCCAGTCAAAAGTGTGAAAAACATCTAAAATTTTATAGACCGCACGAAAATGCAAAATTCTTTTTGCATCATATTCAGGATGGTTTACACATCGTTAGTCAGAAAAAGAAAAAGAGGTCTCTTGATTATTACTATTAATAAGCAATGAAAAACCATTTTCAATTAACAAATGGAATGTCTATTATAACAAGTAAAATATCTCGGGCTCTTTTAATCCAAATAAAATAACCCAGTATTCCCAAAAATATACAAAAATTTAACAAACTAACCAGCAAGAACATTGCCGCTTGGAATTTCGAACCTAAGCTATTTATTGCTCTCTATTGAAGTAAAAGTATATTGAGGCCGGGTTTTTCCGCCTGATGCGGTAACAATGTTGAATTCGGTATATCAACCGTTAATGTGTTCCGCTAGAGGCGTTAGGATGAGGTGTTTTCAACGACCAATCACAACTATGTCGATTGCGTCTTTATTGACAGCAGGTGTATAAAACATAGAGTTGTTATGTTTCTACAATCAAATATTTGACATTCAGAAGTGCCCGAAAAATTGCTCTAACTAAAGTTAGGGAAAACAGTGATCGATTGATCACATACTTACACTGCAAGAATCTCGACTAGCTTGACCTGCACACAGCATGTGTTCCACAATTCCACCTGGCGCTGCTGGTCCATATTTCAACATACAATCCCTGTTACGCCATATTGGAATACTAACTTCTTGCAAGACAGAAGGTTGGGGTCCACCTGTGAGTAGAATACATGATGAATTAATTTTTTTCACTACTAAACAAATTTTCGATTGCGCTATGACTGAGAACTTACAAATGTTGAGTACCTAATGCCGTTTCTGCAAGTTTGCAATATCAGTTTCGAATTCAAGACTTCAATAACATATGATATGATTTCTATCTTCATATGATACCTTCCTACCTATTTTCCAATGCACCAAGCAATATTCATCGATTGTAAGATGTTACAACTACTTGTTTCCACCGAAACCTAGAAACATGCTGATACAACTTCAAGAGTGAATAAGCAGCAGAATACTTGACATGAGAGCCATGAGGAAATCTGGAGTAGACAAAAGTAACTGTTTGTATACATTTACCCAATGTTTGATATCTTATCCTGGGCGATAGTATGTACCCCCTCCAAACTAGTATCAGAAAGTCATAACACTTTAGGTCAAGCAGCAAACGTTAACAACTGCGTTGGACATAACATAACAGAAGGCAAATATAAGGTAGATGAACTGGGTCGCAAGGCAATCACTCGATCAATCAATGCGATGCCGGACAAATCCTGAGCACTTAGATCACTTGATTGGGTCCATTGTGCAACCCTTCAAACAAAACTCAGTACAGCGAGCCTAAGAGCACCAAATGCTAGAATTCTGCATGGGCTGATGTCTCTTAATGCCTCAAGCGGCATGTGTGCGCTTTGTTGTAGCCTAAGAGAAGTCAGTGCTGGACATTTTACTAGGATATGAGAGGTAGTTCCTTCCACCTCTCCGCATTCATTACAACCTGGATCATCAACGATTCCCATAAGGTGTAGATGTCTATTTAGATAATAATGGTCTGTAGGAAGCCCTGTCACCAGTTTGAGGCCTCTTCTGCTCATAGAGAGAAGGGTTTTAGAGCGCTTGGGCGGAAACTCGGCAATGTTAAGTTTCGCATGCCTCATAACGGAGCACCACGACAAACCGAGAGCCAAAGTTAATTTGAGCACGAATCAATAATAGCACGAGGTAAAAAAAGCCCTAATGCCAAAGAGTCCCCCATCCGTACACACACGCTGGCGTTGATCATGCAAATAGGATCAGTGAAAGAGTAACTCCTCTGAGACCATACAACTCCAACTTATCTAACAGGACCTCATGAGAGACAATGTCAAACGCTATACTAAGATCGACCAGCGTGAGTGCATTAAGTAACCCCCCTCAAGACCCTCAACAATATCCCCAACAATCTCAGTAACAGCCTGAGTGGTAGAATAGCCAGCTCGAAAACCAAACTGACTCGTTCGAAAGATTGAAAAAGATCCAAGATAGTCATTAGGCCTTATCTTGATAAGCCGTATCTTTCCAAAAATAGGCACTATACGTACGTCAACCAGGGAGGTATTCCCCTTCTTGATAACTGGTTAAACGTTGGACTGTTTGGAAGCTTTGGGAAATACACTCAGCAGAAAGCAGGCATTGTAAAACAATGTTAAAAAATCAAGAATAATATCTATACTATTCTTAATAACCAACGCATTAATCTAGTATACATCTGTACATGTAGAGTTCTTTAGACCATAGAAGGATTAATAGGACGGAGAAACAAGGAGCTTGAACAACTTGGTATAAACTGTAAAATATCAGACATGGGATGTAAGCTTGAAGGATGTGAACTAGTAATCCGCTCATTAATGGAAGTAAAATTATTATTATTACTATTAGCCATTCTATAATTTCTGCAAGTTGCGCCTAGTGCCAAGGAAACAATATTTTGCATATTTGGTTCTCTGAACAGCTATTTTATATTTCAAGTATAATGATATTATTACAAGAACAGCATACTTACTCTCACGCAAACTGCCCCAACCAATAACTGTTCCGGTTTTCCCAGCAAAATCTGATCCAGGACCAGGAAGACAAATTGGTCTAATTTGTTGTGTGAATTGAACTGGTGAATCCAGAGTCAAGATTGCTATATCATTGTACTGAAACAGAAATTATTAAACAAATTTTCAATAGGCAGATTTGTTTTCCTTACCAAAGTCCTACCATCAAAACCTCTATGCCTGACTACACGTTTTACACGTTTCTCTATATGTCTGACTTCTGCGTTAGTTTTGATATTATGATCGCCAAGTCTAACTGTAAGCCGGGCCACGTCCCATGAGCTCATGCTAGAAAAAATAATTTATATCAAACATGTATTACGAAAATATCGAACATGAAATTTGTGTTTTCAACAGCAACTTACTGTGCAACACAATGGGCTGCAGACAAAATGTGGATATCGTCTATTAAAGAGCCACCACAAAATTGTCTCCCTCCATTGAAAAGAGCAGCAATCCAGGGCCATTCTCCAAGATCAGCATTATGACCACCAACAATTCTTTCTTGATCTTGGTACCCATTCTTGGCTCCACATGACATAGTACCAACTTCTGTAGGTGGAGGCCTTTCTGTTGGTTGAGTGATAGGATATGTTGGCTGTGTAGGCTTAGTTACTACTGGAGGCCATGGAGATGGATTCGTAACAACTGGTGGCCAAACCGGTGGATTTATTGTTGGTTCTGTAGGGTGTGTTGGATAACCTGGAGGTGTCGAATGTGTTGGTAGTGGTGGTATTGTATTATCTGGACCGTGAGTTGGAAGGGGTGGATGTGTAGGGGGCCAATACGTAATCTCATGAGGAATTGGTTTTTTTATTCCTTCAGCGGCTATAGAAGAGTTAGTATCAGATTCGGTTTCTCCCGGTGCAATGATTGGTGCTTGCGTGACTTCCACGTCAGGATCATTCGTAGGATTTGTACAACATACTCCAAACATCTGAAAACGATATAAAATCTAAATGTACGATCAACATTGATGATATTGAGCTTATTATAAGAGAAATGTAAATAAAACAAGCGTACACGTTAATAACCATATAATGAGAATTCTTTTACCACACAATGGCATCGTTAATCTAAATTTGTCTGTTTTATCCACTTTTCACTATTCAATTTGGGTAAATTTACACATAGTAGAATCAGAAAAATCTTCAAATACATAATCATCAATTATTCTATATATTATTCTCGTTATTTGTGGTCTTAAATCAAACAATTATACGATAATAATCGACAAGTCGAAGGAGCAAGACGGTTGTTTTTCATCTCAATTCTGGAACCATTCTCTTAGATACATTTTCGGTGTGGTCCTATAACCGAATGTCAATTATCTATATTGATAAAATTTGAGTGAACTCGTTCTTGCATGTAGCTTCAATGGATTGAGGTAGGCTGGACGGACTGGCCAAGAAACCAGTTCATCACATCCGATCCATCCACCTGGATAATTTGCATTAAGTTGTCGACCTCGCTAACGTAATGGTTAGAAGAGCCGTCAAGCTAGAAACTCAGCATTTTTCTTCGCAATTAATGGTATTTTATCTCACATATCACGGAATATAAGATACACATAAAATATGAGGACCAAAAACATGATAGTTAAAGAAGCCAGGTCACTAATTTATATCGAATTTCTACAGGGCTTTTTCATATCTCACTCCAAACGGGATTGCATATGTCCGATGATAGATAATTAAAAAGTAACTGTTGTTGTTAAGATTGATTTGTTCAAAATATATGTTTTCTATAATCTATACCACACAATACAATTTAGGAGAGCAGTGAATTTTATGGTAATCTCGAATTTCGCTGAAACTTCTTCATATCGAGGTAGCAATGATTTGCTATGTTGGGAATCCAACACTTTTTCCAAACATCGGAAAAATTCTTTGAAAATTCTTCGTATTTGATAATCACTTGGTCATCTGAAAAAACAGCGAACAGCCAATATTATGACAATTAGAGTTACAAGAACAAGATACATTACCCAGATGATACTGAGGATTTGCTCTTAAGAATTGATCAATCAACCAAAACAAAAAGAAATTCTATCTGCCGAGAAATATCACGAATCGCAAAAAGCAGTACATCGGTCACAAAGTCACAACTTCTTAGGCATGGAGCACTTTCATCTGCCGAGGATCAACATAAATCGCTAAAAGCACTAGAAAGGTCACAAATTCGGCATTACCAGACTCAACGAATTCTCTTATATCTTGAGCGGAAGAGAGCAAACCTAGATGGTTCATTACTCATTATTATTCTTCATAATGATTCCAGAACTCATGTATAGATGTTTCAAACTTTCTAAAATTGAGAAGAATGAGGACAATCTGAATAGCAATTGAGAATGAATCACTAATCAAGACTTTCTTCCAGGAGTATGAAAGGTTGTCATGAAGATTATCATATCTAATATATCAGATAAAATTTATACCTACTAGTATTACTTAAAAATTGTAATAATCATCCAACGATTTTAAGACATGAAATATCGTATGTATCTAATTTTTTGTATTTTTCCATTTTGTGTGGAGGGTTTGATTTTTAATTAATGTTATGATTGAATGATTAAATTTGTATTTATAACATTTGTTGAATATTCTGTTCTGGATAGCTTCCCTTTTCAGATATCAGATATAACTTGGTGGGGCAAATAAATTATATCCGACCTAGGTAATCTGATCAATGATTGTACTCTAAATTCAATATAAGAATAAGAAAGCCAACAAAATTACAATTCTGCTATTTGCAGAATAACGGTTTCTATAAATACTTGACCATTGCCTGTTATGTAAGATTCTACCGAACAATTATGGTTTTTAAGTGCATCTACAATATACGTTTTGAAATGCAGATCTGCTAACTGGTTGTGGATTTCCAACACTTCATAATTCTCTCTTACAAAAAGTTATGATTGTATAGTACCAAAGCTTAATCAACAAAGGGTCATTTAACAATTTTAGGAACTACACACTATTCATCTTTATATGTAAAAGAATTGGCACTTAAATATTTCTTATTCGAAATATTTATATGCATAGTTCATTCAAATTGAGAAGAGAATAAAAAATAAGTTAGAAGATTACCATAAGGGAAACAGCGAATATGGAATTATAAGAAGTGAATAAAGTCAAAGTTAGTCAATATTCAGATTCAAAATAAAGTGATGTATATTGGAAGCGGGCAGTTATAAGATTGCAAGATTTATTTCAGTGCAATGTTCATAATTTACTAATGAATTGGCAATATATTGTATATGAAAAAATACAGAAAAAAGTTGCTTAGTCTAACCAAGAAAATATGAGGCCAAATTAAGTATTCACATAAATTCGATAAAAGCTCAAATAACTCAGATTTTGGGTTATATTCTCAGGGAATGTCATGTGATTTAAGATTAGTTTGAACAGGCCTCAGACCGGTAAAAAAATTCCTCTCCATTTGAACAAGGCTATATTTCAATTTTCTGTTCATTATATATGCTACTAACGTACATTATTCATTTACGATGATAATACTTTTCATTGCGGACTATCACATTAATTTAATAATAAGGAATGCAACAAAAGCATATAATCATGTATTTGACGAAATCATTGCAAAGATGGAAACAAAAATTAGACGAATTATTTTGCAACCATGTCTTGAAGCGCTTATTTTCAAGAAATAATAACAATGCTCTATTGGAAAGAAATTACACTTAGAAGTCGAAAAATGGTCGATCTGGAATTTTCCTCAGTATCTCCGAGGGCAAGGTGAAAAGTTTCTCAAAAATGAAACAAGAACAAGTCCAACGTTTTTCTAATTTTTCGATCCCTTCCAAATAGAACGTTTCGCCAATCCTTCAAAATAGGCGTTTGTTTCAGCGATGACCTCATCGTTGGAGCCAAGTCTCTTTCCGCCGAGCTTTTCTTCAAGTTTGGAAATAGATAAAAATGGCACGGGGCGAAATACGGAAAATATGGTGGATAAAGAACGAATTCGTAGTGCAATTCATGCTATTTCGCCATTGCGACTGCGGACCTGTGCGCCGGTGCAATGTCCTGGTGGAAGAGTACTTTCGCTTCAAATCGGCGTCGAAACGATCCAACAGCTCTGCGTTATATACGCCGGCAATTGTTTTTTCCAGGTAATCGATATGGACGATAATGTGTGCATCCCAAAAAACTGTCGCCATAAATCCACTTTGGCCTTATTCGGCTTCGATTCGCCAGGACAAGTCCACTGTTTCGACTGTTCTTTGGTCTCTGGTGTGTTTTGATGGATCCCTTTTTCGTCCATGGTTACGAAACGATGCAAAAAATCCTTCTTATCGCGCTTGAACAGTGCTAAACACTCCTTTGAAGTTGTCACACGGTCGCGCTTGTTGTCAACAGAGAGCAGAGAGCAAATGCGACACCCATGTGGCAGATAGCTTCCTCACATTCAAAAATGTTCGCAAAATGTTCCGCACCCGTGCGGTTGAGACGTCCAT
Organism: Endomychus coccineus; assembly: GCA_958510875.1. Lineage (NCBI taxonomy): Eukaryota > Metazoa > Arthropoda > Insecta > Coleoptera > Endomychidae > Endomychus > Endomychus coccineus. Next base: position 4,007,394 of record OY294071.1, on the reverse strand, counting down.
AGCCTTAGCAATCTCGTGCACTCCGACTTGCCGATCGTCCAATATCATACCATGGATTTTGTCAACGATTTCTGGCTTTGTAACTTCAATTGGACGACTAGAACGTTCGGCGTTCTTTGTGGTTAAACTATCACAACGAAAATCAATAAACCACTTGCGAATCGTTCAATCAATGGTGAGGAGTTCCCATAATGTTTAACAAACGATGCTTTGGTTTGCATAATGTTTTTTCCACTCAAGAAATAATGTTTAATCAAGACGCGAAATTCACTTTTTTCGTGTTCACAAAAATCTTCAAGATTGCTTGTTTTCGATGGGTGTCAAAACAGAACTGAATGACATATCAGTCTTATGCGTTCTAGTTAAAGATGGTACGTCACAAATGTAACATGGGATTTCCAATTGTGGCACCATCTGTTTTATTTTTCATTGGCTTTTCACCCTGGCCTCATTTTATAGTAATCTTATTTTGTAGTTTTGATTCTCCCAATCCAATATTTATGATATTTACTACATGTTTCGGAGTCTATTACTTGCACTCCATTGTCAAGTATTTAAATTTTGAAGATTAAATTTACAAATACTTGAGAACGCAAATAATAAACTCCAGAACGTGTAAATATGATAAATATTGGATTCAAAGAATCAAAGCTACAAATTTTAACAATTTAGTAATATGAACTCACACTTGGGTAACTCCAATCTATTATAGTAATCTTTATCAAAAATACAATAATGTTTTGTTAGAGAATCCATGCATACGTTTTCTTATTCGAAGGTGTTCAGCCGCAGATTAGTTTATATTTCGCCGCGCATTAACATTTGGCAAAATTAGTTTCAACTTGCTGCTTTCTTTTGAGACGGAGTTCCTTTCTTGAATAAATAATGATAGTGGATTTGCACCTCTGCTTTGTAGAATTCTCAACTAGAATAACTGGCAATTTTTGACTACACGAGAGAAAAGCCTATAATGTTAGAAGAACATCGTGTGAGGCAGCGGTGGAATGTGGGGAGAGGAAATATGCATTCGAATTTTTCTTGAAGGTTTGTATGCTATAGGTATAAGGAAAGACATCACTAGGCAAACAGTTCCACAACTTCGCAGTTTGATAGAAAAATTAAGTCTGATAGGAAGAAGTTCAGGAGGTCTCGAGCTTCACAATGAAGGGGTGACTAGTTTGAGCTCGTCTAGTCCTCCTACCTGGGATCTTTCGTGGTGGAATAACCGACAACATTTCTGATGAACACCGACCATGGAAATATCTCTAAAAAATGGAAAGAGAGCCCACATTTCTACGTTGTTATAGAGAGGTCAATGAATTAGTAAGTGTGACATCATCACTCAGACGAATAGCTCTCTTCTGGATAGAATCCAAGAGCTCCAGCGTAAGTTTGGGAGCCGAACTTAAAACATGTGAATAGTACTCCAGGACAGGTCGAATCTGTGCTTTGTAGATTATGAGGAGCTGTTGGATGTAATGCAGCTGTTGACACGGAATAGAAAACCAACTTAAAATGAAGCGGTTTTCCCAATGGACCTCAGTTGATCATCCCATGAGAGGGTGCTGTAAGTGGTGATCCCGAGCATGGATATGGAAGACTTCATAGGAATAGTTGGACTTGACATAATCATATTGGGGATTGTGGGATCCGTCTTCCTGGAGAAGATGCACGCTCGAGTTTTGGTTGCATTAAACTCTAGTAGATTATGAGATGCCCATTTCAAATTGTTGGCAGATCTCCATTAATTGCGCCAACCTGTCTCGCTCCTCTGGCTTCATTGGACGGAATAGGGGCTCTAGATGAGAAAGCGGTATCAAGCGTACCTTCATCTGCTTATGAACGGGATAAGTGGTCACTTCCAACAGATTGTTGATATGGAGCAGAAACAGAGTTGGTGCCAAGATAGATCTTTGTGGAACGCCAGTGTTAATAGCCATTGTACCGGAGGATACTCCGTCAACCACCACATGGAGTGATCTATCTGAGAAAAATCTCAATAGCAAGCGACAAAGTTGGGGCGGCAAACCATATCACGGTAGCTTCCCAAGAAGGCCTTGATGCCAGACTCGGTCAAATGTTTTTCAAGATATCCAATGCTACAGCTAAAGATTCCCAATATTTTTCAATAGATTTTTACCTTACATGGGTTATATAGACCAGCCGTTGATCTCTGCTGAGGAAAACCATATTGCCGATCATTCACGATTTTGGAGCTCTCTGGGTATCAGTAGAGCTCGATCTTGATTGCTTTCTCCATCACTTTAGAGATCACAGATAATAGTGCAATGGGTCTATAATTATTAGGAAGGCTCTTATTTGCTTTTTTTGGAATTGGTTGTACTCTATAGCTTCCAGCTGGAAGGAAACTCACCATGTTTGTATTAAAAGGTAAACAACCTGCAGAAACATTATCTCATATACTATTGAAATATATGGAGTAAATTCAGATATTTTATTTTCTTGGTGAAATATTTCTTCTTCATAGTATTTTGAAAATGCCGGAATCGTTCAGTTATAACACTACGTTCTCCATCAATAAGAGTAGCTCTTTAAGATGTTATATCCTGTACTCTGTTATTTGATTTATATCTCCAAATTATAAGTATGTGCTCAAATGTAGTCCATAAAATTTTATTCATACATTTCTAAGCTAAAGAATTCCTTCTGTTTTTCACTTCCTTATATTCTTGTCTTAGATTTCAACCTGGAGGAAAATTCCATGCTTTAGAAAGAAAGCAAAGAAGGTTTTTTCATAGGTGACAAATGGTCGAGCGATCTGTGAGGAACATTTTCTATGTGGAATATAGAAATAACTGCATCAGAGTGGGGAAAAACTCGGTCACGCAGAAAATACAATTAGCCAACGCTAATATTTGAATTTTAATGTATGATATTCGAAGAAGGCTATCCAAATGCAAATATTCCTTCCGCATATCAATTCCTTCTGAGATCAGCGCGTAGCTTCATCGCAAAACAGTTATGTACCAAACTGTATATTACATATATCCAATAAACTTTCGCATCATTTAATTCCCTGTCGGGATCATCGTATACTTGTAGTTGTATTACTTAACTGGTTTTGTAAGAATATTTGCAAATAATGGAATTGTGAATCAAAGATAAACACTCTGGTCTTCAGCCAAGGGCATTTGTTTCGTGGCAAGTTTTTGTGTTCGTTTGCAATATTAATACATATCCATTCTAGAAGATCCGAGTTTTTCCGTATCTTTCTGAAGTATCGGAAACCACTATTCTTTTCAATCAACCAAATTTACAGTATTTGTCTTTCACTTCAGAATATCATCCTCACCTTCAACAAAAGGTATTGAATCTTGAGGTTCAATTCATCATCTGCTACATAGTTGAATAGTAAGATAATGAATATAGTTATTTATTAATTAATTAATATTTTATTGAATCTAATCCAACGAAAAAATTGGAGGCTATGGCAAGATGTCGTGGTATCTGTTAATGACAAATATAAATTATCGTCACCATAAAGAAGTATATAACACTTCCTTTAGGTTGCCAAATGTCAACTCAAGAAATTTGTCGTCGCCAAGAAGTCTTGGAAGTGATATCAATATTTCACGGACTAGAACGACAGTAACAATGAATTAATGTAGTTTCTTTTGTCTCGATATGTTGACGTCTCTGGTCAACAATTTGAGCGCGCTTTCATGAAAACATAGACTCAATTTTGAAGATCGCTACAATTTGTATGGCAATTCGCAACTATAACAATAAATATTTATTGTTAGAACGATAACGATTCAATAGTATACAGGGTGACCCAGGGTTAAGCCGTCAAACGTTTAGGATAGATTTCTTAGGTAAAAATAAGATTTTTTTTTCTTATAAGCATGTGTCCTAAATTGCTTCGTTTTTGAGATACAGAGTGTCAAAGTGTTTAGAAAAAGTCAGTATTTTAATAATTACCTACTAAAAAACCTTTTTGGCTGATTTTGATAAAACTTTGCATGCTTATTTGCGGCAATAAGGGGCTGCTTTTAATGTAATTCGAATAATCTAACTGATATTAGAACAAATCATTGACGATTCCGCAGACTACGCATAAGCACATCTAAAATGAATTAAAACTCGTATTAATCAATTAACATGACACAGGCTGTCAAAGTTTGACACAAACAAACCCTCAATTGTTGTCGAAATTGTGCCCGGCTACCCTTGATCTGATTTTTGTTGAAATGAATTCTTTCCTGTTACATGCAGGGTCTCAAAAACGAAGCAAGATACGAAAAAAATTGTATTTTTAGTTGCTTAATCTACAAAAATAAACATATAAAAAACAGTGACGTACAATGATTTATTCACCAATTAGACTACTTCAGGGACCCCACTGGAATTAATAATTTCATTCTAATTACATTGAAAGAAGACCCTCATTATCGCAATTAGCCATGGCAAGTTTTATCAAAATAAGCCAAAAGGTTTTCAGTAATTAATTAAAAACTATTTTTTTCTGAAAACTTTGACACCCATTATCTCGAAAACGAATACTTAGGATACATGCTTATGAGAAAAAAAAACTTATTTTTACCTAAGAAGACGTTTGGAGGCTTAACCCTGTATATAGCTTCAGAAAAGTTTTGACTTCCTGTTAAATTCTGTGCTGCAGGATATTTTACTCAACTATACTGATGGCATCCACGACGCAGACTATAATCTATATAAGTACGGGTCAACCAGACTAAACTTCGTCTGCGAACGTCTCCTGCAACGTTTAGCGAAACCTTGAGATCTGATTGGATGTGTCCATTTTAAGATTATTCTCGAAACGTTGACGTCTCGCAGCACCCACAATTTTATGAACTTCGACATATCCGAAAATTCAATGGAATTAAATGTTTCAAAGAGACTTTCAATCAGCTTATAGCTATTAATTGAAACCTTTAAATAGAACAGACGCACTTATAATAATGAAAAATATCGTTAACTAACCTGACGACCTTGTACTGTATAATAACTACAAGTATCATACATGCCCAATATCCAACTTTCCCAGTTATTCAATTCCGGAACTTTGAAATAAGGATAACATTGCCGAAATGATGTGCATTTCCCTAAAAATCCTTTGCTTGTGAAACAAGGTCCAGTGGTGGCATGAGGAACATCGTTCCAGTCAGTGTTTACTGACGAAACAAGAAACGGGCGATATGAGTGAAGTCCAGATCCAGACAGTATAATCTGCTTGCCTGTTCTTGTTGTTGATCTTAAAGGCTGAGCTAGAACATAAAATTTTAAATTAAGTTTCAACAAAAACAAAATAATAAAATTGGTAGTTTATTGATATTTATGTGCTAGACAGATACCCAACGAATAAGTGGTTTTAGTACGTTAGCCCCTGTTTCTAGATCGCATCAAATGATAACCACTGGAATCGTTTAGAAACCAATCTTCAATTTAGGATTCTTCCAATAGGCGATCCTTAAACAATCACGAATGATCTTATAATTATCCTTTATAGATAACTGTCTGATCTGGAGCATAAAAACGCGAAAATGCAATCATGAGTGTTTGCATAAAACGTAACAAGAGGGTTTCTTCTAAGTGTTATAATAACTTAGCAAATTATTGCAAGAAATTATTTGATATCGGTTTTTAATACTGGTTCCGGTTTATAGCAACATGATCAATAATGTAGTTATACAAGTCCAACAAAATTATAGTATGTGCTACAAAAATGGTCGCCAGTGAAAATACTTATTGGCGTCGATTTTCAATTGTTTTACACGTTTATAATGTTTTTAACAGTGCTATGTTTAGGTTTAGGCTTAGGTTTCTTGTGAGTGAGGCGAACATCGACTCCACTCAACATGTGGTCTATCGTCTTTTGAAAAGGCCCATAATTTTGTTGGCTGAATTTTGGTTTAGATCTTCTGGTGTGAGATGTGTCTTATCAAACATCTCTGATTTGATTCTTCTCTCAGCTGAGCATTCGAGTAGGTACTTAACCTGCTTTGTATTTCATCTCTTGTTTTTGAAGGATTTATAATGAACGCTTTAGAGGGGGCTAAACCTGGTAAGGTTTGCCAGTACTGAAGTATTTTACTTCCAGTCCAGGTATAGCTTTTCAAGCTGTGCATGTCCGATAAATTGTAAGGCTGCACCCTGGCCAGAGAGTCTGCTGCCTCATTTCCCCCAATGCCCGAGTGATCGATATCAGAGTAACTTTGTCCTTGTTGACTAGACTTTTTGACAGTTCCATAACGTTCTTGAGCTACACCGATAGGAGCCAATCTCTTTAAGAGCCGCTTGGCTGTCCGAGAAAATTTTTAAAGATCTACAAGCACGTTGTCTATGTTCTAGCTCTCGTGCACATAATTCGGCGCCATGTATTTCTGCTTGAAAAATAGTTGCATAAGGACCAAGACTAACAGATAGTTCAGTCCTCCGGATGTAACAGTATATTACCGGTCCAACTTCTTGGGAGTTTTGGAGCCGTCTGTGTACGCCCTCAGTAGGTCGGTTTTGTTTCGGATTCATCCATCTCTTTCTGGGATGATGATGTAGAAGGGTAGGCTGGTTGTCGTTGGTCATTGTTGCTAAAAAATCTGAGAGGAAGCGACGCCTGAGGATGCGGGAGGCCCGCATCTGGAACCCGACGCCGAACTCGGGGTCTAACAAACTCCAACTGGTACCTTTTTAGAGAGGAACTAAGCGGTAGACTCTCGTATCTTCCTGTATTTCAAGGAGGTCGGGAAGAGGCTGTGTGTGGAATCAGCAAGGCCCTGATCTCTCTATGAAGCGTGCTGTTCTCTTAACAGGAAGAGGAACGGCAACAACACTCCGTGGTGGACTTCCCAAGTAGAGGAACATCGGAAACGGGTGAGAAAACTCTTCAACATAGCGAAGAGAACCTCGCGTAGTTCTGACTGGCAGAAGCTCAAGGTTGCCCAAAAAGACTAAAAGAAAGCTCTAAGGAGTTCCAAGAGAGATTCGTGGCGTACCTACTATTAGAGGTATAAGATGTCGTCGGCAGCGACGTAATGCAAGGCTCTCTCTGAAGATTCCTTGATTGGCACAGGATCAGTGATCCTACCGAACAGGGAATACACGTTCCGAACATCTGTTCCGCTGTCTCGAGCAGATCAGCGGAACCAGAAAGCTGCAATGTTACTGAACGATCTTCTAATGAGGATATAAATAAACCGACTAACAATGCTAGGGAAAACCATAATATCTAGCGCAATCTACGAGTAGGTACATGTCACACTAAGAAATGCAAGCAACTCACAACATTGAGAAAAAGCTGTACGGAACTATTATATTGTAATGTTACAGATCAATCTAGACTAGAGAAACATTGTCATCATTATCTAGCAAAACCCAAGACGACTTAATAATTATTACATGGCTCCCTATTATGTCTAAAACGAATGTGATAACCGATCAACTCCAGTTTAGCGTATCTTTCAGTTTATATGAACGGTCTAGTGAAAAGTGAAAATTAATCACTAGGTTATTTATAAGCAAATGAGAGTAGTCGCATTTTGACGATTCATTTGTAAATACAAGCATAATGTTGTTTGATTCCATTAAGTGGCTCGTTAACTAGTTTATGATTGATTATAGTGGAATTTTGAAGGTGTGACATGACATGAAGTTATCAACGTTGAAGAAGATTCAGCTACTGACAGACAAACATTATATATCATTCAAACACTCATAATCTTATAGATCAGAATAAAGTTGAAGAATAACATTTCTCCAACACGTTTTTAGAAAGTACCTATTCTTTGATTAAAGATTAGGCGTTTGGCAGTTTGAAGGGAACAGAATGGTGGCTTATTTGAACATTTACTATAAAGAATTGGATTGTTTATTTCGTTCGAATGTTGTTTCGTTTGGTTACAAAAGGTTTGCCTCAGAAGTATGACGAAACCTAACAGGTCGCAACAGCTATAACTCTGAGCAACTTTGAATACATCTCTGAATTTTGCTTGATTAATACTTGTTATATTATCTGCATCCATGAATTAGTGAAGTAAATGAAGTATATCACCTTTAAACCTAAGTCGGGGATTGCATTCACCTGAAACCTCCTGCAATGGCGGCAGTTATATAATCTACCCAGATTTGCAGTGAATACTAGTATTGATAGAGACATCTTAAAACTCATTGCTACAATTTCATTTACATGCAAGATAATGTAATATTAAATAATCAAATCGATACATATAATTCACCACTTGTTAACAATTAGATAAATACACTCCCACCATTATCCACCCCCATCTCTCAATTTGTACCACATTCTGATCCCTAACATTTAAGGACATACTTTTAGATTTAGCTTTAGATGATAACTCCTTGCTTTGAAAATGCCACAGTGTGGTGAAACAATTTGTCAGCATTTTTAAATTAAATGTTAAAAGTTTTGTGTAAAATTTGAGAACTTCCGAAGTGCAAGATAAAGGTAAGTAATTCTTATCAAAGGCTTTGGAAACATCCATGTAGGTCAATCCTCATGATTCTCCGCTATAACGTGTGTGCAGGAAATCAAATTTGTACCAGTGGATTTACCAATTGAAAGTAAATTCTGTTGTTTGTTGAGCTTTTGCCTGCAATCCCAGGTGAGTATATTGGTTAACAAACACTCACACATTTTTTCCATCATTGATTACATTATAATTTTATTTAGTATTACTGCGAATGCATATTTAATGTATAACTCTCAGCTATCGAGTTTATAACAAACCTATTAAAATTAATAAATGTAGATAAATCTTCCATCAACGAATTGTAATAAACTTCATCCATCGTTCTTTGCAAATGCTTGGGCGATAATCTTACTCTCATGTGAAATTTCATTGTCATATCTTATACTTTCTATCCTGTGTAGATTTATTTTTCAATGAATTATACAATAAACTAACTGAGTTGAAAATTTTGTTTTGTCATGAAATTAATTATAGCTTACCGACCGAAACCAACGCCAATATTGTATACGAAATGACAAACACACAAATTTGAACTGCTAGATGGCGAAGGTCAGGAGATACCATTAAAGCAGATCAGAGAATATCACGGATATATACGCCTCAGGTTTAATTGCCAATTAAAATTGAAGCACATGAACAATACAATATTCAAATTGTCAAATTGAATATTAAACGATGAATTCATCGATTGTAATATTTAACAAGAACATCGAAACAATTATTCATCATAGCTATCGCTTACGAGATATTCGCTCTGCGATTTAAAGTTCAACGAAATAGCGGAATGTTACTCTACATAAGGGGGCCCATTATTATTTTTTAGGAATGATTAGTCACTATCATAAATGAAATGGTAGGTACACACCCATTATTCCACGTATCTCAACGTCAGGGTTGAACTCGACACATCTGATTATGTGAAATCGCAGTTTTTGATCAATTATTTGAAATAAAGGCAGTGGCGGATCCAGCGAGGGGCAATGAGGGCAATTGCCAGGACTGAGAATTTTTAAATTTTTAAAATTATTTACAAAATAATTAATATAAATATATGCATTTATACAATATAACATAAATAGTACATGATGGTCATCATGTATTTGCTTTGTGCTACCTCTATGCTCTAAAAAAGTTTTAAAAGGTTAGCAATATATTATTCAGTACGCTCACGCCTCACCCGAATCTTTGCGAAGATTAAAAACTTGGTTGCGCACAAGAATGACGGAAGATCGCTTGAATGGATTATGTCTTCTAAATATACATCAAGATATAAATGTTAACATTGATACTGTCATCGAAAAATTTGCTGAGGCAAGTAAACGGCGAATTGATTTTGTTATTTGAATTACTTAGTATTGTTTTATATAAAAAAATCTTTGTTTTTTCTTATGTAGCAGTCACTGCAATTTTATTTTTCAATAAAACTTTATTTAAAAGTGTAATCTAATATTAGAGAGTAAAGAGAGTTAAGGTTTATTTTGAGGTACTTGTTTTACACGTGACCTTGAAATTTTGAAAACATTTCGCCTTCGGCGCGCTACTTTAGACTCGGTACGCCCGCAATGGGCATCTTGCTAAACCTATGTTTATCTTAGTTACAACACTGATTGCCCTTACTGAAAATCGAGTCTGGATCCGCCCCTGAATAAAGGACCAACTGATTCAGTTAAGCTAGATGGTCCATAATTGATAACATCTTCAACGATATAATTGTTTATCAAGAGATTTGGAATATTTGAAGGAGGTAAAGTGGGGAGTTAAATATAATCAGGCATTACAAAAAATAGCATTTTCTTCACCCGTATATCAAGCTGCATACTAAGTTAGATATTGCCTTCTTCAAAATTGATAACCATGGTCCTATAAATTTCTCGAAATAAGGAACATTTTGCTCATATAAGGGAAAATCATAGTGAAAAATCAGCATTAGCAGAACATACCTTAAATACAGGTCACATCATTTCTCAAGACATTTTATCACTTTTGAAACACAGAACGGACAAATATTCGGGCAATTTAGAAGGGATAAAAATGTATAAGCGGAAAAGCATTTTATTGAATTCAGATCTCCCGCTGTTCGCATTATTAACCCCATATATTATTTGAGTAGGTACATTTTCTTTTCTAATTTAGTTTACTCTGATGATGACGACTGACTACTTACTTAGTAGCTGAAGGGTCCTTGATACTTCAATAGTATCTTTAGTGAATAAGAGTGATTATTTCGTATTTATAAATATTCCTGAAGATGTTAATTTTTATTTAAATTAACATTTAAACCAATACGTTTCTTTTATTCCTTTTGCTCGTTAATGAAAAAAGGTATGCATTGCTTCATTGTAATCACGTAGATGACACGGTACGCGGCCCCCTTTGGGTCAGTAAAGGCAATACTGCGACCATAGAATTGATTGATAAGAAAATATAAGGTTTCTTGAATTCAATTAGATGGATGTTCCACATTTATTTTTAACGTTCATTGAAATGACATATGTTTCGGAAATGTTAATGTAAGAGATTTTTTCAACAAGTCTGCAAACTTTTGAAATTATATTGTATTAGGATATAACCACATGACTTTGAAATTGAATAAATTTTCAAACTCCCAATATCTCACACAGATTAAAAAAAATAGTGAATCGGATTTTGTTAGGTCCTTTATATTTCCAACGCAAACTCTATTATTAAGAAGAATCCTTGAAAATATACGTGAACCTACCTCAAAATATTCCATACATTTTCAAGAGAATGGAAATAAGTCACAAAAACCGCAAATGTTGAAAAAATTCATTAATTTTATAGAACCGGTTCATGTCGATATTCACATTAAATTGCAGAAACAGGAATATTTTTTTCATGAACTAAAAGGTTATTGTTTATTGGAGAATAACATATTGTAAGATACTTCTTGCTCCAATTAACTAATTATCAAACCATCTGATATTATTCATACATTCCACAAAATATTTGAAAACATGTGATTTCAATAATTCAGACTAATCACAAGGTGAACAATGTTTACCGATTTTTGTAGCTGAAAAAACAAATAAAAATTAGATAAATCGAGTAATTTTCAAATCATTAATAAGTCTATAATTTTAACGTACACCTTGTTTAAATTCATTTGAATTTATTATAATACCATTAACAATTGTTTTGCAACACAGTGACAATGAGTTATCACCTGGATAACTAGGATCTAGTTCCTTGGAACGATATTACTAGGCATGTAACTAGGGAAGGCATGAAAGAGCCTATGATTTTTTATTGATACTGTATGAACAGCTAATTGATCTTTGAAAAGTATGTCCCTATACAGTTTAATATATTTCTAAACTCAGGCTAATCCTAATATACCTGATTTGGGTTATCTCTGTCCTGACTGGCCTATGTATATATTAATAATAACAATTTTTATTTTTTTCAATTCTTCCATAAATATAACAATTCACAATATGCTCGTTTCTAATAGTTAAACATACATTACATTTTGTTATTAAGGTGAGAGTCGAAAAGAAAGAAGAAAATAAAAATAAAAATACGGTATAACACTAGTGTTGATTAATAAACTATAGAAGAGTTCACACTGTAACACCACAAATAAGAAGACATTCACCCTTATCCCTAAAAAAACTTTAGTGGATTTATTTACAGTATTATTAGTGTTTATTTTTAGTTTCAGGAAATGTATGATTATAAATATTAAACAATAATGGTACTAGAAAGAATCCCTGAGGTACGCCATTTGTTAATATGATTTCATTCAAGAGAAAATGTTTTGTGTTCACTTGTTGCTAGGTAATACATCACAGTTCAGCCTATAAACTCAGACCTTTTTCAAATCATCCTTTGATCCTATAAATATATATAAATCAATAGAAGTTTTGAAAGTGACTTATGTACGTTAAGTGAAATTTGTTGATTACTGTTGCCAACTTAAGAGTTTCCTATATATCTTATAAGCGTTCAAAATTAATGAATCACTTTCTCATTGACAGTCTCTCTTCACTGGAGAAAAATATTTTTTTGCAGATTAATGTATTATAAATCATTTCTGAAGATGTCCTAGTGTTATTTGAGTATAAATTTTTCTTTTGTTCCTAATTTATTAATAAATTAGTACGAATAAGTAATCGAAACTCTAGAATAATGAAATTACAAGAAACTTTTCCAATCTTGATTCAAGTTCTTCCAAGATATCGAAAGGACTGCTTAATCAATAGAAAGACATTAGTTTAATGTTAAATATGAATTAATACTAACCGTGCATACTATATTCTAATATGTGAGTGTTTTAGTAAATATTCGGTTGAAATTTGGTTGGAGAAAATTGATGATTTAATTTGAATTGAAAATGGAAAATTTGATTGAAAGCTCATCTGAGACGGATCAAAAATTGATCGAACCTGCCCTGTGAAAGGTGAACGCTCTTGGCGACCTTGGCAGTAGCTACTGATTCCGAGTTACAAAGCAGGTGCCATAAGATCTATTTGAAGACCAACTAGAAATTGAATATGTACATATTTTATGACATTACAGTAATAATAGTAAAACCAAATATACAATCTATTGTAATACTATTCGACCATTCAGTAGTGGTAATTGCATTTTTGAATAACTAGAAATATCACAATAATATACAAGATATTCTTCATCGTATGCCCACTGATTTGGTTCATTGTCATTGAAGAGAATTGTATACATTGATCATGTAACATGTAGAAACATATAGAATGATATATATTTCACGCGATTCATTATACTCGTACTATATACATGGTTGTCAAGTTTTGAAATAATAATAAAAATAGTAACATTCGGGGAATAACTGATTAGTAAATGAAAATTTATTAGGTATTCGTGACAAAAGCTCTGGAAATATTCCCATTACATTTTTCATTTTCGTGAAGTATGACTACAAATAAGAAATAATCACCCTTATCCACTACAAATACAGAGAGTTTACAGAGTTTATAGAGCTACTTGGTAGCTGGAACGTCCCCAGTACTTTAACAATGATGTAAGTGGTAAAAGGTGATTGTTTCTTATTTATCGTGTCATAAGGTATCCACAGTGTGAACTCTTTTATAGTTTTATTAGTGCAGTATGATCATTTTGAGTTCCGCAAATAATCTTCAGCTAGAAAATATAGAAGGGCTGTTTGAAAGGAGAACATTCGTACATCGTAACATAATGGTTATTAACTGTTTTATTCGAAATGTTCAGGTAAAGGAGTGAAATGCTTTTCGCTCAATCAAGAAAGATGTTGAACAAGCAGAAATGCACCGTTTAACAGCCTGGCCTGGCATCCATACAGTATTGAATACTTTTCTAGGAATGTTCAGTGTCTCGAAATGGTGACAAGAACAAAATGATCACCTTAGTGGATGCAGAATTTTTATTCAAGAAAGGACATGAACTAGAAAAAATATATTATCAGCTATACGAAGCAATTGGTTAGTCACCCACCCACAAGCTGTGCGATGAAAACTTAAGCATCACAACTTCTCGAAAAACGCTTTGTCCTACGTATTAATCCTACGGCTCTTAATATTCATAGGATTTGATAATACTCTTATAGCATAAAAAAATAACAATATTTTTGTATTGTTCTACTACAGATGGAAAACTTGCCGACATGCGTATGTAGATTTCTAAATATTGATATGATGCTTGAGTTCATATATTTGATGCTGTTGTGGTAGCCACAGTATCTTTAACCTTATTGAGTAATGGATTCAACTTATACAAATGCATACCACATCAATATTTTGACAACTTCAGTAGATCGTCTGTAATAATGAATGCACGCGTTTCTAACATACGATTTTTCCAAATCTTTATTGTATCCAAAGTGGCCGAAATTCTATCGAAACCTATTTGGTGGTATGGACTGTAATATAGTTACAGACACACACAAGCATACACATTCTCGGAAAACATTGAATCTGATGTGTTAACGTCTTGATATTAGTAAAAACTTTTAAATTGCCACTTCAGATTTTGTTCCTGGAGAAAATAATACATGTTTCAATTTCAATGTAACAGATAAAGATTTTACCTACTCGGCTTGTGTATCGAATATTATATCATAATTCGTTCAGGAGATGATATTACTAACAATTTTTTACCAACATTTTTATTAACTGGAAAGTTTTGTAGGTATAATATTCTCATATTTTACAATGTATTAAAAACATATTTCATTTTCTGAATTCAAATTTCAACAATTTCCGACCAAAATAACTAGGGAACTCAAAACGTCAACCAATGTACTAAAAAAATGTGTTAGGCTATACCATGAGTTTCGCATTTGCTCATGATATGGAGCACGACTGTGGAATGTGATATAATATTTAAATTTTAACTTATCTAAAGCACTTTTCGGCGTCGATAATATAATAATAACTTTATTGAGAATAAAAAGTATAAAACAGTACAGGTATATCATTCAATAAAGTTAGGGCAGACCCATTAAAGTTCTAAATTGGAACTTGTGTCTGGAAATAAATATAAATATAAATATAAATATAAATATAAATATAAATATAAATATAAATATAAATATAAATATAAATATAAATATAAATATAAATATAAATATAAATATAAATATAAATATAAATATAAATATAAATATAAATATAAATATAAAGAGTAATTTTTATAGTAAATTAATCAAAAACAGTTTTGTACGAAATCTCAAATATTGATATCTGGCCTTATCTTACCTTTACGAGGCAAAAGGGAAGCAATACAAAGTTTTATATACTATCCTTTGTAATTATTAGGTATTTTTGCATCGATAATATCAATTATAGTTTCCCCATCAATGCTTGTAAGTTTTTATTTTGAATGGTAAAAGGGAGATAGTGTGAACTAAATTATACAGTTTCTTATTATTTCCTAGATTAAATTGATTGATTATAATAACCCTAACATTGAATTTAATATCGACTAAAGCTTAAATGTTGAACCATGGAATAATTTTGAAACGGGACCAGGACCAGCTCTGGGCCAAATTGTAACCGGTTCAAAAACAGTTTCGATTCGATTAGGAAATGGTTTAAACTGATTATGACTTTGTCCTAGTACTTGCGAAGATGGTGAATTTCAAATTGCGGTTAAGCAACTCCAAGATATATTCTCGAGGATTGATCTAGAGTGTCGTAGATTAAAATCTGGATATAAGAGGATTTTTCGTAAATTTATTTAAAAATGAATATCCCTATTGGAAATAAGATGTATTATAAGAATTATGATTTTCAGCACCTACTTCTAAAATTCTGGAAGGTCCCTCAAAGTCACACCTTAATTCTGAAAATTTCCTAAACAAATGTTTCAGCACAATAAAGCATTTCCATTGTTGATGGATAAGAGCATTTGAAAAAAATTTAACAAGGGAAAAATCCTGAAGTGATACATCAAGTCAGGGAATTTCAAGTTTTATTGGAGAAGTGTGAATCTTTTATTCAATAATTGAAATTAATTGAATAAAAAGTTGTTGCTGTTACTACAAAAACGTCATTATATTTCAATCATGAAGAATGATGTGTAATTATAATCTAACCAAAGAAAAGAATTCGAGATACTTAAATAATGGGTTTCATGATTATAGTTTTATCTTTCCGTTAATTATGTTCCACACGTTAGTGAATATTTTACAAAAGTAAAATGTTCATAAGCGTGCAAAATTGAATCATCAGATTAGAAATACACTTGAAACGTCAATAAACTAATAAATAATTCTGTCACTCGTAAAGCGTCTTACATTTGGATATGCTCCCAGTGGATACTTGTTGCGATTTTTAATCGGAAATAACGGTTATTTCTACCACGCATTTTATGCTATTAAGTTATAATAGACTCCAGCACGCCAAAAACAAGTTTTATGTTTCAACAAAACATAAGAGTTGACTCGTCAGAAATGCAGGGCCCCGCCAAATTCCAGATTATGCAAATTTAGTTTACATTGTTTGTCTAAATCATATAGTTTATAAAATTTAGGTAGACTGTATTTAACAAAATTACAGTTTCACTCTCATTGCAATCCCAAGCATTGATATTGACAATGAAAGTGTATACGAGGACAGCATCGAAATTATAACGGCCTTCTACATATATTTACAGAGCCATATAAAATAGAACTCAACCTGGAATTCACTTTGTGAAGGTTTGGTCTTAGATGCGAAGACGACTACCAACTAATACTAAAGTATTCTTCATCTCAAACGGAGTTCCTTGGTTAGCAGAAGGAACTAATTTATTCTTAACAATATGAAAGCGGCTTTATTTATGCAAAAATGGATCCAGTTTTAAATATAGAGTTAGTGTATGTTTCTTGTCCCAATAAATCGAAGAATACTGTTCTCAAAAATATTATCATCAAACTCTCGTAGAAAGTGAGGATATATGTTCTTGCAAAGAGAAATGATCATAATATCTAAATAAACTCGAGTATGCTCGAGTATTGCTTTGGAAAATCATCCATCAAGAATATTCCAAAACAGAAAAATTACTTAAATCAAGGCTTTTGAAAACAATGGACAGAAATGATAAAGCATTATCTTATTGCAGTATAGCATCCACACATGCCATGACAAATATTCCAATCATGAAAAAACAATTAAAATCAAATTATAGTATCTTTCTGATACGTTGAACATTTTAAGAACACACGTGGGTTTTTAGTGTACCATGGTACATTGACATTTTTATTCGAGCCAGTTTTTTTCTAACCAGTTTGGCACTTACCTATAACCGGTAGGATCATTTAGATAAAATACACAATTTGAAATATTATTATGATATTTTTCCAATATGGTTTTAATCAAAGTAAAATGCTACACGTGGTAAATTGATATATCACTGCAGGAATACGATTTGAGTATACATGATTGAGTTTATAAACACATTTGTATATTCATTATGGATTAAATAAGGAAATTTACTGAATAAGAGGAATATTGATAGAATATCTAACAATGGATCTCTAATGTAGATCCCTCAATATAAAAATTATACATTGCTCCAAGCCTGAATGCTCCCAACATCATTTTTTAATGAAAACTTACAATTTGGAAAAAGTGTTGTTGTTTTTGCAATATCAAAAAAAACAATGAAGTTATAACGAATGAAAGAAATTTAGAAAATCTCATAGTGCTGAATAAACAGTTGAATACTGTTCAAAATGTTTTATCAGTTGACCCCTCATTCAATTTAAAACAATTAGAAGGGTAGTGGTCACTACAAGAGGGTAGTGGAGAACAACAAGTATGTCAAAGAGTGTCGTTTCAAAACCAAAAATCGACCTGTCCGAATTTTTTGACAAAAATGTGTTACTGTATAGGAATGACGAATTTAAAATTCAAGTTAAATTAACTTACAATTCCCAAATTATCAATTTTGAGAACCCCAAGTGTAACAAAATTGTTAAATTTACAGGATGTTTCATAGCCACTTAACACTGATGTTCTTTTGTATTCTTATCCAAATTTGACGTCAATTTCTCAAAATCAAAAGGCCTAAACGACCATTACTTTTTTTTTCTAGATAGAAATAATTTGGGTTAAAATTATGCGATCAATGAGCCTACTGCCCAAACTCACCGCATCTCCTATTCATCTCACAGATAGTTTCAATTAAGATGCGATGGCCATGATGCAGCGTTGGCTTTGTTCTCGAAGGGTTACATCCTCCAATAGAAAGGGCAACTGGTTCCTCAAAAAATTCAAATAAATACTACCAGTTCATAGAAAGAAATGTGAACCATTTAAGTGGTTTCCTTCAATTCAGAAAACTCATTTTAGAAGCCGTGTTTCACCCTCTAAGTGGGGATTTTCATCACACCATAAAAATTGAATAAGCCATAATGTCCAAAGTCAGCTTCATCCGTGAAAAGCCATTATGGAGTTTTCTCATGGTGTTGCAAAATTTCTCACGAGCAACAGAGTCTTCAGGAGTTAGCACTTGAAGCTAATGGTAGGAATAATGGAGTTCATGTGTCGAGCTCTTAGGAAGATTTTCCCGACTAGTAATTAATGTCACGCTTATGCTAGAATTATTCTTGATCAATTCAAGACACGTATTTCTGCTCCTGGAGTTCTAGTACTTCGCGGACGGTCTAAACCATGGCGTCTGCGTTTGAATTATCCAAGTTCGATGGATACCATCCTTCCATTCGGAAATGTTTCACCAAACAAGCATCTTACTGCAAGTGCATTGTCGCCAGCTAACCATAATAAAAATGCATGTCACGTAGTTAGACGTTAGTATGATTACCATTATTCGTCTTGTTTTATTATTATTCATTTCAATAACAAACTTGCATTAAATTATTATCAGTCAAAATTAATTTTACGTAATCTTGTTTCCTAGGCAACCTCCGCAGTTGTCTGCAAAGCATGCTTTGCTAATGTTGAAACTGATCTGCAGAATAAGTGGTACTTATTTATTCGGGGCAAGCAAATTTTTTGTTGAATAGAACTTATTTTGTAGTGATAGAATAAGTGAACCTTTTTTTTAAGATTATGTTCCTTAACTGTAGGTCATCAAAGTTTAATAAAGTAAGTTATGGGTTGTTCTTTCAAGGTGAAGGGCAGTTAAGGCCCTTTTACATTGATGAATTTAGGTTGAATTTGGATGAAGAATACAAAAGAATATCAGCGACTTGTGGCATAATTTGGAGGAAAAAATAGGTTTAAGAAAAACAACTTTGAAGCCCTAAAACTCTATTATTTTTGAGTGTTCGGACAAATGTTGTAGGAATATGTGGCAATAATTTTACAAGTAGAATCATCCACTGAATTTGCTGATCATAATATCCGTACCTTCATCCTGTTTATGTAAATATATATTATGTAGCTTTCCGCGATTTCTAGGCTCTTGTAATATTACTAGAAATAAAATCATTCGTTTCGATAGGTAGTTTATTGTTACCATAATAAAAAGAAAGCGCGCGCACTAGCGTGTGTGTGTGTGTGTGTGTGCTGTGTATGTGTGTGTATGTGTGTGTGTGTGCGTGAGTGTGTTTATTTATTTGTGTGTGTATACAGGTTTAAATTCGAAGTATAAATCCTTCACAAGAGATGAGTAACTCAAAGTAATGCTAACTAACTTATCATAGAAAAAGAATAATTAATTAGAAAAATTGCTCATTAGTAATTTATATAATCATATTTTGGTTGGCGCCCACCTACACATGAACTTATTTCCGGTTCAAAGATTTGCTTCCTTTCCAAGAAGAATATTATATTCTCTGAATATAATATTAATTTTTATTGTAGTAATTTAGAGGAGAGCTACAACCTTCTCCTCTCCTAATGTGTTGACAAATACCTATTCTATTTACAATATGCTTGTTTTGTAAACATAGCATTATACAGAAACCTGTTACCATAATTATATAAATCATGTGTAAAATGAAATTTCTAGATTTTGTGATTGATATTATAAATGCAAAATAAACAACACTTACCTTCTATTGTAACTGTGTCGTCATTATCTTTGGCATGAGTAGCGATAATTCGAAAAATAAACACTGTTAACCACAAAAAACTAATTTTGTAAAATAACCCCATACCGCAAAAGGGAAGAAGTAAATACTGTTGCTAGTAGTGCGTTAGTAAAGCAATGTTTAAATTTTATAAAGTTGCTCCTATAATACTCGCTTTATCCCCTCTTAGAACTTCTCAAAGAAGAATCAATTTGCGAAGAATTCACTGGATCTTAAAGAGGATTCAAGCTTGTAGCGGTAACTACGAGGACATATTTTACCAATAACCCCCCTTGCCGTATATTTGGGGATCTGCAGTAGCGTCGTTGAAAAATAATAAAAACGACATTTAATATGTGAAATCTATATAAATCTGTATCTACAAATATAATGATATTATTTTGAATAAAAAACATTGTTTAGCGTTGAAAAATTAAAAATAATATTTCAATAATTGCATAGTTGTTCCAATTGAATGACCACAGATTTGGCTAGAATAAAATCATAATAAATTAGCTTAAAATGTAAATGTACCAGTATTAAATTAAGCAACGAATCTAGCGATACTTGCGAAACATTTTATATTCATTCTGGCTAATACAAAACTTATTCTTGCTATATCGAACATAGAAAAAAGTTGTATCGGGAAGACGGATAAATTATAATTAAACATAACTATTTTACATGTAAAGTACTGACTGAAGTTTTATCAAAAGTCATGTATATCAGTGGCGTGTCGTGACTTTTACAAGGGGGGACGTTGTTACATAACGATACAATAAGCAAACATATACACGAAATAAAAATACAACTTACAAACGTTTCTTCGGCTTTATTTTTCAAACTCATTAATTAAGTTTGTTTATTTAGTGTTGTTTTGGATATTTAGGTACATTAAACACTGATTTTCGTGGGGTTGACCTATTGTGATTTTCAAGAAATATCATTTTGCTTTCAATAAATCAGAGACAAATAAACTCAAAAATGCCGCTGTCCATAGTCACCATACATTTACCAAAATTTTCAATCTGTAATTAAAATTATTCTTATACATTCAAATCCTTTAACTATAACGTTTCATATGTTATGCATGAAAATAACTAATTTTGATAAATTAAGGAATGAATTCAGAATTTCCCCAACTCCTTTATCCACAGCCTATCTTCCATATATTGAAAATATAACAGATCAAATTTCCAAAATCCTTAAGAAGCATAATATTTCTACTCGTTTTTCCACACTTCCAAAACTATCTCAGTTTGAATTTAGTTTTGTGTAAATGATTTGTTCGTGAATACTATACATTCTGTTAAAATTTCATCAAATTTGTATCAGTACTTCGGGAGCAATCTGACATTATTGTATCTACCCTAGCTCTCTGAAATTTTTCGTGAATGTTTATTATATATTTCAAAACTTGGTGTGATATGTATCAGTACTAAAATTCCTGGGTGAACAATCTTAAATCCTGCTAAAAATAGTGGAATGGCGGAAATAAAAGATTTTGCATCTTATCTGAAAAGAATATAAGTTTTAGTATTGATAATGTTTATTTCAAATTTTTAATAATTACAATAATAAAATTGCATATGATGAATAAAAAAATGCGTCCGTGCTCTGAAGGAAAGAAGTTACTTACTAATAGTTTCATCAATCTTTATCTCCAAACATAGCAATAGCCAGTATATTGATTCCGATATTAAAGAGAAATTCATTATATATGTTATAACAATTATGGAGCAAAGATTCAAATATAAAAATAAATTACTAACACATATATATATTCCAAAAACCATAGCAATAGTAAGTAAAGCGAACTAAACAAAAACAGAATATGACAGTAACAATATTATAAGAAATTTTTTAGATAGTTTAGCTAAATGGTATTTGTACTTATCTATTTTACTCAGAGAAGAATTTTTAACTTGTTAAGTTTATTCTGATGACGACATGTAATATCGAAACATTAATAAATAGAAGAAGAAAAAGGCAATACGAAATACATATATATGTTTTTTCTGATTTATATTCTTGAACCATTTCTTTATAGGTAATACTCTTTCGCACACTACCGATCCAATTGGTTCTGCAGTTTTAATTGAATATAAGACACATGTCGGCTGCAAACGCATTTCATTAATCATAGTCATCTATTATCTACTAAATTACATGGAAACACTCATTAACATAACAATTTTTGATAAAGATACTGTCGAAACTTCAACAAGTCTTATTTTATTTATAGTTATAGTATAGAACCAAAATACCAAGAAAACGAGCCATTAAAACATATAAAGATGAATGTATATATATATATATATATATATATATATATATATATATATATATATATATATATATATATATATATATATATATATATATATATATATATATATATATATATATATATATATATATATATATATATATATATATATATATATATATATATATATATATATGTTATAATATATCTCGTTTAGATACCTACTCGAACCTCCAGTTCGCGTAAGTATAATAAATCGCTCTCTGTTCAAGAAACCATTCTTGCAAATTGACGCCTACATATTAGTGAACCAAGTTATTGAACTGCTGATTAAAATACAAGAGTATGAAAAAGTGGATCTAGATTACTTTAAAAATTTAAATATTCTCCTGATAATATCTGTAGATACACAATAATGCTATTCACAATAGCTCTTTTCTTGGTATTTTACTGTTATGTGGTGGCATTAATTAATGACATGTTCAAACAAAAGATGTTTTGATGTTTTTATACGCAATTTCGCGAGACTCATCAATCAATTAAATGGTTGGACTACAGATTTATGATACTAAAAATCCAATAATAATAGGTTATCTGAATGTTCTCTATCATTTCGGCGAATAATTTGTCTGATATAATGGACACGGTGTATTTCGTACCTGAATTGATTGAAGAGTTGATCGAATCATATGGGTTCGATAGAAAGGCCTATAGATTTTCTATTGACTAGTAAAGTCAAAATAACAAGCTGATCCCAACGTCGTATAAAATCTTGAAGCCGCCAACTTGGAGCATAAGTGAGTTGCAAACTCTCAATATTCTGTTCAATCTTACTGGGTAAAATCATAACAAAAGCTCTGATCAATCGATCACGTGACTTGTTCCACTTTTGTTGGCAAAATAGGCACTCCCGCGAGTCAAATGTAAATGATTGTAGGAACAGAAAATATATTGGAAATGATTTGAAAACCCAAATGGTATACATAATGTATTTTATAACTCTGTTTCATACTGACACTTGCTGTCACATGAACTGTCAAAATGTACCGCAGAATAAAGATATAAAATAGATCACCACTTGAATCTTAAAATGAGAATTTCGGACACTTCTACAGGTTAAATATATACGTGTGATATATATTTATAAGCAAAAAAATACGTCTCTACTTCCTTTCAAAAAAATGTCTTATATGCCTTCTAAGTTATGACCATCTAGTCATTCTTCAATATTTACTATTTCTAGTATTTGTGTCTGGATTGTGTATGTATATGTATAAGATGTATACGTTTGATACTAAATAGAAAAATGCGACGCAAATATGGTCAGCAGAATATCTAAATTGAAGTGTACCTGAATTTTTAACTAATCCACTATATTTTTGTTCTTGAATACATTCCAGTTAAAGTTTCAAATTGAATATTAACAATTAACTAATTAAGACAAGACAGATTTCATTAAATGAGAGAAGCACATATATTATTGCATTTATTATTAAATTGAATACGAGAAATGTATTGGCTACTAACCATTTTGAATACACGCAGATGTCAATAGGACAAGTTTTGTCATTATCTGTCTAAAAACAGGTCAATCAGCTGTAGAATATTTACCATAAATGTAAAGTAAAAAGATAAAAGTCAACTTCTTACCTTACCTCTACCTGTACAATATTTTTCTTTTGCTCGCTTATTTCAATCTTCAAACATTGCAAGTCAATTATTTGAAATATACTTCTATCATTGCCTACAATACTCTAAGAACGTAATACAGGATTCAAAATACTATGCTTTTTACAGAAATCATGAATGTTTTGACATTTTAGGACATCAGTAATATTTGCTAAGTAATTAACATATCATAACATATTTAGACAAAAACCTATAAAGCATATATTGCTTCAAATATCTAGTATTATTTATAAAAATTTACATAAAATTAAATTATACTAGTAAATCCACATTTTTATCGAAAAATTCATAAAGTTATAAATTAAAACTAGAGTTTTAAAATTAAAAATTTTCACAAAAAAGCACTTTTCAAATTTCATCTAAAAATTCTGAAAAAGATAATTTCATACTTTAACAAAACTTTATTTTGATTAGATTAGATTTAATAATAGAAAATGAACTAATAATTATACTATTCAATAATATTAATAAACAATTTATATTTAACAATTAAAATATAAATTTAACTATGATTAATAAAAAATAAATATTCCAAAGCATTTCTGCCTGAAGTTTTTTTATTCCAGTTTTCATCATACATTTACGGTGAAAGAATCAATTACCGACTCAGTAGAGTAGTTGAAAATGTATTTGGACTTTCTTCTGGAATATATAGAGTATTAAGACAGTACATGCTTTTAGAACCTGAAAAACATATTTTTGTGCCTTGGAAAATGAAACTCATGTTTCGAATCCTAAAGTATAGGATGTTTTTCATATTCGCCAATTAATTATGGGGCTAATTCATCATTCCATTCCATGATTATTATTAAAATTATTAAAAGATATATAACATTTGACGCGCCAATACACACATCCCTATAAGTATCTGCTTTAAATATCGTCCAAACTGAGCAAATTTACAGGGAAATATTCTTTGATATTAACAGAAACTGAACAAGCAACGGGAAGTGTTTGTGCATATAAAACCCTGCGCGCACACATTTTTGGCAGTACTGACTTGGGTATACTCTCAAGCGTCTCAAGTGAAGTTTGTCTGTCAAAATATCTAAATAAAAATCAGCCTTACTTAGTCCCCCTCCCTTTAAATTCGCTATTAATAATACTGGTTTAAAATGTTGCCTTACCATAGTTATGATCACCAGCCCCCACTGATACAAACTAAATCAAATTTCATGTAATAGTTAAAATAACTTTTGAGAGTAGTGACATCTCTTGGAAGGTAGTAAGGGTAAGTAATAGATGCAAGGAAACCGTTTTCATTATTACAGATATCTTTATTTTTGTAAAGAAAGGAACTAACTTAACTATTTATCTTATAGTTGTTTTATGATATTCACTTTACATACACATAGTAGATAGAGGCGTAAGTGCATCCTATTCAGTATTCAGATAAAACTGGTCCACATCTGCTCTCTTTATCTTTTGCATAAATTCTGTCTTTAGCTCCATTCCTCTCTCTCTCTCTTTAGAGGGGTTGAAATATGAGGCGGTAGAAATCAGAGTGGACCATCCCACAAATCTGTGTAAACCGAATTATCATCTAACATCTACATAGTGAGCAAATTCGAAACTATAGCGATGCTATAATGGACCATGTCAGCTTCGATAATTTTGCTACAGATGGCTGGACTATCACTGGATAGTCAGTAAGTTAGCTATACACAAATTAAGAGCCATAATGGACGATATGGCTTGGCCCACTCTGATTTTGACTTATTAAACTACAATCACTCGTATTATTTGGAAGGGATCGAAGAATTAGCAGAACGTTGGACGAAGTGTATTGGACTACAAGGAGATTATGTTGAGAAATAAAATAAGTTTCTTGTTTCATTTTTCACCTTACCCGTTACCTTACTTTACCTTTAGCTCTGAGGATATTTCGTAAGAGTACCGAACAACTCGTAAAAAGAAAAACTGGAACATTGAATAAACGTTCCAAACATAGATGTCAGGTTCCATCATATTCATGAACTATAAATGAAAATATGGTAATTAAAAAAAGGGTTTGTTCCGTAAATCAACTTTTCTAATCAGAATTCTGGTTCGCGTTCCATAAATAGCCGATTCCTGAAAAAGTTTGATTTTTGGAATGCGGTTCCTAAAATTGGTTAAGCCAGACTAACCAACGAAAGTTGTCGGTTGCTCCGGTTCGGTTCGTGCTTTTCTTTTAGTTCTGTGGTTATGATGGATAGTTTGATGTTTTGTGAGTTTATTATTCCTTGATTTTCTATGTCCTGATTCACGAATTTAACTGGACTGCTTCCTTTTTTTTCCATTGGTACAGGTACATATTTTTCAATATGGTAAGCATAGTTAACACTCGTCAGTAGAGTTATCTATGAGGCAAAACGAAACAGCAAAACACTATATTTTTAGGTTATAACACAGAACATAAAGCAACGGTTTTACAAACTACGGTCAAGGCGTTCCGTAAATAACCGAAATTTCAGTAACCATTCCGGAACCGGCCGGTTTGACGCGGCTATTTACGGAACATACCCCAAATATTGTCCTTCAAATAAGTTGACAGCCGACATTCTGACAAAACGTCATGTGCAAACTTACAAAACAAAGATAATTTAGTAAAATTTGCTTTATTTGATTGTTCTTTAACCTTTACGACCTTTTCCTAGAGCTTTTCAAGTATTGACAGCTGCTTCTCTGTTATAATGCTGTATATTCTGCTCTGATTGCCTGTTTGTGGTATTCATTGTGTGAATATTTATCCATATTACCTAAATACTGACTTCACAGAGCGTTAAAAGTCGCTTCTATGTTTGTGGAAATTGAAGAGTAGAGATTACAGTGACCACAAAGCGAAATCCCAGGCATATGAAATTTAAATTGAAATACTACAAACCGTGGACTCAGACGACCGAGACAGTGATGTTTACAAAAAAGTTCATACGTACCGCCTATTGGCACCTATAGAAAGGAATTGAAGAATGTGGTAGATTCCGAGGAATCGGGTACCCGAGAAGATCTATGGTGGGTACTACGAGATATTACCTTTAAAAATGTGTCTTTTAATGCTGTGTAAGTTGCGTCGCATGTTTCTGAATAGCACTAAGATTTGGGTTGGAAATACATGGATTATATTTTATAATGGTTAACGTTACTTTTTGGAATATTTATTGAATACAAAATTGTATAAAATTGGAAATTACAGAGATGTTTTATGCTTCAATGTTCAAGGCTGACTCCTCGGCGTTATATACATTTATTCACACTGATTCTACAGATGCGAGAAGTCCTTGAATTTGTTTTTAACAACGTTTCATAAAATACTATGTCAGCACTCTTCAATAAAGGAACTGAACTACACTGTGGGGTAATTCATGTGGTAAATTTTAAATCTGCGTAACTTCTCCCAGTTTTAAAAAAACGCAGTCCAGCTGTTAGGTGTTCATGGCGGTAATTGCATGTCTCATGACAATCTGCTCTTGAAATTATTGGCTTAACTAAATTTAGCAAATGCTGGTACCGAGATGGCGGTAAGAAAGACAAGGTCTTTGATTAATACCTTGCAAGGGAGTTAAAATGTTTGCAGTCGAAGTTCGAAGATAAAGATTGAACACTGAATTTAGAAAGGCCGTCGTAGAAGAAAACAATTTATAACTGATTTTTAGGTTTCATAAATAAAAAAATTGGTTTATTAAATTCCGATTTATCTTCAGCTGAGGGTAAGCCCTTGTTTGCATTATTATCCCCAAATAGTATTTTAGCAGGCATATTTTGATTTATTATTTAGTTTATTCTGGTGACAGCTAATTGGTAGCCGAAAGTTCCAAAGTAATTTAACAGTATTTTTAGTGGATAAGGGTGATTATTTCTCATTTATAGTGTTATAGTGAAATCTTTTATACTTTATTTGCAATATAAGTTTGATTATTATTGTCTATTTTTGTTTCCGATTGATGAATAAAATATCTATATTCAGGTCTCCTATAAATATCTCTACATGTTTTTGTTAATCCGTGACATTACATTCTTGAAATCATTCACAAAGTCATCAACATTCTTTGAAGGCATTGATTAAATGTATATTAATCAATGTTGAAGGTAATCTACAAAGATAACCATTATATTTATATTTGATTTCTTCATAATAAAGCCTATTTATGTATTCATTCGTTGTTAATAATAATAAGTATTTGTGGTCATGAAATACATTACTAGTGCGACTAGTTCGAGATAATCTTATAAATGCACGATAAGTTGAGAAAACTTTGAAAATTAATGCTGAATACTAAGCGATACGGACGGTCAAGTCCGGCATCGATTCATGTCTACCCACGCGCTATGAGAAAAGCAACGAGGTCTAGTATAGACCTCGTTGGAGAAAAGTCGTGCGCATCTAGCATTCCTATGATACTACATGATCCTTGGTGATATCTTATGAAATCTGACCCTGTAATTGCTCGACCACCATTCAAGTGGTAAAACCACTGAATCATAATTCTATGGGTACAGCATTGAATTTTATTATAACCTCTATGTCCTCTATTGGTTAATTTCTCAGAGTAATAAACATTTTGTTTGCTTGTATAAATGAAATGGTATTTCACTTTGCATTTTACTTACTCATTTTTTGCTCTTTTTCTATAAGGTCTGAAACATAAAATATTAAGGACGATAGTACGGTCTTGAGTTTAACATAAATTATAGGAATTAGTAATGATTTCTCACAAATAGATTCATACAATTCTATGTAACTATTCGCAAAGAATCATTTCGTCCTCACTCATTGATCAAATAATATGTAAATTCTTAGGAAATAGGGATGATGGTCGTGAGACCGAAACGTGGGTAAAGACGAAAATATAGTAGACATAGTTAATGTGACCTATTTCCCAAGAATTTACATATATGTAATTCATACTTGGATAAAGAATCATTATTATATCAAATAATAAATAATTCTAATTATAAGCTCCAGTCCTGATGTCGAAAATGCCCGTCTCCAGTAAGCAATTTTTATTTTTGAGCAACTCATTTTACCATTACCAAATTCGAAATGTACCGTTCGTGGTTTTAGTGTAGACAGTTAGAAGATCCCTCTAATCCTCTAATACACATATGCTGCCATCTTACGCATCGACATCAGCTTCAGCCAGACGTTTTCCTTAGTTTGGTTCCTCATTCATTCGTGTTTGACAACAGTCATATTTGATAAGGATAAGCCAATTTTACGACATCATCGTAATAAGTTGAAATTCCAACAAAAATAACCAGTATAAATAAACGTCGCGTTTGGTAAACAAGGCTACAATACAGTAAACATATTATTTAGTTGTTTAACGTGGCAGTGAGTACTTGGTGAAAATATTTTTTTGTTCTACTTACCTAAAATGGTGGAATATTAGGTAGCACTCTTCATATAACGAAATTCAATAACTTTTTTCCAGATAATGAAGATGCCCACAACTCAGACAGAAAATGGTTTATATGAATACGATAATACCACTTATTATGTAGAAAATATCGAAAATATGAATAATGGCATTGAGGAGTATAATCCACCAACAGAAGATGATTTTTCCGAATACCTATGGATGGAAAATGAAGAAGAATTCGATAAAGAAGTAAGTATGTTCTAATTCTGCAACTCTCTTTATAAAGAAACTTTTGTTTAAGGTTATGCAAAGACTTGAAGAAGAAGCCCTTATGGAACAATGTATCGAAGCAATGCTGGCAGATGAGACATCTGATAATCACCTAAATCATTCAACAAGTAACTCAGAGTGAGTAAATAATCAATTATTTATATATATCATACTTTAGAGACTTCTAACAAAATATGTAAAACAGTCACTTCCTTGAATATATCTACAACTAACTTGTATAAGAATTAGCTAGAATGACTAGAATATTGTAAACAGAGCTATATTTGTCAGACCTCATCTTCTGATTTTGCCTAATATGTAACTAAAGCGACCCCTAAGGTCTTCCAATGGTATTGAGGTCAACCATGCCCGGGGTCAGGTACCAGGCACGTATTGTGAAGACCACATATGTTTCATAAATTTGTGTGAAAATCTGCTTTATAGTCATGTTCAAGATTGTTACTGCAATATGAATCACTTATTAGTGTTCCATGTGATTAACAAAGTAAAGATATCATAATCTACTATTATAGAAGTATAGAACAATAGACGCTACACCTGCAATTCTTTGTATTTCACATTAAATGAACTAATACTATTCTCTTTGTTTGTTTATTATCTGCAATGACTAACATTCTTAAGGATTGAATAGCAGACATATGGTTCGAAATATGGCAGCGATATTTAAATCTTTTCTTTCTAATTTTACCAATTCAACTCTCAAGGTCCCCCTATGGTATTGAGGTCAACCATGCCCTCCTTTACCTGAACAAGGTACCTACTGCATGGACAAGACATTTCATAATTTTATGTGAAAATCTGCTTAATAGTCATGTTCAGAATTTCTGCTGCAATAGGAATTGTTTATTAGTATTCAAAGATAGTGACAAAGTGAGAAGAAGTATTTATATCACATTAGATGCTACAGCTGCATCACTTCATGTGTTTCACACTGAATGAAATAATATATTCTCTTGGCCACTTTATTATTCACAATGACTATCACCTACTTTGGAAAAGCCGCTGTTTGAGGATGAATAAAGAATAGGATCAAACAACCACAAAGGGTGTTAGAAAACAGCTCCTCACATACAAAAAGGGAGAACATTTGTTAAACATCTGTCAAAGTAGGAACCAGGTGCATAGAACATACAATAACAAGTTAATGCCAGGTCTGGAAACTCTATGTTTGACATGAGTCTCTTACATGTCGCCAAACTCGTAACATGAGAATTCAATACCTCTGAAATAGCTGCATGGAACCATTCTCTCATATATCTGTACTTCTTGAATAAAACATTGATAGTTACATACAAATATATTTATTGTTGTATTCATCATGTGGCTGTTTATGGTCATTATGCTACTGCTCAAACTTCTAATGAATATGCTTATTATCTTTAATGTTGGAAATGGTTTTGTTCAAACTTTTATAGACTACACATCTACCCTCTTAACTGAGTAATGGCAAGATGGTCTGACCATCTATGGTATCAATTCTGTACAATAATCACAAAAAAAAATTCGGCAGTCACTGAGCACTGCTGACAGAAGTAAAAACTGACATTATGAAGTAACCAATTTATTTTATGCTACCTTTGAATTATTGTAGCATCCGAAATTACAATTTTATTATTTTTAAATGAAAATTAATATAATTAGTTTTTCTTTAGTTTTCACAACTGTCAGCATTTTAATCAACAATTATATACATTTTTATATTTAATAATAAAAAACGTATAATGGGCGGTACAATCCCTGTAAAGAGTAT
Organism: Endomychus coccineus; assembly: GCA_958510875.1. NCBI lineage: Eukaryota > Metazoa > Arthropoda > Insecta > Coleoptera > Endomychidae > Endomychus > Endomychus coccineus. Next base: position 3,976,091 of record OY294071.1, on the reverse strand, counting down.
GAATGTAACCCGATAGCCATTATAATAAATACACATTATTTTATTTTTAAAACATATTGTTTATTGATATTTACATCGATGTAAATGAAAGTAATGTTAAACAGCATTTTCTTCATTTGCGTCGTCATTATCGGTAACTTCGACGATACTTAAATTATTAGATTAGATCCAAGCATGAAACATACTGTGGAATCAGGTGTGCTCATATATAAAAACAGGCTACTATTACCGATCACACATGATTTAATTATTACATTTTACTCTGTAATAATTACAGTATGAGTTGTATTGCAAAAAAGGTGCATTTTTTCAGTTAGCATAAGATATAACTATCATCTGCACGAGGACGGAGGATTGAGACAATGAATATAACGTCGAGTATATGCGTGCTGTTGTAGCTGTATACAGTGTATAGTGTGTATACGCAGTGTATACGTATACCCGTCCTGTATACCGTAATCGAGGGCACTGGCTCACACAGGCAGGCTCACCAACACCGACTCAGATATGCACACGTGTGTAAGCGTATAGAGAGACTGCCTGATGCCTGACCCGAATCCCTCAAGGCCGCAGTTGCGCACGCAGCAGTATACATAATACGTACAGCGTGACGGGACGTGATGGATTCGTGGTTTTACCCCTCATCTGAAATAGCCCAACGCGCCTAAAGAAGTTTTCACTTCAATAAGCTTATTCATCGAAAATGAATTAGAGATAGAGTAGTTCCCTGCGTTGTACCATGTGAGATAAACATTTTTGAGTTATTGCAGTAATAGTACCCACATTCAATGTATTTCACAAAGATATTTTTTCATGTGGCTTCATTCTTATGATGGACATTCTCTTGGATGATTATTGTTTTCATATTCTAGATTCAATTCCTGTTCTTTTGCATCTGAATAGTTACCACATTTCTAAGCAGTAGAATTCCATTCACTAGTTGATTTTACGGGCTACGCCCCGCTGACGTACAGTTGTTTTTATGTGCTACGCCTTTGTAAGGGTTTATTCGGATGGTGCGTGGTAACCTTTATGTGAGGCGTATGGGCACCTTTAGGTTGTCACTGTGACAGACGTCACTCTGGCAGTTTTAGGTTATATAGAGATGGGTACGCGTTTATAGAAACTTTTACTATTAGCACGTGTCACAAGTTATTCTATGGTTTGGATCGTATGTCACTTTGACATTCATAGGTTAGATAGATTGAGAGTGGTAGATATTCATAGAAGAGTATAAAATTGGAATGGAGTCAAATCTTAGTCGAAGGTATAGTTGTAGAGTACGTCACTTGGCCAATTCTAGGTTATATAATTCAATCATTGAAATTTCAAGTATTGCAAAAGAAAATGCTCATAAAATATAGTCGCTCTACAACTACATGGCTCCTCAAATACTATACAACAAATTAAAATATTGCAACTCCACTTTTTCAAAATTAAAATGTCTTTGAATCATTGATATTGTAAAATACAAATTTAATTAATTCATTGACGGAAGTACATTCTGATATTAACTTGTTTAAAAATCTTTGGCACTTTAAGAAAGAATTTACATATAGTTGCCGGTTTGTGGCTATCACCACCTTCTAAAAGGTTTAAAGTTAACATTTCGACCATTGGCAAATTTATATCCTAATCCAGGAAACCCTCAAGTTCCAGTGAATACGATATGGTTCCAGCAGGATGGAGCACCACCACATTACCAATTTAATGTCCGGCAGTACGATTGAATGGCCAGCGCGATCACCTGATCTTACATTATTAGATTTCTTTCTATGGGGATATGTGAAGACCATTGTGTACAAAACTAAACCTTTTGATTTAAATGACTTGAAAGAACGAATAACGCTTGTGATGAGGTCAATCACGCCTGACATGTTCAATAATGTTAGAAGACAGTTTTATTTAAGATTAGGAACATCTACTTTATTAAAATACATAGTTCTTTTTGGTGTTTTACATTTTATCACGTTTTGAATTACATTTTAGTTTTTGATTGTATTGTAGCGAATTTCGGTAACCACATGATTTTATTTTATTCTATGTTAATTGTTGCAATGAACTTGAAAGCGATAACATTTTTATTATGGCCTTGGTTGCAAGTTTGGCATTTAAAATGAAACCTACATACTCCAGGATGTTTATTTAAACAAATCTGACAGTATTTGTGACTATTTATAAATCCTACTCTATCCTGTGCTGGAACTGAAATAAATTTAGCACATTCATACAGTTTATGAATCAACAAATACTTGAAATCAGACAATGATATATTATGCAAGTCCGTAACTATACCATTCTCTTTTCTGAAGTAAGATACAGTTACCACTTAAGTAATCGAAGGACAATACATACCACCCCAACACCCCTTAGGGTCTGATATATTATTTGGAAATCTTTCCTCAGTTGAAGTTAAAATGTTATTCGATAACTTTCAAATATAAATAAAAAAAAATCAACCTTATCCAGTAAAAGAACTACTCAATTACAGAGAATCTTTCAACTCTGATGCTTTTTGCTTGTCGAAAGATCCTTTGTACTTTAATAGTATTTTTAGTGGATAATGGTGATTATTTCTTATTTAGTGATATAGTTTATCCACAATGTGAACTCTTTTATTATTTATTAAATTCTCAAATGTAAAAGAAAAAACCTAAATAAAACCAACTATTTGTGAATCAACAAATACTTGAAATCAGACAATGATATATTATGCAAGTCTGTAACTATACCATTCTCTTTTCTGAAGTAAGATACAGTTACTACTTAAGTAATCGAAGGAGAATACCTACCACCTCTACCCCGTTAGGTCTGATATATTATTTGGAAATGTTTCCTCAGTTGAAGTTGAAATGTTATTCGATAACTTTCAATCAGACAATGTTGTTTGCAACTACTTTTGTATGTAAATCTCTCAAGCTGCTTTTTCAATTATTTTTAATGCTATTTGCAGTATCTGTGAAGTTACTTTATGAAAAAAAACGTTAAATGTAAGAAGTATGTCATCATTAAACTTTACTCTAACCTGGGTTCTTTTCAAATATATATTTACAAAGCTCAATTTGGAGTATTGAAACTGTACAATCTATCATTTGTAAACTTTCCCGTCATCTCTGTTAATGTTGTATAACATCCATATAGTGATGTATACTTTGTCGAAAGTATACCTTGTGGCAGCAACTTCATTGTTGAAAACTTTCCATACAATTTTGATAACGATTTGGTGAAATTTTTCCACCAACTGACATATGTATGAAATGATAGGTACATGTAAATTGAACATTGAATGCTTTCCTTTCCAAGAACATATGGAATACTCTTGTATACATCTTTCCTTATTCCATATAATTTATCCATATTTGGCATTGAATTCTTGAAAGATGCTATTATATGTATCTATCATAACGTTGTATCTACGTTGAAAATGTAAAATGACAATTTAGATCCTAAAACATAATACACCATACACATGTATATGAAAATATCTTTATTGTATCTATAGTGACATTACTCGAGTACTTTGAAAGGCTTGTACTGTGAATTTGAAGTAATTCTGAGTGAATCCAATGATCGTGCTGCTACTGGAAGATGCTACGCTTACTGTAGAATATGACACATATCTTGTTATGTACCTTAGTAAATCAGTTGTACTAATATCGTAGATGATGTACATACCTTTCTTAATCGTTTTGTTATTCTTTCAAAATCCCTATGTACTTTAGTTTGTTGCAAGAATATGTATGTAGGCACCATAATTGATATTCTCAATTTATCTATTTCTAAAATAAAATATGGAAAGTCTTATTGTTACACATTGTTCAGACATACCTCTAGAACGTTTTTTAATAGATGGGGCCCCACGTTCATATCTTATTTATGTAGTTTTGTTGACTTTTAGATAGAGACATGTTGTTTACTACATATAACTCCCAGACTATGAATAAGGTTAGATTTTGGTGAAATAAGACCATAGATTTGTTGCATAGCTTATTGAAAAGATTCTACAGTCGATATATATGCTATTTCGTGCCCCAAAGCTTCCAAGGATGTAGAAATGTACTTGTACCCCTAGGAAGTATACCTTCGTCCATGGACCATTTAGGAAGTTTCTGAGCAGTATATAGCTATTTAAGATCTCTTGGTATTATTTCTACATCGTTCGATTATACATACACCTCCAAAATCAGTTCTCTTCGTGAGTTATCACTTAATCCTTACATAGGTTACCGTCAAAACACGTCAAATCTTTATGATTTATTTTAAGCTACTTAGCGGCATTTTTGGGTTACGTCTTGGAATTAGTTTGGTGCCACTTTACCATTATCGATGACGATCTTTCGAATGGTGAATTTTAATTGAACGTAGAGGCCCTAGTTTTTGATTTTGGAAAATTTCCGAGAAAATCTTGCAATATGGATGACAAAAATTGGTATTATATCGATTTGAATAAAAATATCCCCAACTCTTGTGTCAGATTAATTAATTTGACGTTTCTAAGAATGCCAAATTTCGCAATTTTATACGAAATTTTAAACACTCAGATGTCTTTAGCGCTTGAGGCTCCGGGATTTTCACTTGGCCTATCGAAATTAGAAGGATTAAATTATCTAAAAACACAATTGCATGAAGGCCAAACGTCCTATGTAATAAGCTACGAACGAAATGATTTCGACATATCCCTCGAGGAGCTCGCTACGCGTCAGTTAGAGTTTATACATTTTACCTCGATCTTGTTAATTTGGGGCCGTTTAGTGGCGCGTGCGGCCGGCGCCAGTCGTAATGAAGTCTTTTTTGCTATGGGCCGCTAGCTTTTACTCGCTTCGGTTATATTTTAGTAGCTAGAAAATTCCCTTTGCTGCGTCGCACGTTAGACGTGCATAGGTGAGACCTGAGAGTACCTGTTTCTATTTTAATTAAATTTTCCTATTTAATGGAGATTTATCGAAAAAAGAAGGGCCGTCGGGCACGGTCCGACACTAAATCTAACTACATGGAGCGAAAACGGCACGCGAAAAGTCGTCTTAAAGCCGTATTAGGTACAACCAGTTTGCACTTTTCCAACTCGCACGCTACGGCCTTCTCACGTGAACGTCATTCGATTTATCGAAAATTGACTATTTTAAAACAGTTTTTGTCCCGGTTTGGGGCTATCGCGACCTTTTAAAAGGTTCAAAGTTTACATTTCGACCATTTTCCGGACTCGAACCCGTCGCCAATTTTAGCTTGTCGGGTTCAAAAATGTACGTCGATATGGTCGAAAATCGCATACTTTTAGTGAGTTTTTTAGGAACTTGGGTACCAACTCAATAGCGTCAGTATTCTTGTTGACTAGTTGATTTTACGGGCTACGCCCCGCTAAGATGCAGTTTTTTATGTGCAACGCCTTTTTGAGAGTTTAGTCGTGGAGAGTGCGTGATAACCTTTATGTGAGGCATATGGGCACCTTTAGGTTGTCACGATGACAGAAGTCAACTTGACAGTTGTAGGTTATATAGAGATGGGTACGCGTTTATAGAAACTTTTACTATTAGCACGTGTCACAAGTTATTCTATGGTTTGGATCGTATGTCACTTTGACATTTATTGGTTAGATAGATTGAGAGTGGTAGATATTCATAGAAGAGTATAAAATTGGAATGGAGTCAAATCTTAGTCGAAGGTATAGTTGTAGAGTACGTCACTTGGCCAATTCTAGGTTATATAATTCAATCATTGAAACTTCAAGTATTGCAAAAGAAAATGCTCATAAAATATAGTCGCTCTACAACTACATGGCTCCTCAAATACTATACAACAAATTAAAATATTGCAACTCCACTTTTTCAAAATTAAAATGTCTTTGAATCATTGATATTGTAAAATAAAAATTTAATTAATTCATTGACGGAAGTACATTCTGATATTAACTTGTTTAAAAATCTTTGGCACATTATGAAAGAATCTACATATAGTTACTATAACAGTTACTTACTTATACGGATGTATCATTTTCATTACTTATTTGAATGAAAAGCAACTCTATTTTTCCAAAAGTACCTACCTATTTTAACTAAACAGAGGAAGGTACCTTATAGAAAACCGTTTATTTATCCAAAATTAACCATTTCAAAACAGTTTTCGAGCAGATTTGTGGCTATCACCACCTTCTAAAAGGTTCAAAGTTAACATTTCGACCATTGGCAAATTTATATCCTAATCCAGGAAACCCTCAAGTTCCAGTGAATACGATATGGTTCCAGCAGGATGGAGCACCACCACATTACCAATTTAATGTCCGGCAGTACGATTGAATGGTCAGCGCGATCACCTGATCTTACATTATTAGATTTCTTTCTATGGGGATATGTGAAGACCATTGTGTACAAAACTAAACCTTTTGATTTAAATGACTTGAAAGAACGAATAACGCTTGTGATGAGGTCAATCACGCCTGATATGTTCAATAATGTTAGAAGACAGTTTTATTTAAGATTAGGAACATCTACTTTATTAAAATACATAGTTCTTTTTAGTGTTTTACATTTTATCACGTTTTGAATTACATTTTAGTTTTTGATTGTATTGTAGCGAATTTCGGTAACCACATGATTTTATTTTATTCTATGTTAATTGTTGCAATAAACTTGAAAGCGATAACATTTTTGAATGGAGAGACCTTTCAAACGATATATCACAAGCCTATACTTCCTATTTCAAAAATAGGGGGTTGTACCTGACATTCAGAGGGGGTTGAAGATAGGGGTCGCATTTTCACGTAGAAGGACGTCAATTTATAATTTAAATTTGACATGTTTCGGGATTTTTTTTTAATATGTATAGTAATCGAAATAATGAATTTATTCCGTTTGGCGTTTACACACTGTATAGACAACACCCATAAGCACTTTGAGAACTGTCACATTATCCTAATAATTCAATAAACTCAGCATTATACATATTTAAATTTAGTTCGATATAAATTGGAGGCATCGATAAAAGACTTGTTGAGAATTCTGACCACTGTTTATTCAAATCAGAGGGTAGAGGTTCGTTCCAATGTAATTTTTTGAGCCATAGTTTTTGAATTAGAACCTTGGCCATAACCAATATAGGCCCCACTAATTCAAGAGGATCATAAAATTTGCAAACGAAACTTAAAATTTGTCTTTTGGTAAAATGACTATTCAAACATTGGGGTGGACAAACCATTTTGAATTTATCCAAGTTTACATCATAAAATAAACCTAAAGTTTCAAAAACCATATTAGCAGTATTCATATCAATGTCATCAAAATGCTGATTTTCAATTGATATGTCCTTAAGAAGTTTCTTCCTATTGGAACACCATTTATGTAGCTTGAATGTACCCAATTTTAAAAGTTCGATCAATTCATTTTATAATTAAGTATGATTTAATAAGATTTATACTATTGTTATCAAAGTTGTATTCTTGGAGCTTTTGCATCAACAGATCATGGGACACACAGTCAAAAGCCTTGGTAACGTCAAAAAAGGAGGCTTGCATGAACTTCTTCTCCTCAAAACATTCTCGAACATAGCTAGTAAGTTTGTTTATAGCAGCTGTAGTAGAAACATTGCTACGAAATCCAAATTGACATTTATTAAACAAATTATTTGCCTCAAAATAGTATGTTATTTGCCGTTTCAGCACAGTCTCAAAAAGTATGCCTAAGATGGGTGTAATTGATATTGGCCTATAGTTATTAACATCATCGCATAAGCCTTTTTTGTAAATCGGAACTACTTTAGATATTTTGAGGGAATCTGGAAAAATGTTAGAGGTGATACATTGGTTTATAATTTTACATAGAGGAAAAACGATCAAATTTAGAATAGTTTTAACTATTTTAACATTTATATTATAAGTGTCCTTGCTGGGACTATTATTTAAATTTGAAATTATATCTCTCATTTCATTGAAAGTAACTTCTATGAATTTAAATTCTGAATGGAAGACTGAATTAATTTTTTTTGTATAATCAATAGGATTATTTTGTAAAGGTGGAAGATTCTTGACAAGGGATTCTGCTATATTTGTAAAAAAATATTTAAATCAGTGGCACAATGCCTTTTGCATATTTTTTGAATTGTTAATGTATTTATCGTTAGCTTCTTTTTTACTTTTATTAATGTCCTCACGACACCTTTTTTAAATTTATTAAGTGATTCCTTGGAAACAATTTGTGGATTAGTTTTATTTAAACTGCTTGATAACTGCAATTTTTCTCTACTTTGTCTTAAGTTGTCATTGAACCAATGTATTTTAGGTATGTTAGGTTCGTTTTGTTTTATAAATTTTGTTTTGATTGGGAAGCTAGAATCAAAGCCATCTACTATCAGATTTAGGAAATGATCAAATTTGTTATTTACATTTATTTGAGAATTGTTTACAAATGACCAATCTACTTTATCTACATAATTATAAAGTTTAAAGAAGCCTTGTTCTGTTATTGGTCTGTAGGTTATTCTGATTTTATTATTTAATGATGTTTTGTTTTCCACTTCAAAATTAAATGATATAGCAAGATGATCAGATAAATTGAGATCTGTTACTGTTGCAACATAATTGCTGTTAAAATTGGTAAATATGTTATCAAGAGTTGCTCCGTTTCTAGTATAGTTATGAACAGTTTTATGTAGTCTGTAGGATTCAAACATATTACATAGTAACTGAGATTCTTTACTATCTGAATGGAAATGTACGTTAAAGTTCCCAGTTATTATAGTACCTTTGTGTAATGATAGCTTATTAAATGTTGCATCTAATCTATTTAAAAATATGTCAAAATCCCCAAGAGGTGAGCGATAGATTGTCAGTACCTGTATATTGTTGTACATTATACCTGCTATTTCAAAATGTATTTCATCAGATATTTCTTGAGTATCAAAGGCTAACGGAATTGCTTCTATGATATTACTTGTAAAAATACCCACTCCCCCATGTTTATGCATTGTTCTGCAAAAAGCTGAGAGATTTACAAAACCACTTATGTTCAGAGTGTTTATAATTCGTCAGATCCCAACCAATGTTCATTTATACAAAGTATATCATAACTTTTACCTATTAGAAAAGCTTCTAGTTCTGAAGTTTTGTCTCTTAGACATTGAATGTTATAATGTAAAATTTTAGAGAAGTTTGACATTTTAGAGGTATCGAGTTTGTTATTAGGTAATTGCTATTGATTTGTTTCCATTTCTAATTTTCGTTAATTTTTTGAACTAACACTGGACAGTTATAATCGAATGGGGAATGATTCGAATTCAATTTTAAAGAGAATTTGTCATTTGCTTCTACACGGTTGGGACAACCTGAGCAGTTATAGCACCTATAGATACCAAAATATTCATAGACAGAACATGCTCCAAACCGAATACATAAAGCTCCATTTTCAATGTGGAAACTGATATCATTAGGATATTATGTAGCTCCATTTTCAATGTGGAAACTGATATCATTAGGATATTATGTACTTATATGTTTGAAAAGTATTCATTTTAGATTTATTTAGTTTGTAATCGTTTTACATATAACATCAGAAGTAGGTAGATATATTAAATAAATTCAATTAATCCTTTGAATGGAGGGTAACTCTATTTCTTCAAAAGTACCTACCTATATAATAGTTAAATCAATAATTTTCTTACTTCTTGTGGAGTAACATACCTACATTACTATTTAAGTAATCGAAGATGACCCAACCCCCTTTTGGTTGTGATTTATTATTTGGAAAAGTTTCCCAGTAAAGAGAGTACCTAAATAGAACCAGTATGTAGGAGGGTATTCCTCTTTATAATGTAATTCGATAACTACTCTGTACTTTGATAGTATTTTTAGTAGATGATGGTGATTATTCTTTATTTAGTGATATAGTTTATCCACAATGGGAACTCTTTTGATATGTTTATTAAATTTTCAAATGTAAAAGAAAAAACCTAAATAAAACCACCTATTTGTGAATGAACAAATACTTGAAATCAGACAATGATATATTATGCAAGTCTGTAACTATACCATTCTCTTTTCTGAAGTAAGATACAGTTACCACTTAAGTAATCGAAGGACAATACCTAAAACCCCAACACCCCTTGGGGTCTGATATATTATTTGGAAATCTTTCCTCAGTTGAAGTTAAAATGTTATTCGATAACTTTCAAATATAAATAAAAAAAAAATCAACCTTATCCAGTAAAAGAACTGCTCAATTACAGAGAATCTGTCAACTCTGATGCCTTTTGCTTGTCGAAAGGTCCTTTGTACTTTAATAGTATTTTTAGTGGATAATGGTGATTATTTCTTATTTAGTGATATAGTTTATCCACAATGTGAACTCTTTTATTATTTATTAAATTCTCAAATGTAAAAGAAAAAACCTAAATAAAACCAACTATTTGTGAATCAACAAATACTTGAAATCAGACAATGATATATTATGCAAGTCTGTAACTATACCATTCTCTTTTCTGAAGTAAGATACAGTTACTACTTAAGTAATCGAAGGAGAATACCTCCCACCTCTACCCCGTTAGGTCTGACATATTATTTGGAAATCTTTCCTCAGTTGAAGTTGAAATGTTATTCGATAACTTTCAATCAGATAATGTTGTTTGCAACTACTTTTGTATGTAAATCTCTCAAGCTGCTTTTTCAATTATTTGTAATGCTATTTGCATTATCTGTGAAGTTACTTTATGCTAGCTAATTACAGTACAGAGAAATCAGAGGAAGGTATGTTATAATAAAAAAATTATTACCTGAATTATTATTCTAAGGAAGAATTTTTTCTCTTTTCAGCCCGAATCTATCTGATATATGCCAGGAATAACTGAATGAATGGAAGTATGTCATCATTAAACTTTACTCTAACCTGGGTTCTTTTCAAATATATATTTACAAAGCTCAATTTGAAGTATTGAAACTGTACAATCTATCATTTGTAAACTTTCCCGTCATCTCTCTTAATGTTGTATAACATCCATATAGTGATGTATACTTTGTCGAAAGTATACCTTGTGGCAGCAACTTCATTGTTGAAGACTTTTATAATCATTTTCATGCATGTACGTTTCCATAAAATTGGTTCTGATATGATTTGGTGCAATTTTTCCACCAACTGACATATGTATGAAATGATAGGTACTTACATGTAAATTGAACATTGAATGCTTTCCTTTCCAAGAACATATGAAATACTCTTGTATACATCTTTCCTTATTCCATATAATTTATCCATATTTGGCATTGAATTCTTGAAAGATGCTATCATATGTATCATAACGTTGTATCTACGTTGAAAATGTAAAATGACAACTCAGATCCTAAAACATAATACATCATACACATGTATATGAAAATATCTTCATTGTATCTATAGTAACATAACTCGAGTACATTGAAAGGCTTGTACTTTGAATTTGAAGTAATTCTGAGTGAATTCAATGTTCGTGCTGCTACGTTACTTGAAAATTGCTACTTTTACTGTAGAATATGACAGATATCTTGATATATTCATTGAAAATGTATTGAACTCTGCTCGAATATGATGTACATACCTTTCTATATCGTGTTGTCACGATATTTCTGCAAGAATATATCTGTTGGTTCCAAACCTTGATATAATTCATATATTCAAATCTGAAATGAAGTATGTTGAATCTTATTGTTACATATTGTTCAGACATACCTCTAGAACGTTTTTTAATAGATGGGGCCCCTTTGTTGTATCATATTCAAGTACTTTTGAATGGAAACATGATGTTCACAACTTACGCTTGCCAGAGGTTAAATACATGAGAGGAGGTTATCTTTGGGACCATAGAGGTTCGCTTGAACATTTTACGACGATAGAAATAGTTTCAGTAGCCCCACATGAACTATAGATGTGGAAATGTACATATTTCCCTCGGAAGTATACCTTCGTCCATGGACCATTTTGGGAATTTCTGAGTAGTATATAACTATTTAAGATCTCTTGACATTATTTCTACATCGTTTTATTATACATACACCTCCGAAATCGATCGCTTTCGAAAATTATCAGTAAATTCTTACATAGGTTACCTTCAAACGACGTCGAATCTTTATCAATTTATTTGACCTATTTAGAGGCATTTTTGGGTTAAACGGTGGACTATAATAATTTTTTTGCATTATCGATGACGATCTTTCGAATGGTGAATTTTAATTGAAAGTACAGGCTCTAGTTTTCGATTTGAGCAATTTTCATTATTATTATTACATTATGGACGACAAAAATTGGTATTATATCGATTTGAATAAAAATATCCCCAACTCTTGTGTCAGATTAATTAATTTGACGTTTCTAAGAATGCGAAATTTCGCAATTTTATACGAAAGTTTAAACATTCAGATCTCGATAGCGCTTCTGGCTCCGGGATTTTCACGTGGCCTATCGAAATTAGAAGGTTCGAATTGTATAAAAACACAATTGCATGAAGGCCAAACGTCCTATGTAATAAGCTACGAACGAAATGATTTCGACATATCCCTCGAGGAGCTCGCTACGCGTCAGTTAGAGTTTATACATTTTACTTCGATCTTGTTAATTTGGGGCCGTTTCGTGGCCCGTGCGGCCGGCGCCAGCTGTAATAAAGTCTTTTTTGCTATGGGCCGCTAGCATTTATCCGCTTCGGGTATATTTTAGTAGCTAGAAAATTCCCTTTGGTACGTTGCACGTTAGACGTGCATAGGTGAGACCTGAGAGTACCTGTTTCTATTTTAATTAAATTTTCCTATTTAATGGACATTTATCGAAAAAAGAAGGGCCGTCGGGCACGGTCCGCTACTAAATCTAACTACATGGAGCGAAAACGGCACGCGAAAAGTCGCCGTAAAGCCGTATTAGGTACAACCAATTTGCACTTTTCTAACTCGCGAGCTACGGGCTTCTAACGTGAACGTCATTCGATTTACGGAAAATTAACTATTTCAAAACCGTTTTGGACCCGGTTTGGGGCTATCACGACCTTTTAAAAGGTTCAAAGTTAACGTTTCAATCATTTTTTGGGCTCGCTGCGCTCGCTTCCTTTAGCTTGTCGTGTTCAAAAATGTTCGTCGATTAGGTCGAAAATCGCATATTCCTAGTTTGATTTTTAGTAACTTGACTACCAACTTAAACTGCCGCTTATTCTAATACCGACTAGTTGATTTTACGGGCTACGCCCCGCTGAGCAAGGCCCGCTGACGTACAGTTGTTTTCATGTGCAACGCCTTTTCGAGGGTTTAGTCGGATAGTGCGTGGTAACCTTTATGTGAGGCGTATGAGCACCTTTAGGTTGTCACTGTGCCAGACGTCACTCTGGCAGTTGTAGGTTATATAGAGATGGGTACGCGTTTATCGAAACTTTTACTATTAGCACGTGTCACAAGTTATTCTATGGTTTGGATCGTATGTCACTTTGACATTCATAGGTTAGATAGATTGAGAGTGGTAGATATTCATAGAAGAGTATAAAATTGGAATGGAGTCAAATCTTAGTTGAAGGTATAGTTCTAGAGTACTCTCTTGAATTTGTGACGTACGTCACTTGGCCAATTCTAGGTTATATAATTCAATCATTGAAACTTCAAGTATTGCAAAAGAAAATGCTCATAAAATATAGTCGCTCTACAACTACATGGCTCCTCAAATACTATACAATAAATTAAAATATTGCAACTCCACTTTTTCAAAATTAAAATGTCTTTGAATCATTGATATTGTAAAATACAAATTTAATTAATTCATTGACGGAAGTACATTCTGCCTTCGTATTTTTTTTGCATAAGTTTTACCTATGTTAGCAAAGTGTTTATTGAAAGCATTTGAAATATCAATAGGAGTTTTTACAATCTCATCACTTTCAAGCTTGAATTCCTTGATTTCCGATTTATTTTTGATCTTTTTGTTCTCAACTTTATTAATTGTTTCCCATAATGCTTTATTAGACTCTACGTTATCCATAATTTTGTATTTGAAATGATTACACTTAGTTTTATGAATGAGGCCATTGAGTTTATTCCTGTATACTTTATAACAATTATTAATAGTCTCATCATTTGGATATTTTAGATATTGCTGGTAAAGCCAATTTCTAGTTTTTATAGACTTCAAAATGCCTGCTGTGATCCACTCTTTTCTTTTTATGTTTTTATTATAAATGATTTTTGTCCTTGTATTTTTTTCCAGATTGCTATTTATTATTTTTATGAAGTTATTCAGCGCATTTTCAATATTATGAGCTTTATAAACTGTGTCCCAATTTTCATCCTCCAATGATTTCCTTAATTTATCCTCGTCTATTTTTGTCACTAATAAGTCATTTTTTACACTTTTAATGATATATATTTAATGCTAGTAAAGTGGAATAGTGATCTGTTATGGTTGTCTTTATTATAGCAGCAGTAAATTCTGTATGAAGTTTATTTTTCATATAAATATGATCAATTCAAGATTTGCTTGTATTGCTTTCCCTCTTTTCTCAGACAATGTTGTATGCTACTTTGTAATTGTACCCCCTAATTCTCAACATTCTAACAAGTAGGTACACACAATTACCTCTCCTTGTAAGAAAAAAAATTGTAGTACCTACCTTATGAATATCAAGCTAATTAATTTTCAGCATTGCCAATGCTAAATGTAATACAATTTTGTATGTTAATCTGTGAAACTGTTTTTTCAATTATTTTTAATGCTATTTGCAGCATCTGTGAAGTTACTTTATAAAAAAAACATTAATCGTACCATAAAATTTCTTATGAATATTGTGCTAGTATTTTCTCAACATGCTACCTACAATTGACTTCTATTTGTAAATAGCTCAAGCAGCTTTTTACTTTATTTTTAGTCCAAATTACAGTCTCTGAGGAATGAGAAGAAGCTATTTTATAAAAAAATCTATTAGCCGTTGAGGAAGCCTAAGCATTTTGTCTGTCTGAAGCAGAATGACATTCTCTTTCGAGCTACCTTAAGGATACACTTTGTCAGTATGCCTTTCGATAAGATTTCTCAAACATATCGGTAGCAGAACCATTGTAAAAACCAATTTACAGTATTAAAATTGTACGGTCTACCCTTTTTGTTATAAATACAAAGATACAGAATTTATTCCTATTAGTAACTTGCGAAATGCAATTGTGTTTTGTTTGTTCATCTCTCAATCAAGTTTATACGTCTCTATTTTGAATGCTAGATAGTCTCAGAGGAAGTTATGTTATTTGTGCTAACGTTATAATATAACATTCTTATAGAAAACCGTTTATTTAACCAAAATTAACTATTTCAAAACAGTTTTCGAGCCGGTTTGTGGCTATCACCACCTTCTAAAAGGTTCAAAGTTAACATTTCGACCATTTTTCAGGCTCGCTCCGCTCGCTTGTCAGGTCCATATTCCTAGTTTGATTTTTGGTAACTTGTGCACCAACTTAAACTGTCGCTCATTCTAGTTAGTTGATTTTACGGGCTACGCCCCGCTAAGATGCAGTTTTTTATGTGCAACGCCTTTGTAAGGGTTTAGTCGTTGATAGTGCGTGGTAACCTTCATGTGAGACGCATGGGCACCTTCAGGTTGTCACTGTGACAGACGTCACTCTGGTAGTTGTAGGTTACATGGATATAATGCAAGGAACAACTTAATAAATGGTAGTATTTCATTATAAAACTTTACTCTCACCTTGATTCTTGTTGTATATGTATTTGCAAAGTCTAATTGTTAGTATTAAAATTGTAAAATCTATACTTTGAATGCCATTTCGTTATTTGTGCGAACGTTATATAACATCCTTGAGATGATATACATTCTGATATTAACTTGTTCAAAAATCTTTGGCACTTTAAGAAAGAATCTACATATAGTTACTACAACAGTTACTTGAACTGTGTACTTACTTATACGAATGTTAATCGAGTATCATTTTCATTACTCATTTGAATGAAAAGCAACTCTATTTCTTCAAAAGTACCCACCTATTTAAAGTAAAAAGAGGAATGTACCTTTTAGAAAACCGTTTATTCATCGAAAATCAACCATTTCAAAACAGTTTTCGACCCGGTTTGTGGCTATCACTTCCTTCTAAAAGGTTCAAAGTTAACATTTCGACCATTTTCCAGGCTCGCTCCGCTCGCTTGTCGGGTCCATATTCCTAGTTTGATTTTTGGTAACTTGTGCACCAACTTAAACTGTCGCTTATTCTAGTTAGTTGATTTTACGGGCTACGCCCCGCTGACGTACAGTTGTTTTCATATGCAACGCCTTTGTAAGGGTTTAGTCGGATGATAGTGCGTGGTAACCTTTTGGTGAGGCGTATGGGCACCTTTAGGTTGTCACTCTGACAGACGTCACTTGGACAGTTGTAGGTTATATAGAGATAGGTACGCGTTCATAGAAAATGTTACTATTAGCACATGTCACAAGTTATTCTATGGTATAAATCGTATGTCACTTTGACATTTATAGGTTATATAGAGAGTGGTAGGTATTCATAGAAGAGTATAAAATTGGAATGGAGTCAAATCTTGGTCCAAGGTGTAATTCTAAAGTACTCTCTTGAATTTGTGACGTACATTACTTTGCCAATTGTAGGTTATATAATTAAATCAAAGAAACTTTAAGTATTGCAAAAGAAAATGCTTATAAAATGTAGTCGCTCTACAACTACATGACTCCTCAAATACTATACAACAAATTAAAATATTGCAACTCTACTTTTTCAAAATTAAAATGTCTTTGAATCATTGATATTGTAAAATACAAATTTAATTAATTCATTGACGGAAGTACATTCTGATATTAACTTGTTCAAAAATCGTTGGCACTTTAAGAAAGAATCTACATATAATTACTACAACAGTTACTTGAACTGTGTACTTACTTATACAAATGTTAAAAGAGTATCATTTTCATTACTTATTTGAATGAAAAGCAACTCTATTTCTTCAAAAGTACCTACCTATTTAAAGTAAACAGAGGAAGGTACCTTATAGAAACCCGTTTATTTTTCGAAAATTAACTATTTCAAAACAGTTTTCGACCCGGTTTGTGGCTGTCACCACCTTCTAATAGGTTCAAAGTTAACACTGTTTGTATTTTATTAGCTCATGGACTGAACGGCAACATATATTAACTTCTTCAAAACTGTCACCCATTAAGAAACAATTTACGTATACTTACTGTAACAATTACTTGAATCTTGTACCTACTTACCAATGTTAACAGAGTATCATTTGTTACTATTCTGAAGCACTTGGAAATTATTCAACTATACCTACTGTGAGATATATTTAAAGGTAGTAGTTATTAACCTTTTGGAATGGTACAGTAAGGTGGAGGAATTTGTTAATATTTGTAAATTGAATGTTATACATCATTTTCTTGAATTTTCGTTTAATTATCCAACTTCCGAAAATTAAAATTTTTCTACACTAAGTAAATGTCAAAAGTATAGATATGTAATTTTTATTAATTGAAAAAAATACAACAATGTACATAATATAACAATAATAAATGTATGTGGAATATGATTTTCATTTACTTGTTGGATTTTGTAGACTTGTGTGTTCAGTGGAGATTGTTTTTCTTTGTTGAATATCTAAAAGAAAGTTAGAAATAATCAATAAGAAAATATTAATAATAGATAGATGATAAAATAGCTGTACTTTGGCTAAAAATAATTGTAATTTTATATTGAGTTATTCGATAATTCTTATTGACATACATATTTTCTAATGAAAAATAATTTCATAAGAATATAAAGAACAATTATTTTTATTGACGAACACACCACGGGGAGGTAGACAGCTTGGATTTGATATCTTTCACTAATATCGATTAATATTATAAATTGTCGTTAACAATAATACGTACTTTGAATTTTTTTAAGCGTTTTAGTTTGAAAAATATCAAATACCGTGTTCGTTAATATCATTTCAGGTGATATTTCATTTACATCGAAATGTAAATCCTATTAACCTCGTTTGAAAGTTTCTATCAAAGTTTTTTGAGTGAATTTTCGTTCGAGAGAAGTCGATGCTCAACTTATGGCACACTTCGTCTTATCGAATCAGGAAAAATCCACTATTATTATAATTCGATAGATTCAAACTCTATTTCCATTCACTAAAAAGGAATGTAATGAATGTTTGTAAATTTGAAATTTGTGTCGTGTGATGAGGTAAATAATCCAAACGAAACGTACACGTTTTACAAATATGTACAATGTCTATACTTTCAATCCGGAACATATGTGTATTGCTTATACATAACGGCTTCGTGAGCACGCGTTCTTGCATATGTCCGAATCTAATTGTATTTACATTGTATATAAGAGCAAATAATAACACGTTTCAATGGTTTATAAGCAACAACTTTGATTACAATTTCAAATAAATCAACATTTGTCTTCGTCCAAATGACGATTAGCATTTATGTGAAACCAGTTTACCTTGACCTTCATCTTATCGATGTAGGACAGTTCTATTATTATTATAGAGTTCAAAAGGTAAACTTTTTCCATTCTTTAAAAAGGAATTAATGTTTGTAAATTTGAAATTTGTGTCGTGTGATCAGGTAAATAATCCAAACGAAACGTACACGTTTCACAAATATCCACAATGTCTATACTTTCAATCCGGAACATATGTGTATTTCTTATACATAACGGCTTGGCGTTCTTGCATACGTCCGAATCTAATTGTATTTAAATTGTATATAAGAGCAAATAATAACACGTTTCAATGGTTTATAAACAACAACTTTGATTACAATTTCAAATAAATCAACATTTGTCTTCGTCCAAATGACGATTAGCATTTATGTGAAACCAGTTTACCTTGACCTTTATCTTTTCGATGTAGGACAGTTCTATTATTATTATTATAGAGTTCAAAAGGTAAACTTTTTTCATTCTCTAAAAAGGAATTAATGTTTGTAAATTTGAAATTTGTGTCGTGTGATGAGGTAAATAATCCAGCCGAAACGTACACGTTTCACAAATATCCACAATGTCTATACTTTCAATCCGGAACATATGTGTAGTTCCTATACATAACGGCTTAGCGTTCTTGCATACGTCCGAATCTAATTGTATTTACATTGTATATAAGAGCAAATAATAACACGTTTCAATGGTTTATAAACAACAACTTTGATTACAATTTCAAATAAATCAACATTTGTCTTTGTTCAAATGACGATTAGCATTTATGTGAAACCAATTTACCTTGAACTTCATCTTATCGATGTAGGACAGTTCTATTATTATTATAGAGTTCAAAAGGTAAACTTTTTTCATTCTCTAAAAAGGAATTAATGTTTGTAAATTTGAAATTTGTGTCGTGTGATGAGGTAAATAATCCAAACGAAACGTACACGTTTCACAAATATCCACAATGTCTATACTTTCAATCCGGAACATATGTGTATTTCTTATACATAACGGCTTGATAAGCGGCGTTCTTGCATACGTCCGAATCTAATTGTATTTACATTGTATATAAGAGCAAATAATAACACGTTTCGATTGTTTATAAAAAACAACATGGATTAAAATTTCAAATGAATCAACATTCGTCATCGTCGGAATGACGATTAGCATATCAATGTAAGGCGTCCATATAGACTATATTTTTTGTAAAAACATCTGGGTTGTGGGCCCGCAACAATTTACCTTGAGTCCTAGTTTCGTCTATTTGTATTTTCACGGCGTCGTAGGATCGTGCTCTCGATAAAGCTACGTAAAGCATTCCGTGTGCGAAAACTGGTTGTGGTAGATAGATACCTACTCTGTCGAAGGTCTGACCTTGCGCCTTGTTGATCGTCATTGCGAACGCCAACTTGATCGGAAACTGACGTCTTTTCAGCTGAAACGGAATGTTTCGATCTGCAGTCGTCGTTAGATCCATTCTGGGAATGAATACTTCGTCGTTCACTCTAGAACCTGAAACAATCTTCGCATGCAAGAAGTTATCGAGCATACGAATGATTTGTAATCGAGTTCCGTTATATAAACCTTGATCTATGGCCAAGTTTCTCAATAAAATGACTATACTACCTTCGCAAATTTTCAATTGATGAGGCGGTAAGGTACCTGATTTCACGGTGTTTAAGAATTCGACCGGAAAGTTTACCTCTTCGTTTTCGGCAACTACAGAATCGGCGCTCATGTAGGTTCGGATCGGCTGTGCTATAGCGATTCCGTTTTCTTGCGTACGCCTGGCTCTGTTGAGGATGCGTTCGTTTAGTTCATCGCAACTGTCGTTTTTTGGACAAAGGATGACCTTTTGCTGTAGCGTCTCGTCATCGACGTTTACATGTTCGCCGTAGATCTCGGTTACCACGTCTCGTACCAAACATCTAGCCGGTATGGACACGTACTCCGGAGGTAATTGCCTTTCTACGGCTAATTGACTGTAAGAAAAAGAAAATATATTAATCAGTGTAGAACGTTACAAAAAACAACCATTTATCAAACTTACTTTTCTGTGGCGTTGCCGATGCGAAGCAGCCACTCTTTGAATTCGTTTTCGTCTGGATTCGCTCGAACATTGTGAACCAACGACATTCTGTGGAATCTCTCCCATAGGGGACTTCGTTTAACGCACAGGTTGAAACTTGGGCCGGAACCACCAGTACCTGGCGCTATCGGTAACAGTTGTCTAAAGTCACCACCGAGGATGATAACCTTGTTGGCGAACGGTCGTCCGTCGCCGCATATATTTTTCAACATTTCGTCGACACAATGGAGAGCGTATTTGCTTGCCATCGATATTTCGTCTATAATTATCGCCGAAACGTGGACGAATCGTTGTCCGTTCTGTGGAGTGAATGCAGAAGTGGACGTTTCGATTGTCGGTACAGGTAATTGGAAAGTGGAATGTACCGTTCTACCGGTTTTCAGGAGCGTGGACGCTATGCCGGTCCACGCGGTTGCTAGCACTGCTACGTTTTCTCTCGTCAGCTTCGAAATGATGGCGTTGTAGAGAAACGTTTTTCCAGTGCCGCCTGGTCCATCTACGTAGAACAATCTCGGTTGACGGAGGGGATCTGCGACGGTTTCGACGACAGCGTCGAAAACCGCTCTCTGTTCTTCGTTTAGATTCATCTCGTTCACGATATCGCGTTCGAGATCATCGACGTGTGCCATTATGTGTTCGTCATCGTTACCTTCATCATCAATCATTATTGCATCTTGCATATTGTGCGGTAACGCGATTTCGAACTCTTCTATATGTCTGTCGTTCGCTCGTAAGATCGTCATAATGTGTCTGAGCGCTTTTATTTCGGCAGTGTTGGCGTTATCGCCACGCCGTGTATGGTCTTCGTAAATGTATGACTTGAATTGTTGCCATAACTCGTTTGCGTTCGTCAAGTTGCAGTTCAACAGCATCATTGCAAACATGACTCTCATTTGCCTGGGCATTTGTTGGAGTCTGGCTTCTTCTAAACAACGACGATATTCGCCGTTGTCTTGTAGAATGTTACGTGCTCTACATGCCGCCTCGAACGTATCGTAAACTATGTCGTTCACCTGTTAGGGAATGAGAGGAAAATATGTTACCAACGAATCGAACGTAAAATCGCCAAATTTCTTACCGTTCTGATGTCGGCGAAAGATGTAGCACCACGTACGTGTAATAGTAACATTCGTAGATAGAACGTCTCTTTATTTCTTGGAGATACGCTATACATTCTGGGTATGATTTTGTCAGCACCTCGTATCCTTCGTGTCCATCTGTAATCAGTCTTATTGAAGACGTAATGGAGTGGAATTTCTTGATAAAAGAACTGTCTGGCTTGATGATCGTTTACGTTCAACTGTAACCATGCCGTCAACGTTGTGTTCCTTTGTCTAGCTAGATTCGCAGCCGCTTCTTCGTTACCTTGACGGAAATAGATGTATTGCTCGTTTCGCAAGTGCACGTCCAATCTGTAAATGGCGTGACTTTTCTCGTGCATCGGGAAAGCGTTAATTCGCCAATCCGCCTCGTTTATCGAAACATATCTTTGGTCTACGTACGTTTCAACTTCGTTGTGTACCAACGCCTCACCACCTGTAAACGAATCAGGAAATTGATGAACCGATTATGGAATCAGAAAAATAACTTACCGTCGTCCATATGTTCGCGGCGCAATTGAACGCGTACGGTATCATAACCTTTGTACACATACTTGAAGATGTATTTCAAACTTCTAAGTGATGAGCATATTTCGACGTTAACGTGGGAGTCGTATTTGTTGAGTAGGTATTTGTTATACGGAACTACGTGACGATTGTCTAGTACCGCTCGAGCCTTCCGAATCGTTCTACCGTCGTTTCTTCTACGGTATTGTGGATAGCTGTTTTCGACAAACATTGTTTGTTCGCAAAATTCTTTGGGAAATTTCTTTGTACACCGGCCGTCTTCACCTCTACACAATGCTTGTTCGTTGAGAGGAAAACAGGGGCCGTGGATCATTTGTCTTTGGACCTGAAACGAAAAATTCGTTTGAAATTTTCAATGTAGCGAGAAAAATGTATGTCACCACGAACCTTTTCGTATAATTCTCGTTCGTGTTGTGGATGTGGTATCTCGGAACATACGAATAGGTCTACGTCTTCGGGTTCTCTGAACTTGTCTTGTTCTCGCAACCACATCAGGATGTGTGCGTGGGGTAAACCTCGTTTTTGGAATTCGATCACGTACAGGAAGGCTGTAGTTACACCAAACACGTGTCGTCTGTTGATGTCCAATAACAATTCCTTCAATTTCAAGTGAAACACTCTATTTATGAGATCGGGACGATCGCCAGATTGTTGACCAGCGTGTAGATTTTCTCTAATCTCGGGCCATTGCGGATTACACGTGAACGTGATAAACATGTCGGGTTTGCCGAATTTCGCCAGGATGGCTATGGCGTCCTGGTAGTTTTGGAGGCAGTTTCGTGGCGATCCCTGAAACGTAGAAGGTAGTATAATAACACGACCTAGAGGTAAATCTCGTTCGTTCGCTTGCACGTTGAGATAGTCCTCCATGTCGTTAAAACCTGCACCACGTAGCAGATGTTGGTTTCTCAGTATGAAATCCATGCGTTCGTTTTCTATTTTTACGTAAGCGTCGACGATCAGCTTGTGGGATAATCGACCGCAGTCTATGTAGACGTTAAAGCGACGGCGTTGATTATTTCGCTCGTTCGATCTGAAATTTTTCCTGTAAAGGTAATACTCTCGCATACTCACTTTACCGGGTCCTCTGGTGTGTGGAACGTTGCAAGCGTAACCTGGCTCGCCATGGGCAAACAACAACGGGTAACATAGAGGATCGCAGTTGCTGTTGAGAATGGAGATGGGCCGGGGGACTACTCTGTGACCTTGTCTGGCGTACACTCTCAGCTCGTAATTTTCTATGGCACCTAAATAATTACCTTCAAAAATAACGGCCACCTCGTTTATAAGAGGTGGGTTTATATGTCGGTTTCGTGTTTGTAGCAATCGTAGAGTGACCGTGTCGTGGGGTCGATCTGCCGCAACCTCTCGCAGATTGCTGTAAGCCTGTGCAAAAGGATTTATGTTTCTAATTAAGTTTTCTAACTGTTGCAACAGTGCCGGTCTGCAGTTTCGATTTTCTGCGTCGGCGATTCGCTCGTTGAAGGCCGTATTGGCATCTAAAAAATACAAACGACCTGGATTTTGTGCATGATATTGATCACGTCCCCTTAACGGGTTTACATGATGTATGTAATGTACAAATTGACCCTGAATTTTATAGAAACCTGTGGCTCCTAGGAAATTTGGATTTTGTATTTCGCTCACGCATACACTGGCAAAACATAGGGCGTTATTGTACGTTATACTTCTCTGTCGAAAATGTCTGGCTTCTTCACTGTTTGTCGTGTACAGTTCTAATAGACGTGCTGGAACGTCTTGTTGTTCCTGAAGTTGTACTTTACCCAATTCACAGCAATCTTTGTATAAGCCATTAGCATTTTGTTCAGCCTGGAAATGTATAGCTTCGCAATTAGGACATATGAAATTGCAAAGTTCCAAATTATGTTGCTGAATGTTGGCCGAGTAGGCGATTAGATAGGTGTTCATTTGATTGGGCATGTTTCTACGTCTAAACTCTAATCGGTCGTCTAAAACAATCAATTGTTGAGCCTCGTATATCAGCCTTTGCTCTTCGGCCGTCAGCTCTTGTACAATTGGTACTTGTACGTCTGCTGTTTCCTCTGAAAAGTTTATCAATATTTTAAAATTACCGATTCACGTGAACATTTTTCAAGAAATATTCCCTTCAAATCAAGTTTAATAACGAAAATGTAGAAATAATACAATTTTTCAAATAAAAAATTGAAAAAGATCTACCTGCAGCATTATTTCCATTTTCTACTGCAACAGCGACTGGTTTGCCTTTCTTTATGATAGGTCTATAGCCTGGTCCGGTTCTCATTGGTCGTTTATCTTTAGTGGTTGGAGTGATACATAATCGATTGACGTTGAGAATTTCGTCATCGGATTCATCTGCGTTAGAAACGAAAAATTGAAAATTGGATTTGTCTGCACATCATTTTGAAATAAAGTTAAAAGTTTTGTATATAAATCGGAAATATTGATAATAGTGAGGTATTAGTTCGCAAAAATCACTCTACATGATTGTAGTTGTGGTAGTTAAATATTTTGCCAACATTACTATTTCAATCACAGAGTATTGTTATAAAAGTTGGTGGAAAGCCTGTGTTCAATACAGCTGGTTAAGTTCGATACAATAGAAGATTACATAAAGAAAGTAATAGCCTCCTCATCTTAACTTATATATTGTAGTATCACTAAAGTTTATGATCTAATAGTGGAGGTATTGTAAAATGCAAGTAGACAATCTTTAACATACAAACTTGCCACAAGATAAAAATGTGTCAAAATGATTGCCCCGATAACGTTGTACTTATAATAAAAATGTGAAAGATGATAATGTTGGGAGTATCGACAAAAAGGGCAATATAATAATCAATATATTTAGCGTATTCATCAAGGTAAGTATACTTCAGAGCAAAAAAAGTAAAATACTGGATCCACAAAAATGCAAATGTAAATATTTAATACCTACAGCCTGTAAATGTTGATGAATTTTTTGAAATTAAAAAAATATTTTAGAGAACGGAAAAAAAAGTAAATGTAGTCAAAAGAGACAAATGTATATCTGCAGATTTTCAAGTAAACAACATTAATTCGAATGTATGAATATATTTCAAATGACAGAAAATAATGACTTGCTATATATGTTGTCGGATGAAAATAAAGGATGAGAAATTATGGTATAAAGTAGTTCCAGGTTATGTGTAGGAGAGTAAGAATAATGAGCAAAGTATTCGTTAAATTCAAATCAGATGACAAAAAATGTAAATATTACCTTACCTACAGGTGTAAATGTTGATGAATTTTCTCAATTGAATTAGTGCTTGGAAATTAGTAGATAAGCCTTTTAATTGAAATATTATTATAAGTGAATGTGAGGTTTTTGTAAAAAAAGAAGTAAAATCGGAAAGGTCAAAGAGTAACTTATGAAGATTATTTGGTAATGAAAGCAATCATAAATTGCCTTTAAAATATCTTGTATTAATTGGAATATATTTCCTGTGTTCCATCTTTCGATATTTATTATGAAATGTCATAATATAAATTTTGACAGTGAAAATCGTCTACATGTTGAAGAAAATAATGTGAATGCACGTTATTGAATTGATTTATATGAGTCAGATTTGTATAGCACAATCACTTTTTATAGGAGCTGGATAATTGAAACTAATATTCCTGGTCGTAATCGATTTAATGAACGACTTTTCACATCACACTATGCACAATATTTACAATTACAACGAATACTTGATCTGTGGACTGTAAACTGTAGTTAAAATCATTGATTATAGACAATGTATTTAATTGTTAACACAATCTGAGCGGAAGAGGTTATGGAACACTCTTACGTACAAATACAGCTTGCAGAGGTCAATTCAACACTGACTCGATGATGCCAACCGCATAAGTAGCATCCCTTCTTTGAGAATGTATAGGGCATGTGACATCCTGTCCTCGAGCTTTATGTTCGGGTGTTTTGAACATAAGCTCAACAACATACACAAAAAATACATATGTGATAACACACATCCAGACAATTAAATTCCTTTCTTTTATTTATTAATCAACTTCACCCAAAAACTGAATTCTCGTTAGAAACAGAAAAAGATAGAACAATAAACTTTTTGGATTTAACACTAATACGTGATCATAATAAAATAACCTTCAATATTTTCAGGAAACCCACTTGTACAGACATCACTATTTCGAACTCATCGTTTCGCCCTTGTAGTCATAAATTAGCAGCATATCACTCCATGATCCATAGAGCATTTTCGATACCATTGTCAAAAGAACACCTCACTATTGAGTCGAACACGATAATACGAATAGCCATCAATAATGGTTTTCCCGTAGATCAAATAATTAAACTAATAAATTGCAAACAACAACAATTAACTTTCTATACAATTTATCCGCGTATAAAACTCATAGATGTAACCAGCAAATTCATCTCTTTGACATATTTTGGTAGAGTAAGCGAACATATTACTAACATTTTATCACGCCATAATTTAGTTAATCAGTTTCAAACTTCAAAATAAACTTTGCTATCTTATATACAACGCCAAAAACAAAACCAATAAATACAGAAAATCTGGAGTTTATAAGATGATTTGCCCAGACTGTGATGACTTTTATATAGGTAGAACTTGTCGTAACTTAAAATAAGATACGAAGAACATTTTCGCTCGTTTAGACTCAACAAAACTGACTCAACTTTTGCTAATCATTTTTTACAAACTGGTCAGTTTTCCTAATTTAGATAGCCTAAGTATTTTACATAACCAAACCAAAGGTTAGAATCAATAGAGATTTATAAAGGTGTTGAAAACTTTAATAAAAATATCCTCAATGATCAGTTAGACCTATATAAAAGTGATATTTTCAAGTGTCTTTCAAACCGCTCTTAAAATAATTCTTGGAATATTAAATTATAATCACACTAATTCACAAATTGTTACTATGTTTACTATGTAATATTGTACTGTCTTTCGAACCGTTCTTTAAATAATTCTTACAATAATAAATCATAATCACACTAATTCGCAAATTGTTACTAAGTTTACTATGTAATACTGTACTTTCCTAGGATCTGCCTGTTTTTGGAATTTCCGTTGATCCCTTAATCTCAACCCTACTTTACTCTACTCTATTTATACTTGAACTGTTTCATTGATTCCTTTATAATTTTCTAATTGTTTGATAATGGCACTTCGGTGTTGAAACTATAGTTACGTTTCCACGTTATTATTCATAAAAGTGGTATGAAAACAAAGTAGTTATTCTTTCATATAATCAAAATGATAAATCACCATAAAGTAACGGCTTCCACCATCGATGATTTTTTTGACATATGTGATAACATAATAGGTACAATAAAGAAATTTAAACTCTAAGTGAAATAGGATACATATCTATGTAATCCAACCAAGTAACATACTCAGCAAATAGGATTAAAAATATTGAAATAGAAACACAGCACAGTTTACAATCTAATTGAAACAAATAAAAAAAACATAGGGCATACATGAAATGACAATTAGCGAATATTATTCGCAGATATTGGCAAAATTGCTATTTTTGTTATTGAGCGCAAATATACTCCAGATTGGGTTCTCAATTTTACAACTCGAACTTTATGGTCCTTGCCAGGAATTATTTCTATAATTTCTCCCATGGGCCATTTAAGAGGAGATGCATTCTTATTTTTTATTCGGACACGCATACCTTCTTGCACAGGGTTGATCTTTAAACCATTTAGGTTTATTCTGTAGCTGATTTAAATAATGATCGAGCTATCTTTTCCGGAAATTTTGTTGAATTTAATTACAAAGATTCCGAAACTTTAACCGATTAGTTGGCAAATTTGTTATATCGGCTTCTGGGAAGGATGTCAACAAAGTCCCGACTAAAAAGTGACCTGGAGTTGAATAAGTCATATCCGAAATATCTTGTGATAGTTGTGTTAATGGCCTAGAGTTGACAATTGTCTCTATATTACAAATAACTGTAATGATTGTTCATAAGTTAAGACATACTCACCAATAACCCTATTTATATGGTATTTAACGCTCTTCACTCCAGCTTCCCATAGACCCCCAAATACTGAAGAGTAACTGGGAATAAATTTAAAATTGATACCCATAGACGATGAGTTTAACTCTAATTTGAATCGGGTCTCATCCTTTTCTCATAGTGAGTATGATATATTTAATTGGTGGTGAGCACCTCTAAAATTAGTAAAGTTATCGCAGTAAACTTGTGTTGGGGCTGATCTACGTGAAATGAATCTTTCAAGTGTTTCTAAAAACGCTTTTGAAGTCATATCTGATACCAACTCCAAGTGCATGGACTTGGTAACAAAACATACAAACACTGCTACATATCCCTTGGAAATAATAGATTTCCTTATATGTGATTGGTTCATAGAGAACGGACCGCAATAATCAATTCCAATTTTTTGAAATTGTCTAGCAATGTTTACTCGATGAAACGGCAACGAACCCATAAGTTGATTTGCACATTGTGCCCTTAATCGAAAACATTTCAAACATTTGTAAATGTTCCTTTTATTTTCTCTAATTCCGTTAATAATTCAGAATCGTTGACTCAGAGAGCCTAGAAACTGTTTTTGATCAGCATGCAATAGCAGAATATGCTCATCAATTATTATCAAATTAATTATATAGCTGCCTTTAGACAATATTATAGGATGTCTTTGTAAAAATGGTATATTTACATGTTGAAGACGTCCACCCACTCGTAAAGTGGTCTCGTCATCTATAAAAGGATGCAGATATTTCAGATTACTGGTGATACCCTTCCCTGATATTAACAATTTTTTATCTCTCCGAAAATGAATATTTTGTTCATGTCTTATTATGATAATTAACGCGCGATTTAATTCCTCAGGTGTTATAGTACCTGAAAGGTTAATCGTTTTTCTACATTTATCAACAAACCAGTAGATATATGC